>CM038112.1:32449225-33049225 GCA_001642375.2 Mentha longifolia
AGAGAAAAGGTTCCCAACAATTTCCCCCTTTTTGATAATGCCGAAACCCACACTTTACATCTTTACTTAGAAGAAAAAAAATGATCAAGGTTTGATGTCCAGCCAGCTGCATAAAAAAAAATGTTAGGAAATTTAAAGCATAACAAGCAGAGGCCTGGACAATGAGATTTTGTCGTCAGGAGCAAAATATGATCATTTTTCATTTATAATATCAACTGAATTGATGTACATAGATTATAGAGTTGATATAACAAATGAGAGAAAACGATCATGTCACTTCCTCACAGTCTTGAATCTCCCTTCAGCGATCTTCTCCTTGCTTACTGATCCCATAGCTGCGTAGATACTGTCACGGATCGACCTGTACTCATCACAGCTTGTGGTCTTGCAACCGTACTGAGCTGCGATATTCCTTATGAAAGTATTGATCCGGTCGATATCTGGACAATCAGTGCCGCAGACAGTGGGAGGTTGGAAGGTCTCTATTTTAGGCGGATTGATCGTGACCTTCGCCTCTGCAGCTTTCGCGCGGACTCTTTTAATGAATTCGCGGTCGGGAAAAGCTTACATCCAATTGTAGAAGGCAGTTTTGGAGTCACCAGTGTAGCGAGCATCAACCTGCAACCAGTAGTGGTGTAGGATGAACTGGTTCAGGAACTCGTCCCACAAGGGCTGATCTTCCACTGGTAGCCAATCAGTTGGCTCTCTCTTGTCAGCTTGATCCTTGTAGCTTTCAAGACCTTGGAAGCTTCTGACGCAAGCTTTGTCCCTTGCTCTCTGTTTCCTTAGATCTTCAAGAAACAGCTTCTGCTTGCCTTCATTCTCGCATTCATCTGCGGTGTAGCCAGCTTCTGCCATCAGACGAATAAGAGAGGCCTCACCCTGTGCCCTTTCTTGTTCAGACAGCTTCTGGGCAGCAGGTTGAGAGACAGCTGTTACAGGCGGAGCAGCTTCTGATTGAGTCAAAGGAGGTTGGGTGACCTTTTTCTCCTTGCCTTTTGCTTTAGTAGCTGTGCGTTTGCCTTTCCCTTCCCCCTTTTCGGCATTATCAATTAATTGTTGAACAGTGGTATTGAGAGAGGCTTGCTCATTGAAGATTAGGGACAGGTCAGTGCTGATTTTCTCCTTAAACTGTAGGAGAGAGTTGATGTTTCCTTGCAGTTCTTCTTCTTTCTTTAGAGAGCTTGATGAAGCTTGTGCGAGCTTTGAGAAGAAGTTGTTGACAAGCTGGTTGAGCTGTTCAAACTCATATCTTAGGTTGTCCACTGAAGAGGCATAGGCGACCTTTAGTTCAGACAGCTGGTTGGGGAGCAGCTTGTCCATTGCAGCTTTCAGGCGCATGGAGATGAAGGAATCGAGCTGGCCTGCCACTTCATCCTTGATAACCTGTGGCATTTCAGCCTTGATGTTTTCCAGCATGGCAGATGCTGCTGTGTCCATGGCCTCGATTTCGTCCGCAATCTTCTGGTGTTTAGCAATTTCAGTGGCCTTGACCTTGGAAACTTCCTCAATAATGAATTTCTTCAAGTCTTCTTGCACAGCAATGAGGGGAGTTCCAGCGGTTGCTACAGAATCGACCGGCACTTGATCGTGATCAGACACTGCATCTCCACTGTTCCGGGATGGAAAAGAATTGGACTAAATTCTTCATCCTCCAGAAGTCTGAAATTGTAAGAGTTGCGATCGTTAGAGTAGAAAGGTTTCAAGTCGACACTGAGTACCTTGGCCTCTCTCTTCATCCTAGAGAGGACGAACTTCTTGAAGCAGTCGCGAGCTTCAGGAATGGAAGCATAGCCAAAATACTTCCCAAGGTTGTGCTCTTCAATCTCTAGTTGTTCAATGGGGTGGATAAGGAAGATGGACTTTAAATCACAGTACGATTTATCCTTCCCATCGAGCAGAGCACGTAGTCGAATTGCCAGCTGCCTGGTCTCCGGAGTTAGATCAATGCCGGGAAAGGACTCCATGACAGTCTTCTCAGCTTCGATCTCGATGGAGTTGACTAACATGGCAGCTGCAGTCTTGATCGGATCCTCTTCTACATCATCATCAGATGAAAGAATAAGATGAAGGTCAAGCTCTGGAGGCGAGCTGTGATGATGAGAAGCTTCACCGGACTGCTGGTGGATGACGATGGAGGTATCAGGATTTTCTTCCTCGAAATCTGTATCATCCTCCAGTTGAGAGTCGCTGTGACTTTGACCAGCTTGCTCTGAAGCTTTTGACTTGAAGATGTCACGAACAGAGGGTACAGGTATTGAAACCTGTGCATCGAGAACTGTCTGTTCTGGGATGTCTTCAAGGTTTTGACGAGCAGGTTGGTGCTGAACTTCTATGGAGGCAAACTCCGTATGCAACCTGCGTGATATGGGAGTTGGAGATTTGATGCGCACAGACTTGGCAGGTCTGTCAAGCTGCTTGCTAGGGGCAAGCTGTCTCTTTCTCCGAATGTCACACTGCTCTGGTGGTACCCAAGCTGGGTTAGATCGACCCATGTCGTACAGAAACGGCTTCACCACATCATCATTCTTGGCAAAGACGATCATGTCGACACCAATTATGAGTTCGAGCTGCTTCTGGTCCTTGGGGACCTTCTCCTTGTTGAAATAAGTCATTCCGCTCCAGTTGAGGTTGGGGTGGAGGCAGAGAATGAGAGAGCAGATTTTGGTGCCTAGGCGCAGGTTCCTGGCAACGCGGAAATCGGTCACCACTTCGCCTTCATAGGTGATCGAGAGCTGTTTGACTTCTTCATTGATGAGCTCGAGGAGAAATCGGGCCCAGTTCACGTTTAGACGCTGCACGATTGCAGTCATCACTCTAAACTTCGCTGGAGTGACAGCGTCGTGGTTACCAGAGTAACCAAGGAAGACTTTGTGAACGAAGTCAAAGAGAGCTCTGTACGCAGGTCTCAGCAGAGGGCGTGAGAACTTCCTTCCATCATACTTGGCTGCAGGCTGCATAAGAGCTTTCTGGTAAACTGCTTCCAGATCTGCATCCGGAACGTCCAGAATTAAACCCATGGGCTTGTGATACAGGATCTCCACAGTTCCTGAATCAGCGATGCCGTAGGTTCGAGAAATGAGCGAGAGGATCGGAATCGGCTCGTCGGACACACCAGGCAAAGAAAGATGGAATAAGGCAGAGTCGACATCTTCCGGGCAAAAATACGATAGATAGAACATCGCGACTTGCTGCGGAAGCCAGAATTTCGGCTCATGAGAGATAATCTTGAAAAATCCATCTGCTTTCTGGATGGCGGAGTACATCTCGTTCAAGCCGGCGTAATCATAGGTTGAAAGATTTGCCGCAGGCTCTGTGAGAATGTACTGCTGTAGATATTGGATCTTCTGCTCGGTTGTTTGTGGTAGAGATTGAGACGTAGATTCTCCTGCCATTTCAAGAATGTATAAAAGAGAATTGTGAGTGTGAAATTTTTGAAAGTGAGTTGCAGAGAAAAATGGCGGAAGAATTCAGAAATTGAATTTGGGAACGACGATGCACAGTTACGTTCTTATTTAAAAGGTAAAGTGGGCGGTTGAGATTGAAGTAAATCAACCGATCAACGGATAAGATTGAATCCCTGGAAATCCGTGAGATAGTGGGCGCGTGGGATTGATTGTGTATCCCACTCGCAGTACCCTATCACTCAACCGTCGCCTCGCATTAAATGCTGATTTGAGACTATGCATGCGCCTTTTGACATACATGGAAAGTGAAGCAAGAATGTTAAGTAATGTGTCAGAATATCCTTAACAAAGATTTCAATAAATAACAAAACACATGCTTCAATAAATGAAAATGATTGATAAGGTATATATATGATCAAGTGAAGCAAGAGATATGTTATTGAAATTTGAATATTTGAAATATTAAGGCATATCATTGACATATTTAAGACGTAATTTCAATAACATGAAGACTGATACAGGTCTTCCATGACACTTCCCTATGCAAACTGTCTTATTCACAGTTTCTGATCAAACAGGTTCCACTGTTTATGAGTCCATAGCTTTTATCTAGCTTGACTGTCCTCTGTTCTTTGAGAAGTGCTCTTGTGCATCCTTTTCACCAATGTGGGCTTTGATGAATTCCCACAGCTTGGCGTTCTCAGTTTGCAAGGCTGCAACCTTTTCATCAATGTACAGCTTGCTCTCCAATTCCAGCATGTTGAGTCTTCGTGACATTTTAAGAAACTCTGCTTTGTAGAATGCTAACATCTGGTCCACTGCTATGGAGCTGTTGAGAGAGGATGTATGGTTTTCAGTGACAGGAGCTTCGGACTGAGCTTTGGACGGGAAACCTGGAGGGGTGCCTGGAGGGGACTGTTCGTCAGCAGGTTTCACTCCAACCTGTGGAGAGGCAGGTTGCGGTGTCGTCGCAGGTGGTGTGAGATCTACCTCCACAAAGGTTGCTGCTGTAGATCGAGTGGTGCGCTTCCTAGAGGGCGCAGCTCGCAGATCTTCCAGCTTCCTCTTTCCTTTTCTAACTGACTCAACCTGGACGCTGTCATCTTCATCATTCTCACTGCTATCATCTTCTTCTTCAGCTACATCCACCTTTGAGTCACGCATTTCTGTGAGCAAAAGCTTGGCTGCACCTTTGGCCTTGTTGATCTTGTGAGGCAAGATGCCAAGAATCATGATCAACTGGTTGCAGGTGTGAGGAACCAGCTTGTCGTCAGGAAATCCAGTGCAGACACGCCATACGCGATTTGTAAGCGTTCTTTGCAGAATGATAGAGAGCTTGGTGCCATGACGAAGTTGCATGTTGGCCTTGATCCTAGCAGGTAGCTCTGCAGCTTCCTTGATGAACAGATTGACTAGTAATCTTGCCCAGTTAACATGTAACTGCTTCACCACAGCAGTTAGCAGTTTAAACTTCGATAGAGTGACAGACTCATTCGAGCCTAGGTAAGAGAAGAACACGTTGTGAACGAACTCGAACAGAAATCTGTACTCGGACTTCAGGTCGTGGCGGTTGAAAGTTCTCTGATCATAGATCTTCTTGGGCTCGAACAGAGCTTGTTGATATACATCGTTGATGGATTCTAAGGGCACATCATCAACCGTTGTGATAGCCCCTGTATCTGATAACCCGTAGGTTTGAAGAACGAGAGGAAGAAGATGACGCCGCTCTTCTTCGCTGTTGACGAGAAAAGTTGCCGTTGCGGGGTCTCCGGCTATTGATTCCAGAGAACACATCAAATAAGCAACACTTTCCGGTAGCGTTATTCGTGGATGTTGAGTGATGATGTTGAAGAAACCATCACATTGGGTGATAGTCTCAATCATCTGATCCAAACCTCTGTATCCATACGAGTCTAGCATAGCTACTTTCTCAAAGAAGATGAGAGAGGTTGCTTTCTTCACTTGAGCATTCAATGAATCTGTAGACATTTTTGTAGAGAGAGAGTGAAGATTTTGAAATTCTGAGTTTATGAAGATGAAAGAACGAAAGAAATTTCTTCGAGAGAGTGAAGATAATATTTGAAATATGATTTCAAAGGATTTCAAGAAACGCATAAAGAAATCAAGAATATTCTTTCTATTTATAGACCTCCAACGGTCAGGATAGGATAAACGGATATGCATCCCTTGATTTTCGTGAAATTTTTTTCAAATTCTTAACTGAAAGAAAATATATATGTGGGTAGAGGAAATAATTTTCAGCTACGATTTAAATGGAGATTGATACGTTATCTCCAGTTCCCCCTTAAAGGTTGACCGGTGATTGTTGACTTTTCAACGCAGTTTGTGGTTTCAAGCTGCGTGTCACCTCACTGCTTCTCGTGAGCTGCAGTTTCCAGGTCTGTCTGTCTTTGGTTGTTCTGTGCTAGTGAACTGCTTCTTAGTTAGTTTGCAGTTTCCAAGTCAGTCTGCTCTTGGCTGACCTGTGCTAGTGAACTGCTTCTATTCTCAGACTTAGGCTGTGTATCCATTCTGAGCATTCCAAGCTTTCCACACAGCATCTTGAATCTCTCTTCCATGAGAGGTTTCGTTAGAATATCGGCTCTTTGGATGTCAGTATGGATTTTCTCAACTGTTACATCTTGTTTTTCCACGTGATCTCTTATGAAGTGATGCCTTATATCAATATGCTTGCATCTGGTGTGGTAGACAGGATTCACAGTGAGAGCTATGGCGCTTGTGTTGTCACAAAAGATAGGAACTTTTTGAACAGTGACATCATAATCTTTGAGTTGTTGTTTTAACCAAAGAATTTGTGCGCAACAGCTTGCTGTTGCCATGTACTCAGCTTCCGTTGTTGAAGTAGCAACTGAAGTTTGCTTCTTTGAGAACCAAGAGATTAACTTGCTTCCAAGAAACTGACAGGTCCCTGATGTGGACTTTCTATCCAGTTTGCATCCTCCATAATCTGCATCTGCATAGCCAGTTAGTTCAAAATTATCATCACAAGGGTACCATAAACCGAAGTTTGCAGTTCCCTTGACATATCTAAGGATTTTCTTGGCTGCTTCTAGATGCGATTCCTTTGGATTAGCTTGATACCGAGCACATATTCCAACTGCAAAAGAAATGTCAGGTCGACTTGCAGTAATATAAAGTAAGGAACCAATAATTCCTCTGTATAAAGTTATGCTGGCAGGTTTTCCTTCAGAATCTGGATCCATCTTGCCATTTGCAATCATTGGAATCTTCAGAGGTCTGCTATTTTGAACACCAAATTTGGTAGCCAGCTCGTTAGCATATTTGGATTGACAAATGAAGATACCATCCGCCGATTGCTTGACTTGCAGGCCGAGGAAGAAGTTCATCTCCCCCATCATGGACATTTTGTACTCACACTTCATGAGTTCTCCAAACCTGTCACATAGAAATTTTGACCTAGATCCAAAAATAATGTCATCAACATAAATTTGTACAAGAAGAATATCATCCTTGTATTTAAAAGTGAATAATGTTATGTCGACTGATCCTCTTTTAAAACCAGAATGTAGTAGGAATGTAGACAACATTTCATACCAAGCTCTGGGAGCTTGTTTCAACCCATATACTGCTTTGTGCAGTCTGTAAACTTTCTCTGGACCTGTTTCCTCGAAACCTGGAGGTTGTTCAACGTAAACTTTTTCTCCTAGGATTCCGTTGAGGAAAGCACTCTTCACGTCCATTTGATAGACTTTGAATCTCTGATGAGCTGCATATGCTAGAAACAGTCTTATTGCTTCTAATCTTGCTACTGGTGCGTAGGTCTCATCATAGTCTATTCCCTCTTGTTGACAGTAGCCTTTGGCAACTAGTCTTGCCTTATTTCTGATTATTTCAGCATTCTCATCTCTCTTGTTTCTGAACACCCACTTTACATCAATCACTCCTTGATGTGTAGGACGATCAACTAGTGACCATACTTCATTTCTTTTAAACTCATTGAGTTCCTCTTGCATAGCTGTAATCCAGTCGTGGTCAGCAAGAGCTTCTTCAACAGTTTTGGGTTCAGAGTAGGATAGATAACAGCTTAGTAGACAGCTTTCACCTATCTGTCTCCTTGTCTTCACACCTGCCCTTGGGTTCCCAACAATGAGATCTTCAGGATGAGCATCGACCCATCTTCTTCGTCGAGAGATTTCTTCGTCTGTGAGATTTGGTTCAGGGTCTGGTATGGGATCTTCAGCAAGTTGATCCACTGATAGTTCTGCATTGACTGCAGGTTCCATTGAAGTTTCTGAATCATTTGGAGAGGAGCTGGTTGGAGAAGCTTCTGTTCCCCCTTGGTTTATTCCCCCTTGCTGAACTGGTGGATTTTGTGAATTAGTATCTTGTACAGGCTCAGTTTCTTCTTCTTCCAAGTCGGTTGGACTCCATATTAGTATTTCATCTCGAAACTGCGTGTTGGAGCCTATTTGATTTTGACTTGTACCTGTACTTTCATCAGGTTGGGTTTCCCTGTACTCGCAAATAGATTCATCAAAAACAACATGTGGGGTTACCTCCACAATATGAGTTTTCTTGTTAAAAACTCTGAAAGCTTTGTTGATCTCTGAATATCCTAAAAACATTCCTGGATCAGCTTTGCTATCAAACGTTTTCAACTGTGATTTCCCATTGTTATGAATGTAACACACACAGCCAAAAGATTTAAGATATTTAAATCGAGGTTTCTTATCCTTCCACAGCTCGTATGGAGTTTTTCCGTGTTTTGTATGAATGACTGATCTGTTCTGAGTGTAGCAAGCTGTGTTGATTGCTTCCGCCCAGAACTTCTTAGGAAGATTGGTTTCATTCAGCATCGTGCGAGCTGCTTCCTTTAGTGATCTGTTGCGTCGTTCAACAACACCATTCTGTTGAGGTGTGCGAGCTGCTGAAGTTTGATGAGTAATACCACTTTTGGTGCAGTATGATTCAATCATATGATTAAGAAATTCTGTTCCGCGATCGGATCGGATTGAGATCACGCTTTTGTTCTTCAATTTTGACAGTTTGGTGAGCAGCACAGGTAACTCCACTAGTGTCTCCTTCTTTTTATGTAAGAAAATAACCCAAGTATATCGTGAGTAATCATCAACAATAACGAGAGTATACTTTTTACCATTTATGCTTCTGGGAGTCACTGGACCGAATAGATCCATGTGGAGTAGTTCCAAGATTCTACTTGTGTTGTGAGCTGCAATGCTTGGAAATGATGATTTGATCTGCTTTCCAGCTTGACAGGCTTCACAAACATGATCTTTGTAGTAGACTTGATCTGGAAGATCATCTGCGAGCTTCTTGCGAGAGAGCTTATTGATGGCTTTGAAGTTCAAGTGACACAGTCTCTTGTGCCATAACCAGCTTACTTCAGATGCAGATTTGGTAACCAGACAGGTTTCTTTTTCATCTGACCATTGTACTATGTACAAGTTATCCTGCAAAATACCGGTAAGAAGAATTTTTTCTCCTTCCTTGTACTTTATAGCACACTTGTTAGCAGAAAACTCTACTCTTTTTCCGTTTAAGCAGAACTGGCTTACAGAAAAGAGATTATGATTTAAACCTTCAACATAGGTGACATTTGATATTGTTGTTTTACCAACAATTAGATTACCGTAGCCTCTTGTTTTCCCTTTAGAGTCTCCTCCAAAAGCAACTAGAGGTCCATCACAGTCAATGAAGTTTGTAAGCAAGCTTTTGTCGCAGGTCATATGCTTTGTGCATCCACTGTCGATGATCCAGATCGCCCCGCGAGCTGCTCGCTTCCTCCTTTGAGTTTTCCCATCCTGCAATTAGACAGTTTTAGCAACCCATATGAATTTGGGTGCTTTGTTAGCAGGTTGAGATTTGGCAGCTTGGTTTCCAAGCTTCCTCCTTTGTAAACTTTTGTTGACTCGTGGCTTGGTCCGTTGCACATTTGAGTAGGTTGCATTTGAGTATGCAGTTTGCTGTTGGTAATGAGTAGGTTGATAAAGATCATTTTTATAGCACTGCTCCATGTAACCACATCTGCATTGATTATTTACAAATCCACTTCCATGTGGAAATCGACATTGCATACTTGACAGTTCAGGATATGGGTACCAATGATAGTTGTACCAGTAACCTTCATAGTCAGGTCTCTGTTGATTTGGCCACTGCTCATAGTAGTTGTTTTGTTGGGGTCGAGCAGTTTTGTGTTGTGCTTCTCCTTTATTTTCAGCTTGCACTCTTCTCGGTGCAGGTTGGCTCTTCTTTTTATATGCAGGTTGCATATATAGTTCTCTTGGTGGCTCAGCCTTTTTCCGTTCATTTGATGGCCTTAGCTGCTGCTTCTTGACAGCAGGCTTCCTATGCTCTTTTACCAAGATTGCTTGAGGTTGTCGAGCTGGATTCTTCAAGTTGAGTTGCTTGTCTGGTAGGAAGTGGTGAGCTTTGCCTTCAGCCAATCCCTTTTCTTTTATGAACAGGACCTTCTCTTTATCCTTGACTCCGCTGGTTTGACCATGGAATCCGACGCCAAACTTTATCTGAGCAGGTCTCTGGGCAGCTTGCAAGGCTTCAAGCTTTTTACCATTTTTGTTCATTCTCATTAGGACTTGTTGAAGCTTGAGCTCTTTCTGCAACAGCTTCTCATGATCATCTGAGAGATCTGACAGCTTGCCGTTCAAGCTGTTGATCTCACTGTCCTTTTTAGTGAGCATGTCTTTAAGGTTTTCTTCCCTTAAAGCTGATTGACCCAAGTGAATTTTCAGAGATTCTATCTCTCTTTGTCTAGCTTCATCATGGAGAGTGAAGTCTCCATTTTTAGTAGCCTTGAGTTTCATGTTTTCACTCTCCAGCTTTGATCCTTCTATGACTACTTGCTCGAACATTTCTGAGAGTTTCTTGTAGTCATCAAGCTGTTGTTGGAACTCTTCATATGTTGGCATTTCAGGTAGTTCGAAACCTGCATGTTCAGTTAGTGAATATGAAGATGAGATTTTGGTATCAACCTTGTATTGAAAAAGATCGAGATCTTTTCCCATGTAGCATTCCTCATTTTCAGAATCTTCGTCGGCTAAGCGACATTCCTCCTCATCCAATTCATCATCGTCATCTTCGTTGGAGGAGGTTGAGTCTGATAATGTGGCAACAGCTTTGGCTTCTTCCTCAGCTGCGATCATGGCACTGCGCTGCTCCTTTAGCTTTTGGTCTCTTTTTGCACGAAGCTCTTCACGTTCGGCCTTTGAAAGATCTGGGCAGTCTGACTTGTAGTGACCTGGTCTGCCACATTCAAAACAACCACCTTCTGAAGTGTTAGAAGAATTGAATTTTGAGGGTTTTGTTATACCTTCACCTTTCTTGTCAGAAGAAGAGGTGGATTGATTTCTCTTGAAATCTTTGTGATATTTGCGGAATTTGTTGAAGCGCTTTTCAAGCTTTTCATTCCTTCTAGCCATAAGTGCATAGTCCTTCAACAATTTTTCCATTTTAGAGCATAGATATTTTGGGATTGATCTTTCTTCTGTAATTGATGCAGCTTTGAATGCAGCATCATTTTCTTTCTTTTCGGGCTCAGTCTTCTTGCTTGAAGACGTTTGTTGTGAACCGTGCAATCTGATCATTTCAAACTCATTGCCGATGAGCAGATCAAACAGTTGCTCAGTTGACAGGTTGCTGATGTCCGACCTGCCGCGGTGCATGGCGCTCTACACATGCCAGCTTACTGGAAGAGATTGGATTACTTTGAGATTGAGTTCGCGCTGATTGTATTTGTCCTTCTTGAGAGCCGCGATCTCCAAGGTAATCATTGTGAATCTGTTTTTGAGCTGTTCAATGGTTTCCATTGGCTGCATTTTGAATTCTTCGAATTTACTGCATGCCACTGACAGCTTATTTTCCAGCATCTCTGTTGATCCAAGGCTTATTGCTTTTAAGGTGTCCCACATCTCCTTGGCAGTTCCAAGATTTCTTATCTTGGCCAGGTGGACGCCCTTAACTGTGCTCGAGATTAATCCTTTTGCGAAGCTGTCAAGTCCAGCTTCCTTTCTTTCCTCAGTTGTGTATTTTCTGGGATCTTTAATCTTTGGCACATACGTTGCTTCAGAAGCTTTATCTCCTGATACATCAGTTCGTAGGGTTCAAGGATGGGTGTGGGACCATTCTCGATGACATCCCACATTAGCACATGATGAGCTTGGAGGCACATCTTTATTCGAAAACTCCAGTCTTCATAACCATGTATAGAAAAGTCTTCACAGACGCGGAGTAGTGAAGCTTCCATATTGACAGTTTATATATATGTGCAGTTTGCAGACACAGAGATCTAGTTCAATTTGACACTAATGCACAAAAAGCTTCTAGTATACAGAAGCAGTGGTCAAAAGAACCACCGCTCTGATACCACTTGTAGGTCCCGATAAATAGATATTGGTGTATGGGGGGGGAATACACCAATTAGCCAACAGATTAGACTTTTCAAAACAATTTGATCTTACTGAGTCATCACTTCAGTTAATCAGAGCAGTTTAGTTTTTCTAGCTCAAATAGTGAACTGCTGAGCTTGCAAAACTAACCTGCGTGCGGAAGTTTGGTGGAAAGGTTGGTTAGCAGTTTTTCAAAGCAGTTTTCAGAGAAACCTTTAGTTCAAGTGAGTGTTCATGCAAACTGTGAAATTGAATGACAGTTTTCAAAAATAGTTTTCAAAGACAGTGCACATGCAAGACAGGTTACAATCGTGCAGGTTGTGGGCATGCAGACTGTGTGAAAACAGATAGAGAAACACGAGGAGTTTTTATCGTGGTTCGGAGTAAACAGCTCCTACGTCCACGTCAGATCCCGTCGAATCTGTAATCCCTTAACTTGAGATTTTTCGCTCCTTTTTGACACTGGTGGAGGTTCCAGCCCAAATTCAAGTCTCTCTTTAGACTGAATCTAGCACGAATTTTGAGTCGTGTCTCTTCTACCTACATACAGCTTACATACAATCTTACTAATACTGAACAACTAGCACTAATAATCAAACTGGAAAGCTGTGAAAAGCTATTACCGTTTGGAATACAACTCTATCAACTACACTGAATATCAATAGTAATGGTAGTGAGAGTGTGGATTGTGTTCCAGTAAGACAGATTCTAGAAAGAATAGAAATCTACAAGGATCAACACTTGGGAAAGCTCTACTGATTTCGAGTGTTGATTGTGTGATATTAGCTGATTTCTGCAGCGTTTCAGCTTGTAATTTGAGTTTCCCGTACTTTCTTTCTTGAATGTCTTGAGGTATTTATAGAGAAGCATTTGTAATAGAGCCGTTGTACGTGTCAGGATATGCAGAACCGTACACTGACACAAATATGGTCGTTGAGTTGAGGACAGGTTCCTCAGTCACAGCTCAGGTTGGACTTTGCAGGTTGAGCTTCCTATACCTCTGACTGTCTTCAGTCTTTGTAACCTTCGAATGAGATCTTCAAGTATTGGTTGGAGCAGGTTACATAGACAAATTACATAGGAACGTTATGACAGGTTTGAGTAGAATAGGTACAAGGTTGCACTACCAACCTTGACCTTTACGTGGCAACCTGTTCGAGCTGAACTTTGACTGATCCAAACACGGAGACCAGTCTGTTCCAATTAAAGTCTGTTGTCTAAGTGTGGTTTCTAATAGCATTATCAAAACTTACTTTAAAGAGAGAAAAAGTTCCCAACAGTATTTTATACTCCCTTTATCTACCCTGACTACGCTCTTTATTTTGCACGGGTTTTGATAAAATGTTAGGTGGAGTTGTTATAGTATATAACTGGAGATATAGAGTAAAGATTAAGTTATTTGTGGTGGAGTATAGTAATTTGTGGTGACGTATAGTTTTCAAAAATAGAAAGTGCATATTTTATTGATGAAGATATTCATTTTTTTAGAAACAATGCATCATATGGACCCATAATAACATAATGATGATAGTTTTTAAATGAAATATCGTATCAATATTTTTAGTTTGATATAATATTCGTATAAAGTTGGAAACAATGCTAATTAATTTAAAATATTAAAATTCAAATTATATTATGATACACACATAGTGGTGTGTAAAAATTGAGTGGGTATTTTAGACTAATGTTGACTTAATTTAGCTAAAATGACACCCTAATTATTTTTACTTTTGGAACGGGCTAATGTAATAATGTTCATATATGAAAGTTTGAGAAATTCGTTAACAATTTTAATTGAAAAATATAATGAAATTGATAAAATATAAATCTATTAGTGCCTAGGTAAAATATCTTATATTTACAAAATTGGCTATCTACAAAATTAGTCTCTTAAATTCTTAAGTGCAATTGTGCATTATTAATGAAAAATATACTGAATAATCAATGAGTATTTAATGCCTTTTTTTCTAATTGTATATTTATTATGTTCTATAAGTATGAGTTATCTTAAGGAAGATGAATGATATGCTACTCACCTTCTGTGAGCACCATTCGTGGGCACCTATCGCCGTCTGCTTATTTTAGCATTATTTTGTTCAATTTTTTTGATTGTTTTATATTATAGTACCTTAGAATTTAATATTGAAATCATTAAACATACAAAATGTATAAAAATCGACACTAGATTTGTTATTTTTTTCCATCAAACTTCTAAAAATGAATAATTAACAAATCGAGTGTCGATTTTTATATATTTTGTAGTTTTAATAATTTTAATATTAATTTCTAAGGTATTAGAATATAAAACAATCAAAAAATCAAACAAAATAATACTAAAATGAGCAAACGGAGGTAAGTGCTCACGAATGATGCTCACGGGAAGTGAGTAGCATAAGGAAAAATTAAACATAACTAACAGATTTGTTGCTGAAGGATTTTCATCAAAATGACTTTCTCTTTAGTAGACGAAGTGTCATGAATTAAGCAAATAAGGAGAATTGTTATTAGTGGGGGACATGCTCTCGCATTGGGAGTACAAGTGTGTCGGTGTGAGTGAATATTAAATTATTTTGTGTCAACTTTTGTTAATGTTTGTGGTTTGTACTCGATGTATATATATTTATATTTTTATTGTGTCAGTATCAAAATTTCCCTGATTAACAACAAAAATATTTGTCCTAAACACTTAAAATTTTATCATTATATATAGAATACCGACAGACAATGTCGTTGCTAAACTTTTACGATAGACAATTTTCCGTCGATGAAATATAACAATGGATTAAGTGATTAACAATGGTTAATAGATGACCAAAAGTAGATAGATGCTGAAAAAAACTTGATAAGAGACAATGGTCATTTACATTCACTCAACAAGAGTGTGACAAAGCTTACGAATCAATTTGAAAAAAATGATCTTAGTCGTTATGGAACTTAAATCCATAAAATGTTGATATTATTTTTATTACTCCCTCCGTCTTAGTAATATCGATGCGTTTATTTTCGGCACGAGATTTAAGACGGAAGTGATTAGTGTATAAAGTGTATTGTGTTTAGGGATGTAGTAATGTTTATGTATATATGTATATTTTAAAACTAGAGCATCATAGATGTATAAAAACATATTGATTTCTGATTTTAAATGAAAGATCGTATCAAGATCTTTAATTTGATATAAAAATTATAAAAATTAGAGAACAAACAAGCAAGTTATGATAATTTTATCTTTTACATTTAAATTATATTGGAATACGTTCTGAGAGGTGAGTGAATGATGAGATTTAATTAGGAAAAGTTAAATGTAATAAGAGAATTACTAATTGTACTATTTAGGGATTAATTAATTCTCAAATAGGAAACATGTCAATATTAGTGAGACGACTCAATAAGAAAAACATGTCAATATTAATGAGACGGAGGGAGTATTATTACAAATGTATCTGGGATTGAAGAATAAATAGATGTATCGTTAGATCTAATATGTAAAATATAATAATACATTGTGTCTGTAATAATAAAAATCGTAGGAAGCAAGATTTGTTAGGTCTAAGTATGAGGTTCAATGAAAAGATATTAGATGCAAATATGCAAACATATATATAAGTATATGGATGTAGAAGAGTATAGAATGAATTAAACATTCAAAAAAGCAAATCAATTCCCATTAAATTAGGAAAAGAAACACAAGTAGTATTTGATGTAATTATTTTGACATATAATGATAGTATTTTTTTTCGCTCCTTTTTAAGAATAAGCAAAATAGCATACTCGATTTTAGTTTTATTTCATATCACACTTGTCATTTTATGCTATCTGTTTGTCACGTTTATATTACATTTTATGTTAAGAAATAATAATAAATAAAAAAAATAAACAAACAAACGTATCCACGTGCAACGCACGTGTTCTTTGCTAGTATGAATAAAAATGTCAATCTTTAACATAATTATTTTTTACGAATAAAATGACAATTTTTAAAAGTGTCAATCTTTATACAGAAAAGTGTCAATCTATATGAATAAAAGTGTCATTGTTTTAGCCCGGCCGTACGGTACCTCCGACTGACCCAAGTGTGTCCCATTTTCTTAAATCCTATTCCCAAGTAAGATTTATAAGCCTCTTTCATTATAATTCTGCACTCAGCTTACAGAAAGTAGTCTGACCCGATTCCATTCGATTCGATCCATTTATAACTGGAGTCGCTCCAATCTAATATTTGTTCAACGATCGAAATTCGAAACCCTAACCCTAATTGTCGTTCAATTTGCAGAGTTGCTTAGACGCAACCCCCATAATTTCAATTCTGGTAAAATTTCAGAAGCCCTCGAACTATTATCCTGTTGAACCGAAGCTTGAGCTATGCAGCTCACTCTCGAATTCGGGTAATTTTGATTCTCGTACGTCATACCTGTTACTGCAAAATTTAGTTTATTGAAGTTAGCCACGATGAAATTGGCGTTTCTTTTATTCATTTATTTTTCTGAGTGTTATGTGCATGAAATTTGCACTTTTACTAAGTTTTTTACCTTCTCTTTTGTGCAATGGTGGATCGTAGTTTTACTACGCGGTAAACTGAAAAGATCAAGCGATAGAGTTTGTCCTAGATTTTATACTTTTTTTGTAGTCTTTCGTTCGAAATTTAGCTGGGCTATATATGTTGGCGTTTTGGCTTAAATTACTGGTCTGAGAAAAATCTGAATTTAGTTACCAAAGAGTAATTATGAGTATTCGAATGTGTGGTCAGTTGTGAGATAACTTAACAGGATTGATCCAAAAAAAATATATTCTTTTTTGAGTTTGATGTTTATCAAAGCTTAACACTCTTGGAAGTTGGAACACTATCAATATATTGCAACAAAAGGCTAATTGCCTGATATGTGGTGTGCTGAGGAGAGGGTTAATTTTGTTTAAGTCAAGAATCTACTCTTGCTCATCTTATCCAGGATCCTGCATTAGTAATCCAAGCACTTTTGAAACAGTCTGCGCTGCAAGAATTGTAAGAAATGTAGTTGGAAACATGAAACAGGCATTTGTAGCGTGATCTAATTTGTTTCTCTCTGATGCTTCAGATTCATAATAATATCTGCTTTCTTCATGCGGCTTCTTTCTCGGTATACTGAACCTCCAACTAATGTATTTTGAATACCAGTGGTGGACTTGAACTTCTATGTGATTCTGTCAAGATCCATAACGTGAATGTTGAGCTGCAAGGTGAAGAAAAGAAGGTAAATCTCTTTTCCCACGATTGAATGATGAATTGGAAGTTTTCTCTTCACTGCACTTTACTGAATTCGGTCTTATTTTGTTGGTTTCTTACAGCTAACCTTAAAATACTTGCTCTCATGGGTCCGTACGAATTTGATTAAGGAAAGACCTGAAATGTTAATGAAAGGAGATACAGTGTAAGTGACTCATCAGTTTGATTTCTTAGTCCATGTCAAAGCTTTCGTTTTGAGATTTTAGGGCCTTTCATATCTTTGCACTTTTGTATCACATGTTTTCCCATACTCCACGGAAATATATTTTGTACGGTCCTAGATTCTAGGGCTCAGCTTTGTCATAGGGAATGTACAACACACACTTGATTATAGTTTTTCTTGGTTAATCAGAATTCATCCAATTTTTGAAACCTTGTTTAAGTTTTTGGTCCACTAAATGTTATTTCCCACTCTAATTGTATTACCTGCATGCAATTTCCAATTCATCGAGGACAAAAGAGTATCTGAAGAACTTCTAATTCTAGATGGATATTTCCTATGATCTATCATCTTGTTTCTTGTCAATTGATTGCCCTCCAACCTGAAGAAAGATGAGATTGTAAGAGTTAACATTTCGTTTAGGTTTGATGTCTCTTTTGTTCATGCAGGAGACCTGGAGTTTTAGTACTCATAAATGACTGTGATTGGGAACTAAGTGGACAGCTTGAGACGGTGCTGGAAGAGAAGGATGTTGTAGTTTTCATATCAACATTACATGGTGGCTAAGGCCTAAGGGTGGTCTATTTCTGTACTAATCAATCTATATTCTTCAAAATTGAATCAAAATGTGTACATGGTCTACATGCTTAGCTCAATCCTTTGCTTGTGACAAATCCGATTTATCTTCTCTGCATTTGGGGTTGTGGTTTCGCTTCCTTCCACTGCTCGTTTATGCTGAATGTTTGAATCGGTTATTTTCCTTGCAGTGTGTGGAACTTGTTTCAGTCATAGAAACCTGAATTGTGAGAGAAGTCGTTTGATTCTTGTTTATT
The DNA here is from genome assembly GCA_001642375.2 of Mentha longifolia. Classification (NCBI taxonomy): domain Eukaryota; kingdom Viridiplantae; phylum Streptophyta; class Magnoliopsida; order Lamiales; family Lamiaceae; genus Mentha; species Mentha longifolia. Next base: position 32,467,288 of record CM038112.1, read on the forward strand.
CATCAACTTGTTACAATCCAAATTCAAGACAGATTTACAAAACGAGAACGAAATTCAACAGTTAAAGCTTTATTCGTAGAACATAATGCGACTCACCCAACCACAAACAAGAGAGTGAAAAATCAAAGCCATCATCGGAAGGATAAAACAGCACATGTTCATACTGGGACTGTAAGAAAGAATTACGCATGTTCGTTTGTGTTTGGATTTGGTATAAAATATGCAGACCCCAACAAAAAAAAAAAAAAAAAATTCAGAAAAAAAAGTAATAATTGCATCCTCAAAATCTGAAGAATAAAAAATTTAAATAGAATATTGTTGAGAGTGGGATTTGTGAACCCACGCCCTTTCGGATCGGAACCTTAATCTGGCGCCTTAGACAAACTCGGCCATCTCAACAATTGGTATTCAGATCGAGATATTTTTTTTATAACAAAACCAGTAAAATGGTGTTACTGATTCGAATTTCGGGCTTGGTGTGTGTGGCAAGTTGCATGCTATTCTCACAGAATTTTCTGAAATTGAAGTTCAAAATTGGCATCAACGTTTATAGGTAGTTTCAATTTTATAAAGGTGGTGATCCTTCCGGCAATACCATTCTATTTTTAGACATAGACAAGAGGAAGAGTGTAGTATGATTTAAACTCTAATTTGACCACCATTCATACCAGGTCATTCATTTAATGTTCCAAAAACTGCTAATAAAGTAGCAATCCCAGCAAAACTACCATGTGAAAAGACAAGAACTAATGAGATCGACGAGCTTAAAAAAGCCTGACAGTGCAAGGAACCATTGGTTTCTTCAGCCATGTCAACTCTGATTGTAAGTTATTAACACATAAAACTGCCTGAAGTGATCAGTTCAGTAAAATGCAGGGGTGCTCCAATTGGAGAAGGAGAACTATGCAGATAACCCTCTTCATCCTCATCGTACAACTCATCATCTAGAACCTGTAGGGGACAACCAATGCTTTAGTGGTTACTCTGCATATGATGATCATTTTGGAAAGTTGTAGAATCCACACGATATATTCCCAGATAACAAGCTCCCATCTAATGCACACTGCTACTCAACACACATCATATAGATCAACATTTACAAAATTTCAGCATCACATGGTCTATTAAACCGACAATCAAGAATGTAAGCTGTGGTGACAAACTAAAAGAATAACCGTCCTTGTTAGAGAACAAACACAAATACTTACAAATATAAATCTCTAGTAAATGGTTGATTGCAGTATAATCCCATTTTCATGTTCCAATACCTGAAATGCCAACTGCATGACTAGGATACATTAAATTAAGGCATTTTTGAGGACCTATTGCTTCCAATTGCCAATCACACTTTCTAGAGCTGAAAGGTGGGTCCATCCTAGATTCAAAAACCAACTCTATTTACATGCATTAATACGCCACTATTAGAAGTATAGGACACGTATGAAGAAACATCAATACTTCAGATTAAAAAGTGATAATTTACCCAAATAATGAATGAAGTCGATGCATCAAGAAGCAAACAAAGTAGGCAGATAGATCAACCTCAATGCCAGATTGCCAGACATCCATAATACATAGTGCTAAAAATACGAAGATGGGAACAAAGAAACAAGGATAGAAAAACCCTCACTTGGTCAATTATTTTCTGAAGTTGAAAAGTTTCTACGTCCCCCTGGTACTTGTCCAAAAGCTCCATCTTGTGAAGACCCGTAATTAGCATCTTGTGGGAATCCCCTTTGCCCAGGTGGGCCATAGCTCTGGAAGTTTCCTTGTCCCACTGGAGGACGAGTTTCAGGCCCTGGTCGATTGAAATTTCTTTCACCTGGTCCTCCTGGAGTATTATTTGGATGAGGTGAGAAATTAGGTGAGTTTCCATAACTTCCCTGTGAGTTTGGCACAGAGCTCCGCTGTGATGGCACACTGGACCTTTGATTTGGTTGTGGTGTGTAGCCTTGAGGTGGCGGCCGCCCATAGTTCTGCTGTGGCGGGGGGGCGTAGTTTTGCTGGGGCGGAGGCCCATAGTTCTGCTGGGACGGGGGCCCATAGTTCTGCTGGGACGGGGGACCATAGCTCTGCTGCCTTGGACGACTATCCCTGTTGCTTCTCCCCTGATGTATTGGGGGTGGTCTAGGGAAAATCTCTCCGTTGACGTACTTGTCTCCTACAATTAAGAACATCAGTTCACCGCCAAAAGACACAATCAGACAGTCGACTTAGCATCAAAAACTGAAAGAAAACCTAACCTCCATACTCCTTATTCACTGGATCAAGGTACGAATCGGGCAGTACAAATACAACTGACGGTATATCTAATGACAGAAAAATTAGAGTGAGTACAGGCCAAAACACTATTCCGCAATGGAGTTATTGCAAATGCTACGCTTACTTCTAAACTTTTCAGATGTCGCCTCTGTACACTGAACCTGAAATCCTTGATACGTTGTCGTACTCAGAGCATATATCCTCTTCTTTGCCTCTTCCACACTGAAGAAAAGCAGTTATAGTTAGGTCATATGCAAAGAAAATATGAACCACTACAAAGAATGGTGTATAGAGCAGTGAAACACACAAGTGGAGAGAAATCAATACAATAGTTCTCATTTAGCCCCCAAATAACTCAAAGCAAACCATATTCTGCAGCCTAATTCACATTATGTCTAAAATAAATTCAAAATAACTTCGAAAAATGCAAATTTGCAGCTTCTCACTGACTACTGATTTTCTACACCCATTTTGAACAGTGGACTTTCAGCGAGAAGAAATCAGTAGCAGGAATATGAGAAAAAAATGTAAACTAAATAATAGCGAGCAGTGCTGAAGGTTAATAACTGTAATTATAGTAAACGAGACAGTTAAATTAGCCACAATTTCATCAGAAGTAAAGAAATAAGGATGAATAGACCGACCTGCCGAAGACTTGGGCAGCGATATTGACATAGGTTTCAATCATCTGTTCACGCGGAATATTGGAATCCTTGGGGAAATCGACGGTGATGAGCCAGTGGTTGTAGTCGCATCCTTCGAAGAGGATGGTATCGGGCTTGATTTCATCCGACTCCGGATTGAATGTCCTGCGGAATAGGGCGGTGGTGGAAGTGAAAGGCCGCCGCGTCAACTGCGCAGTCGCGGCGGGGGTCGGAAGAAGTCGAGAGGCGGAGGAGGAGATCAGTTTGGCTTCGTGGCTATGGAGAGATTGCTCGAGCAGGGAGTATGATAGGGAAAGAGCGCGGTGGAGGCGACGAGCGTGAATGGCCATTGACGACGGTGATGAGAGAGAGAGAGAGAGAGAGAGAAGGGTTTAACTCAGGGCTTTGGGGTTGGGGCGTGGAAGTTAGAGTTAGACTTCTCAACTGGGCCAAGCTGACCCGGCCCAGGACCACAATTGTATCGGGCCGGGTTTTATAACATACTCCGTATTTTGTTTAGTTCATTCATCAAGGCCTAGTATGGGACCTCAGCCTCAGTCTCAGCCCCACTAGTTGCCAACTTTCCATGACCCAATAGGTCAACAATAAAGAAATCAAATAAAATGGCTTGGAGAAAGAAATACTAATAAATTGATTTAGACTTGGTACTTACATGCAAGTTCGATGCTACAAAAGCTAAAATATATTTCACTGAAAACCTCCACTCTTAGAGCAATCACAATGCACCTGGATCGGTGCTTGCTCCGACAGGAGAGATCCCGGGACCGATCCCAGTGCCGCATTGTGGAGGGGGGGATCGCTCGGGCAGGGTACGGAGGAGCGCACCCGAGATCGCAATACTACTGCTGACGTCATTATGACGTCAACTAGTTTTTTTTTTTTTTTTTAAATCGATTTTTAAGCCAAAAAAAATTAAAAATAAATAAATAAAATTTTGAATTTTCAGCTGATAGCCGTTTGAAGGCAACGGCTAGTTGCCAAATTTTTTTATAAATTCTCCCCTTCTTCTTCCTCATTCTCACACCACAATCCATACTTGCCTCATCAAATTTCTTCTTAAATTTTTGCAAATCTACATTAAATTCAAGAAAAAAAAATGGGAGATGACTTGGAGAACCAATTCAACGATTGGTTAGGAAATTACGCCTCCAACTACACCCCGCCGCCGCTGCTGCCGCCTCCAACAAACCCAGAAGATTCTCCGACTCCAACTCCGGAGCTCGGTTTTGGTGCACTTGCCAACTGCCCGGCACCTTTCATAGGATATTCTGGCGAAAGGTATCGACCATACTCTACATCGGATAGTCAATGTTTTGGTCGATTCGGAACCCCTCCCACTAATTCTGACGAAGCCGGCTTTGCAATGCAAGGCTTGGAGTCCATGAATCTCACCACTTCCTTCGAGAGTGTCTCAAATGTTCCCGCCCCTTCACAATCGAAAGGAAATAAGGGCAAGGCCAAGGCAAAGCCGAAAGGGAAGGGGAAGGCGAAGGACGACTCCTCCGACAACACTTCGACAAATAGGGCGCCCACTTCATACTCTCCCGAAGAAACGACCGTTCTCGCGTGGTGTTGGTCGGCCATTTCTCAAGACCCGACTAAAGGAAGAGATCAAACAGTAACCTAATTTTGGAAGCGGATCAAGGCACCTCTACAATCAAAGAAGGCCGGCCAACACGATCGAGAGGGACGGCGGCCAGCTCAAATTGCATTTCGGAAGAGCACAAGCCAAAATCCAAGAATTCAACGGCTACTACTGTCAAGTGGAAAGGGAATGGAAGAGCAGATCCTCCACGGAGGACATATACGACATGAAAATAATATGCACTACGACAATAACAACAAGCAATACTTCATTTTGAAGGAAGCATGGAGAACCTTACATGCTCTTCCTAAATTTCAGGGCATCGGAACGAAGGGTGACACAAGCCGCTGCGATAAGATACAAAAGGGCGTTGATGGGTCGTCCAACTCAAGTCGCTCCGAGGATAATGCCTCCTTCTATAGCCATGAACAACCAATTGGGCAGAAGCGCGAAGGCCTAAGCTTGCAACAAGGGAAAGCTACCGCAAGTGGTCCACTACCCGGCGTCCCCGAGGAAATGAATGTCTCTCTAGTCCAATCAACGGCCAAAGCAAATAAATCCTTCTCGGATTGGGCAAAGGCTAGAGCTAACTATGAAAAATCAAGAGTGATAAGGAATTATCAGAAGGCCAAGACGGAGGATATGAGCGAAATGTCGCTGGAGGAATTGGAGGAACATCTTTTGCTCTTGGCGAATTTGAAGAGCTTGATTTGAATTTAGTTTTTTTTTAATTTAGATGTTTTTTAAATTTAGACGTTTTTTTTTTAAATTTTATGTAATGTGTAGTATTTCAATTCAATAAATTAAATTAGTTTCAATATTTTAGTTAATATTTAAATTGAAATTAAAAAATATAAAACAAAAAAATTTGAATAAAAAGTTACAAAAGAGAGAGAGATCTTGTGCATTGTGGTCGATTTTGGAGTGGAATCTCTCCGCCGGAAAAGTGGGAGAGATCCCACTTTTTGGGATCTACAATGTAGGTGCTCTTAGCCTTCTACGTGTATGCAAACAATTCTACTTTTATTACCTCTCTCTTTTTCACTTCAGCTCATAATTGTGTTGTGGGCTTGTGGCTCGGCTGGTGGGCCCCATTTTATTTCCTCCACTCTCCACTCACTTTTTCATCAAATGTTTGAATTAATTTTGATGGGCTAACACTTATTGCAACTTTAATGAAAATATGTGTATCATAAATAATATACAATAATTTATGTAAAATACTACTCATTTCGTCTGTTAGAAACACACATTTTCAATGTCGGTCAGTCCACCTAAAAAACACACTTCTATATTTAGTAACGAGCAATGCTCCAATATCCACCGATAGTGCTCCAATATCCACCGATAGCATATTTAATGTGCCCACGACTTACGTAACAGTGATATGTTTAGATAAAACTATTTATACCCTAAAAAAAATATACGACCTTTAGTCAAATCCTATTTTTGCACATGACTTTTTACTTTTTGCCAAAAAAATACACAACATTTGGTCGAATTCTATTTTTGCACATGACTTTTAGCTAAAAAATACACGACCTTTAAATTATTTTTTTTATTTTCTTCCGAATTGCAATTTTTCCAAAGTGATGCTAACTGGCTTTTCGGGATTGCCAACTTGACTACACCAAACGTTTATGAAAATATTATCATTTTATTGTTTTTGTCGTGTATTTTTTGACAATTAACCCGGAAAGAGTATAATTGGTGTATGAGGGGGGGGGGGGAATACACCAATCTCCAACAATTTTTGCGAATATAGTTTTAAATAAACAGCAGACTCAGTGAAAAGAAGCGAGCTCTGAGTTTCAGATCGATCTCTTTCAATTTCAGCAGACCTGCTGCTGATGAGAAAGAGGAGCGAGCTGGATGCGGAAGTTGGTGGTTTTGTTGAAGTACTCTTTTTAAAGAGAATCATTTTTATGAAAATAGTAGGATGAATGTATGATGCAAAATGGTTAGTAGCAGTATGATTAAATCAACTGGAAAGATAAAGAGAGAGAGAGCGAGACAGTCGATTTTATCGTGGTTCGGAGAAACCCTCCTACGTCCACGTCAAGTTCCGTCTAACTTGAGAATCCCTTTAACCTTTGGATCTTACTCCTCTCTTATTTTTACTGGATGAGTGTTGGGATATTATATTAAGGGGGAATTGGATGAAGTTAATAAACAATTTGTTTTGATTCGATTCCAAAACCCTAAGTAAAATATTTCCCTTATTATTTTTGATGAATCTGGACAAGTTATACTTAGCAAAGCTTGCATGTTAGGAAGCTTTTATTTTAGTCTAGAAGTGCTAAAGTTGAAGCAGTTAGAGTTCGCGAAGCGTCAGGAAGCTAAGCAGCTTCAGCAGTGAAAGCGTCAGCAGTAAAATTTGACAAAGCGTCACTAAAACGCTTCGGATAAAGATGCTTAGAGCAAGCTTCCATTCAGTTGAAGCGAAGCGCTCTCAAGTCAGCTCAACCAAAGCGTCTCTGATATGGAGCTATACTTGAAGCGTCCATATTGTTAGTATGATACGTTGACTCACCAACCCTCCAGTTTGAATTTCAAACTCTGACGTGCGCCACAGTTGCAGTCCACGTGTAATCACGTTATTGCTCAACGGAGCAGTTTGGTAGAAAAGTCACGATAAGGTGCAGACCGCCATACCTTGATTCAACCACCATGCAGTGACTTTCCTAGTACTGTAGGCGATGATAAAGCACCTGACAAATAGCAACTTTCCCATAATTCACGGGAAAGTGAGGAACACGCGCCACTTCTCTCCAACGGGAAGTAAGGTTCCTATTGCTATAAATAGAAGGAGTTGCACACACTAAAACTAACGCACGTACAAACGATTCAAGCATACTACTAGCAAGAACTCAAGCAAATTATCCTTTACATTCCTTTAGTTCTTGCGAAGCGCTTTCCTTTAGTGTGTCCTCAAGAAATATATTTTCTTGAGTATTGCAACTACTATCTTTCTAGGTTCAACCGCATATATCCAAAGCCTAGCTTCGAGAATCCTTATCTATTTACTAGTGATCTTCATTGTAAAGGATTCTCATTTATGAAAGCTCAAAAACCCCAAAACCAAGTCTATTATGTTAGATTGAGTTGTAAGGTTGTAAAGTTTTTGTAGCAAAGTTTGTTATTGTACAGCTTCTCGAGAGCCTGTGAAATCTCTGAGGATTCAAGTGCAAGTTAATTACTAGCCTTGAATCACTTCCCCTTGGAAGTATAAAATAAGGGATACCGAGTGAAGGTATTCATCCCGTTGTGGATAGAGTGGACGTAGGAGAGGTGCTCTGAACCACTATAAATTGTTTGTGTCTCTTTACTTTAAGTTATTTATCGCTTTGATAAATACATACACACACACACGCTTTAAATATCAAGTTGGTTTTAATTGCAAGAAAAGCTTTTAAAGTCTCACCACATTCCGCACATCTTTCACACGAGCGAGAAGCTTCGAAAGCCTTACTAGCATTCGAAGCGTCTACTCGGTTAAAAGGACGGAAAACGAAAGAGAAGTTAAACACTTCTCAACACACGTATTCACCCCCCTCTACGTGTGTTAGTCACTTTCGGGACCAACAAGTGGTATCTGAGCAGGGGTTCTAACTGACCTCTGTTTCTGAATACTGATAGCGCAAAAGTGTTATAGTAGGTCTACCGGAACCGATCTTTTTAATCTTGCATTAAAACCCCACTCACTGTATTTTGCATTTTTCTAACCTCTTTTTCAAGATGTCTTCCTCAGCACAGCTTCCTCATTTCTCGATTGAGGGCTACACCATGTGGAGCTTCCGTGTGGAGTCTCATCTCGCTTCACTTCATGACCGTATGCATGAAGTTATCGAGAAAGGACCTATCGTTATCATGAAGTGTGCCACGAGGAACAGAGAAAATGAGAGAGCCACAAACCAAGACGGCAACATAGTTGACGAGGATGAAAGCGCTTCCACCGATGTCTATATCGCGAAGCCAAGAAATGAATATACGGCTAACGATTCAAAGCTGATAATCTAGATCGTGTGGCGCACAACGTGATCCAGTCAACCATCTTCGATGCCTATCTTCCAAGAATCATGAAAAATGGCAGACGGTGAAGGAGCTTTTCCTCTCACAAAAGGAATTGGGAGACATGTCTCCAGAAATGATGTTCTCCAAGCTTAAAGCGATTGAATTTGACCTAGTCAAGAAAGCTACTCGTGAGGATGAGGAAGAGCTTCCAGCGAAATCAAAGAGTCTGGCTTTCAAAGCCGCTGAGGAGACCACCACCATCGAAGCCGACATTTCCAACAGCGATGTTGCAGCAATGTCGAGAGAAAAACTGGAGGATTATGCTCTCTATCTGGTTAGAGGGTATAACAACTCCAATGCTCGAGCGGCCAAGTATAAAAGATTCTACAAATCTCAAGGCCAAGGCTCACGCTTCACTCCACGTGATGGAAAGATGGATGACAAAGCTGCAGCCATCCCTAGAGACAAATCCAACATCGAGTGCTTCGAGTGCCATAAGATGGGTCACTATCGAGGTGAATGCCCGAAGCTCTCGATTAAGGAGAAAGACGAGGTTAAAGCTCGTCATGAAGACAGCCGTCGCGCTCTCGTAGCCGACGCTCCCGTTGAATCCAAAAAGCCCATCAACCATGATGAAGATCAATTTACTGATGATGAATATGATTATGGCTGCATGGCCATAGAAGCTGAAATGGATGAGGTAAAAATTTCTAAACCTAATACTCTTCCATTATCACTAGGTAGTGAATGTGGTGACGGTGAGGATGAGGCTTTCAGCTTGGAAGGTGATCTCTTTGATGACTATTTAGAGTTGCTCAAGAATCGCGAATCCTTGCAGGAAGTTCTCGTTTAGTTCAGAAAAGAGAACAACAAATTAGTCAATACACTCGAGTCCAAGGAAAATGACCTATTCGAGTTAACGGCTAAGTTTGATGATCTTCTTGAACGCCACCAACGTACCATATCCACTTCCAAGGAACGCAAAGCCACTCTCGATCGTCTCAATAGTACTTCTGTAGCTATTGAAACGATTAAAAGTTCTTTCAAACCCTCAAAATTTTTGAAAGGAATCGGCTTTGGTTATACTCTCATAGCTTCATCCGATGCTAGTTTTGAAGCATCGTTGAAAAGCCCCAAAGCTGATCAACACGCTACTAGCAAAGGAAATGAGTTAGTTGGGTTTGTGGCTGAAACTTCAAGGCAAGCTTCCAAAGCGCCTTTGAAGGTTCACCCCGATGCTTCGAATAAGTCAAAGACTAAAGAGCTTAAATGCTCTAAACGCAATTCAAAGCGTGTCAAGTCTGTGACAAACTCGAAGCGCCAACAAGAGCATAAAGCTGACTTAAATAACTTCACATCTCATGGAGGGACTCAAGTACGCTTTATCCCCGACACTTCACATAACTTTCATGATCGAAGCCTCATCGATCACTTTATACAAGATGAAAGCATTCCTTCACGCTCTCAGAGAAGAATGAACCGAGTGCTTTCACTATTACACACACGATTACACTCAGGGTTTTCCTATTAAAACAAGCCCTATTTGTTTCGTTCAGGATCTCAAGAAGGGAGTCACTCTCTCAGTGAATCCAACTCAAGCTCCCAAGTCCACTAACATTAAGGAACCCAATATAAATTGGGTACCTAAAAACTATTGACCTTATAGATCAAGGCGGCGAACTCGAAAAGCGTGGCCCAGAGGAAGGAATAAGCTATTTGGTACCTAGATAGCGGATGTTCACATCACATGACGGGTGAATGATCTTTCCTTGACGAGTTCGTTAAGAAGCCAGGTCCAGAAGTAATTTTCGGTGATGATGCGAAAGGCTTCACCATCGGATACGGTACATTTAGCATTGGAAATATGAGACTCATTAACGTCTCATATGTCCAAGGCCTCAAGCATAATTTACTTTCTATTTCCCAATTCTGTGACAACGGGTTTGTGGTAAAGTTTATCTCTAACCAATGTGTTGTCAAGAACAAAGAGTCTATGCAGGTTGTTCTTACAGGTATTCGAAAGCAGAACGTGTATATAGCCAACTGGAGCAGCTGTGAAGTCAGAGCATGTCTAGTTGCTAGAAGCACCTCAGAAGTCGGGTAGTTATGGCATCGTTGCCTAAATCACTTAAACTTCAAAACGATGAACAAGATTTCCAGGAAAAATCTTGTACGCGGCATCCCTAATGAAGTCTTCAACAAGGACATTGTGTGCCAAGCTTGTCAAGAGGGCAAGCAAATCAAGAAGTCCTTTCAAAGCGTCAAAGGACATGGCTCATCCCAAATTCTAGAGCTCCTTCTCATAGACCTCTTCGGTCCTATCACACCTGTCACCATAAGTGGAAGAAAGTACGCTCTTGTAGTTGTGGATGACTATTCACGCTACACTTGGGTACTAATTCTGCTTAAGAAGAAAGACACGCTTCGGGAGCTCCCAAAGCTCCTAAAGCAACTGACGGTGCAAAAAGGGGAGACTGTTATAAAGATACGCTCCGACAGAGGAACAAAATTTCTCAATCAATTCATCGAAGCGTATTGCACAGAGAATGGGTATCTACATCAGACTTCAGTAGCTCGAACTCTGCAACAAAACGGCATTGCAGAGCGCCGAAACAGAACCATCAAAGAGGCTGCACGTTCAATGCTCGCGGATGCTCAAATGCCAAAGAAGTTCTGGGGAGAAGCAACTTTCACCGCTTGCTACACCTAGAATCACACTCTAATCAACACACGCCACAACAAAACCCCACATGAATTGTGGAAAGGAAGAACTCCTACTCTCTCTCATTTACACATTTTTGGTTGCAAGTGTTTCATTCACAACAATAGTAAAACGCAATTGAGAGTGTTTGATAGCAAAGCTGATACGGGAATATTTCTTGGATATTCCCCTACAAGCAAAGCTTATCACGTCTACAATTGTCAAACTCTTGTTGTGGAAGAAACACCTATGTTGTTTTTGATGAAGCTGTTTTCAAGACTCCGCAGGTACAGGTAAATGCTGAAAGCATGAACGCTGGACCTAGAAGCGTAATCGAAACTCCTGAAGCTTCTTCCAGACCAATAACGAGCTCCATCTCGAAGCGAGTAGATCTGGTGGACGCTTCAGTAGAAGACGGAGTTGAAGCAATGGAGCAGGATCTCAATAAGCTCTCTCTCGATAAGGGGGAACCAAACTTGGGAATAGCTGATCCTCTGACCTCATTGGTTTCAAACAGTGAGGAAGCTCCATCCAGTCCAGTGGTTTGTGATCAAGGGAACGATGACGATCACACACCACGCTCCGAAGCAGATGATATGGAGGCTCTCAACCAGAAGAAGCTTTGGTTGAGGTATCATCCACAAGAAGGTGTTCTAGGTGACCCTAGTCAAGGCGTCAAGATTAGGAACACCTTATTCCATGGTGAGAGTTGCTTATTTAGCTGCTTCCTTGCAAACACTAAGCTTTCATCGGTATAGGATGCTCTAAACGATTCAAATTGGGTAACTACCATGGAAGATGAGCTGAATGAGTTCGCAAGGAATGACGTTTGGTACCTAGTGGATCGACCTTCTCATCAAAGCGTCATCGGTACCAAATGGGTCTTCAAGAATAAGACCGACGAAAGTGGCAACGTTATTCGCAACAAAGCTCGCTTGGTCGCGAAAGGATATTGCCAAGAGAAAGGCATCGATTGTGATGAGACCTTCACTCCTGTAGCTCATCTAGAAGCCATCAGAATGTTCCTTGCATACGCCGCATCCAAGAAGTTCAAAGTGTATCAAATGGATGTGAAGAGTGCCTTCCTCAATGGAGATTTGAAGGAGGAAGTGTACGTCGAACATCCCCCAGGCTTTGAAAAGAGTGATTAGGTGTATCGGTTCATCAAAGCTATTTATGGCCTCAAGCAGGCTCCTAAAGCGTAGTACGAGACTCTTTCAAACTTCCTTGTTGAAAGCAGCTTTCATAAAGGGAAGGTAGATCAAACCCTCTTCACTATCAATGATGGTGAAGACATGCTTTGGGTACAAATCTACATCGACGACATCATCTTTAGCTCTCCAAATCAAAGCTTAAGTGACGACATCATCTTTGACCCTGATGAGGAGAAGGTGGAGTAAAGGTGGAGAAGGCAAAGCGTGTTCCCTACCTACTCTCACGCTTTCCTTTCTGGGAAAGATTGTTGGGATAATTGGTTAAGGGGGAACCAGTCTTTGCAAGAGATATGAAAGAGAAGACTTTATCTCCCCTTACCAGGGATGATAATTAAACCGAAGGAATGAAGTTCCCTTTAGGAGCATCGACCACTACACGCTTCCACTTTTATGTGAAAGCGCGGTTGAGTGCTCTTCCTTGATAAGTTAATCTCGGATTAACTTGATTAAGGTTGTTACTTGTGCCACGGTATTCGTAAAACTTGTGCCGTCTTGACAGAGCGGTGCACTAGTGGTACCTTGTGGATCTCTTGAAAGTCTAACTTTTAAGTTTAGAGCTTGGCACAATCTTGATGGTCCACTCCCAATTTCTTAAAACCCTTTCAGCTGAAGAAACATGAAAGCGTTGAGTTGATGATCCTATTCAAGTTAACATACGCATACGTAATTTTTGGGACATATTGTATGGAGTTGCCTGAAAGGTTATCACCTCAACTTTCACAAGCTTTCATGGTGGAGATGGAGCAAGAAGTGAAGCGTGCTGAAGACTCTCACCACTGCTTGTTGTGAAAGCCTCACTTGTTTTGAATAATGTGAAGCACTAACTCTACAAAGGTTAGTGTCTACTCTCGAGAATCTCGCTTCATGAAAATATGAGATAGCTTGCCATAGTAAGGAAGTGAATTCATAGCTCTTTCATGGATGATGTGAATCTCATGCCCAAACGGTATATACCTAGTAAAGCATGAGGCAACTCATATCACTTCATTGAAATCTATGAAGACACTCCTCCCCAACCAGGTCCCTTGTGGGCTATGCAATCTCATTTTCTCTCATGTTATCGAATTCACGAGATAGACTTACCCCAGTAAGAGAAAAGGACTTGCATTACTTCATCTCTCATCATAAGTGAAGCGCCTCCCCTACAGAGTTGACGCTCTCTTTAAAGATAGTTTGAAGCTCTGTTTAAGGGGGAAGCACACTAACTTAGAGAGAAAGCGCCTAGATGAGAACAGACGCCCACACTTCCAAAGTGTGAACGTTATTGTTTCTTAACTAACGCTTTAACATTTGAGCATGTGGATCGTCATAGCGTGGTATCAGTCAATTACAATATTGACTGACTAGTAAATCTTCCTTCCGCATCTTTCAATTCAAGTAAGTGAGTCAATCCAAAGTGTCTTCAAGAACCCTGTGCGTGACTTACCGAAAATATTAAAATGCTGATACAGACGCTTTCTGAACTAAACGCTCTCGTCTAAATTCCAAAGCGTGTCAATCAGCCAAATTTTGAATCTTTTTAAAAATTAATTTCTCATTAATTACTTATATGATGTTATATATCTATAAAGTAGGATATCAATTGAGTATATGTTGCGTGCGATATCTTTGCATTTAATGCAAAGACTGATGTGAATACAGTACTCGAGACTCACTCGCGCGTGTATCTCACGCGCGCTACCGAACCGCCAAAAACCTTTTAATCTTGGCCGTCAGACATTTCGAATTACTTTTTCCCTGACCGCACGATTAAAGTTACCGCAGAGCACGATCTTGACCACTCACCCCATTTTTGGGAAGTTATCACAGCCACTCACTGTGACACGTCACCCCACTACCCCTTTAATACTCTTTCATTTCTATGTATATATATTTGTACTATTTCATTCCATCACCTTCATTCACTACAACAAAAAATAGAAACAACAATGCCTAATAGACAACAGTTTTGGTGGAAAACCGTTGTAGTTAAGAAGAAACCCGTTGTTGATTTCAAAAACCGTTGTCTATGGGCGGAAAAAAGTGCTCATAGACAACGGGTTTTCTATGACGTTGTCGTAGATACGTTGTAGAATTGCATATAGACAACGGTGTGGTATACCGTTGTCGTTATGGTGTTATTGAATCATACAAGGTTAGACATCGTATTTTTTTCACCGTTGTCTTTCTTATGTTGTTAAAATTACATTTTACATCAGCTTAAGTTACCGTTGTCGTAGTTATGTTGGCTATTTTTTATACTTAGATTTTTTTTTAGTGTAACGAAATTATGTGTATATATAATTAAATATAAAGTATATGAAAATGTAATACCACCTAATAAAAAAGAATTAAATAAAACTTTAGAAATAAAAAATAAGTAAAATAACATCTTAATTATTACTTCAATTCTTTTAACTGTAATGAAATTATGTGTACATATAATTAACTTAATAAAATTCCTAAATTCAAAATATAATGTAAATGAAAAATTCAATAAAATTCCCAATTAAAAAAATTGAATCAAATAAAACCTTTAAATGAAAAAAATAAAAATAAATTCCTAATTATTACTTCAATTCTTCAGCCTTTAGGAATTAGGGCACATCAAAATCTCTCTCCCTTTCTCTCCATGGATATCTCTATAGTGTTCTTGAAGGTAAAAATCTTGATTACTCATTGCAATTCCTTCCTAATTTAGTTGTGATTTTGGGAATTTATGGTACTCTATTTCTTTCATTTCTCAATTTCCCAATTGCAGTAACCTTAATTTTCATCCCTCTTCTTCTCCTTTCGATTTCCAACGGAAATCGTCACCTCGAGACTTGCCGTTCGTTCGGCGTTGTGCAGGGAAGCCGTCCCAAATTTGGGCTCTCGTCCCTACCTCTTTTCATCGCCTATCATTTCGAGCGAAGCCCCAGCAGCGTCGCCACGTCATACCGTGTCTCAGCCGCCATAGCCGCGCGTTGACGCCGTCGCCTCCGTTACAGCCGCAACTCCATCGCTGTCACTGTTGTTCGACAATGGCCCTCCTCAGCGTGCAATCGTCGTCCCCTTCGAGTCCCACCTCCAATTCTCCATCGTCTGCCGCCGCGAGTGAAGCTTCAGCAGCTTCGGCTCTTTCTCTATATCTTCATTTAATGTTTAATTATTAATAGCTTTATTAATTCTTGTTCTCCGTTTGCAGGCTCGGTGATGCAATGAGGATGCCGGCTCTGGCTGCAGCTCACCGCTGCACCTTCTCTGGTCCAGCTTCTTTGCCGTCGAGGCTTCGGCCTCGACGGAGGTTCGATTCGCTCTTCCCTCTCTCTTACTCAATCGTGCTTCTCTAAATGTTCTAAGTTCGGAACGAGTGTGTGTGGTTACTACTTTAGATCATGGGCTTTTGTTTAGAAGGGGTGAGTTATGCTCTTCATCTTTTAACATGTGTTCTTGTTGCTGTAAATGATCTTTATGCCTAGAGTTAAGGTTTTCAGAATTTTACTTGCTTCATTAAGGTTCTAACGGCTTGATAAGAGTATGGTTGTGTTTGTTCACACGTTGAAGATTATCCAATTCAAGCTTGCAGCCTTAATTAGTAAACAGTAGCATGCTTAATTATGTGTTTCAAAATCTTAATTGTTCTTAACTCAAACTAAAGTTATGAGCATAATTGTTTTTCATAACCAAAAGGAATTATGCTAGAGTTTTTTTTTTTTTATAGAATTTGGTTTATGGAACTAGCTGGAATAAACACCAAGTATATTTGTAGTTCTTGGTTCTATTTGTTCTTGGGTTAGAAACAAAAGAGAAACATGTTAAGCCTAGGTACTTGAAGAAAGATTATGCTTTACTAGAGTTGGTGTTCAAGGGTTGTTACCTTGATATAATGGGAGTGCTAGGGGTTGTGGCTGTGGAAAATGGATGGAGTTCTGCTCCTTTCCTTTCTTTCTCTACTGCTGCAGCTCCTCTCCTTTACTCTCACTTTCTCTCAATTTTCTCTTTTCTTTCTAAGTGTTTTGTGATTGTTTGAAGTGTGGAATGAATGGTTGTAGTAGGAAGGGTATATGTATATTGGTTAGCTTGGTTTGCTATGATTATATCTCTGCACAAAATCCCTCCAAATCCTCTCGTCTTTATGACTTATTTGCATTCTCTCTTTGCAAGTTTTTGGGGCTTAAAGGATAAAGCTAGGTTTGAATGGAGAATATGTGTTAGGGATGAAGAACCCTTTTTTTTTTAGTTAGAATGACGATATTAATTAATTTCGAATTGTAGGTTGAATGTTACATTTGCGACTTTAGTTATGTTTTCAAGAAACTTTTGTAGTGAATTTGTGTTGTATAAAATTATGAAATTAGTGATTCAGTAATTTTTAGATATATTTGATGTGTAACTTTAATTTTATATTATAAAAAAAATATTTCGACAAAAAATATAAAAATATAAAAATAATAAAAAAAAATGCAAACAACGGTATCATACCGTTGTCTATGAGCGTGTACTGGTTGTTGAAACAATCTTCAACAACGGTGAATCACCGTTGTCTATGAGCGTGTACTTGTTGTCGAAACAATCTTCAACAACGGTGAATCACCGTTGTCTATGAGCGCATATTTACAACAACAGTGGCTACAACCATGCCTGGAAATAATAAATGACAACGGGAGATTCCCGTTGTTAAAGGCCTTTTTTGTTGTAGTGATTATTCATCATTTTTGCCATTTCTGCAATTTTCAAGTTCTAAAACTCACAGAACTTATCTCTCTACTATACTTTTGTCCTTTTTCAGAAATCTATTCAAAATGGTGAATGCTAAGTGGGAAGCCGCTCCGCGAAGCCGCTACAGCGAGTTCGTGGTCACAGATGCCCACGTCAATCGTGACCTTCTTGCCGATGAAGGAGTGATCAAGAGGGCGATTGTGAACACCGGCTTGGAGAACCTCATCTTCAAGCACCCCAAATATATCAACCCATTCGGGGTGGTTGATTTTCTTTTCAACCTCAACCCAGAAACCTTAACCACAAAAATTTGGCTTCAGAAAATAGATGAAGATGGTCTCACTCGCTCTGTGGCGATTGAGAAGCTTTCCCTTGAAGAGCTCCGAACTCTGGGGAGGATCCGGAATCTGCTAGAGATCCAGACATCCAAAAAGAGTTTCGGCGCTTCACCATAAATCCGCGCGCCATTTTCATTAAGAAACAGTCGAAGGCGACCTCGCTCCGGCCGCCGTTCGACAACATGATCAATATTGTGACAAAGTGCCTACTTTGTCACACCGGGAGCTGGTCAACAATCACGGAGCAAAAGATCCGACTTCTATCGGCGCTCTATGATGCTGCTGAAAACCACACTCAATATAATTGGAGAGCGTGATTTATCAAGCAGTTGTTGGAAGCGAAGAAGGCCGTCCGGGAAGAGACGGAAGGAGATCACACGGGGATGCTTTCTTTCCTAGGAAAGTTGAAATATGGAATGAGGATTTCCATGTTTCTTGAGCATTCATGGCCATCACAGGAGTGGCCAGTACAGACCAAGTACACTCGTGTACTTGTCAATAAGGCGCTTCCAGGCGACGAGTTTGGAGTTGTTGCCCCTCCCGCTTCTGACATCGAATATACAGAAGCCGAAGTGTAATGACCCGGAAAATCCTGTAGGGTTAAAGAAAAATCTAAAAATATAAAGAGAGTTTTCTTAGTCTTTTTAAAGCCAAATTAGTATAATGAAAGAAGTTGGGAATTTTTAGGAATTATTTTACAAAACTCCATTTTTCGTGTCGACCAATAAAATATTATTTTATTCTCGAGTCTCCAAAACCATCTTGCTTAGTGTCATACTTCTCAGTTCTTCATTTGGAATTCATAGATACTTGAATTTCTGAAATCCGAGTTCGTATACTCAAAAAGTACTTTTTGCAAATGTCCGTGCCGATTTTTGAAACTCTATAAATAGGGGCCTAGGGCCTTTAGAAATTCATTCTCATCCAAACTCACTTTTATAAAACGAAAAGTTTCCAGAGCTTATCCTGAAATTTCTCGATCGTTCGAAGTCCAAAAGGTACGCCGAAAGAAGCAGGGCGACCCTGGAGAGATGACGATCCTATGGGTATAAGCCGTGACGAGCCATGCAGCCCGGATCGCCGCCGGAAGCCAACGCCGCCGCCGCCTTTCTCCTCTTCCCTCTCCGATTCTTGTTTTCTTAGTGTCCACACGTCCGTATCCATGCATGCATTCTAAATATGATTTTTCGTTTTCAATAAGTTTCTCCCGTTTTTGTTTTATTTAAAATAAAGTGATATAATCCCCGTCCCCCGAGCTTCGACGCATGCATGTAAGGTTTATCGCTTTAAACTAATGTCGAGGCCCTGAGCATTTTTCCCTTCTACCATTTTTGCAGCCGGCAGCCCGAAGCTGCCGGAATGATCAACCACCGCCGCCGCCCCCCTTATCACAGCTTCCGGCGCCGCCCAACCTAGGGTGGCCCCCGGGCCATCTTTTGTCTTCCGACCCTTTATTAAAGTTGTTCCTGGCATTTCCCTGGCCTACTTAATCGGGAAGGTTTTTCTGATTTCGTCAACTTTCGGTACGACTTTTCTCCGTACCGAATTAAATTCCTTAGACAGTACGGGTGCTGCTCGAATATTATATAAATATTTGAGTAACACCTATTCAGTATATTCTAGCATGTGCTAAAATATCAAACCCATCTGAGTTACGGTTTTCATGCAGTTCTAGAAAATGTCTTCCGATCGGTATTTGTAAAAAGTCCAAACACTTTGCATGGGTGATTTCTCAACACCAAAAATCTTAGAAAAATGTTTTAAACAACTTTCCCTTCTGTGTCGAAGCCATGCGAACGTCTGAAATATGTTTTCTATTAAGTCAGTGTTAAAATCGATTTCTTAGTCGTTAAGACTTTTAAGTTAGGAAATTCCTTGTGACGAACCGAAAGTTCCTAAGTGTCCTAAAAATCATTGTAGGAATATTCCCCGATGAACCCGGAGTTAGAGTCTGACCCAAGAGGCACGCAAACCGATAAACTATTGTGTTTAGTAACGGTAGGGATTTTTCCTTGATATCTATTCCTTCGGGTTATTAAGCCCTATATTATTGAAGTGCAGGCTTGTTGCAAGAGTATTTGTGAATCCTACTTTTCAATGTTTAAAGCTCTTACTAACGATCAGACTCTCGGTCGGCCTGATACGTTGGGTCGAGAGTTGTGCACATGTGTTTGGAATTATCCATGACGTGGAGTCATGATGATTGGAATTATCCATGACGTGAAGTCATGATGAATGGAATTATCATGACCGTGTGTCGCAAGAGTAAGAGTAACATGAAAAGTTAGGAACGTGGATCCAATATCGTACGACGACGTTCGTACTAAATGATTATTTCTATCTATAACCCTTTGAGTTTCCTGCACATTTGTTTCGTGGCAATGAACCCTACTGGGTACAATAGTACTCAGCCCTGTCGAACTTCCTTTGTTTTGCAGAATGAGTGTTGGCGGAGCGAGTGGGACTGGGTGGAAAAGAAAGAGATCGAAGAGGAAGAATAAATGCTATCTTATTTCATTTTCAATCAAGTGCGTTGGCACAAAACTCTATTCTCCTTCCGAACTTCCAAAACTCTAAGCCTCCGTTCAAAACCATAATCTATTCAAGTCTTTCTATTTGATTCACTAAATACCTTTACTTCCGCTATTTACTTTAAAGCACTTATATTTACGCATCTAACTTCTAACTCCAACTCTTTTCGAAAACCAGTTGAAGAGCGAACTATCGCCGCTGTGACTAACACTTTCTAATAGATATGTGCGGAATACCATCACTGTCATTATCGCTTTCCTTTACTCTACATCATTTACATTTCAGTCGATATGTGCGGATTACCGTCACTGTCATTATCGCTTTCCTTACTTTACGTCATTTACATTTCAGTCGATATGTGCGGATTACCGTCACTGTCTATACTGCTATATATATATATATATATATATTTACTTTATGTCATTTACATTCAGTTGATATGTGCGGACAACCGACACTGTCTTTTATATATATATATTTACTTTACGTCATTTACATTTAGTTGATATGTGCGGACAACCGACACTGTCTATACCGCTTTTATATATATATATATTTACTTCACGTCATTTACATTCCAGTCGACTGAAGTGCGGTTCACCGCTAAGGTCTATACCGCTTTTACATATATATATATTTACCTTTACGTTCAGTATTTCGAATTAACTTATAAACTGGATCTAACTGTAGTGCGGTCTGGTCCGCCACTGCTGTAACGCTTTATATAAACTCTGGTCAGCTGATGGGTGTTGAATAGTCTATTAGTTTCACTGTGGATTCGATCCTGTTGTAGAGGAGATACTGCCCAATTTTTCCGGGCAATTAAAAGATAAACTCCTCTAATTTAAACCCCTAAAACCGTCCACCCCACCCTGTAGCATTCCGGAACTGGGTTTTCTAAGTGAGTGAATCCGGGGCGTTACACGAAGCGCTTATCCTCAAGAAAGAAGAGGAGAAGAAAAGGAAGAAGAAGAAAGGTGGAAAAACTACCAAGAAGCCAAAGCGCTCTGCGCTGTTAGAGAAATCAGTCCATTCCTCAAAGGGAAAGCGTGGCTTGGTAGATGAAGATGATGAGGAAAGCGCTTCCTCATCAAATGCTTCAGATTTTGACAAGACTTTAAGTTAGGATCTGGAAGCCGGTGCCCAAGCCGCACAGGATGAAGAAGGAGAGGAAGTTGATGCGCTAGGAGAGGACGTTATTCGCATCGGCGCTCTCAATTTCAATGACGGAGCGTCAAGTTCTTCTGTGGTCGAGGAGCTCCATGTTGACGCTCTCCCAACTCCTCCATCTCCCAAAGCATCCAGCTCGGTAGTGCAGGCTGTCGACAGGGAACTCTCGTGGGCTGAAGAGGAAATCCGGGAATTCTTCGGAGAATTCTCTCTACCTCCACCCGTACTGGAGGTTATTTCACGCTTCTTGAAGTATTTCCGAAGCCGCGGCACCAACATTTACAAAGTTTGCCAGTTGGTACGGGCTAACGATCCCAAAGCGTTGATCGAGGAGGAGGCCTCGATCCTTAGCCGCTTCAGACTGGAGCGCTTCGATGACCTGATCGTTGAGCCAGAGGTGTGGAAGCGCATCGAGAGGAAGGTCAAGGAGCTTGTTCCCTCCTACACCCCCGCTCCATCAACACCAGTTGGCGCCACTGTCATAGCATTTGAAGAACGGCTCTCAGTTCTTCAAACCGCTCACGATGAAGTAGAACGTGAGTGTGCTGAGCTGAAGATGTAGATAAATGAGAGAGAAAACCAGCTTTCTAAAACTGAGGAGGAGAAGAAGAAGGTAAGTGATGAGCTTTCAACTGCTACCACAGAGTTGAAAGCGCTAAAGGAGGAGAAGCTGAAGAAAGAAGAGGAGCTCTCCACTGCTACCAAAGAGTTGGAAGAGTTGAAAGTGAAATTGGTGGCTGTGGAGATACAGTTGGCTGAGGAGAAAGAACACGTGGAGTTGGCTCATGATGAACTTTCGAGCGTTAAGGCAAAGTTTCAAGAAATTCCAGGCTTACGTTTGGAAGTGCTGAAGCTCTCTAATGAGTTAGACGATAAAGAGCGTGTCCATCGGGAGCTTGAAGCCGCAGAAGCAGAACTCTCCCAGACCAATGACACGGTCGCTCAACTAAAGAAAGAGCTGAAAGCGGCAAAGACCTGGAGTCCGTAGAGAGGAAGCTCGTGGACTCAAAAAAGCAAAGGAAGCAGACTGTGGCCATGGTGGGCCAAGCCGCAGCTGGAGTGCAAAGCGGATTGGGCCAGGTTGGGCCAATTGCCAATGAAGCGTTGAAGCGCATCTCCAACCAAATCGGAGCGCTCTCGAACTTGGTACAATCTGAGTTTTGAATCTTCCGCACCAGCTTCGAGAGATCAATCATTTTGACCAATGTGCGCTCTCCGACTCTAATACTTTCCGCACAAGTCCTCGGCACTCTCCTAGCACATAACGTATTGAAGCCGAATCAACCGAATATCACTTTTCCAGGAGCCGCCAGCCAAAGCGCCATCGTACAGTCTGCTCCCTCCTAACCCGTTTTTGATGCTGCCAAAAGGGGGAAGCGACTAGGATGCCAAGTGGTCCAACCACATCGGCCAAGGCAAAAGAGGACACTTCCAAGAAGGTGGAAGCACCAAAGAAGGGGGAAGTAGAGCGGCAAGTAATCATTTCCAAAGAGCCGATCGATGCTGTTCCACTTCAAGCGGTGTCAGTAGTGCCTCAACCAAAGAAAGAGAAGCGCAAAACCACAAAACCTGCTGACACCAACCCCAAGAAAAAGAAGAAGTTGACTCCCACAACGATGACCAAGGAGGCTGGAGCACAACGCGAATTCCATGAGGAATTAGACGCGATTTTGGTGCATAAAATGAGAATGCTTGAAAGTGATGGCAAAGTATAAAGCGGTGTCGAAGTGCAGGGAGGAAGTTTTCAATGAAGAGGTGGTGACAGACTCGGAGAAGGCGCTTTATCTTTTGAAGATGGAAGTGCTTGAAGGGAAAAGAGTCTACGTCGAGAGCCTGCGAATAGAAGCTTTCAAGAAGTGCAGAAAGCAGCTGTTTGCCAGGGAGGAATTTAAAAGGAAGAGGCTGAGGGATGAGTTTCCTAACGCCAAGTTTGTTGATGAGATCATTCCAGCTACCTCAAGGAGGGGTGGAATGATGCCAAGATGAAGTTCATTAAACGCTTCTACTACTAGCAAGGCTTTCGCACTGAATATGCCATGGACTGCTTTGTTGCATACATGGATACTCACAAAGCCTCTCTTTTCAATAAAATTTTGGAGTTGGCAGATGGAGTGACTCTCAAACCTCCGAAGCAAGAAAGCTACAAACTCCCATTTATTGGAGGCACTATCCCTGATGAGGAAGCAATCAGAAAGGAGATCGATGAATGTGCAGAATGGCTTGACCAGAACGATCGTCCTAACCGCTCTCTAGCTGTCATCAAGGATAGGGTCTACAATGCCTATGGCATGATTCCTCCTGCCCCTCGAAAACGCATCAAATAGATACTCATTGTATATGTATCAGTTCTATATCTCATTTATACAATGATATCTTTTATTACTATAAGACAATTTCTCATTGTCTTTATTTATTTATACGCTTTCATATTAACTGCTATAACTGCATTGATATTGCGTCTTGCCTAACCCTCTCTCTTTCTTATACTTAGCCTAGAAATTGTCTAGATTTGTGTATGCACTTGACGTCGGGTTTTGGCATCATCAAAAAGGGGGAAATTGTTGGGATATTATGTTAAGGAGGAACTTGGATTAAGTTAATAAACAATTTGTTTTGATTCGATTCCAAAACCCTAAGTAAAATATTTCCCTTATTATTTTTGATGAATCTGGACAAGTTATACTTAGCAAAGCTTGCATGTTAGGAAGTTTTTCTTTTAGTCTAGAAGCGCTAAAGTTGAAGCAGTTAGAGTTCGCAAAGCGTCAGGAAGCTAAGCAGCTCCAGCAGTGAAAGCGTCAACAGTAAAGTTTGACAAAGTGTCACTAAAACGCTTCGGATAAAGATGCTTAGAGCAAGCTTCCGTTCAGTTGAAGAGAAGCGCTCTCAAGTCAGCTCAACCAAAGCGTCTCTGATATGGAGCTATACTTGAAGCGTCCATATTGTCAGTATGATACATTGACTCACCAACCCTCCAGTTTGAATTTCAAACTCTGACGTGCGCCACAGTTGCAGTCCACGTGTAATCACGTTATTGCTCAACAGAGCGGTTTGGTAGAAAAGTCACGATAAGGTGCAGACCGCCATACCCTGATTCAACCACCATGCAGTGACTTTCCCAGTACTGTAGGTGATGATAAAGCACCTGACAAATAGCAACTTTCCCATAATTCACGGGAAAGTGAGGAACACGCGCCACTTCTCTCCAACGGGAAGTAAGGTTCCTATTACTATAAATAAAAGGAGTTGAACACACTAAAACTAATGCACGTACAAACGATTCAAGCATACTACTCGCAAGAACTCAAGCAAATTATCATTTACATTCCTTTAGTTCTTTCGAAGTGCTTTCCTTTAGTGTGTCCTCAAGAAATATATTTTCTTGAGTATTGCAACTAATTTCTTTCTAGGTTCAACCGCATATATCCAAAGCCTAGCTTTGAGAATCCTTATCTCTTTACTAGTGATCTTCATCGTAAAGGATTCTCATTTACGAAAACCCAAAAACTCCAAATCCAAGTCTATTATGTTAGATTGAGTTGTAAGGTTGTAAAGTTTTTGTAGCAAAGTTTGTTGTTGTACGGCTTCTCGAGAGCCCATGAAATCTCTGAGGATTCAAGTGCAAGTTAGTTACTAGCCCTTGAATCACTTCCCCTTGGAAGTATAAAACAAGGGATACCGAGTGAAGAGATTTATCCCGTTGTGGATAGAGTGGACGTAGGAGAGGTGCTCTGAACCACTATAAATTGTTTGTGTCTCTTTACTTTAAGTTATTTATCGCTTTGATTATTTGCATACACACACACACGCTTTAAATATCAAGTTGGTTTTAATTGCAAGAAAAGCTTTAAAGTCTCACCACATTCCGCACATCTTTCATACGAGTGAGAAGCTTCGAAAGCCTTACTAGCATTCGAAGCGTCGCTACAAGAAAACTGGCCTTTTGCGACATAAAAATGTGTCGTGAAAGGCCCCTTTTAATGTCGCAAATGTTGATTTACGACATTTTCTTCAACACAATAAATTATGTCACGAAAGGGGTATGTAGCAAAATTATGACATTTTTTATTCGTTTGTGTCGCAATACAAATGACACCTTCAATGATCCTTGATTTGCTTCCAAATAAGCAATTGACTCCAATAAATCATCATAAGCATCATCCAAATCGGAATAAGTATAGAAAGAATTAGAGATGATTTCTTCTGTGAGATCTTTTGCCATAGATGTAGGCAAGGTGGTGATTGAATTGCATTCCTCATAGGTTGAGTCATCTCCTCGCTTCATAGCATCAAAGATTGAAAAAGTGAGGGTTTCTTTATTCACTCTAAATGTGAGATTCTTGTCTTGCACATCAATAAGAGCTCTTCTGGTTGCTAGAAAAGGATGCCCAAGAATGAGGGGCATATCCTTGTCCTCCGGCATATCCAAGATAATGAAGTCCGCGAGGAAGATAAAATCCTCAACTTTCACTAATACATCTTCAACCACTCCTTCAGCATAGGATATGGAACGATCGGCCATTTGGAGACAAATAGAAGTAGGTTTGATTTCTCCAATATCCAATCTCCTAAAAATAGACAATGGCATCAAATTTATGCTAGCTCCAAGATCACATAAGACATTCCCAAACTTTTTCCCTCCAATCACACATGCTATTGTGAAACTTCCGGGATCTTTCTTCTTCAAAGGCATTTTCCTTTGAATCACCGCACTAACCTCCTCCGTTAGGCTAATTGTTTCAAATGAACCAAACTTTCTCTTGTTAGCAACGGAATCCTTCAAGAACTTCACATAGCCGGGCATATCTCAAAGTGCATCAAGCAAGGGAATGTTGATTTGTACCTTGTTGAATATGTCCAAGAATCTCATCATCTTTTCATCAACCTTAGGCTTGGCTAGACGATGAGGAAATGGAGCCTTTGTGATCACATCCTTGGTAGGAAGATGAGCTTCTATTAGCACCGCCTTAGGAGCTTCTCCTTGAACTTCTTCCCTTGATTCTTCATCACTAGTTGGAGACTCTTCATAGGGTATGTCTTCAACGAAAACCTCCTCTTTTCCACTTCCGGATGTATCTTTATTCGCATAGGCCCTTCCACTCCTTAATGTGATAGCATTGCATTGGTTCTTTGGATTTACCTCAATATTACTTGAAAACTTTCCCGGAGTGTGTTGAGTAGTGGCTTGGTTAGCCATTTGACTAATTTGATCCTCTATCATCTTCACTTGCTTTGTCAAGGAGGTGAGAGAATTCTCTAATGCACTCACCTTTTGCCCGGTTTGAGTGATAAAATTGCCTTGTTGAGAAGACATTTGAGCTTGATTTGCAACATCTGTTGCATCATTTGCTCCATTGATGGAGAATTCTTCTTTGGCTCTTCAATAACTCCTTGAGACATGGAAAATCCAGGGAGGTGGCAACTGAGCGTTGTTAGGATTTCCATAAGAGAGATTGTGATGAGGTCGATTGTTGGGATTGTATGATTGATAACCTCCTTGATAACCATAAGAATTGCCTCCTTGTGGTCTTCCTTGGAATCCTCCTTGTTGTCCTTGGAAACCTCCTTTGTTGAAATTTTCATATTGTCTTTGGTTCACATAGTTCAAATCTTCACTTCCATTAGGCTCCAAATTCTCTTGATATTGATGAACACTTTGAACTTGAGCTTGAGATTTCATCTCTTCTTCATATTGCTTCTTTATATTAGCAACTTCCATTGCTAATGCATCAAACTTATCATCATCAATAGAAGCAACTTTCCTAGAAGGGGCCCTCTCCATTGGCCATTGATAGCTATTGGCGGCCATCTCTTCAATAATCCTCAAGGCTTCCTTGGCATTTCGATTCACTAGACACCCTCCGGTTCATATGAGATTCATTCTATTCGTGAGAACCATGAGAACCCGCTTTTTTAGTTATACTTTCATATTTTTTTACTTATGCAATTATGCTTTTTTGGAAATAATGCTTTCATGTTTTTATTTATATATGTTTTCATGTATTTTTGCATGATTATAACACATAACAAGCACGATTTGTAAAAAGCATAATTTTATATCTAAAAAAACCTTACTTGCAAAAAAGCATAAATGCATAAGTAAAAAAGCACGAAAGCATAACTAAAAAAGCGGGTTCTCACGGTTTTCATAAATGGAATAGTTTCCACAGGAACTCTCCCCTATATATATATATGTAAATTTTAATTTTGAACTAGACCTTTTGACAACGAAAATCACTTAACATAGAGCGAAAAAAAGAAGGGAAAATAAAAATGATACCACGTCAGGAGCACCGAATCACTTGCCTACAAATGGGGTGAAGGGTATGAGGGATCTATCTGTGTATGCAAAAGATGTTTGCTCTTCAATTGATGAAGGGTCAGATCTGCATAAAGAGCAAGATTTCTAGTGACCAATTAATTATTAATTAGCATAATTAATTGTTATTGTGTGCTATAAGCCTATAATTAGGCAGGCAAACAGTCACATACGTTAATATAATTGGTTTTCGCACACTATATGTATATGTGCATCTTTCCAAAAGCACTAATTGGCAACATTACATTATACTCCTACTATTTATTATATTTACTACTACAAAATAATAAATGACGCTTCTAATTAATCATAAAGAAAGGCTATTTTGCTGACGTGGACTCAATTAACTCTACACACTGTAGATTCTAGAGAAAGTATATAAATTATTTATTTTTCATTTTATATATAAATCAATTATGCATAGCTTTTTCAAGTTTTATATTTGGCAAACAATGTATTTGTTGTAAAGCAATATAGTAGAACAAATCAGATAACACAGGAAGAAATAAATGATATAAGAAGAGAGAGTAATGCTCCCTTACCCACCGTGGGCATATTTAATATGCCTACAGCTGAAATGACGGCATTATATTTGAGGAAAATCATAAATAATATATCTTATAAAAATAAATCCTAACATAAAAAATTAAACCCTACTAAAAAAAAATGAACCCTAAAAGGAAAAATCATTGACGTGGCACGCACATGACATTAAGTGTGTCCACCGTGGATAGGGGATCATTTCTATAAGAAGAGAATGTGGTTTTAATTGTTGTTATGGAGTATGAGGTTACTGAACATCGGTTACGCTAGTACTAGTAATAGAAATCTTAACATTATAAAAAGAAAATTGTAAAAAATTTTATCAACTTTGACACTTTTACAGATTAAATACACTTTTAAAAACTTAACTAATTAAATTACGAATTATCATAATTTCTCATATAATAACTTATTTATATATTAATCAGACTATCTTCGGTATATACATTGATCGATCTTATTTTCGTAGGTAATTTCATGAACGCCAATAATGAATGAAAGAACACGAATGTAAAAGGAACACAAAGGAATTACGTGGTTCGATCTATCGGAATAGATCTACGTCCACGGGGCGGAAAGGATATAGATATTATTGCTAGTATGAGTATTGGTTACAAGATTGTTCTCCCTTTTCATTCTA
The DNA here is from genome assembly GCA_001642375.2 of Mentha longifolia. Classification (NCBI taxonomy): domain Eukaryota; kingdom Viridiplantae; phylum Streptophyta; class Magnoliopsida; order Lamiales; family Lamiaceae; genus Mentha; species Mentha longifolia. Next base: position 32,495,948 of record CM038112.1, read on the forward strand.
TTCTAAACCCCTATTTATAAATGCTCATATGGAGCTTGATTCTAATACAAACTCAATTCCTATAAGGACTCTTTGGTTTTATCTCCATCTTCATAATAGATATCCGAGTCTTCTACACTCTATTGGAGTATGAGTTGTAGTCGATCAAGAAATCTTCCTTGCTTAGTGAACAAGTCTCTTACTTGGGCCAAACTTACGTAGGCCGAGCTTAATATCAGGGCCCATTTATATTGGGCTTAGTGCTTGGGCCTAGTAGTTGGGCCATATCCTATCACATTCCCCCCCCCCCAAAAAAAAAGGGTGTAGAAATGAGGATAGGTAGGGGGCATATCTGAGTTGGGAGTAATGTCAAAGAAAAGTGCTTTGCCCCGTCAAAAAATAAATTCTACGAAGTCAAATGCACACCATCCCGTCAAAAGACGAGGTAAAAAAGAGCGCATTGCCGAGGCAGAATGCGTATAGTGTCACCGAAGAAATGTCTTGCCCCATCGAAAAATAAATTCAACGAAGTCAAATGCATCATATCGCTGAAGCCGAACACAGGATGTATCAGTTACTTTTAATTAATGCGCCAGTTGTGTTCCCGATAAAGCAGGGCACAATTTGACGTGAAGGGAAGGTGAAAAGGCGGGATAGGAATATAGCTTCCTTGAGATGTTATTTCAACACCTTTTCCAAAATTTCAAAAATCTCTCCATTTCCTGTCGTTTCTCTCGCCACTGCATTTCGCCTTTCTGTTACTTCCGTCGCTGTCGCTCAGTAGGAACTTCCATTAACATGAGTAAGTTATTTTTCATGGCTTCTTCTTCTAATTCCAGTCAGTCTCATGACGACGAAAGCCGTGAGGAACCCTTGTCGCCATCGGGTTCTCCGGTGGCAATACTTATGTCGAATCACGCCGATATAGAGGTTTTTACCATCAGTTCTTCCTCTCCTAGGACACTTAGGGTTCTGTTTCCCGCCGTAGATAGGTCCGGTAGGGTTTTTGACTTTTCATCGATTCTAGATGCTGCCTCTACTAAAAACATTACAAAAAAATATTTATTTCCCGATTCTGCTCTTCTTGTTACCCCTCGACCGGAGGATAGGGCTTGTGCAACTCCGGTAGGGTTTTTTACTGTGTACGAGGACTGCCTTCGTTGTGGTCTTCATTTTCCCCTTCCGGCCGTGTACGCCGAACTCCAACGGAAGTTCGGTATTACCTTTAGGGCAAATTATGCCGAACTCATTTAGGCAACTATTTGGCCTCGGCATCGCAGTCGGTCGGGTCGGTTTTCCACTCACCCTAGGGATGGTCCTTAGGTTTTTTCAGTTTAAGCCGAGTTCCGGGTGGTTTTACCTCAGCCCTCATCTTAACTTTAGAGTTAAGACGAAATCCAAAATTTTGAACTGGCAGAAGAAATTTTTCTTCTGCCGATCTGAAGTGGTCTCCCATTTTGCCTGGAAGACGGATAAGTTAGAAGACCAGAGCACTGAAGAGACCTTTGGTAACCTTGAGGAAATATTAGGGGAGTTCAGCCTCGTCTCTGAGGAGTTTAGCGACGCCGAGCTCGCCATGGTAGGGCTGAGCCCTTATGATCCTATTACAATGGTGGATCCGGTGAAGGGTGAGGCCCTACTCTACTTCTTGTTCGCCTTTTTCTTGCTTTCTCTACCGTTCTTAATCCTGTTTTCGCTTTGTTGCAGTGAACTTCGGCGGAAACCCCAAGAAGAGGTCGATGTCTACTCTAGAGGCCTCGAAGACAACGTCCGCTGCCTCTTCGGAGAGGACGTTAGACGTGGGACGATCTCCCCCTGCGAGCTCTCCACAATTGGGCTCTCCTCCGCCTCGCTCCGCCACGAGTCGGGATAAGGAGCCTCGAGTGGTTGCCATTTCTGAAGAGCACCAAGTATTAGGCCGTCGTAGGCCCTTTCCCAAGGTATTACGCTTCTACTCTCTGAGCACATCGTGTTGGCTCTTATTACTTTATTTAACACTTATTAATGTTATTGCAGGGTGCAGAATACATGATCTCAGAGCTGGTGAGCTTCGTCAGCAATGGGGTCGTTGAGTATCATAAACTTGCTCGGGTCGCCCGGGATTTGGAGAAGGCCAAAGACGATTTGGTCAACAAGGCGGCCGTAGCCGAGGCCGAGGCCCGAGAGGCAGGAAAGAGGGAGGCCGTAGCACTGGCGGCAACTGAAGTTGTGAAGGCTGAGGTGGCTTCGCTTAAGGTTGAGGTGGCCTCGATCAAGGCTGAAATAGGCAGGGCGGGCCGAGCCTTTGCAGGGGTAGGTGCTCCGTGCTCTGGCGGAAAGGCTCTTCCTTTTGGGGAAGTTCTCTGAGCTGGCGAACGAGCTGGCCACCATCCTGAACACCACCATGGCATCTAACGTTATTGACGAGATCGCCGCGGATTACCCACACCTGGATAAGTCCAAGTACGGGTATGAAGTGACTTCGGGTGAGGACCTGCTGCGTGCCTATACAAAGGCTTTGACCAAAGGGATGACGACCTTCCTTGTGCTGGAGAGCCTCGCTTCTTCGTCCACAGTACTTACTGCCGAGGCAATCTGAACCTACCTGGTGGATAGGGATGAAATGCTCGAGGCTGCGATTGCCAGCCTTGGTGCCGAGGCGGACCAACCGGTGAATAATGAGTCGGAGAGCGCCGGAGCCGAGCAAGAAGAGCCCCAGCAGGAGGATGAGGCTGCTGGAGGGGTCAGTTGATCCCCCTATTTTCTTTTCTTTTTCTTTTTTAGGCAATATGTACTTCGGCATCACTAGGATGTCGCTTTTACTTATGCCGCAATGGCCTTAATAAAATTTCCAATTTTATTGAAAATATCTTTCTCGCCTTTGTGTAGTCATCTTGCGAGCTTTTTGATGTGTCTCCTTGGGTGGAACGAATCTTACAATTAACTTGTGCCCTCGAGACAAAAGAAGCCGAGGTCCTTCACTTGAGAGGTAAGGTCGGCCACGTGCAGAACGAGACCAATGTTAAACTTGTTGCCACGCAAGAAAAATTTGATGAGCTTCAAGCTCAGTTTCTCAAGCAGCAAGAAAAGCTGGAGATCTGTCAAGAGGATGCCGAGCGGGTCCTCGAAGAACACTCTGAATACGAGGCGATTATCAGCCGAGCTGGCGGACTCACCATCTCTGAAGTGGAGGATAGGGTGAAAGAGCTCCTGGCTTGATGCAAAAGCTACAAGAAGCAATATGGAGATGGTTCTTGGGAGCTTCAGGGGCAAATGGACGAGCTGAAGTGAGTAGCCGGGGTATACAAGATAACCCTAGCTCGCCGTCCGAAGTTAGCTCGACTTGTTTCTGAAGAGGCCAGGCCTTCAAGTTCGTCAAATCCCGGCTCTAGCTTGAGGATCGTCGATCGCCATCCTCGAGAATTCTTGGATCGAGAACGGCAGCTGGCGGGTGTACGAGGCCGAGGCGAGGGACTCAAGGTGCCCGAGGTAGAGGTAGAGGTAGGATTAGTATAGACGACCTCTTAAATAGAGATTTTGCCAAAAATTGGCTTAAGTTTAGTCAGCCTCTGGGCTCCTCTTCGTCCTAATGTATATAACATTGTATCTTTCTACCTCTTTGTGAAATAAAATTTCAATTGTATTGTGAATGTACGTCCTTAATAGGGTATAACTCACAATTTTTCTGTAGTTCGTCCTCATATGAAATGAAGGTAGTTCGTCCTCGTATGAAACGAAGGTAGTTCATCCTCATATAAAATGAAGGTAGTTCATCCACGTATGAAACAAAGGTAGTTCGTCCTCATATACAACAAAGGTAGTTCGTCCTCGTATTAAATGAAGGTAATTCGTCCTCGTATAAAACGAAAGTAGTTCATCCTCATATAAAATGAAGGTAGTTCGTCCTCGTATTAAACGAAATAATTCGTCCTCATATAAAACGAGGGTATGGGTTCCTTATTTATCGAGAAGTATCGATAGGGGTGGTCCCCTTACGCGCATTTATAATTTACCTCAATTTGGGTTTCATTCATCCTCGAAAGGGTATTATGTCATCCTCATTAGGGTATTTAATTATAAGGGCGAGATAATATGCATAAGTAGAAGAGAGAGATGTGCAAGATGAAATATGCAAGACCAAACAATTAAAGGAAAAATAGAAATTTTATTAATAGAATAATTGAAGTTTAAAAAGAACAAGATAAAAAGACGACCTGTCCACTTATGCAAAGTAAAAAAGTAAAAAGTAAGTATAAGACCTAAATGAACTAGATGGACTCGAACATTTCCCTCGGCCACTTATGCAAAGTATCTCTTTAAATGAGTAATGTGTCATGCACGGGGTATTGGCTCACCGGATAAGTGGACGAGCTTGTATGACCCTTTGCCGAAGACTTCTTGAACTCGGTACAGGTCCTTCCCATGTGGCTTCTAGCTTGCCGAGCCTTGCTGCCTTGCTGACTTCATTATTTCGAAGAACGAGGTCACCTACTTGGAACTGTTGATATTTGACTCGCTGGTTATAATACCGAGCTACTTGTTGCTTGTACCTAGCTTCCCTTATGTAGGCGAGCTCTTTCTTTTCTTCCACCAGGTCTAAGCCGGTTCGGAGATTTTCTTCATTGTCTTTGGCTGAAAAATTGATAGTGCGGGGGCTCGGCAGGCCGATCTCTACCGGGATCACTGCTTCGGTTCCATACACCAAACTGTAGGGTGTTTCTCGGTTCGAGGTCCAGGGACTGGTGCGGTATGACCATAAAACTTGGGGTAAGTTCGCTACCCAGTCTCCTTTGGCTTTATCAAGGCGAGCTTTGAGTCCCTTGACGATCATCCGGTTGGTGGCTTCGGTCTGGCCGTTTGCTTGAGGATGGGCTACTGAGGTAAACTTTTGCTGAATATGAAGTTCTTCACACCATTCCCTAAACATTCTGTCTATGAATTGCATCCCATTGTCCGAGACGAGATATGGGGTATGCCGAAGTGGCATACTATGTTCTTCCAGACGAAGTTGAGGGCATTCTTGCTCGTGATTTTTGCCAAGGGTTCGGCTTCCACCCATTTGGTGAAGTAGTCGATGGCTACGATGAGAAATTGGAATTGGCCAGGAGCTTTGTCTAGTGGACCAACGATGTCTATCCCCAATTGCATGAACGGTCACGGGCTTTGCATGCTGGTGAGGTCGGCCTGAGGCAACCTCGGCACGGTCCCATGAATCTGGCATTTTGGACACTTCTTGACGAGGTCCATTGCATCCTGGAACATCGTAAGCCAATAGTATCCCCACTGCATGACTTTCTTTGATAGTGCCCTATCTCCGATATGGCTCCCACATGACCCTTCGTGTACTTCTCACAGTGCATAATCTGCTTGGTTCGGTCCTATGCACCTCAGGATGGGCTGGAGGTATGATCTTCTGTAAAGCACTCCCTGTTCAAGAACATATTTTGGAGACTTGCTCAAGATTTTCCTAGCTTCGAGCTTATCGCTGGGTAGTTCGCCTTTCTCCAAGTAATTTCGAAGGGGTGTCATCCAGTTAGGCTCATTTTCAATTACTAGGTTGGCCTCGGCTTCGTCAATACTTCGGTGTTTGACTTCTTCCACTGGAGGGCTTGAGGATGACGACGTTAATTTGCTTAGGGCATCTGCTCGGCTATTCTGCCCCTTCGGGATGCGAACCAACTCAAAATACGAGAAGTATTGTTATAGGCTCTTGGCTTTGTGGAGGTATCTTTTCATCCTGTTGCCTTTAGCTTCGTAACCTCCTAGCATGTGGCTCACTATGACCTGAGAGTCGTTGTAAACTTGTACAACTCGTATCTGGAGACCTTGAGCTAGGCGAAGTCCGGCGATTAAAGCTTCGTACTCCACTTCATTGTTTGTTGTAGGGAAGTCGAACTGAAGTGCATAAGTTGTCTCCTGTCCGTCTGGGCTGAGGAGTATAATGCCTGCCCCGCTTCCTGAATTTCCTGAAGCCCCATCCATGTATACCCTCCAACAATCTTTAGGCGGTTCTTTTGCAGGTTCGGCTTCGGCATTTTTCGAGGTAGGCTTAGATAACTCCGGCGTTTCCGTGAATTTGGACTCTTCCAGGAAGTCTGCTAGGGCTTGGCCTTTGATAGCTTTTCAAGCACAGTATGTGATATCGTGTTTGCCTAACTCGACTGCCCATTTGGCAATTTTTCCCGATGCCTCCGGTTTCATTAGCACTTGCCGAAGTGGCAGGTCGGTGAGGACTTGTATGGGGTATGCATGGAAATAGGGTCATAGCCTCATTGCAGCGTTTACTAACGCTAGTGCGATCTTCTCTAGAGGCTGGTACCGTATCTCTGGTCCTTTAAGTGCTCGGCTGATAAAGTAGACAGGAAGTTGCCATGTTTTTCTTCTTGTACCAGGACTGCACTTATGGTATCGTCCGAAGCTGCAAGGTATAGAGAGAGTGCTTCACCTTCTTTCGGGACAGATAGGGTCGGAAGCTTGGAGAGGTATTTTCTTAGATCGGCGAATGCGGATTTGTGTTCCTCTTCCCATTTGAAAACTGGGTTCTTCTTAAGAATTTTGACGAACGAAAGTTGTTTCTCTGCGGCTTTCAAAAGGAATCGACTCAGTGCAGCTAGGCAGCCTGTCAGTTTATGCACGTCGTGGATACTTTCTGGGACTTTCATCTCCTGGACAATTCAGACCTTGGATGGATTGGCTTTCAATCCTTCTTAAAAAACCCAACACCCCAGAAATTTTCCGGATCGAACCATGAATGTACACTTCTGGGGGTTTAGTTTAAGGTTTACCTTGCGCAGGAGGCCGAAGACGATCTTGAGGTCGTCAACACAAGTGGCTTGCTCCTTACTTTTGACGACGATGTTGTCCACATACACCTCCACAATTTTGCCAATGTGATGCTCGAATATCTTGTCGACCATCATTTGATAGGTAGCCTCAGTGTTCTTGAGTCCGAAGGGCATTTTCTTGTACGCGTAGACGCCGAAGTCCATGATGAAGGCTGTTTTCGGCCCATCCTCGTCACTCATTAGGACTTGGTGGTACCCTTTGTACAAATCCAAGAAACTGAAAACTTTATGGCCGACCAAAGCTTCGACTTTCTTATCGATGTTGGGGAGGGGGGTAGCAGTCTTTAGGGCAGTGTTTGTTAAGATCGGTGTAATCGATGCACATCTGCCACCCTCCTCCTTGCTTCTTAACCATCACCGGGTTAGCTATCCACGTCGGATATTTGACCTCGAAGAGTATCTGTGCCTTCAAAAGTTGATGCACTTCGTTGTATATGACTTTGTTCCATTCTGCCGCAAATATCCGTTGCTTTTGCTTAACCGGTTTGATACCCGGGTCGATATTGAGCCGTGAGTGATAATACTTGGTGATACCCCGGTCATGTCTAGGGGTGACCAAGCGAAGACGTCTCTGTATTCCCTTAAGAGTTGGACGATCTGCTTTCTTAGTTCGGGTCCGCCAATGAAGCCTACTTTGATGATCTTGAGCGGGTCGTCTTCATACAGTGCGATGTCTTCTACTGGGTCGCTAGATGTAGACGATGTCTTTTCCAGCTCCAACTCGGGTTTCTGTAATTGCTATGCTTGTGGGTGCTGAGGTGGAGTCCCAGAACCTCGTAAAGCAATCTGCATGCATTCCTTGGCTCGTTTCTGATCCCCTCGAACCACGATCACTCCTCCCTTTGAAGGAATCTTTATTGTTAAGTGGTACGCCGAGCATATCGCCTTTACCGCAACCAACCAATCTCTGCCAAAGATAATGTTGTACGGAGAATGGGCTTTTATGACGAAGAAATATACCACTTTAGTGGAGGACATCGGATGTTTCCCCACCATAACAGGGAGTTCAATGATCCCCTCCATGTGCGTCTCTTGTTGTACGAAGCTTTTCAAGGGAAGTGGTGATGGTGTAAGGCGTGCCTCTTCGATTCCTAACTTCTCAGAGCAACCTTTGAAGATGATGCTCACCGAAGCTCCACTATCGATGAACACTCGCTGGACTAGCTTGTTGCTAACTACTGCTTTAATCACGATTGCATCCTGGTGAGGTACTATTGCTGGTACCGGATCCTTATCGGAAAAGGTGATGGCCTCATCCTTTTTAAACCTCTTATGTGAGGGTTCGCCTGTTTGAGGACTTCGGGCCTCAGCTTTGAGAGAGGACTTCGTAGCACCTTGAGGGAGCCCTGTAATGGCTGTTATAATTCTGTCAAACTGAGGTTGGTCCTCGTCTTCGTCATCTTCATCGTGCTTTGCCTTCTTGTCAGCATAGGGGCCACAACTGTCTCTCCCCCTATCCTGCTTTCGCTTTCCTTTGCCCCGGGGGCAAGCTTCATACTGGTCAGGTCGTCGGCCGCGGCTTTGGTACCTCTTAAGGGTGCCGTCGCGCACCAATTGCTCTATGTCCGCCATGAGATTTCTGCACTCTTCTGTGTCGTGCCCATGGTCTCCGTGGAAGCGACAATACTTCTCCTTGGACCGGCGTTTTCTACCTCCCCCTGACATAGGGCGAGGTTTTTTGAACATGTCAGCGTGCAATTCGTAAATCTCTGCCCTCGGCTTCGTCAATGGAGTAAACTGAGTTCGTTCCTAATTTTGACGAGGTCCGAGTCTGGACTCTAGGGGTCCATGTTGCAGCCTTTCGAGGGCACTACGTCGACTTTGGCCTTGGTCGTTTCGACCCTCCTTTCTGTCAGCCGGTTTGGCCTTGTCAGGTTCGCACTTTCTCCTGTCAGCTTCGTCGGCTCTTGCGAACTAATCCGCTATGCTCCATAGTTGCCTCGTAGTATGAGGTTCGTTCCTCACGATCTCCTTGTATAGGGCACCTAACTGGATAACATTTTGAAAGGCAGAGATAAGGACCTCATTAGCCAGGCGCTCGACTTTTAGACTTTCCTCGTTGAATCTAGTCATGAAGTCACTAATGGGTTTGCCTCGCCTTTGCTTTATAGTGAGGAGATGTGCCGAGGTGGTTTTTGCCTCAGCTTTCTGGAAAAACCTTCGCTCGAAGGCATCCATTAGCAGATCATACGATCCGATGCTGCGAGGTGGTAAGCTATCAAACCACATGCGTGCATTATCGATCAACAATTCTGGGAACACCTTGCACATGTAGACATCATCATCGAGTCCTTGGTTGACCATATTGTATTGGTATTGGGATATCAAGTTCTGCGGGTCGCACGATCCATTATATGGTTTGATCGGCGGCACCTTATACTTATCTGGGAGAGGAGTGTAGAGTATCCGGTTGGTGAAAGGGATAGAGATCCTCCCGTATACACCGAACCTACCTCCTCGATAATCATCCTCGTTGTTCCGAGGTGGGGCGTGATGGTCCTCCCTTTGACGATTAAGGTTAACACCAAATCTCCTAGGAGAAATATCTACGTTTCGTGCGCCAACAATCCTGACGCTAGGGGATTTATGTTGTTTGGCCTAACTTCGCGCTCTCTATCATTACCGGGCGAAGGTTGGCCTTTTTCATGATTTCGAGTTCTTTGTTGTTTGGCGAACTGGAGAAAATCTCACTTATTATGCGCGAGGTATTCCTGACGGCATCGTCGAATTCGTCCGGTTGGAGATGGACGTCGTCCTCCTCCTGGCTGCTATTATGACCTTTTCCTTCTGGATAGATTGGCTCGCCATGCTTATCCAACGGCACGTGCTGAACGTGTCCGTCCGGAGTTTGGCCTCTCAAGTGTTTCTTCTCGTGTCGTCGGCGTGTTGCAGGGTTTGGATCTTGCGCCTAGCTTGCCTCGGCTTTGGGGATTTCTGTTTCCTGAACAGGTGGATTTGCAGCCTGACCTTGTCCGGTTTGTTAAGTCTCATTTTCCTTGTTGGCAGCTGCAGCAGCGGTTGATCGTGTTGGCCTTGTCATGACGACAGATTACCCAGAAAACTTTTGATCGGAAATCACAAATTTTCTTTTCCCACAGACGACGCCAGTGATCGATCTTATTTTCATAGGTAATTTAATGAACGCCAATAATGAATGAAAGAACACGAAAGTAAAAGGAACACAAAGGAATTACGTGGTTCGATCTATCGGAATAGATCTACATCCACGGGGCGGAAATGGTATATATATTATTACTAGTATGGGTATTGGTTACAAGATTGTTCTCCCCTCTCATTCTATTCTAAACCCCTATTTATAGATGCTCATATAGAGCTTGATTCTAATACAAACTCTATTCATGTAAGGACTCTTTGGTTTTATCTCCATCTTCATAATAGATATCCGAGTCTTCTACACTCTATTGGAGTCTGAGTTGTAGTCGATCAAGAAGTCTTACTTGCTTGGTGAAGAAGTCACTTACTTAGGCCAAACTTACGTAGGCCGAGCTTAATATCGGGGCCCATTTATATTGGGCCTAGTGCTTGGGCCTAGTAGTTGGGTCATATTCTATCATACATATATAATTATATGAATCTAAGTAACTCTACAACTACAAGTAATCTCCAATTCTCCATATATAAATATATTATTTATATATAGAAGGGAGGAGGAGGAAGAGATGAGAAGAAGATCAGCTTTTTAATTTTATGCAATTGATAGTGTTTTAATAAATGTCCAGCGTAGCTAACTAGTAATCCCCAAACACTAGCGCAACATTACTTCGGGAAAATTACAATTAGGGAGAAAATTTAAAAATAATTAAAATGTCGTGTATAGTTTGGCCAAAAGTTAAAAGTTATGTGCAAAAACAAAATTTGACCAAAAATCATACTGAGTATATTTTTTGGCCAAAAGTTAAAAGTCATTTGAAAAACAGAATTTGACTAAAATTCATGTAATTTTTTGGCAATTAAGCCATATTTATAGCAATATTGAACCATACTGAGCATGGCTATGATTATATCGATTATAAAGTCACGATATATTTAACCCAAAAGCAAATTTTCAAGGGATCCAAGTAGACCTGCCCACGGGCCGAGCCCGCCGGTTTCGGGCCCGGCCCGGCGGGCCACGGGCCTCGGACTGCATGAACCTAGCCCGGCCCTAGACTTGTGCCGCGGTTTAGGGCTCGGCCCTAGGCCTGCCGGTTTAGGGCCGGGCCAGAACCGTAGGGCTAGGGCCGGCCCGGCGGTTCACGCAAATGGGAAATGATAATTTTTTATGAATATAAAATGATAATTTTTTATGTTTTGATGTTGTTTTGTTTTATTTTAAAAAATTTAAATAACTCATTAAATTGTTGAAAATGAATAAATAAGAACTTTTACATTTTGATGCAGCGTGAATGTTTGACAGGAAGAAAAACTCGTAAAACGCGAGAGAGATAAATCTCAGATTCAATAATATTCAAAACTGTCGTCCATCATCGTCTAACAATGCTTAAATACGAAACCCTAATCACCGAAAAACAAGAAATAACAAAAGGACCCTAAATAAAAATCCAAAAATACGAAATAACCCGAAAAACTATAAAATTGCAGTTTTGACCCTCTAAAAGATGGAATTTGCCCAAAATCCGTCACAGCTCATGGCAGAGTCATGAGTTTTGCTCAGAACGTCGTTTCCACCCGAAAAACACTAGGATTTCTCCCGAATTGAATAAGGACATGTTTTGCCCGTTGGGCCCTGCCCGGCGGTCCTAACTGCTAGAAGGGCCCGACTGTTCAAGCCTAAGCCCGGCGGGCCGGCCCGTCGGTTAACCGACGGGTTTTCGGTTCAACATGCCTCGACCCGAGCCCGGGCTAGGGCTAAGCCCGACGGGCCTAAAAGCCCAGGCAGGTCTAGATCCAAGTACTATTTGTTGGTGCATGTAATGTACTTATATAGGTAAATTCTCATCGAAGGAAAATGAGGAAAAGGAAAACTTTCTCATAATTTTTTCATTTTTTTTCTCTTATTCTATATAATGGATAATATCCCTATACACGAGGAAAAAAACGTCTTGACCAATTTTATTTTTATTTTTTTTTTTTTACATTTTTACTCCAAATCATAATAATATTTTTTTCACTTGGAGTAATAATGTTGGTCCCGAAATGAGACACACGCATAGAAGGAGGGTAGATATGTGTATGTTGACTGATGTTAACCGTTAGGATATTTGTTAAGGGAGAACTTTAGGATCAAAGTTCTATAAATGTTATAAGTTTTGATTTGATTCCAAAACCCTCATAGAATATTCCCTTATTATTTTGGATGAAATAGCTAAATTACATTTGATAGGGAGTAACTTATCAACTTCCATTAGGCATCCGAACAGATGTGGGCTTAGATTTCAGATCCCGAGTTAGGATCTGAAATCAGGACCTAAATTCCGGATGGATCTGCATGCAGAAGCGACAGATCCCACCAATTCCTCCAGAACCTACACTCTCCTTCAGGACCCTTGATGGACGCATAAAAAATGTGACCCCGAGGCCCACAGTGGGGACCAAGTGATCATAGCTAACCCCTTCATTCTAACTAACTTGTCTCCCCTTAAAAGACTATTCTAACCTTACAACCTAAAGAAAATTACTTTATTACCCTTAATCTTAGTATCACTATATATACCTAGCATCTTGCATTTATGAGGAGGTACGCTTTTATCATCTTACATTCCTTTGTTGCAAGCTTTGCTGAAGCAAACACACATACTTATGTCTTCAATTTCATTCCGGTCAAAAGACTTACTTGAGCGTCGGAGTCTCTTCCCGGAGGAACCCTACCCGCTCCTCCGGTGTTGTTTTGCAGGCTTGAAGCTGTTCTTTGGCACCAGGAAAGGCGTAATTGAGGTATAACATAAAAAGGACGCGATTCTTCCAAAGAACGTCTGGAGTCTAGCCATAAGGATTTAGATACTTTCTCTTTCTGTTCTAGCTATTCGCATGTAAATTTGTTGATGAATTAATGACCCGAATCTATCAACATTGTATGCTTTGAATGTTTAGTAAGGCTTACTTGTAAGAAAGGCAGAAAGCTTTCAATTTTAAAGTATAACTTTGAAGTAGTTCAAAGAGGAAAGCGTCTGAGATCGAAAGCCGCATAAATGTCTCGCAGTTTCAGTTCGAGACGCTTTTGAGTATCTCAAAGCTTAGAGTGTGCCAGTGCTTCAAAATCGAAAGTGAATGCTTTCAAGTCTTGGACTTCAAAAAGCCGTTCGGGCCTAAAGCCGCTTAAAGCGTCTATATTGAAGCAATCCAATGCAAAGAAATAAGTGACCGAGGCTTTCAAATTTGAACTGATACGTGGTACGATTCGTTTGTACGTATCATTAAATGCTCTATAGTATCTGAAGCCACACGTCCTCTCGAGATTGCTTAACGGAATGTAAATACAACTCAGTTGGAGAGAATATGCTACCAGATAAGTCAACAGAATTTCGTCTGCAACTAGGGTTTCCTCTTTGAGAAAGAAACTAACACGCTCTTTACTGTAACTCTGCATTGACTGATCTCATGCAAAATTCAAAGGGAAAGTGAGTCATGCGCCGCCTCCTCTCTAACGGAAAGTAGCTCGTTCCTCACTATAAATACAAGTGTTGCTGCATACACAACTACAACACTTACGTGAACAAATTCTCAAGCAAGAATTCAGCGATTTCAAGCATTCAAAATTTTCTATGTTCTTCACGTTTTCGTGTTAGTGTCCTTAAGAACCATAAGTTCTTAAGTTTTAGCAACAACAATTTTTCTTCTACTCTAAACTGAAACTAATTTTCATCCAAAATCTAGATCGAGAATCCTTACCTTTTTACGTGTTCTTCATTGTAAAATGATTCTCAAAGTTAGAAGTTTTTCAAAACCAAACTCAACCCAAAACTAAGTCTATCTTGTTGATAGATCGAGTTGTAAGTTAGTTTGAGTTTGAGTTGTAAATCGAGATTTTGAAGCATAGGTCTGTGTGTTTATGTGAAATGTCAAGATCAAAACTTGTTTGTTGTTAGGCCTCTTGAGAACCCATAATTTCTAGAGGATTTGAAGTTCAATTTGTTATCATCTTTGTATCACTTCACTTTGAAAGTAATAAAACAAGGAGTACTAAGTGAAAGTATTCATCCCGTTGAGAATAGCATCCACGTAAGAGGTTGTCTCGGAACCTCTATAAAAGCTCTGGTGTCGCTCTTTCTCTACTTTACATATTCATTGCTTTATATGCTTTGATTATACATACTGCACACCACACGCTTTAAAAAAATAAAACGCTTTAACTACAAGATAACTTAACGAGTCAAAGCTCACCATATTCCACACTGCACTCACACTCAAAGTTAGAAGCTTTGAAAGTTGCAAGGCTTTCAAAGCGTCGAACATTAAAAGCCGAAAAAGACGAAATAAAAGTTAAAAACTTCTACACACGTATTCACCTCCCCTCTATGTATGTGTGACTCGCTTTCGGGACTAACATTAACTTTTTGAATCTTTGCCTGATAGTCAGTACTTTTAGATTATAATCATATCGAACATAACTATCATTATATCAAAATAAAGTCACAATATATTTCACCCCAAAAGCAATTTCTCAAAGGGATCAAAGTACTATATAAAGGTGCATATAACATGCATATGGTGCGTTCTCTTTGAAGAAAAATGAGGGAAAAAAAATTCATTTGTCATTTTCTCTCTTTTCCCTTGTTCTCTAAAATGAATAAATTTTCTTAATATGAGGGAAAAAAATTCTTGGGTAGTCATTTTCTCACATTTTCATTCTAAATCATGATAATATTTTTTTTTATACCCATTTAGATTGATTATATAATTTTTTATGTTAACTCGCTTTTCCGCCTTAAAAAAAGAGGAAATGTAGGAAAATGCCCCCTTACACTTAGAAAACCAATTTTTGTCCACTACATAAAAACACACAAATATTGCCCTTTTTTTAAAAGTGGGTCTAAAATACCCTATCTTCTCTTTCCTCTCTCATCATTCACGTTCTCCCCCCCCCCCCCCCATATTTAGAGATAATTCCATTTTTCATTCATCCACTCTCTCCTCTCATTTCTCTCTTTGTCTCTCTGAAATTTTCAATTTCAATTCCCCCCTCTCTCTCTCTCTCTTTGAGAGGGAAGAAGATGAGCTTTTCAGAGCTCTCCTTCTAAAAGCTCTAGCCCTCCCTTCTCTCTCTCTCTAAAACCCTAGCAACATCTCTTCACCCCTCCACCGACATAGACGACGGAGGCGGCAGCCGCTAGATAAGAACTTCCGGCGCCGCTAGAAGAAGAAGAAGAAGAGGCTAGTTGGGCGCTCCCGTCGCATCCCTTCCTCTCTCTCTCTCTCTCTCTCTCTCTCCTTTTCAAATTTGGGTTTAATTTTGTAGATCTAGGGTTTTTTTTTCTGGGCCGAATTCGAATGTTTGTGGTGCAATCGACTACTAAGCTTTGTTATCCTCGGAAAGACAAAGAGATAAAGGGGTGGCTCGCTCATTTTGGTGGAGAAATGAGGGAGAGACACGCCGGAGAAGATGAACCAGTTGCGTTGCTAAGAAAATCAGTCTCTAAAGCGTTCGGTAAGAAAAATTGTTTGTTCTTACATTTCGCTAATTTGATAATAATTGGTAAGAATTTGACATTTTTCTTACCTTGTTTTTTGCAATAAAGGACTGGGCTTTTATGGTTTTAAATTGATGATAAATGGTAAGAAAATTGTTTATTCTTATCATAGCTTTGAAACTAATTGGTAAGAATCAAACAATTTCTTATCTTATTTCTGTAAGAAAATACTGAGCTTTTTAGGGTTTAAAATTGATGATTATTGTTGTTCTTAACCTGTTTTGTTGTGATAATTGCAATTTTGTGGTTAGAAAATGCAAAAAACGTGACTTTGGTGCGTTAAAAGGCTGGGGTTTAGGTTTTACTACCTATGTTTGATGATGACAGTTAGTAAGAATCTGACAATTTCTTACCTTTTTTCAAGTTATGTGAGAATGACATCATTTCTATTGTAGGTGACGAGCCCAATTTTGTGCTCTATTTTTGTCTTGTTTTGAGTCTGCATTTAGGTCTAGTAGAGTCTTTTTGCATAGTGTCTTGTGCTTGGGATGACACATTCTAGATTTAGGTATTCTGGGCCATTAGCAGAGCAGGTTGGGCAATTTCTGGAGGAACTTGGGCAGATGGAAAAGAAGGCAGGAGGAAGCATAATGGGCCGAGCTATGAAGAGTGATTATGGGCTGTACGACGACCAACATGGCCTAGGGTTGAAGTATCAGATGAGGAGGAGCTGATAAGGAAGGAGATTCATCTCAAGATTCTTTTATTTTTCAAGCATGGTCAAGAAAGGCAATAAATTTGTGCAATAAGACAAGTGCCCGATACAGCCCTAGCAGCCACCACAGATGGGCCTGGTCCACGATCCTATCTACAAGTATAAATATGCAAGCATCATTTCAAAGACAGCATCGATCATAGAGTAAGAAGGAATACACGGAGCTACATATTTTACTTTCCCATTTATGCTTTCATTTTTTAGTGTTGTGAGGAAGAACAAGTGCTACGGGCAAATACTTATGTTTTAATATTTTTGGCCGACATTGAAGTTTGTCCCACTTTCATTTTATTTCAGTATTAATATATTTCTAATATTTAGTTTAATTATGTCTTTCATTTATTTCTTTGTTATTTTCTTTCGAAGCATGGTAGACTAGATCCATAAATCCGTCTTGGACAAGATGATTTAATCAGAATGTAACTTATATACTCTTGAGGTCATGGGTTTGGGCTTAATAATATATGCATGTGTTCCTGAGTTTGCTAGGTTCGGTTCTATAATTCATGTTAGGTTTGGTTGGGTATATGGCCAATATCAAATCGAGTCGAGCATGATTACAAATAATACATGGGTAAAAAGTGTAGAGAGATCTCACTCCATATATTATGAACTAGCACGAGCGTATGTGGTCGTAGGTTCATTAACCTGCTATTGGCTATTCCGGGTCCACCATAATACTGAATGCTGCTTGGGTAAAAGCATGACAACTAGTCCTTGCATGTTATAGTCTAAGTTAGGGAGTTCATTTATTGATCTCTAGGCTGTAAGGGTGAATTGGGCATACTTGACAAGGCACGTGACGCGTGACAGTAATGGGCTTTGGCTTGTGTGACCTATAACTGGATGATGCATGTATATACGAATATATTAAGACCCGTGATCAAGTGAAGTTACTTGTGGTTAATGATTCTGCCCAGGATACGTTTACCTTTTAATAACTATTTCAACTTGCCTTTATACACTTTCTTTTATTTCCTGTTATTTTGTGGTCTGATTGGGCAGAGTCCAACCCCCTTAAACGTGACAACCAAGCTCGAAAGGATTGTTAAACCTACTCATTGTGGGATCGACCTTGTGCTTACCATATCTATACTAGTTATAGGAGTCTGGGCATAGGCTTATAAATTTATTGACCGCGGCTAAATGACGGTCGCGTTAGTAGGAAGTGTTCGGCCGATGACGAGTATGAGACAGGAAAGACGAGAATATGTTAATTTCTTACCAAATATGCAGTTTTTTTTATAATTTCTTGCAGTTTCTTGGTAAGAAAACTAATAATTTCTTACTAACACGTGTAATTTATTATCATGTCTAGAACTAATAATAGTGCTTTAAATGATTAAGTGGTAAGAAATAAGGTGCATTCCTTACCAATGTGTTCAATTTCTTACCATTTCAAAATTGTGACAATGTATATCCCCTCCATACTATATATATATATATATTGTAAGCTTCTACTTCTGTCGGTCCCAGAAAGAGTAGATTGGTGTATGGGGAGGGGGGAATACACCAGTGTCCAACAATTTTTGAATATAAAATAAATTGTGATCTTGTTGACAGGTCAGGTCAACATATCAGAAGAGATCAGTCTATAAGACCAGCTCAGACTACCAGACCAGATCAGGTTGCCAGACAGTTTGTTAGGTCAGTTTGTTAGATCAGTTTGACTGGTCAGCTTGACTAGCAGTTTGACTGGTCAGCTTGACTGGCAGTTTGACTGGACAGTTTGACTGCTCAGTTTGACAACTTATGGAGAAGGCATGCTGAGCTTATCAAGATTGATCTTACAGTGCGGAAGTTGGTGGTCTTGTTGGCTACTCTTAGAAAATATTTTCTTTAGTTTTCCCTTTAGTAGGTTGTTTAATAGAAGTAACTGCAGTGAGATGAAGGTTAGTGAAATATAAGTAAGGTCGACTGGAATAAAGAGTTGAGAGAGAGAGAGAGTGATACAGTCGATTTAGCATGGTTCAAAAATAATTATCCTACGTCCACGTCAGCTACCGTCGTAGCTGAAATACCTTACTTCTCTCTTATTTATGCTGGCTGAGAACCAGCCTCGACTTCCGTCAATCTTTAGACTTTAGCCGAGCATGAGTTATGGGTCGTGACCCTTACAACCTCTCTGATTTATACTGGCTGATGACCAGCTCCAACTTTTGTCTAGCTTGACGAAGAGTATACACGAGTTCTGGTAACCTTCTCTCAAAAAAGATTACAACCTTGCAGCTAGACTTACATCTTGCTAACTGACTGACTAAACTAATTGCAGAGTTTGAACAACTCAACAATGGCGGACTAACTTACAGACTCCTTTCTACTTGAACAAATACACAGTAAGCTTTGTAGAGAGAGTTTTGTAAGGTTCCAGAATCAGAAATCTTGAAGGTCTCAACACTTGGGAAATAACTTTGGTTCGCGTGTTGAGCTTTGCTTTGATGGCTTGAGATTTCTACAGAGATTTGGCTTTGAAGATCAATTTATCATACTTGATTCTGGAGAAGAAAAATGTATTTATAGGCTTCATTTAAAATAGAGCCTTGGGTATGTCAAATCCGTACTCTGACACAGTACTTTCTTCCCGTTGAGGCAATCCAGTTTGCTTCCAGAGATGTAGTGACCAGATCAGATCAACCTATGTAGGCAAGTTGATGTTGCCTCCTCAAACTGGAGTCTTCAGCAATCTTCCTTCAAAATGCGAGCAATCTTGAACTTTTCAATACAAGTGTTGAACTCCTTCAAACTGGTTGATAACAAGCTACAAAACATAAATTATTTCGTCTAAGAGTTTAAGCATACTAAACTGGCTATACAGATCAGTCTAGTCCTATCAACCTAACTCTAGCAAAGAGTAAAATCTATCTAAATGTGGTTTTGATAAACATCATCAAAACTCAAACTGAGTGGGATTCCCAACAATTTCCCCCTTCATGGAGATCGCTCACATTGAGTGGTTTTTTATGAGAGATCGCTTCATGGATATCATTCACAAGATTGCTGCAATAAAGAAGGACAAATTCACTCAGCGAGAGTTGAATCTCAAGGTCATCCGTGCCCTCCCAGCAAACTGGCACGTGTATACTGCACTCCATCCCAACTGACCTAACTTCAATAAGCTCACCTCCGAAAAGCTATTTGACATCTAGATAAGAAATAAGTACGAGATCATTCGTATTCATGGATCAGCTCAGGCATCTACAAATAAAAGACCTGAAGCTGAAAAGAAATGGTATCATGAGGAAGCAAAAGATGCCGCCTTTCAAGCTGATCTGGCCAAGGAAGATCCTCCCATCTCATTTGAAGAGCTCACAAGGAATGACAAGCTGCTGCAAAATCTCGCGTTGATGGCAAGAAGGCAAGAGAGATTGGAATCTCGAATGCACAAATACAAGTAGTTCTATTGCGAGAACAAGCACAATTTTGGCAACCGCAATCTCGACCGCTCCTGATTAGCAGAGCAATGGTAAATCCCTTGTTTTTCAATTCTTCTAACATTTCCGAGGGTACTTGTTGTGGTTGTGGCAAGTCAGGTCACTACAAGTCTGTCACGCCCCAATTCCCGAGGGAAGGCGCATGCGCCAAGTGTGTAACTAGGGGTTGGAATAAAGAAGAGGGGATAGAAAGGGGATTCAATTTATTTCAATTATCGATTGATACTTCCCGAAAAATTAGGCAGTATCTCTTTTGTAAAAGGGATAAGCCAGAATAAATACAACGGCAATACACCCAACATAACAACACATCATTATACTAGGATCGCATATGATTCGATGACTCAACGAATCAATAATAAGTCCATTTCAATAAAGTCGAGTTCAAGATCTCGAGAATAGATAGTGAATAAATCCAGAGTGCATATCTCTAGTTCAAGACAAGAAATATATTTAGCGGAAGCTTAACAAAAGTCTCAACTCCGCACCGTCATCACTGCAGCATCAACCTGAAAATATTTTGAAATATTTTGGGCCGAGTACAATTGTACTCAGTGGGCTACGCATTTTATCAATAATTTATGAAAACCGACAGTTCTTAAAGCATATCAGTATGAAACATAACAACATGAAGCAATAGCACATTATGAAACCTTAGCGGCATAAAACCATAACAGTTTATGAAACCATAGTCATAAAACATAACAACGCAATAAGTCCACCTTTAACAGTTTTATCTTATCCACACTCCAGGTTGTAACCATATGAATCCATTTAGTATCCAGACTCTAGGTCGTAACCTGGAGAGTCTATTTAGCATATATCTGAACTCTGGGATCGTAATCCAATGAGTCCATTTAGTATCCAGACTTTAGGTCGTAACCTTGAGAGTCTATTTAGCATATATCCGAACTCTAGGATCGTAATCCAATGAATCAATTTAGCATAATATCCAGACTCTGGGTCGTAATCCTAAGAGTCTATTTGGCTTGTATCCATACTCGGGTTTGAAATCCAAGGAGTCTATTTAGCATATATCCAGACTCTGAGTCGTAAAGCTGAGAGTCTATTTAGCTTGTGCACAAAATTCTATTAATTTATCCCATAGCATTTAACGTATATGTTGAGTCTTGATCATTTTATGGATAAGTAGTTTACTTCTAACCAATATAGCATTATGAAATTCGTATACGTTTAGAAGTAAAGCCCACCTCTTAAAGCGTAGATAATGGCTGGTCTTAATAAGCAACACCTAACCCAACATTCCTCGTTGAACGGCGCCTATTCATAACTATGCTATAAGAATTCTAAAATTCTTAAAATAAATCTAAGGGAAATATATTCGCATTCTATTTTTCTTGATTATAAATTTGTTAGGGATAACAGATTTGTTTGAATCCTTTAAATCTTTTTAATTAATGGAATAACCTTTTTCTTATTAATAAAGGGGTCCAATTAAATAATCAATTGGGTTCGAATATTCGTTGAATTATTAATCCGAAATTAAAAATAAATTCCGGAATACATTTTTGGTTAACTAAACTTAGTAAAAATAATTCATTCGTAGTGAATTAATACTAGCCCATTCTGATCTTTATTTATTAGGAGCCCAGCTGAAGATGATGCCTCCGGCCCATTAGTAAACATCTCGGCCCACATGAAATTTCGGAAGAAGCCCGATTTCAACAATAATTTAGCCCAACTGAATCTCCACCTAGCCCATACTTATAGCCCAAGTGGAGAAAGTCCATCTTCTCCAATCTCTCTACAGCAACACATCTGCAGAGACACACACACACACAAATCGCTCTCTCTTCCTCGAACTCACTCTCTTCCCAGGGGCGGTCCTGACAAACATAGGCCGGGGCGAAGTAAGAAAAATGGGTCTCCTACCGATAATTATAAAGACATAATAGTAGTATTTATAAAGCATAATAAAGAAGATTTATGAGAAATCGTAATATTTTAGAAAACTAAAAAAAAAATACGAAAAAGTTGAGTCTTCTATTTAGACTTCTTTAAGAGTTGAGTTGAAAAAAAAATGTGCTAATGTGAAAAATTGAAAAAAAAAAAAAAAAGTGTACATCCAATGTATTCTCTAAGAAAATAATAAAAAAAAATTATACATCTTATGTAAACTTGTAATGTTTTATTACATAAACTTCTAAAGAGAAGTTTTGTATGTTAGACTCAATTTTAAAATAATTAAAATAAACTTACATGTAAATATAGTGAATATAGTAGTACATTTATGAAATTTGTAGTCTCTCCGTCCCGTTAAGATGCCACGTAGAAAAATTGGGTCAAAAAAGGTTTGATTGAAGATTTTACACAACACCCCTAGATAAGAGGAAAATCTAGGCTAATGAGGTTAGACTTGTAATATTAATGTATTTGAAATTTTTCAATAAAAAAATTAGCAAATGTAAACACTAAAATAGGAAAATTGGGAAAAAATAATGTTTGATTGAAGATTTGAACACAAGACCTCTAGATAATAAAGATAAAAATTTAGTCTAAGGGCCCATCTACTGGACTACATTATTAATTATGATAATTTTTTTTCAAATGTTTAATTAATAAAAATATAAAACAACAATTTTGGGGCCCCGAAAAATCGTGGGCCCTGGGCCGTCGCCCCTGCCCGCCCACCATCAGGGCCGGCCCTGTCTCTTCCTTCTCTCTTCCTTCGGCAGAGTCGCCGGCAGCCTGCGCCGCCACCGTCACCGCTGCCCACCGATCTGCATCTCTCTCCTTCTCTCTTCTCTCTTAGCCCTCTTTCTCTCGTTATCTCTAACTTTGAAAACCCTACTCGAAACTCAAATTCCAAAATCGAAAATCGTAAATCGATCTCCCCCTCTCTTCACCGATCGTCCTCTTCCTCCACAAGAATCGCCGGAGAATTTCGTTGCCATGTTCGCCGTCTGCAACCATAGCGCTGGCCGCGCTCCCGTCGAGCCTCCTACGGGGCCGCCGCCGCTGCAGCGGGTTCGCCATCGTCACTTCAGAAGGCCATCACCTTCGAGCACCATCGAGCTTGTCATCCATCTCCGCCGTTGCGCTTTATCTCCGGCGATCAGCCCCGCCGCTGATTGTAACGTCCTCACTTCTCTGGCGTCGCCTTGCCTAAAGCCGCTGCCGTTGCTGGCATCTCGATATGGGCTCCTCCGTGCCGAAACCCGTTGTGCCGAGGCTGCCTCGCCTCTGCCGCTGCTGCTGTGCCATTGATGCGATGGCTGGAGCTCCGCTGCTCGTCGGAATGTCACGTCCAGATGCCGTCGACTGCAGCAGCTCCGCCTCCATTCAGCCACCACCGCTCCTCTTCGTGGACTGCCCCGATGGCTCCGTCGTCGCCGTCCTCTCGCCGTGGATACCCAACCGTGCTCACAGCAGCAGGGGACGAGCATAGCTCTCCTCTCAAGCTAAGTTTTTTCCTTGTTTTTCCCTTTCACTCATATATTTCTTAATTCCGTTTGTGCGATAGATTCATGAGCTTGAGCGTAGTTCTTCTTTAATGTTAGGTTATTGAATCTTGTTCATTTGGATAATGGATGTAGTAGTGTAAGGCTTTAGATTTCAAGCTTAAGTGGTTTCATCCTTCTTTGTTTTGTGTGTTTAAGGCTCATATGTTTGTTTCAGGTTTTATACTTTATATCTTGATCTTTATTAACCATTTTAGGAGCTGCAGTAGACTAGTGTTTGATTGTGGAAAGCATATGAAGTGCTTTAAAGGTCGTTGGTTTATAAGTATTTTAAGTTGAAGAATTAGCATGCTTGGGTATATAGTTGTTGTGTAATAAACTTGGGTTTAGGTTCTAGATTTTAGTTTCTTGATTATGTTCTTGATATAGTTCTTTAATTCTTTTAAAGCATGAAGAGAGTATGAAAAGAATTAAGGGCTGGAAATTCCTTACTTTGTTTAAGAGGTGGTGGTTTGGCTGTGGATTAGAGAGAATGAATTGGAGCTGCAGAAATCCTTCCTTCTTTCTAGGCCTCTTGCTTCTCCTGCCCCCTCTTCCTTTCTTCTTTCTTATGTTTGCTGCATCTTTTCTTTGAGAGATAAATTGTGTTTTTGGTTTGTGCAGGAATGAGAAGTGGTGAATGAGAATCTGGTGAAAGAGCTTATAAAGAGGTGCTTGATGGGAGTGGTTGAGGTGTTGGATCGGAAGCTATGATTTCTTCACTGTAGAATATGGTAGAGTTCCTTAGTTCAAGGGATAATGTGGAGATTTATGTACTTATAGATTTGGTGTAATCTTTTATTGAACAAAGTGTATGGCCGATTGATTCATTGTACAGTAGAGTGGATATTGATTTTGTAGGGATATGACTTTGTTGAAGAGCGATGTATTATTTATTTATTTTTCTTTATATTTCTTTTGTGAAATTCTTGGCCATGGTTCTTGGACCATCTTTTATTTATTAACTTGTGGTGTTTTTAAATGGGCCTGGCCCAATTTCACTTTATTGTATAATATTATTTTCGCCCAACATTAAAGATTAATTGAACATTTTTCAATCAACCCATTTGGAAATATTAAAAAGTTACTACCTATATTCCATATATCTAGATCACTTTGCTTTATGCACATATTTCTATTGAAACCTAGTACGGGTTTTAAAATATAATTTTGTAGTATCGTTTTTTTTACGGGATACTACAATACTCATAATATCCCGTAAAAAAATGATATTATAAAATTATATTTTAAAACTCGTATTAGGTTTCGGTGGAAATACGTGCATAAAGCAAAGTGGTCTAAATATATGGGATGAAAGTAGTATATAATATTGAATTGATTTATTTGTGCGTAATAGAAATTACGAGATACAAATATAAAGGTTTATATCTATATCTAAATTACAAAATAAAATGCAATTCCGTACGTCTTGAACAATAACCTTTCTATCATCAAA
The DNA here is from genome assembly GCA_001642375.2 of Mentha longifolia. NCBI lineage: Eukaryota > Viridiplantae > Streptophyta > Magnoliopsida > Lamiales > Lamiaceae > Mentha > Mentha longifolia. The sequence continues at coordinate 32,520,462 of CM038112.1, forward strand.
ACAAAACTATGCAAAATTTCAAATTTCCACGTATTTTCTAATTATTAAAAGTCGGGGTATTACAAAGTCAGTCAGATCAGATTTGACCAAGGCCGAATGAGATAAGCTAAAGAATCAAGCTGGGGAACACCAGCTCAAGTCACTTAAGCTAGCTATCAAGATCAGCGGTACCAATGTAGTTTATATGAGCAGCCTCTCTATCAAGACTATTTCCAACTCATCAAGGTCAATAGTATCTTCATAGATACTATAATGAGCCATTCTATCATTCAGATTGATATCAATCTGCTCCTTGACCTCATCAAGGGAGCTCAACCTCCTACTTAACATCCAACCTCAACAAGAATGCTAAGTCTGCTTAAATACTTTCAATCTTGTGGTTGTTCATGTTACATTCACAATAATGGGAAATCCTAATTAAAGACTTTCGATTGCAAAGCAAATCCCAGAGTATTTCTAGGGTACTATAAGACTAACCTAGCATTTAGAGTCTATAATAAGAAAACCATGGCTGGGGAGGTAACACCTCTTGTTATTTTTTATGCATATGCTTGCTTGTACAGAGATAATGCCTCAGGTTAACAAACAGGTGAATCTACAAATCCAGATAGCTCCCAGAACTAGATCGTCGATGACTTATTCATCTGGAGTCAAGCTGACCTGGCAGAAGAAGATCAACCTGATAATTGTGAGGTCACAAAGCAAGGGGGAACTGATGCAAGGACATCGAGTTGGTCTACAGAAGCTCAATCATAACAGATTGATCTCCCTATCACATATCAGTTTGAATAGCTTAACCTTTCACCTCTCAAGCTCATCCTGAATTTGAGGATCCCAAGATCGAGCCTGAACTTGAAATATCCGAAGAAGAGATCACTCAACAAAGATCGGTCGCTGATCATCCAAAGGAGCTCATTGTTGGGAACCAGAAGATTGGTGATGTATCATGAAGATCATGAAAAGTTGAGCGTGCTTAGTCTCAAGAAGCAGATCAATGCCTACACAACAGGTCGAGGCACCAGATCGATCACTCCTCAACAGCTCAACAAGTAAAGATCACTAAGCAGATCACCTCGATGAGATCAACCCCAACAAATCACAAAGTAGCAGATCAGTTAACTTTTCAATGGAGCAGACCAAGCTTAACCAAAGCAAACCAAATTTGCCTGATCACCAGATCAGTCTGCCCACCAAATCAGTCTGCCTATCTACTTAAACTGATCTCACAATTGACAGATCAACCTCGACATACATTAAGGGGGGACTTGGTAGATCAATCTCACCAGACTAGTTGATGGTCATCTGCCATATTATCGATCTCTTCAAGAACACCAGATCAATTATTAAGGGGGAACCAGGGAACTTGTATCATTCTCTGTTCAATTCTTTCTTAATATGCATATAATATTATTATCAAACTTTAATTGATCAAGTGTTTTGTTTTGCATTAAATAAGCTTGCTACTCACCATGTTGATGTTGTGTCCTCCATGAACGAAAAGAGATCTACTCTCCCACCAGATTAACCAGACCCTTTTGATGATATTGAAAATGGGGAAAAAGTTAAAAGGAAAAAGGGGGAAGATGTAACATTCATTAAGGGGGAAAGGTTTTGGACGTTGAAGTAGCTTCAACTTTAGATGGAATCTTAATTCTATCCCCTTTGTATTCCTTGAACTTAATCTCTCTATATTTTTTAGGAATCAATTGTAAAGTGTTGGTTTCGACATCATCAAAACTCAAATTGAGTGGGGTTCCCAACAACTTCTTTGTTGTTCTTGTTCTTTTTTGGTTGTTCATGTTCTTTTTGTGATAATTTCTTACCAAGTCTACGACCACGCATAAAAATTACTCGTTAAACACATAAGAAATTATAAAATTATTACACAAATTATACATTGGTAAGGAATTGACATTTTTTTTTATCAAATTCTTGCGAAAGGAGTTGGAAAAAGTAAGAAATTGACGATTTCTTATTGTAGCTGCTTATGGTAATAATAAATAAATAAATAAATAATAAAAAATAAATAAATAAATAGAAAACTGAAATGTAAGAGAGAATGAAAAGAAAAAGGGAGGAGAGATAGAAAAAAAAAAGAAAAAAAAGATGAGAGAGTGTGTGTGTCAGGAAAGCAAAAAGAAAATGGGAGGAGAGATAGAAAAAAGAGAAGAGAGAGTGTCATAAGGGTATTTTGGTACCATAATTAAAAAAGTGGGCAAATATTGGGTTTTCTTATGTGTTGGACAAATATTGATTTGTTATCCTCAAAATGGGCATAATAATATTTGTCTCTTAAAAAAATATAAGATAAAACAAATGGTGGACTATATTATGAAGATAAAAAAATTCATCATTTTCGCATCCCTTATTTTCTTTTTCTATGAAAGATAATACACCCATAAAGTCCAATATTTGAATTTGTCTGATTCTAGAGATGGGAAAACAAATCATATACTTTATATGTCCTCATAGATTTTTTTTATTTTTTTTATTTTTGGACGCAAAATGTAGAATTTCATTCATCATACACGTATGGAACCGTGAGAAGACCCTCCATAAAGGCGGGAGGTTCATCCCATACATACGCATTAGAACCATCTAACGACCTCCGAGCTAGACTATGAGCTACAGTATTGGCTTCCCTACGAACATACTTAACATAAACTCTATTACACTCATCACGTAACCTTCGACAATTCAAAATAATAACTCCAAACTCAGAGTTATCTTCAATGTTAGCCTCAATAGCATCCGCCACTATAGATAATAAGATTCTGCTTTAATGTATTTTTATTTTTAGAAACTATTATCTTTTCAAAAAAGTATGTATCTCATGAATTATCTTGACAAAAAAGAAGAAAAAAAAATGAGGCTTTCTATAGAAGGGAGGGGGTATTGATTATCAAATTGAAGAATAGTTGAAGTCCACTCTATTACTCCTTCCATTTCGTGTAATAGGCTACATTTTTTTTTTGGCAATTCTGACACGTTTTTTCACGATTCTTGATGATAGGTTTTAAAATGAATTTTTATTAAAAAAATTCGTAACCCATAAAAGAAATTTTTTTTAAAAAAAATCTATTTTAAAACTCATCATCAAGAAGCGTGGAAAAGCGTGTCAAAATTGCCAAAAAAAAATGTAACCTATTGCACGACACAGAGGTAGTTTATTCGTGGGTCATTTCTAGGGATGGCAATGGGTCCTGGTCCCCGGTTCAGATCCGGTGATCCAGATCCGATTTTATAGATCTGGATCATGCAAAATTGGACCCGATGGATCTGGACCGGATCCGAATCTAATAGCCAATTTTCGAATCTGGATCTTGATCTGAATTTTTTAGACCCAGATCCGGTCCATGGATCCATTATATAAACATATATATATATATATATATTATAAATATTATATATATTTTTTCTAATTATTTTAATTTTTAAAAATTATAGATTGAAAACTTAATTTGAAACAAGCATACGGCGACCCTCTATCACACTTACCCGCTCAAAACTCAACCTCTCCTCTCGACTCTCCACTCTCCCTTCACCCGGCGGCCGGTCGCTATCTCCCTCTTCTTTCTCCGACAGTCCGAGGATCTCAGCTCAGTCTTTATAATTTGGAATTTGTACTTCAGTATTTGAGAGACATTTTACTTTTGATTTTTATCTTTGTACTTGAGATTTTTACAACTCGCTTTGATATATTGTATAAACTTATTATGATTATTATTGTACTATAATTCTTTTTATTATTTCAAAAATTCATTTTAGGGAAAAAGACTATGGATCTGGGTCTAGATCCGTAGACCCGTGGATCCGATGGATCTGGATTTGGATTCCGATTTTTTGACCCGACGGATCTGGACAGGATCCGGACAAATTTTTTTTACAGATCTAGATCTGGAATAGTCGGATCCGGTCCAGATCCGGCCATTGGCATCCCTAATCATTTCCATCCGATTTGAACCATCTATTCCATTCAAAACAGAGTAACTCAGAGACATCATAATCATTCATTACTATATTTTTTTTTAAATATACGTCACTTAACTTTTAGGGGTATTTAATATATAGAATTAAGTTTATATAATAAAGCATATGTATGTATGTGCTGGTGGGGTGTTGGGTGGAAAGCATTCTTTCTTTTAAATTTATCCTTAAAAGGGGACAGATAGTAGCTTAATGAGCGAACTGTGCAAATGTTTCCTTTAGTTGTATAATATTATAGGATTAATTAATTAATTGTTGGGCATGTTTAAATATCCCTATCATTCTATTATTGCCTCACGTTTGATTCCTTATCAACTTTATTCAACTCATTCGCGTGATCTAAACACTTCTTTATAATACTACCTCCATCCCGTTTATTAGGTCACGTTTCCTCTTTGAGACGTTCCATATATTAGGCCACTTTCCCAATTTGGAAAATTTTTAACTAAATATTATGTGCCCAATTACAACTTAATTAAGCCCAAATCCACTTAGAGACTAATGGCCCATCTTTGACTAAGCCTTAGCCCAGTCAAACAAAACCCTAAACCTACCCTCCCCATTCCTCATTCTAGAATCCTCCGCTTCTGTGATTCTCTTTGTATCTCTGCCCACCCCTTCTCCTCTCTGAACCGATCTGCTCTCCTCCTTCCCTCTCTACCCAAAAATGACTGATCGGAAACCTCTGGTTCTGATAGCTTCGACTCCGGTGTGGTCGGTGTCGAGGGGGGCGAAGCTCGAGTCCGAATCGGACTCCAGCCCTGAAATCTCCCCTTCGAAAAACCCTAATTCTAGGGCGCCGCCGCCGTCACTGAGGGCCGATCTGGGTTATTCGCCTCCCATTCGGTCTCCTCTATTGAAATCAACCTCTCTTCCTCTTCGTTCTCGCCCAAAACTGCAGCGGCGGAACCCTAATTTTCGCCGCTTCATAAATCGGCCTCGACATAAGCCTAGGGGGGCGAAGATCGAAACGGACTCAGATTTGAGTCCTGAGAAGTCGCCTCCCCAAAATCTTCGCCCTCCGTCGCCTCCGCCGCCCCCTAGGGCTCATCTCCCCTGTAGTACAGGGCCCCCGTCACCCCCGGCCGCCGCCGACAACTACCGGTTGGAGAAGCCCCGCCGCCGTCTGCCGCATTACTACTACAGACGTCTCCCATCGTCCTTCTACCCGGGCAGGCCCCAATCTGTAGGGCACGTTCTTGGCGGTAGGGCTGGCGTGGCGCGGTCCCAAGCTGCAGCTCTCATTCCTGTGGTTGATGCCGAGATGGACGATGAAACTGAGGCCGAGATCGGAGATGGTGAGGTGCCTTGGTGCCAGTGACAGAGCCAAAGGACTTCACAATTGGGTGATTTCTTTGCCTTAATTCCTGTGATGGCTTAATTTATGTGGCTTATGTGCTCTTATGTGGTTAAGTTTAGCACATTTTTGTACATGATGGCTTAATTCGTGTGGCATCTGTGCTCTTATGTGCTATAGGGTATCTGTAATTAATGATGTTGATCTCATGGCAGATTGGATTTATGATATTATCTTTCTGATGATCATTGGATGCTATACTGGTTAAGACTATCAGTTTCTGTGCTGGAATCCTGTTTGTTGGTTTATTGACTGCTATGGGAATTTGGGAATAAGATTGAACTGCAATGATGAGTTTTGTTCACTTAGTACTCTACTAAAACTGGTTTACATATGTCTGTTAGAGTGATGATTTTGGGTCCAGTCATACAGTGATAGAATAATTAATCTGATGGCAATTTTAGGCCAAATGATGGAATTAAATAACTTTAATTTGAACTGGATTACAATTAACAACCATAGGCTGCACAATTCAAGATGTTGGTTCTTTCCTGCATCTGCACAAAAAGAGTACGTCTTTTATGTTGAAACTGCACAAAAACTTGCATCTTCTGACTAAAAATTGCAACCAAAAAAGTAGAACTTCTGACTTTAATCTGCACAAAGAAACTGCATCCTGTAACTTTCATCTGCACAAAAAACTGAATCAATCTAACTTTTATCTGCACAAAAAACCATTTCCTGCATCTTCAAACTCCCCAAAAAGTTGATTAGTTGCTTCCTTTCAAGTGTTCAAATCTGGAACACGATCACCATTCTCTGGAGGGATAATTCCCATACTTGTCATTAGCTCTTCAATGCCTGCTGTGTTATCTTCTCCAATTAGTGTATCTATACTCTCTCTAACCAAATGCTCAGGCACTTCTAGATTAGTAGGTAGGAGGCCTGCTCTGAGTAAAGCATTTTTCTTCATATGCACCTGTTTGTAGTTGTTTCCACCCTTCAGTTTTAGAATTTCAAGTAGCACACACTGTAAGGATAAAAACACTTTATTGAGTGTCATTGCTTCTAAAGCAATGAAACTGTTCCTCACAGCTAGTATCAGCTCTTCTGCATCCTTTGTTCTTTGCCTTTGTTGTATGCTTTGAATGGCACAGTTAAAACCTAAGTCCAGCACATTACAGTCTGGTGAATTAGCTGGTTGTTGAATTATCTTTATTTCAAATCCATCTGCATTTGCAATAGCTTGAAAGTCATGATCATTGTTGCTTATGTGAGGCCTTGCATTGTCATGTTGGATTATTATCTTCTTGCTTAACTGTGCTGGCCATTTCTCTTTTATGGCTGGTAAAATCTGCAATTAATAATTCACATATCATGCATTAAACTAAACAGAACAGCATATCAATCATTCATATCAAACACTGCATGCATTAATTTCATGGAGATAAACACATTTTACCTCATTCAAGATTGAATCTTTGATCACCTCTCTAGTGATTGACTGAACTGGTTTTATCTCTAAAGTGCCCTTCTTTCTTTTTATGTTGTTCCTCTTTGCTATGACCCTTTCTACAAAAGGCCAAATGCCAATCTTCCCATCAAATATAACTACCCCATTCACATCAAAGACTGGCCTACACACTGCAATCATGAACATTACTTTAGGTATGAAGTTCTTTGATTGTGTAACTCTGAGAGGGTCAGCTTCCATAGGTGTTAAGTAGTATCTGCAGCTCTTCCTTGTTAGATAAAACCACTTCTCATCTATGTGAACAGTGTTCTCCATGGGTTTGAATTTCAGAATGTGCAGCCTTCTATCATACTGTATGGCTTGTAGGCTAAAAATCAACCTCTTCAGCATATTACCAGTTTTAAGTAGAGGCTTGATGGAATTAGTGTGTGGTCTGAGCAGGTGACCTGTTGCCCATCTTCCCACAGTAGACTTTGGAATTCCAAGTGCATCAGACATTGATTGTATTGTTCCTCTTTTTGAAACATCAATTGCTTCAATCTTTGCATAATCAATTTCATGTTTGATTTTTCTACTTCTCTTCTCCCTAATGTTTGAAAAATGATGAACTTCACCTGCATTTCTTTCTTCTATTGCAGTTTTCCAGATTCTGGTGATGCTTCTTTTGGAAAGCTTGAAGATGGTGCCAGCTTCAGTCAGCTTGCCACGCACTGGCTTTCCATTGATGCAGCTTCCCAGTATGAACTGCATCACTTCCACTTTTTTCCAGCCATGAATATCCTTGGATCTTCCCATATCTGCTTCTTCTCTTTCTGTTTCTTGTAGAGTAAGAGTGAGGTGCATTTTTTACTTATGTTTGTGTTTTATAGAGTAGATAGTGGACGTTTTGGTGGGAAAGTTTAAATTCTTGGGTGCCAAATGTTAAATGGCTCCAATGCTGTAAATTCGTAATTTTTTTGAATTTTTCGTAGGTGAACAGTTAAATGATTCAACAGTAAACGCGCTACAGTGTAAAATGAACAGTAAAATGATTGAACAGTAAACCCGCTACAGTTAAAAATGAACATTACTCTCAAATCTTAATTTTCTGCTAATTCTGTCCTTTATTCCCCTTCTAGAAGAAAGCATTGGCTATTGTGCATTTGTACTTGGGGTCTAATAAATGGGATGGAGGTAGTAGTTATATATATGCTCCTAAGAAATTGTCATTTTCAATTTTTGGTTATTGCAAACTATCTATTATATATATACTATAATACTCCAAAATCAAAGTATAAATTGGAGTATACTCCGTATATTAAAGTAAAATATTTAGTTTTCTTTTAAGTTTTTTCCCTCCAATATCTGTATTATTTTTTTATTAATTAAAACTTAGAAATTGTCAACAACTTTATAATTATTTATATTAATTAATTTTGCCTACAATTCTTATAAATAAATCACAACTCAAACTTCTTATGTATAAATTTATGCTAAAATTACAACATATATTTGAACATTAAAATTTATGTATTTTTTTATATATTTTTGTACATATAATAATTTTAGTTTTTTTTTGTATGAAATATTTATAAATTATTCCCCAGCTTTGCAGGGGTGCAATTCTAGTTAGGGATGATAACACAATTTTCAATATGATTTCAATGAAAGTATAAATATGTGCACATGAGATCATTTATTTCAATTTCGATTTCAAATATTTTTTTTTTAGTTTTTTGATTTTTTTTTTCAATTTCTATATATTACGAGTCGGTTCAATGTTATAATTATTCACTAGGCATCACTAATACAATTGAGGTTAATAATTATTTTTTGGTATTTAATTTTATTAGTTAAAAGTGGTTGATAAATAAAAAATTAGGGTTTAGTCCATCTACAGATAGTGCGATACGGCTCTCTGCGGCACATGTTTTAATAAACTAATAGTATTTGTTTTGAAATTAACTCTACGTAATTAGTGCACTAACATTAACAAATCACCAACTTATTAAAACACATGTCACGAGTAGCCTATCAAACACTCTATGTTGACCAAAAGAGTATATTTTTTAATTTTTCAACTTTTAGTATAAATCTTGGTTATGCTCTTCATATATAATATTTTTAATATAAATTATTAACGAAACACGATTTTTGATACACAATTTCGGGATATATCCATCTTAGTATGTCCTTGAAAAATTTAAAAAACTACATCTTGATTTTTACTTATGTTTTAAGCTACAAGCTTAACGCAAGGATGTATTTTTAATTGGTTATAATGAATGAATAAAATATTTTAGCAATTTAGTATAATTGAGTAATTTACAGTTTAGTTGCTAAAATATTCAATTTAAACGAATTAATAATTAAATATTCAAATTATTAATATTTGTAGTACAATTTTACATAATCTTGATTTTCAATGACAAAACAATAAAATATACATGGCGCGCTAAAAGCTAAGACCTGGGTGAATGTCACCTCACCTTTCCTTCAAAGTTTAAACCACCACCAAATGTAAATGACGAATGAAATCATATATAAATTTAAAATTCGACAAAGATGTCATGAAAAATTTAAATTTGATATCATCTTTCTCACTTCTATTTTCCAATTCAAAATTTAAGACCAAAAACATAGGAACAAAATATTATTTCTTATAAGTATTTCTACTAGAAATCTATTATCCATTAGAATTAAGGGTATATAAATTTCAAAATTTAAAAGATTTTGATATTTTTTATAATCTCCAGCCTTTGGTAGATTTCGGTAGTCTCAAAACATACGACGGTGAGGAAGATTGAATGTATATGATGTTGACAATTCACCAAAAAACTAGCCGGATTCATAGCATTATACTATTTTCATTTAATTTATTTTTATTTTCTTTAGAGGTCTATTTGGCTATGATTGATATTTGGTTGGAGAAGGAAACATAAAAGTTTAAATATTTATTATGATGGGGTCACAAAAATATTATTGAAACCCACTTTTATCCGGCACAAAGTGTATCGGTTTCTTTTGAGTCTGTTTCCCAAACAGACAACTTTTATCATCCACATACTTAAAATGACAATAATATTTTGTTTTTGTTTATTTCTTTTCTTGGAAAAAAAAAATCTAGAATCAATATATTCCCTTTATTTAATTCCCTTACAAAAATATGTAGACCACAACATTCATAAAGCAAGAAATCAAGGTTGAGATCGCCAACCATAAAATAGTAGGAGTATTATAAAAAAAAAATCAAATACAGATATACCAGCAGTAGTTTTACTTTTTCTGTTTAAAAGTATTGATTACTATAGTATTTGTATCTTCACATATTATTTTTATAGAAATGCTCCCCTACCCACCGTATGCATACTTAATGTGTCCACCACTTATGTGGCAGTGCCATGTCATTAATAGTTTTCATTTAGGGTTCGATTTGTTTTAGTAGGGTTTAGTTTTTTTTTTTGGTAGGGTTTAGATTTTATAGTATATATTTAAATTAATTTCTTATATGTAATATTGTCACGTCATCTGTGGGCATACTTAAAAGTATTTTTATATTTAAAAGTATTGATTACTATTTGTATCTTATTAAGATTATTGATTATTATTTGTATCCTAAAAGAATTATTTTTACATAACAAAATTACTAAGATGATTTATTAACGAAATTATTTTCATTATGAGAGAGTATTTACTCTCTCATAATTGTAACCAGTTGTAAGAGATAGAGACTCCAAAGTCCAAACAGATCCATGCAAGTGGATAATCTAGGAAAAAAATGGGTTCTTATTTTCAATCATTTTCAATCATTATCTAGCTTCAGGAGGAGATTTTATTTAGAGGTAATATACTATAATATCCATGAATATATGCCCAAGTTAAAAGTAGTCCAAGATTTAACAAAAACTAAATCTTATCCAAACTTTCAAAATTAGGACTAAAATGCCATTCTTTCTCATCTTTTATGTTATACATGTATTCATCTATTTTCTCTCCCCCCCCCCCCTCTTTCTCTTTTTCTCTCTTCCGACGCAATCACTGCGGCGAGGCTTCTTGAAGAAGACGGCGTCGAGTCTTCTTATTCTCTGTTACACTGTCGCACCCCTCTCTTTCTCTCTGTTTAACCGGTAAAGCCATAAACCCTACGGGGCATTTGATGGGCTAGTTTTCTGACTTAATCCCGTCGGCGAGGCTTGCTGTAGGAGTTTGCGGCGAGGCTTACTGGAGGACGCGGCGACGATCCCCCGCTTCTCTCATCTTTCTCCATTTTTCTCTTCTACCGCCTCCTCCCCCGCTTCTCTCACACCGACGATGGCTAGGCTTCCCCTCTGCTTCTCTCACGTCGATGGAGAAGACGACTTTGACGGTGGATAAGGCGACGGGCTAGGGTTTCGATGGCTAGGGTTTCGACGCCGACGAGGATGAGAAGGGCGGCATGGTGGTGGAGATGAGGAGGGCGGCAGCCAGAAGCAGTGGTGAAGTCCTCCCTCTCTCTCTCTCTCTCTTTTAGATATAGTTTTTTCTTTTTTAGATGTAGATTTTTTTACACAGATTTATGGTGCAATTGACCATTGGGCTTTGTTCTATTCGGAATGACGAAGAGATGAAGGGGTAACTCGCTTATTTTGGTGAAGAAACGAGGGAGAAACGCGGAGAAGACACGCCGGAGAAGATAACACGTGGTGGTAAGAATTTGGTGTCTCCGAATCGTTCGGTTAGAAAATTATTTTTTCTTACCATTCATTGTAAAAAAATTGTAATTCTTACCAACTAGTGTATATGTGACACTATTTTTTATTTCTTACTCTAATAATTTTTTTTGTTACCTTTTTTGTGGATGTTTATTTCTTATTTCTTACCAACTAGTGTATATGTTCGAAGATGCTTATTTCTTACATTAGTATTATCTTTTCTTACTGTAATATGTTTATTTCCATCTTTTTACGGTAAGAAATAAATCATTTCTTACCTTTTGTCCATCTTTCATACCTTTTGTCCATCAACGTAAGAATTAGATCATTTCTTACTGTGTATTATAGAAAATTATTAATTTCTTACCACAATTAAATAGTTTCTTACTATGTGATATAGAATTCGACAATTTCTTACTGTAATATGTTAATTTCCATTCGACCTTGGAACATGGTAAGAAATAAATTATTTCTTATTACATATCATACAAAACTATCAATTTCTTACGTTAATATGTCTATTTCACAAATTCTTGCCACCTTTTTACCACGCCCACAAATTCTTACCACGGTTTTTCTTACTCTGATATGTATATTTCTTACCTTGATTTATCATGATAAAAAATATATAATTTCTTACTGTAATACTATGCATTTCTATCTTTATATTTTTTTATTTCCTACCTTCGTTGGATTATGGTAAGAAATAAGACATAGACGTAGTAAGAATTAGCTAAAAAAATTGGACAGAAAAACGAAATGAAAAAAAAAAGAAGGAAATCTGGAAAAAATAAAAATAGAAAAGAAAAGGTGTTAAAATCGTAAAAATAAGAGAGAATAGAGAGATGAGAGAGAAAAAAAGTATCACATTTGAAAAGAGAGAGAAGAGAGGGGAGAGAGAGAGAAAGCCATGTGGGTGATGTCATAGGGGCATTTTAGTCCTATATTTGAAAAAATGGACAAATATTGTGTTTTGTTAAATGTTGGACAACTTTTTCATTTCCTTTATTTCTATGGACAACTCTTTTTTTGCCCATTTTATTTATCCTCAACACCGCCTACATTTATTTAATTCACCAATAACCTTTTCCCATCATTATAAAATTTATAATATATACACACATTTGCTACATAATTGGTATGAGCTATGCGTCTAATTAGGAATATACATAAAATTATATTATAACTTATAAGGTTGTGATAAAATATTAATGTACATCCATGGTGTACCTCAAGTCTCAAACCACTATATTCTAATGTGAAACTATCTACTCCGTATATAATATGTGGAATTAGTTAATGGATACATGTAGATAGACCATGCATGATCAAACGATACTAATTAATTAGCGCTTGATAAATAAAAGAAAAATGAAAAAAATGTGTCCCGTTCCATAATTAATGCACGCACCAAAAAAAATTTGGAGGTTCATTATTTAATTTTATTTTACGATGCCTTTTAATACGACCTATTCCAATCATAATTTGTTAAGTAATTAATTATGTTTGAAGTATTTGAGTGAGTTAGTAGCATAAAACACCATTGTGTTTTACTTAAATTGTACGAAAAACTCATATATTTTTTTCAAATCGCAAAAACACCCTTGTTTTTTTTAATAAACACCCTTTAATTCGTCCAAAAAATATTAACACCGTTAAAACATAACACGAGTTAATAGCATAAAACACCTTTGTATTTTACCTAGATTGCACAAAAACTCATGTCTTTTTTAAATCACAAAAAATGCCCGTACTCGCCCTACTGTCCTATAAATATTAATGCCGTTAAAAGTAACACACAACGCGATTCTTCTCAATTTGCATATTCAATTTACATCGCAAACCCTCTGCTTTCAATTTTCACCCAGCCACCACTGGCGACCTGCATCCATCGTTCCGGAATCCACCGCCGGCGAGCTTTGTTCAACTATAACTTATTTGTTTAATTTGGAATATTAGATTAATATAATACTCAGATTTATAAAATATGCGTGAGTAAGTTCAAACGAGATTTGTTTAAAATAGTGTTTCGCACAATTAAAAAAGATATATGTGGGTGTTTTGTGCAAATTTTTAAAAATACATGACTGTTTTATAAATGTAAACCAATTATATAAAGGGCGAGTGACAATCACGCATAGTTAACTTTCACGAAATGAATTTTCCGTGCAGAGTTTATTAAAATACATGAGTGTTTTTTACAATTTAAAAAACACATGAATTTTTTCGTGCAATTTAGGTTAAATACAAAAGTGCTCCGTCTCTTCCAATTCGTCTTGTTTTATTATTTTAATACTCACGGATATTCAAAAAACAAGACGAATTCAACAAAACTGAGAGAGTATATGCTATTAATTCTATTTGAGTAAACACACACACATATCTATGTATTACCTAGATTTCCTCTAGATTTATATATATATATATATATATATATATATATATATGATCGATCTTATTTTCGCAAGATGGTTAATGCACGAAAACTGGGGTTTAACGAACACGAAAGTAAACGGAACACAAAGGGGTTTACGTGGTTCGATCTATCGGAATAGATCTACGTCCACGGGCGAAAAGAGTATATATCTTTATTGCTTGTATGAGTAGTGATTACAAGATTGTTCTCTTCTCTCAACCTATTCTAAACCCCTATTTATAAGTGTTTACATATGGAATTCGACTAGGATTATAAGTCTTTTCCTATTAGGACTCTTTGACTTGATCTCCTCCTTTACTGGATAAACACCGAGCTTCTATATCTCTTGTGAAGCTTGAATTGTAGTCGATGTAGGAGTTGCCTTGGTGTAGAGATTCCTTTGAGGTGGGCCAAAGTGGATTCGGCCTAGGTGGGTTGTTCGGGCCGAGCCAGGTAAGGCTCTTAAGTGGGCTTAGCTGCATAGGCCGAGCTTGACAGTCGGAGCCCAATTATATTGGGCTCGATGCTTGGGCCTAGTGGCTAGGCCATATCCTATCAGTTCTCTTCCCTCAACCTATTCTAAACCCCTATTTATAAGTGTTTACATATGGAATTCGACTAGGATTATAAGTCTTTTCCTATTAGGACTCTTTGACTTGATCTCCTCCTTTACTGGATAAACACTGAGCTTCTATATCTCTTGTGGAGCTTGAATTGTAGTCGATGTAGGAGTTGCCTTGGTGTAGAGATTCCTTTGAGGTGGGCCAAAGTGGATTCGGCCTAGGTGGGCTGTTTGGGCCGAGCCAGGTAAGGCTCTTAAGTGGGCTGAGCTGCATAGGCCGAGCTTGACAGTCGGAGCCCAATTATATTGGGCTCGATGCTTGGGCCTAGTGGCTAGGCCATATCCTATCAATATATATATATATATATATGTGTGTGTGTTATGGTGAAAACTAATTATTACGTGAAAAATGCAACACATCATAAAAATATTGTATTTTATGCACAAAAGTGTTGCATTTTTATGCATAAATGTTGCATTCTCATAATGATGCATTATATACATAAAAATAATATAAAATAAAATAAAATAATATATTTTATTATGCAACATTTTATGTACAAAAATGCATCATTTTATGCATAAAATGCAAGGTTACAGTTTTCACGTAATAATTAATTTTCATATGATATGTTACCTATATATATAGACCGACTCCTTTAACTTTGTGGAATATCACAAGCAAACCAAATTCATAAATTCGCATACATATTTTGAAATTTAAAAGAAATAAACAAATTTTAAATAACAATGATTAAGGGCACAAGGTATCGTGAGAACAATTCCAATGTCTTTTTTTTTTTTTTTGTGTTTTTTTGAAAGAGATTCCAATATGTCTTTTAAGAAGAACAAAATTAACTCATTTTGCATCAAGCATACTACTGCAAGGTAATACGAAAATGACACTAAGAAAAGAATAAATAAATAAGTGAAATTAACTAGTTCAATGATTCATACTACCTCCATCTCATTACATTAGTCACATTCACTATTTAGCACGCTTTTCTACCGAGACCTAGTACGGGTTTTAAAATATAATTTTGTAGTATCTTTTTTTTACGGGATACTATGAGTGTCATAGTATCCCGTAAAAAAAAGTTACAACAAAATTATATTTTAAAACTCGTACTAGGTTTCGGTGGAAATACGTGCAAAAAGTAAATGTGACTAATGTAATGGGATGAGGTAGTAATATCGAAAGGTAACATAAGGCAAGGGACCGAAAGGCAAGGGATCCACAGACTTGAAGTCATTAAAATGCAATTGGAGTGAGATGCAAGAAAATTACATTACGTGAATTATATATGCAAGTGGTGGGTCATTAATGTATATTAATCCTAAATTTTGTACTATTAATTAATTAATAAAAAGCTTAATGTTGAGACTTGATGTGTGCCAACTTAACAACTAATCACATGATTGAGAAGGGTTTGGTCTATCTCTCCATCATCATTAATCACACCGGTTTTTGTTTTGTTTTTCTTTTTTAGTAAAAATCACAAAACCTGTTTTTGGTTCTTAATTAATTAGTTGAAGAATTTTGTTTCCTGCATGATAGGTAGATTGGTGATTTCGTTATCACACCTGATATAGGGTGAACTTTAAAAATCTTATATATAATTCCGCAGCGGATTCCTGATACCACAACGATCCATGCGTCTACATGGCGTCCCTCTACATTTTCCATTCTCTATTTATCTAAATTACATATAATTATACATATTAATATTAATTATAATAATCTATCTATATTATACATACATATCTACTTGGATTATATTTATCTAAAATATATCTATATTCAATTATTCACTAATAACTAATACATTACTTAATCATTAACGAAAATATATTCAGATTAATTGATGCCTACATAGCCTGAAATAAATTAAGATCCAATGTGCAAAATCTATCTATCTATATATCTATAATAGCAAAATAAAGGTCGATCAACCACGATTTTTCTAGATTATTTTGCTGAATTCTCATAATTTTGCCTAATTAATATGTATATTTAATTTGAGAGGAAATTATTTTAAATATATACCATAACAACTAAATCCTACCAAAAAAACTAAACCCTACTAAAAAATATCGAAACCCAAATGGAAAAAAATATTGACGTGGCACTGCCACATCAACGGTGGACACATTAAGTGTGCCCACGGTGGGTAGGGGAGCGTTTCTATTTTATTTGATATATATCTTTAAAGAAATATTAAAAATTTATATAATAATTATAACATATCTTCAATACTCAACTAACTTTTTGTATACAATATCTCTTTTTTATTTATTTTCATAGCTCTATATTAACGCACATGACATGTATTCCAATTCCAATACAACATCCATGTATTCCAAGTCCAATACAATATCCTTCAATTTGACAAAATCCTCCATTAAAATATTAATTATGAGAGCATACTTCAATTATATTTGATAAAATCATCTTCTTCTTTTTTTGTTATTTTTTGCCCCTAAATTCTCATAATTTTAATATCATACTCTCAACTATCCCACATCGATTATTTATGAAACTTCATTAATAGGAACCCTTATAAAAGAAGATATCAAGTCAAATTTGAATTTAAAAGATGAACATTTAAATTCAATTTTCTATTAGTTTATTTTTATAAGAAACATTGTATAAAAATTATATATATAGATATGTATACAATAAATTTATGTAGCAATTTTCATTTTTCAAATTCTAATAAATAGAGAAGAAATAGTAACAAACAATGCTATACGTTTATAATACTATGAATTTAATCTAATGAGTTATCTTATAGCATCTTGATTTTTATTTGGTTTTTGTTATGAGTAATTATAGTTATATTTTGAATAAATTTCGAAATGCTACGACTTGGCATCTCTCCAGAAAGATTAAACCATAAATCTACCATGCGTAGTTGTTTGCATTTAGCATAATACAAAAGCCTTCATGAGAGAATTATAAAAAATGAAGGTGAGGATCAAAATTATGAGAATGAAAACAAAAACAATATTAAAGATTTGGTATAAAAAAATGAAATCTTGATTTTTCGTGATTATTTTGCTAAATTCTCATGATTTTATCTAATTAATCAATACTTTAATCTAATTAATATGTATCTTCATTTTGATATGGATCTTTAATTATTTCATAATAATATATATCTTTAATTTATTCACACTTCTTAATGAGCCCTATCAACCTATATTCATACTTGCATATGTATATCTATACTTTTTAATTATTAAAAAGTGTGCTTATCGATTTAATTAGCTAAAATAGTGATGATTGAATAAACAACTACGGAGTACTTTATTTGTTTACATGTATTCGGCAACATTAATACTTTAGCTAATTAAATCGACAAGCAGACTTTTTCAATTAAATCGATAACGTATAAGTTTTTAAATTAATAATTTTAGCTAATTAAATTCTATTTAATGTGTTGATGTGGAAATGCCACGTAGATAATTTTTTCATTTATGGTTGAATTTCTTTTTTGTATTTTTTTTCGTAGTATTTTTTTTTTCTTATGTAGGGTTTAGTTTTTTTTGTAGAGTTTAGACTTTTTTAACAGGGTTTAGCATTTAATTTAATACATATATCTTATCTTAATTCATAGAATTTCAATTTTAATAGACTTTATGTTGGGAACCCTTTGAAACTGAGTTTGATAATGCTATTAGAAACCACACTTAGATAACTTTAAGTGGAACAGGCTGGTCTCCGTGTTTGGATCAGTCAAGCTTAACTCGGACAGGTTGCTCATGTAAAGGTCAAGGTTGGTAGTGCAACCTTGTACCTAATCTACTCAATCTGTCATACTGTTCCATTAGGAAATTGTCTATGTAACCTGCTCCTACCATCTCGGAAGATTTCACACGAAGGTTACAGAAGACCGAAGACAGTTCGAGGTATAGGATGGTCGAACTGTAAAGACCAACCTGAGCTGTGGTTGAGAAACTTGTTCTCACCCAACGACAAGAATCGTGTCAGTGTACGGTACTGCAAATCCTGACACACTTTCAACGGCTCTATTTCAAATGCTTCACTATAAATACCTCAACTCATTCCAGAAAGAAGATACGGGAAACTCAAAATACAAGCCGAAACGCTGCAGAAATCTCAAGCTGAAAATCATTCAATTAACACTCGAAATTACTAGAGCTTTCCCAAGTGTTGATCTTTGTAGATTTCTGATCTCTCTGGAAACTGTCTTACTAGAACACATCACACACACTCTCACTACCATCACAGTTGATATTTAGTGTAGTTGATTGAGTTGTGTATTCCTAACGACGATAGCTATTCACAGCTTTCTAGTTTGGATATTAGCGCTAGTTGTTTAACGTTGGTAAGATTGTATGATAGATTGTATGTAAAGTAAGAAGAGACACGACTCAAGAATCGTGCTAGATTCAGTCTAAAGAAAGACTTGAATTTGGACTGGACCTCCACCAGTGTTAAAAGGAGCGAATATCTCAAGTTAAGGGATTACAGATTCGACGGGATCTGGCGTGGACGTAGGAGCTGTTTACTCCGAACCACGATAAAAACTCCTCGTGTTTCTCTCTCTTGCTATTTACTTTTACATCTTTATTACTGTAACCTGTCTTGCATAAGCAGTTGTCTGAACTGAAGTCTTTTGAAAACTGTATTGTAAACTGTTAGCCAACCCTTCCACCAACTTCTGCACGCAGGTTAGTTTTGCAAGCTCAACAGTTTATTGATTGAGCTGGAAAAACTAAACTGCTCTGATAAACTGAAGTGACGACTCAGTAAGATCAAATTATTTTGAAAAGTCAAAACTGTTGGCTAATTGGTGTATTCCCCCCCCCTACACCAATGACTACTTATTGGGGCCTACAAGTGGTATCAGAGCGGTGGTTCTTTTGACCACTGCTTCTGCATACTAGAAGCTTTTTGTGTTTTCGTGTCAAATTGAACTAGATCTCTAGAATTGTGTTTGTGCATACATACATAAACTGTCACTATGGAAGCTTCACTTCTCCGCGTCTGCGAAGATTTCTCTGTGCAGGGATATGATGACTGGAGCTTTCGAATAAAGATGTGCCTCCAAGCTCATCATGTGCTGATGTGGGATGTCATCGAGAATGGTCCAACACCAATCTACGAACCCTACGATACTGATGTTTCTGGAGAAAAAGTTTCCGAAGCAACATATGTGCCAAAGATCAAAGATCCCAGAAAATACACAACTGAAGAAAGAAATGAAGCTGGACTTGACAGCTTCACAAAAGGGTTGATCTCTAACACAGTAAGGGAGTCCACCTGGCCAAGATAAGAAATCTTGGAACTGCAAAAGAAATGTGGGACACCTTAAAAGCCATAAGCCTTGGATCAACAGAAATGCTGGAAAACAAGCTGTCAGTGGCATGCAGTAAATTTGAAGAATTCAAAATGCAGCCAATGGAGACCATTGATCAGCTTAAGAACAGATTCACAATGATCACTTTGGAGATCGCAGCTCTCAAGAAAGATAAATACACACAGCGCGAACTCAACCTCAAAGTTATCCAATCTCTTCCAGCAAGCTGGCATGTGTACAGTGCCATGCACCGTGGCAGGTCGGACATCAGCAACCTGTCAACCGAGCAACTGTTTGATCTACTCATCGGGAATGAATTTGAAATGATCAGACTTCATGGGTCAGAACAAGTGTCTTCAAGTAAGAAGACCGAGCCCGAAAAGAAGGAAAATGATGCTACATTCAAAGCTGCATCAATTATAGAAGAAAAAGCAATCCCAAAGGATATATGCTCTAAAATGGAGAAATTGTTGAAAGATTATGCACTCATGGCTAGGAGAAATGAGAAGCTTGAAAAACGTTTCAACAAATTCCGTAAATATCACAAGGATTTCAAGAGAAATCAAACCACCTCTTCTTCCAACAAGAAAGGTGAAGGTATATCAAAATCCTCTAAATTCAATTCTTCTAACACTCCCGTGGGTGGCTGTTTTGAATGTGGCAGACCAGATCACTATAAGTCAGACTGCCCAAACTTATTAAAGGCTGAACGCGAAGAGCTCCGCGCAAAAAGAGATCAAAAGCTTAAGGAGCAGCGCAACGCCATGATCGCAGCTGAGGAAGAGGCCAAAGCAATTGCCACATTATCAGACTCAACCTCCTCCGACGAAGATGATGATGAATTGGATGAGGAGGAATGTCGCTTAGCTGACGAGGAACTCGAATATGAGGAATGCTACATGGGAAAAGATCTCGATCTTGATCAATACAAGGTTGATACTGAAACCTCATTTTCAAATTCTACTAACTCCGAACATGCAGGTATTGAAATACCTGAAATGCCAACGTATGAAGAGTTTCAACAACAGCTTGATGACTACAAGAAGCTCTCAGAAATGTTTAAACAAGTAGTCAAAGAAGGATCCAAGCTGGAGGATGAAAATATAAAACTCAAAGCTGCCATGAATGGAGACTTCACTTTCTATGATGAAGCAAAAGAAAAGGAAATAGAAACCCTAAAAGTCCAAATGGGTCAATCAGCTTTAAGGGAAGAAAACCTTAAAGAAATGCTCACTGAAAAGGATAGTGAGATCAACAACTTGAATGGCAAACTGGTAGATCTTTCAAAGGAGCATGAGAAGCTATTGCAGAAAGAGCTCAAGCTTCAACAAGTCCTGATGAAAATGAACAAAAATGGTGAAAAGCTTGAAGCCCTGCAAGCTGCCCAGAGACCTGCTCAGATAAAGTTTGGCATTGGATTCCATGGTCAAACCAGCGGAGCCAAAGAAAAGGAGAAGGTCTTGTTCGAGAAAGAAAAAAGATTGGCTGAAAGCAAAGCTCATCACACTCTACCAGACAAGCAGCTCAAACTGAAAAATCCAGCCCGGCAACCACAAGCAATCCTGGTGAAAGAGCATGGAAAGCCTGCTATCAAGAAACAGCAGCCAAGGCCGTCAGTTGAACAACAAAAGGTTGAGCGACCTAGGAAACTGTATGGTCAAACAGCTTATCAAAAGGGAAGCTAACCTGCTCTAAGTATGGTGCAAACTGCTAGCAAAAGAAATGTAGTCTTTCAACCAAGAATCATTCAAACTGCTCAACCACAACCAAACATTTACCATGAGCAGTGGCCAAATCAACAAACACTTGACAATGAAGGTTATTGGTACTGACCATCATTGGTACCAATATCCTGAGCTGTCAAGTAGGCATTATCAATTTCCACATGGAAGTGGATTTGGAAATGATCGCTGCAGATGTGGATATATGGAGCAGTACTATCAAAATGATCATTATCAACCTGCTCATTACCAACAGCAGTCTGCATACTCTAATGAAACCTTCTACTCAACAAATAAGCAACGGACCAAGCCACGAGTCAACAGAAGGAGTTTCCAAAAGAAGAAGCTTGGAAACCAAGCTGCTGAAACTCAACCTGCTAACAAAGCACCCAAATTCATATGGGTTGCTAAAACTGTCTAATTGCAGGATGAGAAAACTCAAAGGAGAAAGCGAGCAGCTCGCGGCGCGGTCTGGATCATTGACAGTGGATGCACAAAACACATGACTTGCAACAAAAGCATGCTTACAAACTTCATTGAACGTGACGGACCTCTAGTCACTTTTGGAGGAGACTCTAAAGGGAAAACAAGAGGTTATGGTAATCTAGTTGTTGGTAAAACAACAATATCTAACGTCACATATGTTGAAGGTTTAAATCATAATCTCTTTTCAGTAAGCGAGTTCTGCTATACTGAAAAAAGAGTAGAATTTTCTGCTAACAAATGTGCTATAAAGAACAAGGAAGGAGAAGAAATTCTTCTTACCGGTATTTTGCAGGATAACTTGTACATAGTACAATGGTCAGATGAGAAAGAAACCTGTCTGGTCACCAAATCTGCACCTGAAGTTAGCTGGCTATGGCATAAGAGACTTTGTCACTTAAACTTCAAAGCCATCAACAAGCTTGCTCGCAAGAAGCTCGCAGATGACCTTCCAGATCAAGTCTACTACAAAGATCATGTTTGTGAAGCCTGTCAAGCTGGAAAGCATACCAAATCTTCATTTCCAAGCATTGCAGCTCACAACACAAGTAGAATCTTGGAATTACTCCACCTGGATTTATTTGGTCTAGTAACTCCTAGAAGCATTAATGGTAAAAAGTATACTCTCGTTATTGTTGATGATTACTCACGATATACTTGGGTTATTTTCTTACATAAAAAGAAGAGACACTAGTAGAGCTACCTGCGCTGCTTACCAGACTGTCAAACATGAAAAACAAAAGTGTGATCTCAATTAGATCCGATTGTGGAACATAATTTCTTAATCATATGATTGAGTCCTACTGTACTAGAAATGGAATTACACATCAAACTTCAGCAGCTCGCACACCTCAACAGAATGGTGTTGTTGAATGACGCAACAGGTCTCTAAAGGAAGCAGCTCGCACAATGCTGAATGAAACCAATCTTCCCAAGAAGTTCTGGGCATAAGCAATCAACACAGCTTGCTACACTCAGAACAGATCAGTCATTCATAAACGACATGGAAAAACTCCATACGAGCTGTGGAAAGATAAGAAACCTCGATTCAAATATCTTAAATCTTTTGGTTGCGTGTGTTATATTCATAATAATGGGAAATCACAGTTAAAAACATTTGATAGCAAAGCAGATCCAGGAATATTTGTAGGATATTCAGAGATCAGCAAAGCCTTCAAAGTTTTTAATAAGAAGACTCAGATTGTGGAAGTAACACCACTTGTTATTTTTGATGAATCTATCTGTGAGTACAGGGAGACTCAATCTGAAGAAAGTACAGGTGCGAATCAAGATCAAGCAGGCTTCAACACGCAGTTTCAAGATGAAATACTTATATGGAGTCCAACTGACTTGGAAGAAGAAGAAAGTTAGCCTGTACAAAATTCCAATCCACAAAATCCACCCATTCAGCAAGGGGGAACAAACCAAGGGGGAACCGAAGCTCCTCCAACCAGCTCCTCTTTAACTGATCCAGAAACTCCAAAAGAACATGCAGTCAATGCAGAACTGTCAGTGGATCAGCTTGCTGAACAATTGGAACAGCTTGACCCCTTCACTCCTCAACCTCTACCTGAGTTTGAAGATCCCTCACCAGACCCTGAACCCATTCTTACAGAAGAAGAAATCTCTCGTCGAATGAGATGGGTCGATGCTCATCCTGGAAATCTCATTGTCGGGACCAATGGAAGACACGAAGACAGATAGATGAAAGCTGTCTACTAAGCTGTTACCTTTCCTACTCTGAACCCAAAACCGTTGAGGAAGCTCTTAACGACCATGACTGGGTTACAACCATGCAAGAGGAACTTAATGAGTTTAAAAGAAATGAAGTATGGTCACTAGTTGATCGTCCTACACATCAAGGGGTAATTGATGTAAAATGGGTGTTTAGGAATAAGAAATACGAAAATGCTGAAGTAATCAGAAACAAGGCAAGATTAGTTGCCAAAGGTTACTGTTAACAAGAAGGGATAGACTATGATGAGGCCTACGCACCAGTGGCAAGACTAGAAGCAATTAGGTTGTTTCTAGCATATGCAGCTCATCAGAGGTTCAAAGTCTACCAAATGGACGTGAAGAGTGTTTTCCTCAATGGAATCCTTGGAGAAGAAGTTTACGTTGAACAACCACCAGGTTTCGAGGAAGCAGGTCCAGAGAAAGTTTACAAACTGCACAAGGCAGTATATGGTTTGAAACAAGCTCCCAGAGCTTGGTATGAAACATTGTCTACATTCCTACTGCATTCTGGCTTTAAAAGAGGATCGGTCGACAAAACTTTATTTACTTTTAAGTACAAGGATGATATTCTTCTTGTGCAAATTTATGTTGATGACATTATCTTTGGATCTAGGTCAAAGTTTCTATGTGACAGGTTCGGAGAACTCATGAAGTATGAGTACAAAATGTCCATGATGAGGGAGATGAACTTCTTCCTCGGCCTGCAGGTCAAGCAATCTGCGGATGGTATCTTCATTTGTCAATCCAAATATGTTAACGAGCTAGCAACCAAATTCGGTGTCCAAGATAGCAGACCACTGAAGATTCCAATGATTGCAAATGGAAATATGAATCCAGATTCTGAAGGGAAACCTGCCAGCATAACTTTGTACAGGGGAATTATTGGTTCTTTACTTTATCTTACTGCAAGTCGACCTGATATTTCTTTTGCAGTTGGAATATGTGCTCGATATCAAGCTAATCCAAAGGAATCTCATCTAGAAGCAGCCAAGAAAATTCTTAGATATGTCAAGGGAACTACAAACTTCAGTTTATGGTACCCTTGTGATGATAATTTTGAACTAACTGGCTATGCAGATGCAGATTATGGAGGATGCAAACTGGATAGAAAGTCCACATCAGGGACTTGTCAGTTTCTTGGAAGCAAGTTGATTTCCTGGTTTTCAAAGAAGCAAACTTCAGTTGCTACTTCAACAACAGAAGCTGAGTATATGGCGACAGGAAGCTGTTGTGCACAGATTCTTTGGTTGAAACAACAACTCAAAGATTATGGAGTCACAGTTCGAAGAGTTCCTATCTTTTGTGACAGCATAAGCGCTATAAGCACTCACTGTGAATCCTGTCTACCACACCAGATGCAAGCATATTGACATAAGGCATCACTTCATAAGAGATCATGTGGAAAAACAAGATATAACAGTTGAGAAAATCCATACTGACATCCAAAGAGCTGATATTCTAACGAAACCTCTCATGGAAGAGAGATTCAAAATGCTGTGTGGAAAGCTTGGAATGCTCAGAATGGATACACAGCCTAAGTCAGAAAACAAAAGCAGCTCTCTAGAGCAGGTCAGCCAAGAGCAGACTGACTTGGAAACTGCAGCTCAAAAGAAGCAGTTCGGTGACACGCAGCTTGAGGCCACAAACTGCGTTGAAAGTCAAAAATTACTGGCCAACCTTTAAGGGGGAACTGGAGATATCGTATCAATCTCCATTTATTATTTCCTCTCATCCTTTCAAAAATCTTTTTCAAATCTTTTTACTGTTAAGTGTTTGAAATTTTTTTCACGAATATCAAGGAATTTATGTCAATCTAAGAAGGAAAAAGAAGAGAGAAGAAGCGCGTGAAACTCACCTTCTCTGAATTACCTTTTTCACGCGCCTCCTTCACCGTTGAGATTTATTAATAAAATCTTAACCGTTGGAGAAGACTCTATAAATAGAGAGAAATTCTTGAAATCCTTACGCGTTTCTTGCCAATATACGGCAAGAAATGTGTAATTCTTGCCAGTATATGGCAAGAAATGTGTATTCTTATCACTTATTTTCCGACAGAGTTGTGTGTTCTTACTCTGGGTTCTCCAAAAGTAATCTCCCACTGCTCGTACTGTGGGTTCCTTATTTTCTGCTTCTCGAAGTAACCAATTGCTTTAACAATTTGGAGAACGAGGCGGGCCATGGGGATGAAGAAGTTCATTCTATTTTTTTGGTGGTCAGCATCTCTAAAGTTCCATGCCTTCGGATCGTATATCTTAAGTTGTTGTTCCTTTAGTTTGATTTTAACTGTTGCCCAGTTCCCATCAAAAAAGCATATTGCTAGAACCTACATATAGACATAATTTCTTATCAGTAAGCATACAAATTCTTGCCGATATAAAACGCACATAACCAAATATAGACGTAAGAATAGAAGCAGTCTAACCAAACGCACATAACCAAAATATACCTTGTCATAATTATTCCAATTCTTCACTCTTAACCCCCACTCTGGCCTTGTCCCATTAGCAAACTCTACTATTTTCGCGATTACATCATCTGGAACGATCTCTTCCACACTTCGGCCGAAGTCATCGTACTCATATGGGTGAATTTTAGCCCTATTAGGTGAATGGATGTCGTCGAAAACGTCTTCGAGTTCAGTCTGAAATGAGTAAAAGAAAATTTAATATTTTTTCCAATGATAAGAATCCCCCTTTGTTAAAGCAAGAAATAAATCCATTTCTTACCATAAAACCGCAACACATTATGCCAACCTTTTTTTTAACCGGCCCCATCCCTGCGAAGGCGGGTCTCATTGCGAGAATAGCAAGGTATGCATCCAATTATTCGTCGAGAAGCTTGTTTTTACGTTTCAGAATTTTCTCGAAAAAACTCTTGCCCACGAATTCAGGCAAACCCACATTCCGCCTGTTTTTTTTATTTACGTGGCACATAAAAAATAGTGGTTTTTATTACGTAGCACATAATAAAAGGAAATAAATAATTAACTTTTTGTTTGAACTTACAATACGTCCGGACCCTTCAAGAACCTGTCAAACCTATGTGCGCCTGGCCGCTTATCGAAATTTTAAAAGGGACTACGACACACTTTTGATGGGATTATCATTATGATGGGGCGCACATTCTCTAGAACAGATTCTACGGGACGCACGACTATCGCGGTGCTGGAAATCTTATCGAACTCACGATCAATTGAGTGTCTGCAAACATCTCGTCGTCCTTCGCAGCCTGCTCGAACACATGCGATGAAACATTTTTATAAGCATTGTTACGCAGCCATGCATTATTATTATTATTTTTTTATGTGTTTCGAAGTAGTTGTTTGTGTTGCTGCCGAATGTCCGAATGGTAAGAAGTACCACCTCGCACCAAAGCGCAGCATATTGTAAGAATGGAGTGGGGGCAAGAATTATATATTTTTTTTCACACATCCCCACCCCTGCCCCAAGGCAAGAAGTAATACGTTGCGAACCATTCGCACATCGATAAAAATACAGCAACATAAACATTACATTCCAAACATATGAGTCTTCATTACATTAAAAATATACGAGTTTTTCTTGCCCACAAATAAAAAATATAAAAAACATAGAGTAAGAATTGTCTTTTGCATTACCACGAAAATAAAAAGTGTCCATACTTCAATCCTAGTTATACCTACCCATCTGTTGTTGCTGCCAAGGTCGTCTCTTTTGCGGTTGCTGGATCCATCGACAAACCTCCTGCCTTCTGCAGCTCCGTCCCAAATGTTGTTGGGGTGACGAGTTCTGTGGTGGTGGGTTGTGACGGTGCTGCGTCTGGCTCTTTTGCTGATCTGGGCACAAGTGGGGGTGTCCCGTCCTGTGCTGATGGCACCTCACCTGCATCGTCTTCATCATTACCCGGGGATTCACCCTTGTCATCATCTGCATACGCCTACACGATCTGGTCAACGGAGTCCCAATTGTTGTGGCGTACGTCATGTTGATCCATGTCATGGTTGGTCTTGTCGAGAAGTTTTGTTGCCACCCTTTCTGCCACATCGTCCACCAGCTTCTTGTGTGACTCATCAAGCTTTTTGTGGTACTTATCCAGAAGGTTCTTCAACTCCTCCAGTACCTTCTTTGCCCCAACATCAGCTACGAGCTCAAGCTGGGCAAGGGTTAAGCTTGGGGCATCACCTGCGTGCTCAGCTTCTTCTTCATCATCATCGTCATCATTTTGTTGTTTCTTCTTGCTATGGGCGTCGTCGTAATGGAAGGCAAATGATTCTTCAGAGGGTTCAGATTCTAGCGATTGCCAGTATGGCTGCTCGCGCTCTTCATTGCTAGGCTCAAGCATGATCTCAAAGCTCTGCGTGAAAGGAAAGAGTAAGAACAGACTAGAATTCATTTTACTGTGGTAAGAAGTCAAGATCAAAGCAAGAAATGTATATATGCATATCAACAGGCATGTGTAAGAATCAACAGGCATGTCAACAGGATATATCCAGGAGAACTAGGACTATAGGTAGGGGAAATAGGGCTGAAAATAATAAGTAAGAACAGACACCACAACATACTAAAAAATCACTTTACTGTGGTAAGAAGTCAAGATCTAATCAAGAATTGTATATATACAAATCAACAGGCATGGGGTAAGAATCCATTTTGTATAGCAAGAATTCATTTTGTATAGTAAGAATTTTTAAAGTGCATGCAAGAATTGTATATATGCAGAGTGAAGGTAAGAATTCATGTTAGGTAAGACTAATATCAGACACCACAACACACTAGAATTCATTTTGTGTGGTAAGAAGTGAAAATCTAAGCAAGAATTATATATATGCATATCAACAGGCATGTGTAAGAATCAACAGGCATATCAACAGGATAGTGTAAGAATTGGTACCAGAACATACTTGAATTCAATTTTTATGGTAAGCTTTTAAAGTGTAAGCAAGAATTGTAAATACGCATAGCCAAGGTAAGAATTCATGATAGGAAAGAGTAAGATTAGACATCACAACAGACTAGAATTCATTTTTTGCAATATAAGAAGTGAAAACAAGGATGCAAGAATTGAATATATGAATATCGAAGATAAAAAATTCATGTTCAGAAAAGACTAGAATTCAATATATGTGATAAGCAGTGAAATCAAGAAGCTAGAATTGAATATAGCATATAGAAGGCAAGAATTCACCTCTAAGGCCAAGAATTTCATGAGGCAGGTAAGAATTGAACAAATATTCAAAGGCAAGAGATGTATTACCTCCTTTATCACTTCATCACTAGGGTATTTCCCTTTTTTCACACTAACATACAAGTACTGCAGGAACCGCGGCACTTGTGGTTCGGGTTGCTTAAGACCAACAGCTTTTCCAAGGGCCGGGAGCGCTTCAAAAATTCAAGCCTACACAATAATAAATAAATAAATAAACATACATTTTAGAGAAGTAACTAAAATATTGACAACCAAGCTTAGTATTAAAGTATACTCACTGAGAATGCTATGGTGTTCCCCTTCAGCGTGTAGTTCATCTTCTTCCCTGGGCATTTCTTCTTAACACCATTCACCACTGACATCATGATTTGGAAAGAAAGGCTGCCCCAAGGGAATTCCTCCCACTCCTTAAGAGGTAAGAAAAAGAGAATGATTAGGTAAGAATTCAAATACAGACAGTAAGAAATAGAAATAACTTAATAAATCAAGAACATAGGCAAGAAAATAAATTATTTCTTACCTTATCATCTTCTATCAAAACCCACAACCACAGTGGGATTTTCTTCTTTGTAGCGTCAAATCCCAAGGAAAAACCCAGCGCCAACAAGAATTTGGAGAGCCTCACATAGTCATCTTAAGTGGCAACAACCTTGGTATTATTGACCTTAAAATCTCTATTCACGTAGGCAAGTCGAACATCGGCAAGCGTTGTTGTTTCTTTTGCTCCAAACAGCCTTTCAAACATCGAATCCTCAGGCAGATCGTGCTTCATGTAAGGGTTGAAGGTTGCTGGTCCGAACTTGAGCCTGCTCACAAGTGCATATTCGACCCTCGAAAACTGAACTACTTTGTCATCAAACTTGAAGAACAGAGACGTAGGGTCAAAGTTCGGTTTAGGAGTCACCTGGTGGCACACCACGTAGTGGAGCATATTGCAGCACCTCGTCGTGAAGCCATCAAGCCGCGTGTACTCGCCCATTGCTGATCTTCGTACCGATTCAGACTTCGGTATGGGCAACGACCTTAGTATTGCATTCACGTCCCCGGCCATTGACTCATACCCTGCGGGGATTCACTTATGAGGCTTAGCCAGCAGCTCGATTCGCTCGTAGTCCCATTCAACCTGCAAAACCATGATGCCCACAAAATCTTATAAGAATCATTTTACTTAAGAATATGTAATGGCAAGGCATATTACTGTAAGAATTTTAGTTTCTAACCACATAACTTAAGTATTATAGAATTCTTATAGCAATCACAGAATTCTTACCGCAATCACAGAAATCTTACTCTTTATTCTTGACTGTTTTTTTAGCATAATATTCAAGGTACATGCTTTCTTACTCACAAACATACAATGCTTATTTGTCATGCAAAATCTTACTTGAATAGTCTTATTCATTTTCATTTCTTACACACGTCAAGAATTACAAACAAAAATAGTCAATTCTTACTACATGCGAAAACCACATGCATTCTTACTCACCTAATAACAATTCTTACTGTATTAAAGAATTCAATCGTCCCCTTCGATGAACCCAAGCCCTAGCATATTAATCAACCAAAACATACAAAACAGAGTCCCCTTCGATGCAAATCCCACCATCTAACAGATGAGTGAAGAAGTTTACATTTTTATAAAGCAGTAGCCTCCCTAAAGACTCAAAACCCTAGTTTAATCAACATATGCAACCATTTTCGGAAGAACACATGAAATCCAAGCACTTTTTGATGAAATTTCATCTCAGAATCACTCATGCAAACTTAGAAAAAAGCCCTAATTTATATTACCTCTGCCTATATGAACGGGAATCCACTGGGTCTGTCTTCAACACGCTCATCGACGACTTGGATGTCTGCATTTTCCGGCGAACCCGCGTTCCTCTTCTTCTTCTTTTTCTTCTGTTTCGAAACTTCCTGAATGGGCGGATTTTCCACCAGAGGTTCTTCGCGGCTACATTTAGAACTTCTTGTACTCATCACTTCTGCGGTGAAGGGTGGCCGGAACTCTCTTCTTCTCGACAGAGTAGCCCTAGTTTTTGAGGAATTGGGAGGGTCTGTGTTTGCAGAGAGAAGGTGTAGAAGTCGAGGAGTTTGTAATGTGGTGGAGGGAATGAGGTTAGTGGGGGGGCTTTCTCCTTTTTTTTAGGTTAGGGGTATTTGTGGAACTTCAACCCAAAATTGGGTATAATTTGTATATTTTTAAGATTTGAGTATAAATTGTTTTTTTTAAGTCTACATAGGGTATATTATTTTCCGCTCCTATTTTATTTCCATATTTATCTTATATTTAATTCTATATTCTATATATTAATAGAATTTCAAATATATATATTTACGATAAGAATACGTATATTGATATATTTGTAAGTTTATAAGATAATCATTAAGCTATTTATGAATTCGTAGTGTTAGTGCGCACAAATCAATTCATATAGTTGTTAAGATAACAATGAATAAAATTCTAAACTATTGATTTAATTGTGTTTATGGGTAAATATAGATGTATTTTAGATAAATAAGAATGAAGGATGGAAAATATCATTTTATATTGTATTTCTATTTATTTAAAATATCCCGTCCCACATCGAAATCTCAAAGCTAAGCACATACATATAGTTGCATATAAAAAATAGAATTTAGATAATATAATTATGCTAAATTATTTTGGTATTTCTCATAAAAGTAAAATAATAGTAGATGTTTTCATTCTTTAAATTGACCATTTGTCATTCAAAATAAGTAAAACTACACAAGAAATAATTGGGTCTCTAATTAAATGAGTTACGCATGCGTTTGGTCAATTCGTGCTTTTTACCCATATTTATTGGGCTATTCGGGTTGGCTCGCCCAAATCGAGCTAAGCTAACTTTCAGAATATATTTTAAACACAAAATTTAAGCATCGTTTCAAAATTTTCGATTAATCCAAACCTTTCATGCTATTTTTGAGTTTGTTAATATATTTTAGCCTTAGCAAAATTTCAATTTTGAGGTGGCCCATTGGCCAAGAAATTTGTAAAATTCTTTTAATATGTATTGATATATATACTATTAGACATAAAATCAATTTTGAGGTGGCCTGTTGGCCAATAAATTTTTGAAATTTTTAATTTGAATCGATCAGACTAAATTATTTTTGAGTTAAAATGTGACATCCCACATCGAATAAGTATGGGATATCAAGACATTATAAGTATAGGCTGAATCTCTAGCAACTTGGGTTAACCATTTTAGCAAAGCGAGGACGAACGCCAAGTAGTTGCTAGCAGACCCATTGTACCACCATAGCATAACGGGCTTCTACCCCGTGGTACCCGGGCGTTACAAATGTTATCAAAGCCGACCCCGGACGAGCTCCATGGGCCCGGGGGTGGTCCTGCATGTAAGTCACGATGAAGACATGGTATATTCAATGGGGAAGATTATGACATCCCACATCGAATAAGTATGAGATGCTATTTTCAAGTTTGTTACCGTTAAAAACAAATTTGGTTAAAATTTAATGGAAAAACGCTAAAGTAGGCTAAAGAGTGCATTCTAATTAAAACTAATTAATAAAAAAAATGTATTTTTAGATGAAATACATATCAAAATGGAGGGTCAGCTGGTATAGGAACCAACGGGTCGGGGGTCCAACTTTCAGTACCCGTACCCGAACCGCCGCCTTCGGCGGGTACGGTTCCGAACTCGAGCCGGCGAGTACGGGTACGAGTACAAACCCTTTGGACGTGTACGATTATTTTGGCCATCTCTAGAACCATGTCCCGAAAAACATTCCGTGAGGGGTATTTTTGCTTAGAAGTAGCAACGTTAAATGTGTTTTTTATTACTTTTCCAAAAAAAGAAGAAGAAAAGAAATGAAAAGAAAAGAAAAAGAAAGTAAAATCCAGTTGATCAAGCTAAACTGTTTTTGATTTATAATATTTTTAAATTTAAGACACTTGACAATATATTATACACAAAATCAGTATCGTTTCAACAATTTTCAGGCCATCCTTATCGAGCTGGGGCTACTTTTTAGTTCGGGTTGATTAGGCTAAACCTTTTTTCAGTAAAAAAAATATTTTGGCCCTAACACTATTTTGGTATGAGATGGCCCGTTGGTCAATAAGTTTTTGAAATTTTTTGCCCTAACACTATTTCGATTTTGAGGTGACCCATTGGTCAAAAAGTTTTTGAAATTTTTTGCCCTAATATTATTTCGATTTTGAGGTGGCCCATTGGCCAAAAAGTTTTTGAATATTCTTAGTATGTATCGATAAACATCTTTTTTTATTTTAATTATTAGACTCAAGTTCAATTTTGATATTTTTGAAATTCTTTTAGTATGTACCGATAGCTATAATTGTCAATTTTTTGTAACAAAAAATATATTTTTAATTTCAAACACTTGACAATATATTAGGCACCAATACATTTTTAGAATTATTTAGTATGTATCGATAACTATAATTGTCAAATTTTTGTAACAAAATTATATATTTTCAATTTAAGACACTTCACAATAAACTAGACATAAAATAAGAATCGTTTCAAAAAAATTCGTTGATCGGGCAGACCTTCATGTTATTTTCTAAGCAGAGTACTACATATTAAAATATTTTTCTAATAAAATTTAATTTGACTTTGTAACATTTTTTTTTAACAAATTATCATAATACAACCATCTTAATAAATATATACAATAAAATGACACCCCGTCAAATTTCGACGGGATACAAACTAGTAGTAATAAACCCCATTACATAGAAGAATGAACTCCAAAATTTAGATCCACTCAAGATCTCGGCTACAAATCTACCTTCATTTAACTTCATAATATAATACTAATAAGGGAGCAAAATAATCGAATCCAAAATTCAAGAGAAGTGCTTCATTCGCCTCCATGCTTGGCACTACTATAATTCTATAAGTTTTATACCCAATTTTGATAAAAAAGACAAATATACCTTTAAAATATGTCCCACTTATCATATAAGTTTTAAAAAACACATAAAATCAAAAGGAAACAAAAATTAGCAGGTCTCACTTTCATTTACTTCAAAAAAGAATTAATAACTACCACACTTTTTTCCCCATCTCTTTCTCACACACGGTTACATTCTCTCCCTCCCCCCCTCTCTCTCTCTCTCTCTTTTCTCTTAACCGTGAAACACACACACAGCTATATACATAATAATAGCAAGAAAATAAAAAGAAGAATAAAATCCAAAAATTGCATAATTGACAACAACTCAATCTGATGTCTCGTTAAATTGAAAATGCTTGTTAACATTATTTGAAAAATCATAAATTGAACAAAACACAACAATAGCAAAAGTGTAGTCACATAATTTGAAAAAAGGATTGAAAATATATATATAGAGAGAAAAGAGTACCAATTTTTCGGGTGTTCCCGAAGGGCAAAAAATAAAAATAAAAAATAGAATGAGTTTGATTTCTGGAAATTTTGGGCAAAAAGAATCATCAACAATTTACGTCATCAACAAAGACAAAAATATCGATCGGACAATCCCTACGACACAACGATCCATGATATTTCCGGATGTAAATATAGGAGAGCCGAGCTCGATTGCATTAAATTCCGAAGAGGGTGAACAAGAGAGGGAAGAGGAGGTTGATGATTTATACTACTTTAATTGTTGATTTAAATGATTTAGATTGATCATCTTATTGCTTTAAATATTTTGGGATGATCTACTTGTTTAAGTGCATGGTTTTATTTGACCACCAATGTCACTTGAATTGTAAATTTGTTATAATTGTATGTTTTTAATTTCGTGATTTTAGAGTCATGCAAGCTTATGAGCTTTAAATTGAAGGTGAAAGCAACCAAAAATCAAAAATTTCAAATTTTAGAAGTTGATGTTCTTAACTACATGGTTGGAACATGTTCTCTACACGGTTGAAACTCATTTTAACAGTGTAACCTAACCGTGATTGGTCAAAATTAAACTAAAATAAGTCAAAATTGAAGATTTTACATTAAATTCGAAGAGTAAACTTTGTTAATTTAATCTTCATTGCTTACATAATGTCATAAGTACACAAATTAGTGTTATTATGGCCATAATTGATAAATTAAATGTGAAATCAAATGTAATAGAGTGGATATCGAGAATAAGTGACTTATATCGTATAACTATACAGTTTAGATTTGGCCACCAATGTCACTTGAATTGTAATTTTGTTATGATTGTATGCTTTAATTTAGTGATTTTGGAGTCATGAACGTTTTTTACATACAATACGGGCTTTAAATCGAATGTGAAAGCAACCAAAAATCAAAAATTTCAAATTTTAGAAGTTGATGTTCTTAACTACACGGTTGGAACATGTTCTCTACATGGTAGAAACTCATTTTAACAGTATACCCTAACCGTGATTGGTTAAAATTAAACTAAAATAAGTCAAAATCGAAGATTTTATATTAAATTCGAAGAGTAAATTTTGTTAACTTAATCTCCATTGCTTACATAACGTTATAGGGACATAAATTATTGTTATTACATCCATAATTGTTAATTTAAAC
This sequence comes from Mentha longifolia, assembly GCA_001642375.2. Classification (NCBI taxonomy): domain Eukaryota; kingdom Viridiplantae; phylum Streptophyta; class Magnoliopsida; order Lamiales; family Lamiaceae; genus Mentha; species Mentha longifolia. The sequence continues at coordinate 32,555,854 of CM038112.1, forward strand.
GTGAAATCAAATGTAATAGAGTGATTATCGAGAATAAGTGACTTATATCGTATAACTATAAAGTTTAGATTTGGCCACCAATGTAACTTGAATTGTAATTTGTTATGATTGTATGTTTTAATTTTGTGATTTTGGAGTCATAAATGTTTTTTTACGTACAATACGGGCTTTAAATTGAAGGTGAAAGTAACAAAACCTCAAAAAATTCAAATTTTAAAAGTTGATGTTCTTAAGTACACTGTTGATCCAAGTTACACGGTTGGAACATGTTCTTCTCTACACGGTTGAAACTCCATTTCAACAGTGTAGAGGCCGAAGCTAAACTAAAAAATGGCAAAAAAAAAGAAAAGAAAAAGAGATAGGCAAATTTGCTTCACTTTAACCGAATCAACATCCAAAAATAATTCACAATGCAATTAAAAGCTTATAAAATTGGAAAAATGTTAATTTTTCTAATTTTGACCGCGTACACGGTTGTATTTATTTTTTAACCATGTACACGGTTATTATCAACATTTAACAGTGTATATTAAGAAAATGTTGACTTTTATAATTTTGACTGTGTACACGGTTGAATTTAATTTTTAACCGTGTACACGGTTGCTATTAACATTTAACCGTGTAAATTATAAAAAATATTGACTTTTTAATTTTGACCGCGTACACATTGTTGTATTCAATTTTTAACCGTGTACACTGTTGTTATTCACAGTTTACCGTGTACATTAGAACATCAACTAATTTTTATTACTTTTTTTTTACGGAATAATATCAATAGAATATGTAAAATTGAAATGTAGCTATGTACCTTGCTTGATATTAACCGCAAATAATTTTGAAAACCCACTCGGAGCGCACCCAAATTCTCCAGAAATCAAATTATATGCAATTTTTCGCTCTCTATAAAATGATGTCCAAATTATCTATCTATATATATATATAATAGCAAAATAAAGGTCGATCAACCATAATTTTTCTTGATTATTTTCCTAAATTCTCATAATTTTGGCCAATTAATCAATATTTAAATATGATTAATATGTATCTTTAATTTGATATATATCTTTTATCTTATTAGTCGTATTGTATTAAAAACATTCATGCGGTACATCAAACAAAATATATGTACGGTTAAGATGATATATATATATATATATATATATATATATATATATATATATATATTAGCTTCTAAATTCTTTAATTAAGGTACATCATCAAACAAAATATATGTACGGTACTAATTAATCAATATTTAAATATGATTAATATGTATCTTTAATTTGATATATATCTTTTATCTTATTAGTCGTATTGTATTAAAAGCATTCATGCGGTACATCAAACAAAATATATGTACGGTTAAGATGAAATAGATATATATTAGCCTCTAAATTCTTTAATTAAGGAGTAAAACAAATATATATATGTACGGTTAAGATGATATAGATATGTATTAGCTTCTAAATTCTTTAATTAAGGAGTAATTCATTTTATAATAACTAAATAATTTGATGTAATTATTTTTTGTAATCATTCAAAGTATACCACATCGAATTTGTATGAGATGCACTTAAATTTTAGAATAGATTATTATGAATCTTAATTTAAGTGTATTAATGTAATTCTATATAATTATTTTTTTTAAAAAATCAAAGAATAGATTGAATTTATGTTTAATAATATTAAAATAATTATTTTATTAGTCTTAATGTGAATTCTTTTAAATATTTATTTGGGATAAAACATCTACTTGAGAAAATGCTACTCTCATTAATCTATTTTTCAAAAACTGCGAACAATGTTAATAGCTTCACATTCAAAATTCAAATGAATATGACTACCTAAGAAAATGTTGTCCTTATTAATCTATTTTTCAATTATTGTAAAACTAAACCGAAAATATTTATTCTACTTCATTAATCAATTTTAATTTTTTCTAATATAATTCAATTGTAAAATGATACTACCTCCATCCCATATACTTAATCCACTTTATTATTTGGCACGTATTTCCACCGAAACCTAGTACGGGTTTTAAAATATAATTTTGTAGTATCGTTTTTTTTACGGGATACTATGACACTCATAGTATCCCGTAAAAAAAACGATACTACAAAATTATATTTTAAAACTCGTACTAGGTTTCAGTGGAAATACGTGCATAAAGCAAAGTGGACAAAATATATGGGATGGAGGTAGTATATAAAGTTTTGAAAAGTCTAATTCTATCTTATTAGTCAATTGACTTTTTATTTAATTCGTTGATCTCAAATCGTTTTTTGAGAGATACGACTTCATCAACAGGAAACCACAAATATGATAGAGTCGTCATAGTTTTACCCGAGATATATATTTAAAAGATTTCACATTAACGGAAACATTACACTATGCATGGTTTATAGTTTGTTAGTTGAGTCGGGACGGACGGATGAAGAAATAGAAGTTTGATTTTTTTTTATTTTTTTTTAAAATCCGAAAAGCAAATATTTTATTAACAAAATAGAAAAGTCACCAAAAGTGCCATCAAAATACAACAAAGGAACAAAAACTAAAAACAACACAACTCTCTACTTCAGATTATCTCTAAGATGGTTTTTAGTCCAATCAACGTAGCCCAAATTTCCCACCTCTTCTCAACACGCACCAATTCTAGAATTGGCAATTTGATTTCCTCTTCAATCCTATCAAACTTCCATTCATTATGAGAAAATATCATCGCGTTTCTCCATTTCCATATAACCCACACGGCGCAAGTCTATAAAGAAGAAGTTTAATTATATGTATAAAGGTACTAAATATGTTTTTGAGAAAATGACTTCATCAATAGGAAAACTTACAGAAATGTTCTCCACGGCTGACGTGCCACGTCAATAATATTTTCGTTTAAGGTTTAGTTATTTTTGTCAGGGTTTAATTATTTTTGATACTCCATAATGTATTTTTATAAGGTATACTAATTAATTTATTCCTTAAATATAATGTTGTCACCTCAGCCGTGAGCACATTAAGTATGCTCACGGTGGGTAGAGAGCATTACTCGGAAAACTTATATATGATGGAGTAATCATTAACCAATACAACACGATAAACATGACATCGCCTAATCTATTTTCTATTACGATAATCTACGGGCTGCTTGACATTCAAAACGAGTAAAACTAACTAAGAATTGTCACACCTCATTGATCTATTTTTTTTTCTTTTTTTTTTCTAATTCAATTTAATGCTATTTTTTTCGAATGGATCATAGCAATACTATAATTTTTAAATAATTAATTATATTATTATATATTATTATTAACTTTATTTAAAAATATAATATAAAGTGACCCCGTCGAATTTCGACGGGTACTAAACTAGTTTTGTATATGTTGTTATATTTTTGTTCAATTTTCTAATTTATCAATTAATCCAACAATACCTTTTAATTTAATAAAGTGAATAAGAAATCAAATTTCGTCGTTGTTAATAAATGAATTTCCGACTTTATTTTTTTTTTTCTTTCATAAATCTGATGCATAATCGTATATGTTTTCATGGCTAATTTGGGTTTCAAGAGAGGGAAAATAGGGGAGAAAGAGAGGAGATAAAGTTGGAGAGAGAAAATTGTTTTTTTATTTTTTATTTAATAGGAGGTGTACCACTTTTTAAGGGTATCTTTGTCTTTTCATTGACTTTTAGCTATAAAACTTATAGTTTTAAAGGTGTGGGTATAAAACTTATACTCTTATTTATTTTGGGTATTTTTAACCATTAACACCCTGATATATTATGTTGTTTGTTCGGTCTTGTTAATAATTGCCTCTTTTATTAATATTATATAGATTCATCTTGAATAAAAAAAAACTAATTATAAGTGGAACGAAAGGAGTATAATGTAAAGATTCGATATAAGTTAATACCGATTCGAGGAGAAAATTAGGAGGGCTGTGGATCTGTACTATTTGGGTGGTGTGGTAATGGCGGAACGTGGTTATCTTCGATAAGGAGGATTGAAATTTTAGAAGGATCGAGGAGGAGATAAAATGTAAGTTTTGGAGTTGGTGTGTTGTTAGAGGTGGGGCGGAACCAAATTTGAGCTGTAGGGTTTGGTGTAGAAATCGTTTGATGTGCTGATATTTGGAATCCTTGTCTCACCCCCACCATTTTTGTCTTTTTGTGGCGTCTCCTTCTTGGTTGCTATTGAGGTTAAGTTTCAGTCTCGACGCATCCATCTTGCGTCGAAGTGTCAATGTTGTGTATCTCCTCAGATTGAGGCCATTATGCATGTATTCACATGGAGTGAGTCTGCTAGGGCTATATGGATATACTTTTCGGACTGGTTCCCCGCACTTACACATGCACACATGAGCACTGATATTGCACGTAGTGTAGGACAGTGGAGACACTTGTTCCCACGAGCCACCTGCACACACATCTCTTTCTTGATCCATTGCCTTATCACTTGTTTTATTTGGATGAAGAGGAATAGTCATAAGCACCGTGGCGTTCCTTTTCGTCTTCTCACATTATTTGACAGGTACATCACCTGCATACTTTGGTCGCTGCGAGGAGGCTCCTGCCAGTTTATTGGCAGGGATGCCAGCCCTAGGTTGCTTTCATGCCAGTTGCTGCACCCATCAGGAGGACCCTTCGTTCGATGATGGTTCGTTGGATCCCGCCGGATGCTCCTTGGGTGAAGCTTGATACTGATGGTTCGTATGATGCTGCTATTGGGAGAGCGACTAGTGGTGGTCTGGTTCGTGATCACCACGGCTCTCTCCTCCAGGTTTTTTGTACTCCGGTGAAGGCTGGATCCAGCTACGTAACGGAGCTGTGGGCTCTTCTCCATGGTTTGGATTTGGTCATCACTTTCTCCTCTCATGTTTGGATTGAGATGGATGTTGCTGCAATCATTGCTTTGCTTGTTTCTGGCAAGCACGACTCTGTTGATATACGTCACATCATGACCCGCATCCGTCTCTGCTTGCAGGGCGTTTAGGTTTGTTTCTCCCACATACATAGGGAGTGGAACTACCCTGCTGATTTCATGGCGCGTCGGGGGATTCAGACTGACACCACAACCTTCTTTGATGCTGCTAGTGCCCCACGCTATTTCTTGACGCTCGTTCGGATGGACCACTGAATTATCCGAACTTTAAATTCAGATATAATTAGTGATATACTCCGTATTATTTATTTTACTTTATATCCACTCATATTATGTAGAACTTCAAACATTACTTTAACATCACTCATTACAAAAATTAAAACCTTACCAAAAGATTCCGCATAAATTGCAGAAACTCATATCAAAACAAAAGTTTATAATTTGGAGTATTTAATAATAATAAAAAGTAAACAATGCAAAATGCCTTAAATTGAGGAATTAAAATATCTGCAAATAGGAGAAAATGCCCCATTTAAAAGGGGTAATGGAAAAAGTACCCTTCTAAATAAATGAAATTGTAAAAGTGCCCTATTTAATATTTTAATGTGTAATGGGCCCCACTTTTATATTTAAAAAGTAGCAATCCAACGAACCAACCAACGAAGGAAGTGACTATTTTCATTTATTATAATTTATCTTTTATTTTTTTGTTTTTCACAGCTAATAAATTTTGTGCAACGATGCATGCATATGAATCATATGAATTGAATGATATTGAACTGTTTTTTTACAATAATTCAATGTGACTCTGCTGAGTCTCTACTGTTTGCATGCATGCGTGAATAAGACTATTAATAATGCTATTGAATTTTTGACTGTTTTTCTACAATAATTAAATCTATACTCTGTATAGGAATAATAAATTTTGGTATCCTATGTCAACCCACCTCACACAAAACTCAATTTATACAACAATGAAAATTGCAAATAGAATTCAAAAATAAACAGAGTAACAAAAAAAAAATGTTGGGAGAAGAGGAGGCATTATCAACATCCGAGCTAAAGAACTGAGCTGAGCTGAGCTGAGGAAGACGAGCCATTATAAGGGTTTATCAAGGAGGATATCGTGTCACGCCTGCTTCATCATCTTCTTCTTCAATCGTGTTTTTGGATTATCCAATAATATAGGTAAATTTTAATATCGATTTTTTTATATGCTTAGTATAGTAAGTAGTTTAGGGATTTATTTTGGAAATAAATTGAATTTTTTTAACATGTCGAAAATGAACTTATATGTTTAGGAATTAGTTTATAAATTTATTTTGGAAATTAATTGCTTATTATATCGTTGAAATTAATTCTTTTAAATGATTTAATTCGAAATATTAAAATATTTTTAATGTTTGAACTACCAAAATTTATAAATATGTTAAGAAAAAAAAGAGAAAAAGTTTGGCATAGCCAACCGGTCATTAGGTAGCCGGGAAAAGGCCGACCGGTTGCCTATTCTGGTCACCGGAGAAATCATCTTTCCGGCGAACCTACCGGCCGGTTGGCTATACCATTATTTTCCATATATTTTTCTAAGTATGAATAGTTTATCACATTTAATTTTTGAGCTTAGAAATTGTTCCTATAGATTTATATTGAAATTAATTGACTATTATTTACTTTAAATTAATTATTTTAAATGATTTAATTCGAAATATTAAAATTTATTTAATGTTTGAACTACAAAAATTTATAAATATATTAAGAAAAAAAAGAGGAAAAGTTTGGTATAGCCAACCGGTCATTAGGTAGCCGGAAAAAGGCCGACCGGTTGCCTATTCCGGTCGCCGGAGAAATCATCTTTTAATTATACACATACATATATATACACATTTTTAATAAAATCACTTAAAATCACTTAAATCACTTAAATCATTTTTGAAATTCAAACATCACATACATATACACATTTTTAATTAAATCACTTAAAAAAATAAATTTAAACAAAATATATATCAATTAATTTTCAAAATAAATATACAACTATTTTATAAGCACAAAAATAAAATGTGATTAACATTATTTACTTAGAAAAAAATAAGAAAAATTATGGTATAGGCAACCGGCCAATCCGGCGACCGGAATGTTAAATTTCCGGCGACCGGAAATCGGGTCCGGTTGCCCATTTTCCGGCACCACTTTGGCCGGTTGCCAATGCCAAAAAATTTCTTATATTTTTCTCAATATGAATATAAAGTTTAATGTTTCAAACATCACATATATATACATTTTTTTAATTAAATCACTTAAAAAAATTAATTTAAACAAAATATATATCAATTAATTTTCAAAATAAATATATAAACTATTTTATAAGTACAAAAATAAAATGTGATTTCCGGTCGCCGTAAAATCACTTTTCCGGTGTACCGACCGGCCGGTTGGCTATACCATTATTTTTCATTTTTTTTTCTAAGTATGTATAGTTTATCACATTTATTTTTTGAGCTTAGAAATTATTCCTATAGATTTATATTGAAATTAATTGATTATTATTTTGTTTAAATTAATTCTTTTAAATGATTTAATTCGAAATATTAAAATATTTTTAATGTTTGAACTACAAAAATTTATAAATATGTTAAGGAAAAAAAGAGAAAAATTTGGACATAGCCAACCGGTCATTCCGACACCGGAAAAAGGCGACCGGTCGCTTATTCCGGTCGCCGGAAAATCACTTTTCCGGTGAATAGACCGGCCGGTTGGCTATACCGTTATTTTTCATTTTTTTTTCTAAATATGAATAGTTTATAATATTTAATTTTTGAGCTTAGAAATTCTTCCTATAGATTTATATTGAAATTAATTGATTATTATTTTGTTAAATTAATTCTTTTAATATTTAATTCGAAATTAGTATACAATAGTGATTTCGAATTGAATTTGGTACTCTTAAAGAAATTGGTATATTTTATGTGTTTAATTTGTTGTTTTTATATTTATTTGCAGTTGATGATTTATTAATTAAAATTTAATTATGTGATTACAGATGGATTTGGTCTACGTGAACGTTAAATACGGGGGTAAATGGGATGGTTGTAGTTATGAAGGTGGCCAAGAGATAACTATCCCATTATCTTCTGACGGGATAACCGTTTACAACTTGAGATACCTCATATCTTATTATTGCAACCTGACGGTCTCTGATTTTGATATTTCTTATCTGAGGATGAACAACCATGGACGGACTGTCAAATCACACTTGACAAGAGATGAGAAATTATTTGAATTATGCAATGGTGGTTTGACGCCAACGATATTCGTGAAGACGAACGACAGGGCATCTTCTTCACATGCGGGGCCATCATCTTCACATGCCGGGGCATCCTCCCTCCCCACCTTCGATCAACCCGGGTCGTATGTTGGCTCATTTGATTTTCACAACCAAGGCAGTAATTGGCATGCAGATTTGGAACATTTTGGGAGGGTTGCTGCATCTAGTAACTGGTATGAGGGCGTATATCTCAGCGAGAGCAACAACGTTGGTGCGGATCCGGCGAATCATGAAACTATCATCCATGATAATGCAATTCCAGACCTCAATCAATCGGTCCAAAATAACGAGGAGCGAACGGATGATGAAGATTACTTCCCTGATCCTGACGAGAGCTCGGAGACCTCGGAGAGCGAGGGCGAGACCAATCTATACCATGATGGTAGGCAGATGAACAGGGCGTTATTCGCAGAGTGGACTGCTTGGATCCAGGAGGAAGGGGGTATGCAAAAACTGTTTGGGATGATGTTCCCAGATTTGAGTGAGGGTGAAGCAGTGGCGGATAACGACACCGACCACATGAGTAATTGGGTTGTCCCGTTAGTCCCCCCCCGGCCTCGTGATTCCGCAGTATATCACGATGATTTCATTAATATTGATGAGCTCTCCAAGGACTCTGTTTTTTGGGACAAGGATGAAATCTGCATCGCAGTCGGTTTGTGGCATTTGATTAGGAGGAAAGAATACATTGTCGAGAAATCAGATAGCAAGAGATTCCTAGCGACGTGCAAATTATCCCAAGAATGCCCCTTCAGGCTTTTACTCACTACCGAGGGCGGCCCTTGGACTGTTTCGAAATTTATTGAGGAGCACATGTGCAGTGAATTTGGTCTAACAAATACCGGTCATAAGAGGAAGGTCCATGCATTGGTGATCGGTTCAATTTTTGCAAAGAGATTGTTGCGTGATTCTCAGATAATAAAGCCCAGAATAATTCAAAACGAGCTCAAATCAGAGTTCGGCATCGATGCCACCTACGACGTGTGCTTGAAGGGACGCAATCACGCAATCGAGATGGTATACGGCAAACACAATGAGTCCTTCAACGATCTGCTCGGTTACCTTCACATGTTGAAGATCACTAATCTCGATACCTACACCGAGTACGAGATCAGTCCAGATGGCCGGTTCAAATAAGTTTTCATTGCTCTAGGCACGACGCGATTCGCATGGGAAAACGGATACCTCTGGCCGGTTATTATTGTTGACGGTACGCATCTCAAGGGGAATGCCCACGGTTTAATGTTTGTAGCTGTGGCTAAAGATGCGAACGAACAACTCTTTCCTTTGGCATATGGAATCGGGCCGACTGAGGATAGCGACTCGTGGACTTGGTTCATGCGATGCCTCCGAATGGCATATGGTCCATGTATGGCTACGTTGTTCGTCTCCGATCAACACCCGTCTATCATACATGCAGTTCAAGTCGAGTTCCCCGAAGCTAGACATGGGTTTTGTTACTGGCACCTTGCCAAGAATCTGGCGATCTACAGAAAGAAAGTTGGCGAACTCTTTCAACATGCCGCATACACATACGACAAGACGGAGTTCGGGAAATTCATGTCAGGGATTCGTAGCACTAGTAGGTTGGCTTATAAGAAATTGATAAACATCGGAGTTGATAAGTGGTCTCGAGCACATTGCCCTGCCAGACGCTTCTCCAACATGACGTCCAATGCCGCAGAATCTTTTAATAGCAGTCTTCTCTGGGCCCGACGTCTGCCGATTTGCGCTTGTCTAGATGCTGTGAGGCTCATCATTGAAGAATGGTTCAATGAGCGACGAGAAAAGTGCAGGAACGATCCTCATCCAATCACAGAAGAGGCAAGGAGAAAGATGGTAGTTCAATTGGAAAGGTCAACAACCTACGTAGCCACCAGGATTGAAGATGCTCCTCATTATAAAGTGAAAACGTCGGTACGCGAAGTCAGGGTGGACCTGCAACAACACATCTGTGAATGCCATCGGTGGGAGTATGATTGTCTACCTTGTGCTCACGCAATCGCGGCAATCAAGTAATGAAACTCATATCCTGTCGTTTTAATTAACTAATACTCATGAATGGTCAGGCTTGTTTAACTGGCTGAATTTCTTTATTGTAGGCAAAATGGAGAAAACGTGGTCGATTATGTATCGCATTTTTACAGACGGACAACGTATCAGGCGTGTTTCAGCGTGCCAATTCGTAGTGTCCCGAAGAAGCATCTGTGGACAGTGCCGCAGTATTTATCCGACATTGACGTCCAGCCACCGATTCCAAAACGTCTACCAGGTCGTCCGAAGGAAAAAAGAATAAGAGGCAGAGTGGAAAGAAGAGTTCGTCGAGGTCGTCCTCCTCGTAGGTGTCTGCACTGCAACGAATATGGTCACACCGGTCCCAATTGTCCCAATGTCTCAGATTAATATTTTGGTTTCGTATTTTTAGAAATTTAAATTATAAATTGTCTTAGTAAATTATTAATTATCTTATTAAATTGTCATGAAAAATCATCTCCTTAATTATTAACTTGCGATAAATATAAACATCTTATTATTTTGCACAAAATAGTTCCGGCAAATGTGTTACCATTTTTCTTATGAATGATCACCTACTAAATAGACTCCCACAAGTGTATGGGTTCGATTGTAGTACAATGGAAATCAAGGTCGATCCTCGGAGACTAGATCGATAGAAGTGCAAGTACCATTACTAAATTGCTTGGGTTTATCTAAGAAAATGGAGAATGGGGGTAAAATTGCAATAAAATGAAAGTAGGAGGGTGAAAATGCGAAATCCCGGAAGCAGTGGAGGGGCGGCGCGACCGCGCGCCGGGTCGCGCGGCTCAGTACAACTTTCCTTCATGCGCGCGCGACCCGACCCCCTTTCTGAAGCGGGTGCGCGCCGGGTCGCGCGCCTTGTCCAATCCAACTTCTTCTCCGCTTCTCCGACCCGTTCGCCCTTGTTTCACCTCGAATCTCGATACACATCCCTTCCTTCTATCAATTTCATGCTCCTTTTCCTAAAAATGCAAGAAAAACACGAGTAGCAATACAATCGAAAAGTAAAGGAAATCGCATGCACGAGGTATAAACATTTGACTAATTCACCGAAAAACCCCTAATTTCTTTCTTAATTTGACGAGTAAAAACCATGTTTGTCAAATGAGATTCGAAAAAAAAAATAAGAGTTTCGAATAGCAACAACTAGCATCTATAACTAAATATCCTACAAGCAATCAACTCTCTATAATTGTCTAAATTTCTGTCTGCACCAAGTACATCGGGACATCCAGTAATGAAGCGCTCGAGATTCATTATCGCAATTGGACCATCACTATGGGGACGACCACTCTCAATGATATCCTTTTTAGGAAGAAAACTGACTACAAACATGGGAGCTGCTTCACGCCAACCATTACGGTTGCAGAGCCAATATCCCCCACCAGCTACCCAAATTGGTAAAAGCATTTTCAAGGGCATCAAGTCCATCATAATCTGAATTCTTTGCTTCTCTGGGAGATCCCAGTAGTGCGCATCCATAACTTGAAGAGATTTACTTTCAAGGTTGAGAATGCACAAAATATATCTGTTCGCTTCACCAACAACCCATGGAATGATCACCTAAAGAATTGATTAAATACATAATTAATTAAAGTTGCGTCAGTTACGATATTAACAAAATAAGAATATAAATATACGTCAATAAATAAATCAAATTTACGGAAATGTGATACTGTAGTTGCGCTCCACCAGGCAGGGCTCCCCTCGAGTGGCAAACATTGGCCCTTTATGAAATTTATCAAAAAAGGATTGGGTTGCCACTCCCTTACCATGTATTCACGGATATTTTGCCAGTAGAATGGGCCAGTTCGTTCTTCACGGGTAGCATCAAAAAGCTCCATCGCTGGTCTTATCAACTTAGAGTAGTCCGCTTTAAGATCCATCTGAAATTTATACACCAAAATAATTAATTAGTGGTGGATTAAGTCATTATAATATGTGAAATCGGATTATAATTTTAAATACTTACGATCACAAAAGTAGGGCATATGATCAATTTTTCATCCCGAGTCTCAGGCTTGACATCAACGCCTTCTCGTAGCTTCAGACGCATGGTCATTAGGGCAAGATCAAAAGTCTGTGCATTGAAGACGTAGATGTTATAACCATAATTTAATTATTTAAATCTTAAAATATAAATAATATTTTAAGATTTATGGCGTACTTTACATACCGGAAGATCCCACTGACCATCCTTGGCTATCATTCTTTTGAAATCAGAGGGTGTCAGATCGGTTATTGCGTCATATACCCTCATCGGGCGTTGTGGCTTGTTGGAGTTCACATATTTATAGAATCGGTCGACCACATCACTTGGGGGCCAAGGTGGGTTTTGTGGCTGCAAATAAGTACTTCTACTGGCTGAAGAGCTCGATTCTCCACGACTCCCTGAATTACTAGGAATAACTCTATGTCTCTCGGATTCAGTAGATCTCGATCTAGTAGACTATAGGAATTGAGAAGAAATTAGGGTATAAATATTATTCTTAAAATGATATCAACTAAGCTTCATTTTATTTATTACTCCAATGTAAAATCGAAAATGAGTTATTGTTTAATAAAAATACCTGCCCAAGCTCGACTGACGAAGCACGCCTCGGTTGTTCACGAATTGTAATGTTGGGGTGAGCGGCAGTCGGGAATGACGGTCTGGGCGTCGAGAAATCAGCGCAGTGGATGAGAAGTCGCCCAAAGACCACCGGGGTTGTTCATGAGCATCGCCAGTATACGGCAAATACGATTGGCCGTAGGGAGGAATATAGGTCAAAAGGGGCCCACTAGTAGTGATTGGAGTGAATTGCTGGACCTGTACGATAAATGAATATTCGAATAAACATATAAGAATTTAATAAAAGTAAAAGTCAAAGAAACTTAATAATCTTATAGATTGTACCTGGCCGAAGATGGAAGTGTACGCGAAATCCACTACAGTACTCGGGGCGGATCCCGTGTAGGGCTCTGTACAAGACGGTGTCCAAATGGGAAGAGAGGTATCCATACGTGCAGTCGCTGCCTCGAGGTGCTCGTTCACCTCAGGGCTTGTATCAACAGCCGTGACTGCAAAACCCGATTCCCGTGCAGATGAAACAATCAGGGGGGGGCTCAATTGTTGGGGCCGGTCCACTCGAGTGGACATACTCGAAGTCCCGCAGCTCACAATGTTAACGCCCCCTTTGAGCCACTTCTTTACCTTAGAGAAGACGGATTTACTGATCTTTCCTATCATCTTGGCCTCCGTCTTCTCATTCTCGCGACGGGCGGCCTCCTGTACGATACCGATCCAATCCTCTCTAGACATCCCTGACGGAATGCCATCATCGCCGCCACTACTGCTCACTCGTTGGTGACGGGATGAAGATGTACCCTCATCGGATAGTGGCCCGGAGTACCTCGTAGACCGGGTACTCCGTCTACGTTGAGGTTTTGCGTGATCATCTCTTTCGGCATGCTGAGGCTCGGGCACAGATCGACGTACACGTGGGCGTTCAACGACGATGTACGGACTGTTCGGCACATGAAAATTAACCATCAAGGACCTTGGTTGAAGTACAGACAAGAAGTAACCTTCTTGGATCTCCTGATCTTCGGGATGGATCATCGAAATTTGTCCTTCAGGATACTCAAATGGTGCGTACAACTCATCATCAGACACGCCCCTAAAGGTATTGAGGAAATTCCATCTCAGACACCTTGGCACGTCATTTGTAGGACATCTGACTGCAAAATCATCACCGAAACCCGTCATCACCTCCAAAGCCCAAATCATCAATGCCCATGACGGCCCGTAAATGTGATATTTCTTGGACGTTGTCTGAAACGTCCTCAAATAGTACTGAATGGTCTTGTACGTGTACGCACCCCAAGGAAAACCATTGAATTCATCCTCATCATCAATCAACTCCCACAACCATGGGAAAACATTGGCCTTCGCCTCGTGACCGAGAATAAAATAATTTGCCATCAACAAGTTTGATAGCTTCACATGAATTTCGCCATCTGGATCGTTGGCCGATGTGAACTCCTTTAGTTGCGAGTTCAACCACGCTGCATTCCTATTAATGCCGCCACAGACCACCTGAAAGAAATGCGATTCACTTGGATGCCTCTGAATCCTAGGATCAAATAGTGTAGGTCCAAATCTCAATCCTGTAATGAGAGCGTGGTCTCGGATGGTGTACTCTACATCTTGTCCCCTAATGTGGAACCAAATTCCTTGCTCAGTAACAGTACAGCGAGATATAATAGAGTTTAGCAATTTTTTGCTATTTTGCCCCGGCTCCCAATTCAGAAAGTGTCCGAAAGGCCCCTCTTGAAATCTATCGACTAAGGTATAGCTGTCGCTCAGTACATCACGGATATCAGCCAAGAGTTTAATCTTATAGTAGTTAGTCACATCCATATACTTGTTGATCAAATAGCTTCGACGGAACCATGGGGGCTCAGATTCCTGTAAAATAGGGACACAATCGATATTATTATTAGTATTACAAATTTAAGTATTATGTTTAATAAATAATCGTTATGTTTAATATATTAAGTATTGAGCATAGTATAAATTTATTATTAAGATTATCCAAATAATGTCTTAAATAATTAATTTAAACAAAATATATATATATAAGAATAACAATCTATATTTAGAAAAAATAAATAAAAACATTACATACGCTTTTTTAATTAAATCACATACATATACGTTTAAAAAATCTTTTATTTTTCTTAACATATATGTAAATTTTTTAATTTCAAACATCACATACATATACGTTTTTTTTATTAAATCACTTAAAAAAAATAAATTTAAACAAAATATATATCAATTAAATTTCAAAATAAATATACAAACTATTTTATTAGCTCAAAATAAAATGTGTTTAACATTATTTACTTAGAAAAAAATAAGAAAAATTGTGGTGTATGCAACCGGCCAATCAGGCGACCGGAATATCAATTTTCCGGCGAACGGAAGAAGCATCCGGTTGCCCATTTTCCGGCACCGGATTGGCCGGTCGGCAAACCCAAAAAATTTGATTTATTTTTCTCAACACAAATATAAATTTTATATTTCAAAAATCACATATATATACGTTTTTTAATTAAATTACTTAAAAAAAAACATAATTTAAACAAAATATATATCAATTAATTTTCATGAAAAATATACAAACTATTTTATAAGCTCACAAAAAAAATGTGATTAACAATATTTACTTAGAAAAAAATAAGAAAAATAATGGTGTAGGCAACCGGCCAATTAGGTGACCGGAATGTCAATTTTCCGGCGAACGGAAAAAGCCTCCGGTTGCCAGTTTTCCGGCACCGGATTGGCCGGTTGGCAATCTCAAAAAATTTATTTTATTTTCTTCAACACAAATATAAATTTTAATATTTCAAAAATCACATATATATACATTTTTGAATTAAATCACTAAAAAAAACTTAATTTAAACAAAATATATATCAATTAATTTTCAAAAAAAATATACAAACTATTTTATAAGCTAAAAAAAAAGTGATTAACAATCTTTACTAAGAAAAAAATAAGAAAAATAGTGGTATAGGCAACCGGCCAATCAACCAATCGGAATGTCCATTTTCCGGCGACCGGAAGACGTGTCCGGTTGCCCATTTTCCGACACCGTATTGGCCGGTCGGCAATCCCAGTAAATTTCTTTTATTTTTCTCAACATATATGTAAATTTTATTATGTTAAAAATTACATATATATATCAAATTTAAATTGGTAACAAATTATAATAAATCCTAACAAATAATACATTTAGACATCCCAACAAATACAATTTCATATAATTGGTAACAAATCATACAATTTAAATCATTGGTATCAAATAAATCGAGATCCACAATAAATAAAATTTAAATCGTAAATCATACAATTTAAACGATAATAAATAATACCATTTTAATTCATACCACATGTAACAAAATATTAATACAATTTTTTAAAACATACCAATATTCTTCGTGGTATTATTTCGATCGAGATTCCCATTTCATTTTCCGGCAAGACGTTGTGTCCCTCATCATTGATTATGTATCCTCCCGACATCACTACGGAGTGCTTCAAAATTGTGCAATTCTTGACGAAAGGAGGAGGAGCTTGTATGCTTCTGGAGTTGCAAGTATGCTTGTCTCGAGAGTATGTCGGTTGTGAGAGTATGGAGAGTTGGAGAAGAGATTGTGGAGAGTGCGAGAGTGCGAGAGTAGGGAGTAGTAGTTGTGGTGTGTTGTGTGTATGTAGATTTAAATAAGAGAGGGTTTGTGTGTGTGTATGTATTGTTTTATTTTTTTTTGCTAACAAGATTCCTCCTTTCAACTCCACCCTTCACGGGAGCACAGGTCATTCACGGGAGCACCGAGCAGCACCCCCCAACCCTACAATGCATGCATGCATGATATGACAAGTGTTAACTATAGAAGTATCCACTGTCCCATTCATCATAGCCCCTAGTATTGGATTATTGGTTATTGAACTAGCAAATGCAATTATAAAAATGTAATATACTCATATCAGATCACTATATATATATCCTATATATAGTATATATATTCAAGGTTTGTTTTTGTTTTGTTGGGGAGGTCTCGACACACACTGACGCACACAATTTACAATAGTAATGTGAGTCCATAAATACATTAATTTATTATTTAAGGGTATTTTTACCATTAACCTTATTTTTAAGGGTACTTTTTCCAATTCCTTATTTTAAAGAGGTAGAAACATCCAGGGCCCCTTAAAATATTTGGCAGGGTGAGATCACATGTGAGGCCTGTCGACATCCTCACTTCGTCCAACCAAATTTGTAGATGTCACCAAACAAGGATCAATTATCGTTGAGGTGCCCCGCGCCACGTGGAATCATCTGGTGACCTGTACTCCCTGGACCACTGATTTCTGAGCTGCTCAGCTCGTAGCCAACCAAAACCCCAAATCAGACACATCCCACGTGTTTGGTGGGGCCCTACTGTGAATGGCATTTACGTAATAAATACGAGTTTCCGAGGTTAAACTCGATCACGGTGAACATCCTCAAATCTACGGCCAAAATTCTTTGCTGGGGTGATGTGGAGCCAACCCTATTGCCTGCCGTGGAGCAGACAGCCAACCAAAATTCACTTCTCCTTCTCACTTCTTTTTATTTAAATTTATTTATTTTAATCACCACTACTTCGACTAGTCAATTTGTTCATTAGTTCATCGTTTTAAGTTATACTCCCTTCGTATTCTTCGAAGTGACCATTTTTTTTTCGGCACAGTTTTTAAGAATATGTAATTTTATGTGTATTATTATGGTGCCAACTAATTTAAAAATATAGAATAAGGGTTATTTTAGGTTATTTTTGAAAAGTGGTTACTTTAAAAAAACTTCTCAAAAATGAAATGTGATCACTTCGAAAAAATACGGAGAGAGTAGTAGTATATCATGAATTCTCAAAGAAAAAGAAAAGTCAAACATCATGCATTATGTTCCTAAAAAAATATATGCGTTGATTTGTGTCATATGTAACCTTTATTTGTAAATTGTTTATTCCAATGTATGTACATGTAAAATACTCTCTCCCTCACATGTTATTAGTCTCAAGGAGAATGATACAAGAAGAAATAAGAGATTTGAAGGTATAAATTCTTACCATATTGGGTAAGAGAGACAATCAATCGAGACATCTTAATGAGGAGCATGGAACGGAGAAAGTAGAGTTAATGAGGAAGTTTTATTCTACGGCTACATGTACTACACTCACACTCATATCATTAAATTTTAATAATATAATTTATATTGATAAAATAATACATCGTGAGAAGCGAGTGTAGTTCATATGATAGAAATTATCCTTTTATACTTCCGCGACCTCTTCATCCTCAACCCTCTCCTCGTCGTCTTCCTTGCTCATTTCTTCTTCAGAATATAGAGCCTCCGAGCTCGGCTCCTCGATATTCACACTCGTAAAAATCCTAGAACCTTATGTCGTCGGAGTGCTCCGGGCGATTTCCTTATCTTTGCTGACAATGTAAATAGTTGCCTTCTTCATCTGCTCCACAGTCAATCGCAACAAATCAATGTCGCTCCTCAAAGCGACCTTATCTTGTCCACCATCGGCATTACTCACGTAATAGAGCAAAAAATTGGATTCTTCGTCCACTTGATCACGAATCTCTTGTAGTAGATTTGCATATGTAACTTCGGTCATAGCCAAATGCACCAAAACACGATCGCCCCCTACGTAACAAGTTTCCTCCTCAAAATACCCACCGTGACGAATATATACTTTGACCGTAGACATATCTGCATAAAAACGATCAAAAAATTCAAAATTAGAAGAAAATACACTAAAATGTAAGAAATTGTGTTTACACGGTTTAAATATACAGCTCACGGTTCTTTAATGGAAGTTCACGGTTTAAACTGTGATTAAACCGTGAAAGCACTTTCACGGTTTAATCACAGTTTAAACCGTGAAAATATTACAAATTGTGAGCTTATTATTTTAATTGAAAAAGGATATCTCACGGTTTACCTTATAAATAAACCGTGACATGTCAAATTTAAACCGTGAATTTTAATTAAACCGTTAAAAACGGAAAATCATTTTTTTCAAGCCTAATATCGAATCTAACAGTTTAAACCTATTACATGGAAGTAATTACTTTAATTCTCGATAAATAAGTTACCAAACATGTAATCTAATCACTCTTCGTATCAAAAAAGTAAATAAACCATGATTTTCTAGAAAAAAATCAACAATTACTAAATTCCAAATTCATATGATTTTTCCCCAAATTTACACAATAATAACAACTAAATATGAACAAATAAATGGTGCGTACCTTCAATATGATCAAAATATCTTCGACAACGGACCAAATACGGTGAATATCTTCAAGAATTAATTAAATTTGAGGGGAAATTTCAACAAAATTTAGGGAGCTTAACTCAATTTGCGTTCACGATTTCATTTTTTTTTTTGTTGAAGTATTTTTGTTCAATTTCACTGTTAATTCAATTAATGAAATGTACTTTCATCTGATTTGGTTGTTGGTCAATAAATGAATTTTTGAATTTATTGATTATATTTTTTTCACTCAAAATCGAATTAAAAAGTGACTTGAGAGAGGCAAAACCGTGAGCTCACAGCTTTATACTTTACTCACGGTTTTTGGCCCTTATAAACCGTGAGGGGACATGCAAAACCGCAAGCTCATGGTTTAGCAATGATATCACGGTTTGATATGTTGTAACCGTGAAAAACAGTAACTTTTTAAAAGTAAGTTTGTCTTTTCATTTAATTTTGGGTATAAAACTTATACTTTTATATGCTTAGGTATAAAACTTATATACTTATCGGGTATATATAAAGTTCACCCAAATATGAAACCTAAATGTAAATATGGATACTTTATTTCCACACTCACGCAAAGGTGAGACGTAGCTCTTCGCGTCTTCCATTACCATTCCAAGGAAAACAAAGAGGAAAATTACATTAAAAACTATATATATCAAAAGAATCCTTATCAAACAGAAAGAAAAAGGTGGAAATGGATTGTTGTTGCATTAAATTAAAGAAAATGATGAAGAAGTAAAAGAAAAAAGGGTGGAACCGTGGAAGAAGAGTCGGCCCCACAAAAATTTCTCACAGAAAATGTCATAACTCACTCCTCCTCACTTGAAATGCCGAACTCCGGTTAAGGCTACTAACCATGCTTAGTTAGGTTGGGCATTTGTTAACTCCAGAGACAACCAAATACACTGTGGGTTGTGCAGTGAAAAAGGAGACAACCTAACCACGTTCCGTGAAACCGATACAATTTTAATTACTCATTACAATCTAGAGAGAGAGTAGAAATCAAGGCGGATGTTAAGCTGCTTCTTGGGATCCTGCAGCGTCGTTCCTCACGATCCCTGCTTCCCCTCATATGCATTTCCCACCCAGATAGTGAAACAAATACACTGCAAAGGAGAATCCATCGCTCCTTTATCAACTTTTTGTTGCTGGAAAATTGGTGGTTTCCGGCGGAAATACTTTGAGTGAGATTTTTGCTAGCGAATTTAGTACAGTGTTTGAGGGGGGTGGAGTTCGATACATGTTATATTGGTGAATCTTTTTGGCATGGGTTTTGGTTGATATTCGAATAAGTTGGATCCTTTTTAGCAAAAACGCGTGTTCATGGCGAACAGAGTGTCGTTGTCTCAGCAGCAGTACGGTGGTTTTCCAGCTGAAGGTCAATTTTTTGAATCGACCCTTCATTTATTTTTCTTCTAATTGTTGTCTGCGCATCTAATTTTACCTATTAATTTGTTTATGTTTTTGATTTTCTCTTTCCCCTTTTTTGTGAAATTGTAGGGGGTGGAGGAAAAGATTTGATGTATGAAGAATTATGGAGAGCTTGTGCAGGTCCTTTGGTGGAGGTTCCTCAGGTTGGAGAGAAAGTTTACTATTTCCCACAAGGTCATATGGAACAAGTGAGTTTTTGTTTGAAATGTTGCTACTTATGTATGAAAAAAGATTGGGACATTTCTATAATTCTGATGATTGTGTGGAATGCTTGGCTTGAATTTGAAATTTCTTGAATTTTATGTTTAAGGGGGCTCAATGTTGAGTTTAATCTGATTTGTTTACATGCCATTTCCATGGATTATTAGTTGGAGGCTTCAACTAATCAAGAACTGAATCAAAGGATACCGTTGTTCAATCTGCCTTCGAAGATCCTTTGCAGTGTTTTCAACATTAATCTACTGGTATAATCCCTATTAACTTTCTCTGTTTGTTGATTTTGTGGTTTTGTTAATTAGTTGTACTCGTACCTCGTTTCGGAAGATGTAGAGTTATGAGTTGTAAACTAGAATGGGAGCGATTATATGAATTTTCTTGTGTGTAGGCTGAAGTAGACACTGATGAAGTTTATGCACAGATTACTCTGATGCCCGAGGCAGATGTAAGAATCTATATAGTATTCATGTCCTTTATGTTTGGACCATTTTTTTTCCGGACCTCTTGTAATGGTGATACTATTTGTAGCAAACTGAGCCAACAAGTCCTGATTTCTCTTATGATGAGGCCCCTAGACCAATAGTTCACTCATTCTGCAAGGTTTTGACAGCCTCGGATACGAGTACCCATGGTGGATTCTCAGTCCTTCGCAAACATGCTAATGAATGCCTCCCTCCCTTGGTATAATTTTCTACTTCTCCTTTTTGCTCAGTTTTCTGTAAATTCTTCTTTTGGGAGACTATGTTGTTACTTCTCATCAATTGTACAGGGCCTCAATTCTAACCATTGTTATTCTACGGGATCAGGATATGAACCAGCAGACACCGACTCAGGAACTAATAGCCAAGGATCTGCATGGAACTGAGTGGCATTTTAAGCACATTTTTAGAGGTGATCCTGTGCTCTTTGTGTTGTTGATATAAGTTTAGTTTCCCGGTGTATAAGATTTGTTTGCTATAGTCTATAGACGTGGTCAAAACAGAATGTGAGCAGTAGCTTATTCAAGTTCCTTAATTGAAATTTGATATGCATATCATGTAAACTGTACAGGTCAGCCTCGGAGGCATTTGCTTACAACAGGATGGAGTACATTCGTTACTTCTAAGAGATTAGTTGCTGGCGATTCGTTTGTTTTTTTGAGGTACTAACATGTTTCTTTATGCAGTCCAATAATGTAGTGCTTCTAGAACTTTCTGCATTTCCTAATTTAACACTGTTTTATATGTACGTAGGGGAGAAAATGGGAAATTGCGTGTTGGGGTCAGGCGTCATTCTCGACAACAGAACTCGATTCCATCATCTGTGATTTCCAGTCAGAGTATGCACCTTGGAGTGCTCGCAACGGCATCTCATGCTCTTCTAACTCAAACCTTGTTTGTTGTTTATTACAAGCCAAGGTCAGTTATACCTTCCCATGATTTGTCACCTCTCTGAACGTTCTCGTATAGAACCATCTTCTATTACTATCTAGTTTTTCTTATTCATGTTGGATTTGTCGAAATCTTTTTTTCAGAACAAGTCAGTTCATCATAGGACTGAACAAGTATCTAGAAGCTATGAACCAAAAATTTGGAGTTGGCATGAGATTCAAGATGCGTTTTGAGGGGGAGGATTCTCCTGAGAGAAGGTTTGCCATCATATGGGTACATGCTCAATGAATTTTAGAGATTCCCCTAGGCTTAGTTTCGAAACTCTCTCTCTTTCTTTCAGGTTTTCAGGTATGATTGTTGGGGTCGAGAACATCTCTTCCCACTGGGAAGATTCTAAATGGCGGTCGTTGAAGGTCAGTATCTGCACTGGGGTCCCTTTTTTTTTTGTTTTTTTGCATTCAAATCCTATTATTGATGGAACGACTAAAAAAACATTCCATTAAAGAAAAAAAGAAGACTAATAATTGTTAATATTCCTAGGTTCAATGGGATGAACCTGCATTGATTCGAAGACCAGAAAGGGTTTCACCTTGGGAAATCGAACCGTTTGTGCCATCTATACCAACTAGCCTAGCCCCGCCACCGATGTTGAAACATAAAAGACCTCGCCCTCATCTTGAAATCCCAGTTTCTGGTTAGATTTGCGTCCCTTAAATTGTACCATTTTTATATATTTCATTGTTGATTGTGTGCTTTATAATCCAGTTCATCCTTTGTTGCCATGATTACAGATAATCAGATGAGTCAAGGTGTTGAAGGACAAAAAGGCAATCACATGGCTAGATACGTTGCAGAAACAGATACAATTGCTTCTCCTAACATGATTGCTGAGGAAGGAGAAGAGAGTAAAACTGCATCAGCTTGGTCTGTAATCTCAAATTGTTCGCCTCCGACCTCTATAAAACAGAACAGTACTCCCATTTCTTGCATGAACGAGAGGAAACCGGATACTGCTGCAACCTGCAGATTATTCGGGTTTGACTTGAAAAATCCTTCGATTTCACCACTTGCTGAGAATTCGTCCAATATATCAGATGATGCAGCACAAGAAGCTGAAGGATGTATCAAAGGACAGTCGAAAGCACCTAGAATGGATGCCCAGAGCCGAAATGGTCACTCCTCCAGAAGTCGCACCAAGGTACTTGATAAATAACTCAAACCTCCAGTTACACGTGCTATTTTCCTTAGTAAAATTGTGTTTTGATTATGAATGAGTATTTAAATAAAAATTATATGGAGAAGGTACAAATGCAAGGGGTTGCAGTTGGCCGTGCAGTGGACTTGACCACACTAAAGGGGTACGATGAGCTCATAGCTGAACTTGAGGAGATGTTCGAAATTAAAGGAGAGCTGCAGCCGAGAGATAAATGGGAAATCGTGTTTACAGATAATGAAGGGGATATGATGCTTATGGGTGATGATCCATGGCTGTAAGCGTCCTTTTACTTCTTTTAAGAATTATTGTCGATAATTTCATGTGATTCCTAAAACATTGCCATTACAACACTGCGTATTAATTTCTCTCAGCAAAGTTTGTGGTGTGTGTTGCCCTAAATAATCATTTTACGGTATTTGTTATTTATTGCAAACACGATTAAATGTTGGTGTTACTTGCAAGAATTAGCCCTACTCTAAAATGACTGCACATTGCTCTACTCAAAATTGCAGTCTATCATCATATTTACTGTAGTTCATGTGTTTGATAGCGTCGAACAATTCTTGCAGAGAATTCGTTAACATGGTTCGGAGGATTTTCATCTGTTCAAGCCAGGAGGTGAAGAAAATGAAAGGAAGCAAACTATGTGAAGGAACCAGCCTCGGCTTGCAACATCTTGGTGATTAAATTTTCTTCAATTATATTTCCTTCCTATAGATGGACCTTTTTGCTTGATTAACTTTTTTGTTGTTAAATCGAAGAAGGGATGGGGAGAATTTCATCGGGTTCTTAGTTCGAGGCTCGACTTTTGGGAATCACTTGGCTCGTTTTCACGTATAATGAGAGCGAGTCGTCTTGTGTAGGGTTAGATTATGTGCATATTAGAGTGTGTTGGTGGATCTTGATGTATATGTCAATAGTCAGTGTTCGGAAATTAGAGCTTTTGTTTCTTGTGGACTATTGATCATCAAGCCGAAAAGGTTACCCTGTTTAGTTGATTTCCTTCATTTTATGCCATATATATATATATGTTTTTTTTCTTTTCTAAATTGTGTTTCATTTCCTATTTTCTTATCGCTAGTACTGTGCAGTGTATTTGGTGATTATTACGTTATTCATCATGTGACGTTGAAGAAAAATAAAAATAATTGTCATGAAAGCATTGGTAATGCTTCTTGCTCGTATTTCAAAATTATTGGGTTAGAGTTTTTAAGATATGTTTTCTAATCCATCGTGGACATATTTAATGTGTCTACACCACTTAGTGGTGGTACATTTGAAAAAAAATATATTATTAATATACTTTATAAAAATAAATTTTACAAAAAAAACCTTTCTAAAATAATATAAAATTGTAATAAAAAGAAATCACTAATGTGGCATTGTTATATTAGTTGTGATTATATTAAATGCGTTCATGGTGGTTAAGATATCATTTATGTTCAGGATATGTGCAAAAAATGGTGTATGATAACTAGGGGTGGGAAAAAATACCAAAATACCGATGATGCCGTGCCAAAAAAAATATCAAAAAAGCCGAAATTTTCAGTATACTGAAGTTTAAATACTGTACCGGTAAATTTCGGCACGGTACAGGAATCATAATTCGTAATACCGCGGTATTACCGAAAAATACCGATACCGCGGTGATTAACACGTATTTTATGTGCATGTTGAGTGTGTTTTGCGTGTGTTTAAGTCTCGATTCATGTGCTTAAAAGTTAGAAATGCTAGGGTTTCTTAACTTGTAGCATATTTTATATTTTTCTCATTTTTTCCCGATTTTCGATCCATTTTTGTAAGAATTTGAAAGAGCATTCAAGTAGCTAAGGATCGAGGGCCGGAAACGAGGAAGAATCGAGCTCTATTAGAGTGAAACTTGTGTTTAAAATGTGGAATTTCAAGTTCTATAGTTAGGGTTTTACTAGTTTGATTTCATTTATATTTTCCTCGTTCTCTCGAGTCTCTTTATGCTTTTTGCAGGAAAAATGAAGAGCTTATTTGGCCAATTAAACTATTCCATGTTGAAGAGGAGTTCGTTAGGAAGCCATAGCAAAAAGCGGATCGAGAATCGGAGTTCGGACGAGGGAGAACGAGGCAAAACCGTAAAACTGCGTATTTGAGAGATGCTGACGCGGACCGGGCCGCGGCCCATTGGGGCGCGCCGTAGCCCGCGTCCAATCCGCCCCAAATCTGTCCAACCGCACGGTCTGGGCCACGGCCCAATGGGCCGCGCTTTGGCCCGCGTGAATCCCTTCTCCCCCTTTTATTTCGGGCTTTGACCGTTTGACTTTAGATTTTTTTTATGATTTTCAATGTATCTAATCCCAAAATTCACCCCATTTGTAGATCTTTTGCATATTTTTAATATTCCTAAAACCCTAGAAACATTTCCCTCTTTCCTTTTTAGTATTTTGAAGATTGTTGGAGCTATTTTTGGTGGATTTGCAATTCAAGAACATTTTCTTCTTCCTCTTTAAATTCTATATCTTTTAAGCATGATTTCAATTGTTTTCTATGGTTTAATTCCTTTAATTATGTCTAGCTAAATTTCCTTTGGTTCCAATATATGAAGATATGATCTAGATCACTAGGTTTTTAGATTTTGTTGTTGGATTTACCTTCTAATTCATATGTCTTGTGGTTTGGGACTTAATTTTATTACATGATTGATTGGCCATCATTGAGTGCATACAAGGTGTTTGGTTAAATGCTTAGTAGACTTTAATTCATAGCACTTAGCATCAAATCACACCATATTAGTAATTCTTGCTAGTAGGAGTTTCTAGATAATTAATTGAGCTATTTAGAGTTAATTTATGCATTTTGAGTCCTAGCCGAAGATAGATGTCATAGGTTAATCCACTAATATTGGTTGCTTCGAGAGAAGAATTGATGTTTACTATATATAGAACTCCCATATGAATTAGATTAAAATGGTTAATCCATGCAAATCCTAAAACCTAGGCCTCTAGTGATTATCAGATTATATTTGGAACCAAGCTTTCTATTATTGTTTGTTAACTCTTGCTATTAGTTGTTATCTAGTTTATTACTTTTCAAATTGCATTACTTAATAGAATTAAGAAAACACAAAAACATGATATCTTGTAGCTTGGATAGTAGTTAGGTAACTAGATTACTACTTGAATCTTAAATGACCTAGCATTCCTTGAGGATTCGACTCAATTATACTATAATTGATTATTATTGCAATCTACCCTCACCCCTAAAGTGAGTGCGGATCAATTTTTGGCGCCGTTGCCGGGGAATGCTTAGTTTGAGTTTCAATAGTCGATTTGGTTATTAAGTTACTAATTCAAGCATTGTTTCTTTTAATTTTTGTTTTGTAGGTTTATGCACACAAGGCACACAAGGTCTAAAGGAAGACTCGTTCAACCTTTGATCTTAAACTTTGAAAGAAAGCATAGAAGAAGGAATTCTATTGAAGATCAAGAAATGGCTAACAATCAAGCAATGAAAGCTCTTATGAGAGAAATGGAGGAGTTTAGAGCATGGAAGGATGAGCAAGAAAGAATGGCAAATGAGGCTCAACCACCTCCTCTCAATCATATGTTCCAATCTCCAACGGAACAATTTCAAGGAGGAGAATGGGGGACGATCAATGCCAATAATTTTGAGCTCAAATCCGGTCTCATCCAAATGGTTAAAGACGAGCAATTTGGTGGATGTCCTATGGAGGATCCAAATGCCCATCTTAGCACGTTTCTCGATATTTGCGACACCGTGAAGCAAAATGGAGTCTCAAATGACGCTATTCGCATGCGAATGTTTGGATTTTCTCTAAGAGACCAGGCTAAAGATTGGTACAAGGGATTGAACAAGGCTAACATCCATACTTGGGAAGATTTGTGCAAGGTCTTCCTCTCCAAGTACTTTCCACCCTCCAAAGCTCAAAGACTCATCTCCGACATCTCACATTTTTCTCAACAAGGTGATGAAACCTTGTGTGAAGCATGTGAGCGATATAGGGAGCTTCTAAGGAAGTGTCCTCAACATGGCTTCAATGAGGGTCAACAAATGACCAACTTTTATAGTGGGCTAACACCTCATACACGAAGCATTGTAGATGCTACTTCCGGTGGGTGCCTTCTCAACCGAAATGCAAAGGAAGCTTTGAGAATCATTGAAGAGATGGCGGCTAATAGCTATCAATGGCCAATGGAGAGGGCCCCTTCTAGAAAGGTTGCTTCGATTGAGGATGAGAGGTATGAGACATTAGCATTAGAGCTTGCTATTATAAAGAGAAAGTATAAAGATGAAAGAAAAGCTCAAACTCAAAGGGTTCAATCTTAAGAGAATTGGGAGTTCAATGGAAGGGGAGAAGTGAGTTTTATGGATCAAAGAGCCTATGGGAATTATACTCCTTCTGTCCCAAAGATAGCGTCCTGTTTCTTTTGACAATAATTTCAAGCTTTTTCGTCCCATAAATTTGGGCATGGAAATTAAGAGAATCTGTAATCTTTTTCCAATTATAAATAGTATAAGTATAATATTATTCATAATTGGGAAAAAATTACACATTCGTTTAATTCTCGTACTCAATTAAATGCGACGAAAAAGCTTGAAATTATTGTAAAAAAAAAACAGGACGTTATCTTTGGGACGGAGGGAGTAATAGGCAAGGGTACTAAGGAAATTTCCAAGGAGGCCATTCTTATGGAAATCAAGGGGGTGACTCATCTTACTACCCTAACTATAGGAATCAACTCAATCTTTCCTATGGAAATCCGAACAATGCTCAAGTTCCACATTCCGGAGTCTCCTTTTCTCAAGGGGTGATTGAAGAACCTAAGAAGACATCCCATTCTCTTGAGCAAATTGTTCAACAAATGGTCAATCAACAAAGTGTTTTTATCTCTCAAACCGGGCAAAAGGTTAATGCGTTGGAAAATTCACTCACCTCCTTGACAAAGCAAGTGAAGACGATGGAGTGTCAAATAAGTCAAATGGCTAACCAAGCTACCATTCAACACAAAGCCGGAGAATTCCCGAGCAACACTCAAATCAATCCGAGGCAACAATGTAACGCAATCCATGTAGTGAGTGAGGTATCTTCCAAACCCTCACAAGAGATCTAAGAGGAGAAAAAGCCATATGTGCCATTCTATATGAGGAAAAAGTGGGGTGGTCAAAGCGTCCCTCCTTGGGATCCGTCTCATGATCATAGCCTTTATGAGAAGGAATGGACACTAAAGAGTTTCGCTAATGATATATACTCCGTGACGGTCCCGGATTATTGGCCTCCTTTGGAAGACATTGAAAGCAAGTCGAAGGAAGAGATTCATGAATATCATAAAAGGATGAAGCTCAACAATGGAATCCCGTGGTCGGAGGACAAGAATTGATGGAAAGAAGAAGAGGTGCTTACTGTGTTTCCGAGATAAAGAAGTTACTTGGAGAAGAGAAGTTTAATGAGAAGGCAAAGTTCTACAAGAAGCCATAAAGTACTACTCCCACTCCAACTCCTAAACCTTCTTAAGATCAAGTTGAGCCGAATTGCTTGGATAATTTAGCGTTGCCTCCTAAGTCGAATGATGAGAACTTGCATGAGAAGAAAGGGAGTAATGCCATTACTTTGAGGAGTGGAAGAGCTTACGAGAATCATGCAAAGCTTGGAGAAGAAATGGGAGCACCGGTTGTTGAAGACATTCCGTATGAAAATGAAGATCGAGCCTCATATAAGATGAAGAAAAAGTCTAAAGGAAAAGTTATTCAAGATGAAAGTCAAAAGAATGAAGCAACAAAGGAGGCCCCTCCTCCCACCAATGATGTGAGCTCAAAGGCTCCATTCCCTCATCGTCTAGCAAAGCTGAAGGTTGATGAGAAGATGAAGAGGTTTCAAGACATCTTCAATAAGGTAGAAATCAACATCCCCTTACTTGAAGCATTGAGGGATATGCCTAGCTATGCCAAGTTTTTGAAAGAAGTCGTTTCTAACAAGCGAAAGTTTGGTAAATTTGAGACCATAAATTTGACGGGGGAGTGTAGTGCTATCTTGCAAAGGAAACTTCCGTTGAAGCAAAAGGATCCGGGAGGTTTTAATATCGCTTGTGAGATTGGGGGTTGTGATTTTAGGAATGTTTTGTGTGATTTGGGCTCCGGTGTGAATTTGATGCCTCTTTCCATCTTCAATCGTTTGAAGATTGGAACTCTTAAGCCTACTTCACTTACTCTTCAAATGGCGGATCGTTCAATTTCATATCCAAGAGGCATTGTGGAAGATGTGCTTATAAGGGTAGGGAAACTCGTTTACCCCATAGATTTTATTGTCCTTGATATAGCGGAGGATCGAGACATCCCTTTAATCCTTGGGAGACCATTTTTGGCCACAAGTAGAGCCCTCATTGATGTTTTCGAAGGAATTATCACCCTTCGAATGAATGGAGAAAAGGAAACATTCCATATGTCGAGAGTTGTGGATGAACCGGATGAGTCAAGAATGGATGAACCGGAGCTTGAAGAACTTGATGATGGGTTGACATTTGATCGAGGTTGGAAGTTGTTTCAAGTTAGAGGATCTGAGATCCTAGCCTTTTTTTTTTCTTCCGAGCCTGTTTCCGCTCGGAGGCTTCCTGGTTCGGATATAGCTCTTTTCTTTGCTTCTCTAGCCCTAATTGACTACATGTAACACCTTCGTGAGAGCACCTGGTCACTAGAAGCGTGGCCTATTTTATTTCCCACCGAAAATTTCATCATTAGGAAATATATGGACACAACTGCCTGAAATATTTGATCGACTTATACTGTACTAAAAAAGGAATCACTCATCAAACTTCAATAGCTCGCACCCCTCAGCAAAATAGAGTGGTTGAGCGTCAAAATCGGTCGCTGAAAGAAGCAGCTCGTACTATGCTAATGAGACCAAACTTCCCAAGAAGTTCTGGGCTGAAGCAGTCAACACTGCCTGCTACACCCAAAATAGATCCATTGTCACTATTCGCCATGGGAAGACACCATACGAGCTGTGGAGAAACAAGTTGCCTAAGCTTAAATATTTCAAATCATTCGGATGTTTGTGTTACATCCACAATAATGGGAAATCTCAGTTAAAAACTTTTGATAGCAAGTCTGATCTTGGAATTTTTCTAGAATACACTGAGACTAATGCTTATCGACTTTATAACAAAAATACCATGAATGTGGAGGTAACACCTCATGTTGTTTTTGATGAATCTGCTTGCTTGCATATGGAATCAACTGCTGGTCCACCAGCAAGAAAGGGTGATGAACCAGCTGGCTCCCAGGAATCAATTATAGATGATCTACTATTTTGGAGCCCGGCTGATAAAGAAGACGAGCTTGCAGATCGAAGCGGAGAAATTGGAAAAAATAATCAAGGGGGAACCAGTGCATTTACTAGCTTTACCGAACCATCTAAATCCATCCAGTCTGCTTCTCTACAACCCGTATCTGAAGAACCTGCTCCTCCACCTCCAGTCCAAGATTCCGCTGTTGATCAACTCATTGAACAACTTGAACAACTCAACCCTTTTGTTCCTTAACCCCTACCCGAGTTTGATGACCCAACTGAAGAGCCAGAACCTGAAGTATCTGTAGAAGAGCTCTCTCGTCGAAGAAGATGGGTTGATGCTCACCCAGAGGAGCTCATTGTTAGGAACCCAAACTATGGTGTAAGAACAAGAAGGCAAATAGGAAAAGTTGTCTCTTCAGTTGTTTTCTCTCTCACGATATGCCATTGAAGCATTGATGGATCCAGATTGGACATAAGCAATGCAAGAAGAACTCCATGAATTCTCAAGAAATAAAGTCTGGTCCCTTGTAGATCGACCCAATCATCAAGGAGTCATCGGTGTGAAATGGATCTTCAAGAACAAGCGTGATGAAAGTGGCGAGGTTGTCCGCAACAAAGCAAGATTAGTTGCAAAGGGATACTCTCAATGAAGAAGGGATAGACTATGAGGAAACATTCGCTCATGTTGCAAGACTAGAGGCCATTTGACTGTTTCTAGCCGATGCAGCACATCAAAGATTCACTGTCTATCAGATGGATGTGAAGAGCGCATTTCTAAATGGAAGACTCAAGGAGGAGGTATACGTGGAACAACCTCGTGGTTTTGAAGAATGAGATTCAAGCAAAGTTTACCATCTGCAAGTTGTTTATGGATTAAAGCAAGCTCCTTGAGCTTGGTATGAGATGTTAGCAACCTTCTTGCTAGAATCAGGATTCAAGAGAGGAAGAGTCGACAAGACGCTGTTTACGATCAAATGGAATAACCATATCCTTCTTGTACAAATTTGGATCTAAATCAAAATTCTTATGTGAAAGATTTGGACAACTCATGAAAGATGAGTATAAAATGTTCATGATGGGTGAAATGGCTTTCTTTCTAGGGCTGCAGATGAAGCAGTCGACTGAAGGAATCTTTATTTCGCAAACTAAATATGCACTCAAGCTCACTGAAAAGTTTGGTGTCAAGGATAGCAAACCAGTGAAAATTCCTATGGTCGCAAATGGGAAGATTGATATGGATCCAGAAGGCAAACCAGCCAACATAACTCAGTATCGAGGGATTATTGGTTTATTACTTTATTTAACAGCCAGTCAACCTGACATTTATTTTGCAGTAGGTGTCTGTGCTCGATATCAAACAGCACCCAAAGAGTCCCATCTCGAGGCAGCCAAGAAAATTCTTTGTTTTGTGAAGGGGAGTGTTAATCTTGGATTATGGTACCCCTGTGATAATAACTTAGAACTAACTGGCTACTCAGACGCTGACTATGGATGATGCAAGCTGGATAGAAAATCAACTTCTGGCACCTGTCAATTTCTTGGCAGCAAGCTGATATCATGGTTTTCGAAAAAGTAGACCTCTATAATTCTTTGGCTTAAATAGTAGCTCAAAGATTATGAGGTCAACGTCAGTGAAGTTCTAATTTTCTACGATAGTCAAAGTGCCATTTCTATCACTCAAAATCCCGTGCTCTACTTCAGGTTCAAACATATTGATGTAAGGCATCACTTCATTCGCGACCATGTAGAGAAGAAGGACATAGTGGTAGAGAAGGTACCTACTGAAATCCAGCGTGCTGATATTCTCACAAAACCTCTTCAAGAAGAGAGGTTCAAAATGTTGTGTGGAAAGCTGGGTATGCTAAATAAAAGTTAGCAGCTGACTGCTCACACCAGCTGATTGCTCCCTCCAGCTCATTGATGATTTTAGCTGGTTGCTCTCTTTAAGCCAGCTCGCTTTTTAACAACACTTCTGTTCTTTCAAGAACCTGTTGATCATTTAAGGGGGAACCAGAGACTTGTATCAATCTCTGTTGATGAAAACTTCTCTAGTAAATTATAAATGCAATCCTTAAATTTATTGATCTAAGCATTTTGTTCTTGAATACAGCAAAAGTACTGTAGATGAAGAGTCTCATGACATATGCAAACATCCTTCACTCAATCTTCAAATCGAATGTCAAGAGTTGACTGAAAGACCGAGGAAGCATTTAGTTCAGAGACGAAAAGGTGCAACCTTTCCAATTCATTTACCAACGCGTCTCGTCCACTTACTTTCTTAGTCGCAACTGACGTGCCAACTACCTCAGTAGTTGCCCCCAACCTTTGATTATTGATTAACACGTATTTTATGTGCATGTCGAGTGTGCTTTGCATGTGTTTGAGTCTCGATTTAGGTGCTTAAATGTTAGAAATGCTAGGGTTTTTAAACTTATAGAATACTTTGTGTTTTTCTCGTTTTCTCTCAGTTTTTGATCCATTTTTGTAAAAATTGGAAAGAACATTCATGTGGCTAAGGATCGAAGGCTGGGAATAAGGGAGAATCGAGCTCAATTAGAGTGAAACTTGTGTTTTAAATGTGGAATTTCAAGTTATATAGTTAGGGTTTCACTAGTTTGATTTCATTTATGTTTTCCTTGTTCTCTCGAGTCTCTTTATGCTTTTTGCAGGAATAATGGAGAACTCATTTGGTCAATTTGATCATTTTATATCGAAGAGGGGTTTGTTAGGAGTCCATAGCAAAAATCGGATTGAGAATCGGAGTTCGGACGAGAGAGACCGAGCAAAAACGGCGAAGTTGCGTAAGGAGAAATGTTGACGGCGACCTGGCCGGCGATCTGTCAGACCGCCGGCGACCTGCCAGGCCGCCGTGGAGGACAGAGAGGATGGCGGTCTGGGCCGGCGACCTGCCAGACCGCCGGTTGGCCGCCCCACTTCGCCCAAACTCGCCCCGGTTCGTCCCGGTTCACCCTGATTCGTCCTAACTCGACCCAAACTCGATTTTCTATATATTTAACCCCTAAATTCAACCTCATTGTGGGATCTTTTTGCATACTTTAATATTTTAGAACCCTAGAAATATTTCCCCCTTTTCTTTTTAGTAAATTCAAGATTGTTGGAGCTTTACTTTGTGGATTCAAGATTCAAGACTATTTTCTTCTTCCTTATTAAATTATCTATCTTTTAAGCATGATTTCATTTACTTTTTATGGTTTAATTCCTTCAATTATGTCTAGCTAAATTTCCTTTTGGTTCCAATATATGAAGATATGATCTAGATCACTAGGTTTTTGGATTTTGTTGTTGGATTTACTTTCTAATTCATATGTCTTGTGGTTTGTGACTTAATTTTATTGCATGATTGATTGGCCATCATTGAGTGCATACAAGGTGTTTGGTTAAATGCTTAGTAGGCTTTAATTCATAGAACTTAGCATCAAATCATAACATATTAGTAATTCTTTTTAATAGGAGATTCTAGATATTAATTGTGCCATTAGGAGTTAATCCATGCATCTTGAGTCCTAGTCGGAGATAGATGTCATATGTTAATCTACTTACATTGATTGCTTTGAGAAAAGAATTAGTGTATACAATATATAGAACTCCCATATGAATTAGATTAAGATGGTTAATCCTAACAAATCCTAAAACCTAGGCCTCTTGTGATTATCGGATTATATTTGGAACAAAGTTTTCTACTATTGTTTGTTAACTCTTGCTATTAGTTCTTATCTAGTTTGTTGCTTTTCAATTACATTGCTTGATAGAATTAAGAAAACATAAAAACATTTCAGTTGTAAGCTTGGATAGTAGTTTTAGTAGCTAGATTACTACTTGAAACTTTTACGACATTGCATTCCCTGTGGATTCGACTCGATTATACACATTGATTATCATTGCATCTCCCTCACCCCTAAAGTGAGGGGCGATCAATTTTTGGCGCCGTTGCCGGGGAATGCTTAGTTTGAGTTTCAATAGTCGATTTGGTTATTGAGTTACTAATTCAAGCATTTGTTCTTTTTATTTTTATTATATAGGTATGGAGGCTATTTTGAAAGAAATGGAGGAGTTTAGAGCATGGAAGGATGAGCAAGAAAGGAGGGCAAATGAGGCTCAACTACCTCCTCTCAATCATATGTTCCAATCTCCAACGGAACAATTTCAAGGAGGAGAATGGGGTACAATCAATGCTAATAATTTTGAGCTCAAATCCGGACTTATTCAAATGGTTAAAGACGATCAATTTGGTGGAAGTCATATGGAGATCCGAACGCCCATCTTAGCACGTTTCTTGATATTTGCGACACCATTAAGCTAAATGGAGTCTCAAATGATGTTATTCGCATGCGAATGTTCAGATTTTCTCTACGGGATCGGGCCAAGGATTGGTATAAAGGATTAAACAAAGCCAACATTCACACATGGGATGATTTATGAAAGGCCTTCATCTCTAAATACTTTCCACCATCCAAAGCTCAAAGACTCATTTCCGACATCTCACATTTTTCTCAACAAGGTGACGAAACCTTATGTGAAGCATAGGAGCGATATAGGGAGCTTCTAAGGAAGTGTCCTCAACATGGCTTAAATGAGGGTCAACAAATGACCAACTTTTATAGTGGGCTAACACCTCATACACGAAGCATTGTAGATGTTACTTCCGGTGGTGCCTTCTCAACCGAAATGCAAAGGAAGCTTTGAGAATCATTGAAGAGATGGCGGCTAATAGCTATCAATGGCCAATGGAGAGGGCCCCTTCTAGAAAGGTTGCTTCGATTGAGGATGAGAGGTATGAGGCATTAGCATTAGAGCTTGCTATTATGAAGAGAAAGTATGAAGATGAAAGAAAAGCTCAAATTCAAAGGGTTCAATCTCAACAGAATTGGGAGTTCAACGGAAGGGAAGAAGTGAGTTTTGTGGATCAATGAGCCTATGGGAATTATAATAGGCTAGGGTACCAAGGAAATTTCCAAGGAGACCATTCTTATGGAAATCAAGGGGGTGACTCGTCTTACTATCCTAACAATAGGAATCAACTCAATCTTTCCAATGAAAATCCGAACAATGCTCAAATTCTACCTTCCAGATTCTCCATCTCTCAAGGGGTGATAGAAGAGTCTAAGAAGACATCTCCTTCTATAGAGCAATTGATACAACAATTAGTGAGCAATCAAGGTCAAATGGTCACTCAACAACAAAATTGCATAGCTCAAACCGGCCAAAAGATGAATGCATTAGAGAATTCGGTGTCAACCATTGCTAATTCGGTGACAACTCTTGCCAAACAAGTAATGACGCTTGAAGGTCAAGTAAAGCAAATAGCCAATCAAGTGAATGATATACAAAAGGCCGGAGAAGCTTCTAGCAAGGCTCAAGAAAAATGGAAGCAACAATGCAACGCCATTCATGTGGTGAGTGAACTTTCTTCGACCTCTTCACATATACCTTGTGGGAAATCTCTGAATCTTGCTAAGAGTAATCTTGTGGAGCCAAGACAATCATATAAGCTTCCATCTTCGGAGGTAGTTATGCTTGATGAGAACGATCCAAGAATCATAGATCTTTGTCCAATTATTCCATCTATAGAAGGTTGGACAAAATGGGACATTCATGATTACTATTCAAGAATAAGGATTTCTAAGGCAATTCCCTTTGATGAGCGTCTTGATACGCTCAAAGGTCTTCAAAGAAGGAAGGATGCTTATGAAGCTTCAAAGTTGAGGAGTAAACTAGGTGTTCAAGAACCTATAGAGAAGGAGAGTGCTCATAAGACGAATCCAAGAGGTATCCCTTCTACTTTAACTCCTAAATTTTCTAAGAGCATGTTGAGTTGAATGGCTTGGATAGTCTAACATCTTCCCATAAGCCTATTGAGGAAAATTTACATGAGAATAAGAGTGATTTGCTAGATGTATTCAAGAAGTTGGATATAAATGCTCCCTTAGTTGGTTTGTTGAGTAATATGGGATCATGAGAAATTTTTGGAGGTTGTGCTTCATAAGAAGGTGAAATGGGATGATTTGAAAACTATTGTGCTTACGGAGGAGAGTAGTGCTCGTGTGAAAAAGAAGATCCCGAACAAGGAATTGGATCCGGGAAAGTTTACCCTACCTTGTGAGATTGGAGGCAAATGGTTTAAGAAAGTCTTGTGTGACTTAGGTTCGGGAGTCAATTTGATGCCTCTTTCCATCTTCAATCGCTTGAACATTGGAAATCTTAAGCCTTCATCACTTGTGCTCCAAATGGTGGATTGCTCAAGTTCATACCCCAAAGGGATTGTTGAGGACGTGCTTATCAAAGTTAGAAAGTTCATATTCCCGGTGGATTTCATCGTAATTGACATGCCGGAAGATCATGATGTCCCAATGATACTTGGAAGGCCTTTCTTGGCTACAAGTCGAGCCCTAGTGGATATTTTTGAAGGAAGTCTTATCCTTCGAGTCAATGGAGACAAGGAGTCATTCTACATGTTGAATGACTTGAAGGATTGTGAGGAGACAACTGAAGGGAGTAATGGAAAGATGGACAAGAAGCTAATGGTTGATAAAGGAGGGACGTCATTTCAAGTTACTTGAATGGAGATTGAGGTATCGTCGAGCTAACGACGTTAAACTAAACGCTCGTTGGGAGGCACCCCAACAACTATCCTTTTCTTTTTCATTTTAGTTAGTTTCTTTAGTTTGATTTTGGTTTTTGTTTCTTATTTATGATTTAATCGTTCCTTCTACTTGTTACTTATCTCTATGCTAATGCTTCCTATTTTTAAGTTCATTTCTACTTCCATGTGTTTCAATGTCAATGCATGAGGTCGAATCATGATGGGAACGGGTGAAGGAAGAGAATCAAACCAATCAAGCAAGCAAATGATTGAATGGATTTCAAAACCACCTTCAAGATAGCTTTGGACATTTGAGAGTGTAATTTAAATTTCTTATTATTCTTCCCTCCAAACTCATTTTAGAATTTATTTTCTAAAATAAGTTTGGGGGAGGGGGGTAGGATAAGGAATTTAAATTACTTTTGGTTTTTCAAGTTTCTATTTGATGTGGTATCATTATGATTTCATTGATTATATGCTTAGGCTTGCTTGATGATTGTGGTTGATTGGGGTTAAACGGATAATTTTTGCTTGATTTGGTTTGGTGATGAGTTTGGGTCGATGAGCTTAATTGATAAAAATTCCTTCTTTGGTTGTTTGTTTTGTCGTTGGAAATTTTATTGGAGCTTACATGGAGAATCTTTGGTGAGGATGATTTTGTTGATTGATTGGAGCTTGAGTGCGAAATTTTGGGAAAATTGAAAAGTTTTTAAGTTGAATAATGAATGAATGTTTGCATGTGTGAATGTGAAAGAACATGTTTAATCTCTCAAGTGCTTTTGGGTGAGATGCCGATGATTGATGCTAAAATGGTGACATTTTTGAAATTTCTCAAGTTTAAGTCAAGCATGATTAGGGTTATTTCACTTGAATATCTTGGAAGGATTGATCTTAGGCACTTAGGCTCTAGACAAAAAAGCTTGAGAGGATTTTGAGCCTTAAACTATGCATCTTACATAGTTGATATCCTTTCTTGAGAGCTTGATCTTGCATTGCATATTCTTTACTAGAACTTGCCTTGATACTCTTGTTAGAAGTACTACATGTTTGCATGATTAAATGATGATTAGGCCATCATTGCATAGCCCATTTTCCCTAAACACTAACCTCTCTTTCATTACCATTGTCGTCCCATTTTGAGCCTTGAATATAGCCTTTTCTTCTTGAACCGGATGATAGGGGGTGAGGATGGTTAATGGAATCTTGGTGAAATTTGAAAATTCATGAAAAATATTGGGTGATGGTGAAAGGTCTTGAGATTGGTTTTGAGTTGAAAGAACACTCCTATAAGCTCAATAAAAGAAAAGAATAAGAACAAAATTCTTATTGAAAAAAAATTAAAATAAATAAATAAAATAAAATAAAGTAAGAACAAAGTTCTTACAAGAAAAAGAGAAGAATAAGAGCATAAAGGAGTGTTTCTTTAGATTTGGTAGAAGCTTGGGATTCATTTGACTAAAAAGGGGTTGGATGAGGTGGAAGATGAAGATATTCATACTTAGAAGGTGAAGAAAGGAGGTAAGGGTAGTTGAATACAAATTTAAGTCACTTAGCCTAAAATTCTCTACCTTAACCAATGTCCCTACATTACAAGCTTTAGAAAGACCTTTTTGATCCTAAGTTGTGCATGCATTATAGTATTGGAAACTTGAGTTGATAGGCAAGCTTATGGTTTAAGATGTGTATTGCATGATTTTGATGAGTGCTTACCTTCTCTATATCTTGAGGGATCGAGTGATACACATGTTCCGTGTGAGATCTAGAGTCGAAAGTGTTTGAGTGATTGAATTCTAAGTTAGGAGAGTGAGTGATTTTATGAAAGCTTGGCTTGACTTGAGAATTTCCTTGAACAAAAATGGTTTTTGAGGTGATATGAGGCATCAAGGAACTCAAAATGCACACTCCATACGTGTTAAGTGTTTTGATTGTTCGTTTCATTGTTCGAGACAAACAATTGCTTAAGTTTGGGGGAGTGATTAACACGTATTTTATGCGCATGTCGAGTGTGCTTTGCATGTGTTTGAGTCTCGATTTAGGTGCTTAAATGTTAGAAATGCTAGGATTTTTAAACTTATAGCATACTTTGTGTTTTTCTCGTTTTCTCTCGGTTTTTG
This sequence comes from Mentha longifolia, assembly GCA_001642375.2. Taxonomy (NCBI): domain Eukaryota; kingdom Viridiplantae; phylum Streptophyta; class Magnoliopsida; order Lamiales; family Lamiaceae; genus Mentha; species Mentha longifolia. Next base: position 32,595,178 of record CM038112.1, read on the forward strand.
ATCCATTTTTGTAAAAATTGGAAAGAACATTCATGTGGCTAAGGATCGAAGGCTGGGAATAAGGGAGAATCGAGCTCAATTAGAGTGAAACTTGTGTTTTTAAATGTGGAATTTCAAGTTATATAGTTAGGGTTTCACTAGTTTGATTTCATTTATGTTTTCCTTGTTCTCTCGAGTCTCTTTATGCTTTTTGCAGGAATAATGGAGAACTCATTTGGTCAATTTGATCATTTTATATCGAAGAGGGGTTCGTTAAGAGTCCATAGCAAAAAGCGGATCGAGAATCGGAGTTCGGACGAGAGAGAACGAGCGAAAACGGCGAAGTTGCGCAAGGAGAAATGCTGATGGCGACCTGGCCGGCGACCTGTTAGACCGCCGGTAACCTGCCAGGCCACCGTGGAGGACAGAGAGGACGGCGGTCTGGGCCGGCGACCTGCCAGACCACCGGCGACCTCCCAGACTGCCGGTTGGCCGCCCCACTTCGCCCAAACTCACCCCGCTTCGTCCCGGTTCACCCCGATTCGTCCCAACTCGACCCAAACTCGATTTTCTATGTATTTAACCCCTAAATTCAACCTCATTGTGGGATCTTTTTGCATACTTTAATATTTTAGAACCCTAGAAATATTTTCCTCTTTCCTTTTTAGTAAATTCAAGATTGTTGGAGCTTTACTTTGTGGATTCAAGATTCAAGACCATTTTCTTCTTCCTTATTAAATTCTCTATCTTTTAAGCATGATTTCATTTACTTTTTATGGTTTAATTCCTTCAATTATGTCTAGCTAAATTTTCTTTTGGTTCCAATATATGAAGATATGATCTAGATCACTAGGTTTTTGGATTTTGTTGTTGGATTTACCTTCTAATTCATATGTCTTGTGGTTTAGGACTTAATTTTATTGCATGATTGATTGGCCATCATTGAGTGCATAAAAGGTGTTTGGTTAAATGCATAGTAGGCTTTAATTCATAGCACTTAGCATCAAATCAAAACATATTAGTAATTCTTGCTAATAGGAGATTCTAGATATATTAGTTGTGCCATTAGGAGTTAATCCATGCATCTTGAGTCCTAGTCGGAGATAGATGTCATAGGTTAATCTACTTACATTGATTGCTTTGAGAAAAGAATTAGTGTATACAATATATAGAACTCCCATATGAATTAGATTAAGATGGTTAATCCTAACAAATCCTAAAACCTAGGCCTCTTGTGATTATCGGATTATATTTGGAACCAAGTTTTCTACTATTGTTTGTTAACTCTTGCTATTAGTTGTTATCTAGTTTATTGCTTTTCAATTACATTGCTTGATAGAATTAAGAAAACACAAAAACATGTCACTTGTAAGCTTGGATAGTAGTTTTAGTAGCTAGATTACTACTTGAAACTTTTACGCCATTGCATTCCCTGTGGATTCGACTTGATTATACACATCGTTTATGCATCTCCCTCACCCCTAAAGTGAGGGGCGATCAATTATAGGTGTAGTGTGATCGCCCTACTTTTTAGGGTAGAGGATACAATGATAATCGATGTATTACAATCGATTCGGATCCATAAGAAATGTTAGGAAGTATTAATTTTAACTAGTAACCTAGTTACCTAATTACTATCCAAGCTACCAACTAACATGTTTTTGTGTTTTTAATTGATTAATGAAAAAAAAAGTGAGTAACAAAATTAGAACTCAACTAAACAATCAACAAGTATGCAAATAACAAAAATTCAATAAGGAAATGAGAGTGACTCTAATTATACTCCAATTAGGTTTAGGTGATAGGGATTTAGGACTTTAACTAGAATTAGCCATTTTAATCTAAATTCATGTGGGAAACCTCCTAAGTATGATTCACTCAACTCTCATTGCAATGAAATCAAGTAGATTAATGAAAGACCCAATTCCTACTAAGATATTAAGCAATTCATTAACTCTCAATAGCCCTACTATCTCTAAATCTCTTGATCCTAGCATCTAATCTAAGCCTCCTAAGCATAAGATCAAACACTTGATATGCAACTATGGTGATCAATCATAATTACATAATAAAACATAGTCCCAAGAGAAATGAACATGAAATCAGAAGGTAAATTCATAGATCAAGCCTAATCCCATCACTTATCCCTAATCTATATATAATTGGAATCACAAAGAGAACTCGCTAGACATGATCAAAGAAAATAAACCATAGAAAGTAAATGAAATCATGCTTAAAAGATAGAGAATTCAATAAGGAAGAAGAATATGGTCTTGAATTTCAAATCCACCAAGTAATGCTCCACAAATCTTCAAAAATACAAAAGTAGAAAGAGAGAAATGTAATTAGGGTTCTTAGAATGTTCAAGTATGAAAAGATACCCAAATGGGGTTATATACATCAAAAACTGAGTTTGGAACGAGTTGGTCCGAGTTTGGTTCGACCAAACTCGACCATTAGTGAAGAGGGCCGGGTGACCGACGACCCATTGGACCGTCGGCTGGGCCGCCAAAAATGGCTGTGGTCAATGGCGGGCTGGAGGGGGAAACCAGTGGCCTGGTGGACCACTGGCTGGGCCGCCGGTCTTCCTTTCCCTTTGACCGGTCCTTCTTCTTTGACTTCTTCTTCTGATTTTCTTCGTTCAACCTTCGAAATAGCTTTCAAACTCGACTTTTTCACCTCTTTAAGCTCGTTTCTTCCTCGTTTACGGCCCTCAATCCTTAGCTACTTGAATGCTCTTCCAATTTCCTACTAAAATTGATCGAAAACTGAGAGAAAACAAGAAAAGTATAAAGTATGCTTCAAGTTTGAAAACCCTAGCATTTCTAACATTTAAGCACATAAATCGAGACTCAAACACATGCAAAATACACTTGACATGCATATAAAATACGTGTTAATCATAGTGATCCAATCTTAACCATTCAATCTTATCCTTATATAGATTTGGAAACTACCATAATCATACTTCTTACTTTTTACTTCATCTTCTGCAACTTCTCCTACTCTGTCTATCTCACTTCAAACTTTCAATTCTCAACAATGGTCACCGCTGAACCATCAACATCCACTTCCGATCAAGCCACGGCATGGTCCGCTAGGGCTGTAGTCATCATGCCCAGAATAATCCAAGAGAGTGTCGCCGTTCTTAATCATTTTGGCTTCACTGCTCTTGACCCTTTTTTGCCCAAATTAGGGCTAGGCAAGGTTTTCACAACATCATCACGGCTGCTCCGGCAAAGTTTCTCCCTCACCAAGTAGCTGTATTTCTCTACTTTTGGAGGGATTCTGACGACAAGGATGTCGAAAAAGCTACAGTTCGCCTTTCGTCGAAAGATTCCGCCTCTCAACAACCGTTTAAAGTTCTCAATTTAATTTGCCAAGCTTTTCACATTGAAGATATTGGAGATTCTATCGAATCTATTAAATTAGGGCTTCTCATCGCTATCTATCCAGAGATGATGATGACGAATGATGGGTATGGAGAAGTAGAGAAAGGGAAATTGAAGGAGAAAGCTTTCCCGAAAAGCAGCTTGAAACCCCAGTACCTACTGCTTTGTGATTTTGTGCATAAGGTCTTATTGTCTCACAACGGTACCTTCGACTCTGTCACTCCTTACAAATTTATAGTGATGGTTGTTGTTGTTAAGAATTTGCAAATCAACTGGGCTCGCACTTTACTCAAGTTAATTCATGATGAAGAGTCGAATATTGTAGAGTTGGAGGATGAGGAAACCCATGTCAGGTCAGTAGAGGTAAAGAAGAACATCAAGATGGGGACTAAAATCAGTTATATTATTGAGAAGAACTGGCCAAGGTCGAGAAGCTGGAAAGATTCAGTCGACCTCAACAAAAAGAAGCTGACTCATTTTGACAGGAGGCACTTGGAAATGACAGTCGGCATCTCAGCCGATCTGCTCTCTAAATCCAAGCAAGCTGTCCTTGCTTACCTGCTGGATTTTGGGAGATCTAATCCCAGTTAATGAAAAAGAAAGTGAGTAACAAAATTAGAACATACTCTGAGTGAAGACCAGTTGGAGGACATAGGAAGAGACCAGTTGCTACTGTTGTGGATAAGTAGCCGGTCAAGAAATCCAAGCCCATCACTCCAAGGAAGCTTCTCCAACGTCAGCTCACTCCAAAGTTGGATAAGGAGGATATTTAATTTCTCAACCCTCTTCCCCACCCTCCCACTGTCAATGTGGAGCCAGCTGCATAGATGGAAGAAGATCTCGATTTTCTTTCCAACAAGGCCCTCCTGGATTCCATGTTGGATGCTGCTCGTGAGGAAATCACCAATGCTTTTCTTGGGATAGAGGAACTTCCGAAGGCCAGGAATCTTGCCACCGATCTTCAGTTCATTCGATGTGAGAGATTCTGACATGGCTACTCTGATTGAAATGTTTAGTGGAAGTCGAGTCCTTCGACCAGTTGATGGTGAAGGAAGCTTTTCTCAAGCAGAAGCTGGAATTCTGAGATATTCAAGACGCTCGTTCTCACTTCCGGTCCATCATTCTTGCCTACATGAAGCTGGAGGCTCCCAAGAAAAACATCTATCTGCAGCCTCTGTACGTTCAAGAAAAGGACCTCTATCTGAGTTCTCTTCACTCAGAGTATGTTCAAAGTCTCTGGCTGGGAGATGGTTCAAAGTCTCTAACTGGTAATGTTGTTGAACCAGCTGGTCATGACGTTGGTTCTTCTCCTATAAGAACTTCAGCTCCTGGAGGTGAAAATCAAGAAGGCAAACCTTATTCCGTGGGGGAACAAGCTGAAGAACCAGTTCAACCAACTGTCGGTACTATTGAAATTATCCACACTCCGGGAACGGCACCAAAAGGTCACTTCCAGCTAGTCAACCCCACTGTCTAGCTGTCAAAGCAAGAAACAGAGGATCTTGTCATTAATCTTGCCAATGACATCTTCAACTTTTTCTTGGACACTACTATCGAAGCTGCTGCGACCTCCATCTCTAAGCTAAATGTAAATCTTTGTGCCAAGCTCATCAAATTTCGTGACTACTTTAATAAGAAGATCGATCTGGTCAGTGAGCATGGCAATGTAATTAATGATCTCACTCTTGAGCAGGTTAGGTTGCTCAAAGCACAATTGGACGGTCTAGGCAAGAAGCTGGAAGCAGCCATCTCATCCAATGAAGAGAAGGCCAAGGAAGTGGCAGTGTCATCTGCCATTGAATCTGTACAGAACTCCATGAAGAAAATTGCTGCTGATGCCGCTCAAAAGGTTGTTGGCATCTTCTCGGAAGTTCAACTGACGAAATGACCGAAAGAAGTCCTTCCTGATATTCTGAGTTCTCTAAGCATAGCTGAGCTGGGAGACTTGAAGGACTTGACAAATCACTATGACCAAACTACAGCCGATCATAAGGCTCTGGTTGAGCAAGTGAATGATGTCGCTGCTGCTACCCTCGAAGAAAACTGAAGACATACAGGACAATATCACTGCCCTCCTAACTGGTCACGCAGATTTGAAGGAGAAGTTGGCCAGACTTGAAGATGAAAACAAGTTGTTGCAACTGCTGCTGAAGGAAGCTCTTTCTGATGATGCCGAAAAGGGGAAAGTAGAAACCTAAGGCAATGCAGCGGGCTCAAAGAAGGAGGCTGATGCTTCCAAGGATCCAACTGCTGATAAATCATCTTCCTCTGATGATCTTTTCACCTTCGGTGAAAATCTACAGGAAGATTTACGAGCAGGGAAATGAGCAGCAAGGGGATTCTCAGTAGGAGGTTGAGACTGAAGAAGAAAAAACTCGCAAGTGGTCGAGCATATGATGGATACAGGGATGCATGTCGATGACGCCAACGATCCTCACAAGCAACAAATTTTCTTGGCTGAGCTTGCAAAGAGGAAATTAAAGAGAAAGGCTGATGATCAGTGGACGTCGGTCTGCATGAAAGTTCTGAAGGTAATGCCGAGTACTATCCAGTCTGCCTAGATTGATCCTGTTGATGATGAGAAATGGAGCAAGCTAGTTGACACCTTCATCCTAAGACACTACTACATCAAGGGTGAGGAGTTCAGTGGAGATACCGAGCAGGCGTTTGCCAAATTTCTTGAGGTGCATCCAGATCAACGCCTGGTTTAGCAGACCCTCTCCTGGGCAACTCAAAATCATGTCAATACCATTGCTCCTACTCTGAGGACCTTTGCTCCTACTATTGGAGATACCAACTTTCCAGATCGTTCTGTGATTGACAAGTTCGTGCGAACTACTGTTTTACACCTCAAGGTGCTTGTCAATCCCAAGAATGCCTCTTAGTGATGGTATCTACAGGAGCATGCATTTGATGGACTAGGAAGGAAGAGAAGGTCTGGAGTCTCAGATGTGTAATCAACCTTTTTCATTATTTTTGTATCGAGTTTCACTGTATCTTCTTGTAAATTATCTGCTTCGATGCATTAATGAAAATCATGTTCACTAGCTTTTGACCTAATGACAATAACTCTTTGTCTAGGCTCTCTACCTTTCTTATTTCCTTATTTATCGTACTAATATTTCTCTATGCTTAACTGATCGAGCTGTTGCTCGAATGCATTAGGAAATATTTGTAAAAGTGGTGGTTTTGGCATCATCAAAAAGGGGAAAATTGTTGGGAACCCTCTGCAGTTGTTTTGATGATGTTTTCTCAAAACCACACTTAGATTTTACTTAAGTATTTTTGAGTAGAGTTGATAGGAGCAAGCTTCTTTAAGAAGCTTATAGTTAAGTTCTAGACAGATCGATCAAATTTGTAAACGAGGAGATCATTAGATCGAGCTCCCTCCCATAGGACGATCGATCTAGCTTCTTTATTCTTTCAACTCTCAAAATGCAGAAGGCCAACTGTCCCACTGGAGTTTTATCAGCTGGCTTTCCATCTGTCTCGAGAATCAAGCTGGTCTCTCACCGACTGGCTAGTCTCTCAGTCCACTGGTGCCACGTCGGCTGCCAACCTAGACCAATCCCAACTGATGAAGGTGACTCAGCACCACCAGCTCCCTACTATCGGTCAGAGTCTCAACGCCTATAATCCAAATTCTAGGCCTATAAATACCTTCATCTACAAAGGTGTTTTGCACGGGAATTTCAATTAACAAGCCGAAACTCTGCAGATATCTCAAGCATCCAAGCAAACTCAACACTCGAAATACCTAGAGAATTCCCAAGTGTTGAGACCTCACGAGATTTTACCATCATTACTCAAACTGAGTTATTGAGTGTTCACTGCTGCTCAAGAGCTCGACAGAACCCACTCCTTCAAGTTAAGAAGCTGATCTATTGAAGAAGGAAGTAGTTCTGCTGCTTCACCACTTTCAAAGAAGATCAAGCTCTGGAAATCAAGAAGCTTGCTGGTCTATAGTTTTTAGTCTAGGTGTTGTAAGTTGTAAGGGTCACGACTCAGGAATCGTGCTTAGAACTCAACAAGTGAGCCGAGCTCTAGGACTGGTCCTTAGCTAGTAAAAATAAGAGATGAGTTAGATCCAAAGGTTAAAGGGATTCTCAAGTTCGATGGAACTTGATGTGGATGTAGGAGGGTTTCTCCAAACCATGATAAAATTGACTGACTCACTCTCTCTCTCTCTTTATCTTCCCAGTTGATTTAATCTCACTGCTACCAACCATCTTGCATCTTACATTCATCCTACTGATTTCATAAAGGATTTTCTTTTAAAAGAGTACTTCAACAAAAACCACCAATTTCCGCATCTAGCTCGGTCCCCTTCCTCATCAGCAGCAAGTCTGCTGAAATATAAGGAGATCGATCTGAAACTCTGAGCTCGCTCCTTTATGCCTGCTGTTAGTTCAAATTTGTATTTTTGCAAAATTATTGGAGATTGGTGTATTTCCCTCCCCCCCATACACCAATTATACTCTTTCCGGGACTAACATATGCCTTCATTACTACCTCTAGCAGCTCCACGGGCTGCCTGGTGAGAGGTGTAAAAGTCCACTGAAACCTCTCATTTCAATTTGGTCTCCTGCTTTTCGTGGCGGGCCACTTTCTTTCTTTTGATTTTATTTCTTTTTAAGAGAGATTTCCGACCTTTGGCATTCATGGCTTCCTCCATGTGAATGTATTTTTGTACTCTAGCGAGCAGTTCATCAAAAGTTCCAGCTGGCTTCTTCAATAAAGAGGCGAAGAAATGTCCAGGTCTCAATCCTTCCACAAAGGAATGGTTTTTTAAACTAGCTTCAATCCCAGGAATTTCTAAGACCGCATCATTGAAGCATGTTATGTAATCCCTTAAGCTTTCATTAACTCCTTGTTTGACAGTTGTTAAATACAACAAATTCTTAGTCAATTTCTTGGAGCTGACAAACTGATGCAAGAAAACTTCTCTCAGATCCTCGAAGAAGTGAATAGAGGATTTGGGCAACTGCTTAAACCACTGGTGTGCAGGTCTTGACAAAGTTGTTAGAGTATTGATGCAGGAGGCAGAGGCTCTCGAATTTCATGAGATGTTCATTGGGATCTCCTTGTCCTTTGTAATCACATGATATTGATTTGAAGTTTTTAGGTACTGGATCAGTTTGTATATCCGCAGAGAAGGTACTATAGAGTTTTCTACATCTTCATCAGTGTGTAGGGCAGATTCCCCTATGTGCTGTTTTTCATATGCTTTCTGGGCTTTTCTCAGTTCCTCTAGCTCCAAGGCCATGGCCTGCATCTGTTCTTGCTTATCATGAATTTGTTTTTTGAGTATCGCATTAGCATCCTCCTTCTGGGCAGGTTCATCACATGGTGTCTCATCTTCAGATGATTCACAATCGGTGAATTTTCCATCCTCTTCGATTTCAGGGCAATCTAGTTGCCAGATCTTGTATAACCTTTTTGCCCTTTGATTTAGTAGCATATTTTTGCTTCTCTCTTTCATTACTTCATTTCTCTCCTTATGAGGGATAAGGGTTCGTGCAACTCTTGGGTGTAGCAAAGCTTACTCCCAAGGGGACTAGTCGTCTATCGATGGCTCCTTCTAAGGCCCCATCTATCATACTCTTCATCTGCTGTAGCATGAGATGTGAAAAAGAAATTTCTGTGTTGTTATCCATCTGCATAGTAGGTGCAGAAATGAGATATCCTTCAAAACCCGGTGGTGGAGTATCCGAATAGGACCTTTGATCCACATAGCTCACATCTTCATTCCTGTTGAACTCTTCACTCCCTTGAGCTTGAACCACTTGAACTTCTTTCTTTGATCTCTTCTCTTCTTCGAACTCCCTCTTGAGAATAGTGTATTGTGAAGCCAACTCATCATATCTTCCATCCTCAAGAATTGAATCCACCTTCTTCGTAGGGCCTCTTTCCATCGGCCATTGATAACTATTGGCTGCCATTTCCTCTATGATCCTCAATGCTTCCTGCATTCCGGTTTACTAGGCAATCACCGGAAGTTGCATCTACTATGCTCCTTGTGTGTGGAGAGAGTCCACTATAGAAATTCACTATTTGTTGCGCCTTAATAAAGCCATGTTGAGGGCATTTGCGTAGCAAATCCCTATACCTTTCCCATGCCTCAAATAGTGTCTCATCACCAAATTGGGAGAAATGAGAAATTTTTGAAATAAGCTTTTGTGCCTTTGAAGGTGGAAAGTACTTGGCAAGGAAGGCTTTGCATAGCTTCTCACATGTGGTGATCTCGCTCTTATCAAGGTTCTTAAACCACTCTTTGGCTCGATCCCTTAAGGAAAAGTTGAAGAGCTTCATCCTTATAGCATCTTCCGGCATTCCATTATGTTTAACCGTATCACAAATCTCCAAGAAAGTGCTCAAATGAGCATTAGGGTCCTCATTTGGCCTTCCACCAAATTGTTCCGATTGGACCATTTAGATAAGGCCGGTCCTTATCTCAAAATTGTTTGCATTGACACGAGGTCCCCATCCTCCTCCTTGAAATTGGTCCGTTGGAGATTCGAACATTTAGTTAAGAGGAGGTTGTTGAGCCTCAATTGCCCTCCTTTCTTGTTCATCTTTCCAAGCTTGCATATCTTCTAATTGCTTCCTAAGAACCTCAAGCTCTTGATTGTTAGCTGCCATTCTTTAATCTTCAACAAGATTCATTCGATTCTTTCTTTCAAAAGCTAGTACCAAAGGCTCAACGATTCTACCTTTGGATCTAGTGTGCATACACCTACAAAACAAAAATCAAAAGAAACAAATGCTTGAATTAGCAACTTAATAACCAAATCTACTATTGAAACTCAAACTGAACATTCCCCGGCAATGGCGCCAAAAATTGATCGCTCTCACTTTTGGGAGTGAGATAGATACAATAATAATCAATAAGTATCGAGTCGAATCCACAAGGAATGTTAGAGGTGTAAGAATTTCAACTATTAACCTAGCTATCTAATCACTATCCAAGCTCTCAAATAACATGTTTTTTTTTTTTTTTTTTTTTTTTTTTTTTTTTAACAAATAAGGAATGAAAATGACTAGTTAACTTCAAACTAATGCAAGTGAACTAACAAGAAATCAAGTAATATAAACTCAATAATAGACAAGCGTGATTCCAACTATACTTCGATTAGGCTTAAGTGATGGGCGATTAGAACTCTAACTTGAACTAACCAATTTAATCTAACTTCATGTGGGAAACCTCCTAAGTATGATTCATTCAATTCTCATTGCAACTAAATCAAGTTGATTAATGAAATACCTAATTCCGACTAGGACATCAAGTAAAACATTAACTCCCAATAACACATTGAGTTCTTTATCCCTACTATCTCTAGCATGCAAATCTCTTGTTTCCTAGTATCTAATCTAAGCCACCTAAGCATTAGATCAAACACTTGATATGCAACTATGGTGATCAAGTATAATTACACAATAAAACATGGCACCAAGAGAAATGAACATGAAATTAGAAGGTAAATTCACAATTAAAGCCTAAACCCATCACCTAATCCTAATCTACATATAATTGAATCACAAAGGAAATTAGCTAGACATGATTAGAGCAAATGAACCATAAGAAATGTTTGAAACCATAATCAAAAGATAGAGAATTAAAAATGGAACAAAGTAATGGAAAGATCTTCAAATCTTCAAAGTAAATCTTCAACAAATGATCAAAATACCAAAGTAGAAGACAAGAAATGTAATTAGGGTTCTAAAGTGAATATTCAAGCTAAAGATACCCAATTGGGAGATTAGGGGAAGATTTAGGGGTTAAATACATAAGAAATAAGTTTTGAGACGAGTTGGACCGAGTTTGGTCGAACCAAACTCGGCCATTAGTGGGAGAAAATGGAGAACCGGCAGTCTGGCAAACCGCCGGCCCAGATCGCCAGACATGCTGCAAATTGAGGCGGTCTCACGGCAGTTTGAAGGCTGATTCCGGCAGTCTGGCAGACCGCCGGTCTTCCTTGCTTTGACTGGTTCACTTCCTTCATTCTTCCTTCTTCCGGTTTCTTCTATTCTTCAATCGAACTGGTTTTCCAATTCGAATTTCCACCTTCTTAAGCTCGTTTCTTCCTCGTTTCCGGCCCTCGATCTTTGGTTACTTGAATGCTCTTTCCAATTTCCTACAAAAGTAGATCGAAAACCGAAAGAAAACGAGAAAAGTATAGAATATGCTACAAGTTAAAAACCTTAGCAATTCTAGCATTTAAACACCAAATTCGAGCCTCAAACACATATGAAATACATTCGACATGCACATAAAATACGTGTTAATCACTTGCAGATGATGTGGTCCCCTCATCTTGGCTAAATCCGAATTCTGATCCATCTCGAAATTTTGAAAAATGCATAAGCGTATCAGCGCACTATTTTTTTTTTTTTTTTAAATTTTATCTCATTTTTTAGTATTTTATAAGGATAATAGCTTTTGCATTAATGTGCAGGCTTTATTTCCTCGTGTGCCTAATTATTAGGACTTGTAATTTGAGAGCGAAATACTCGGAGTAATATCCTTATTTTCTTTCCCAGATGCCTAACATAGTAGGGCTTTTTTCTATTTTTTAGTAGGAACTTTTTGGGATTTATCCAATTTTTATAGAGCCCACATCTTAGGCAGGGTTTACCCATTGACTTTTAGCCAAATTAAGGATCTGATAGTAAGTTATGACAATTTCCGAGCCTAGATCTATGCCAGGGCTTACTGTACACTTAAATCATACTTCCTCAGATCATTTTTTTAAGGTCAGACTTTTTACAGCAGATGAATTAACTCACCAATGCTAATTGCCGATGCCTTTTTTCCGAATTCCTTCTATTACCAAGACTTTGAGTATTCTTCACCTTTTCTTCTCCCTTATCTAAAAATTGGAGGAAAAAAATTGACAAGATTTTTGATTATAAGATACTCATAATCCTTAATTTCCAAGGAAATCATGTATGAAAATTTTCATTTCGTTTTTATGAAAATCAATTTTCCCAAAAAGATATTTGCATTAGCAAGAGCAATTATAAGCATATTTGGACTTACATCTCTTCTAAATCAGTTTTTGACCCAAATTCAAAGTAATCTTCTCTAATCTTCCTTTCTTTGCTTGAAAATCAACAGGAATCTTAAATCGAAAACAAAGAGATAATTAGAGAATAATCGAATCATTCCTTGTAGATTCATCATATGAGAAATAATTAACTTGAAAAGAGGGAAATCGACATCTCAGCTCGTAATTTCCCACAGACGGCACCAGTTGATAGATCCGGGTTGAAGATCATCAACAAAATACATAAATCTTAAAGGAAATGAGGATCAAGTCCTCAAGAACTTAATCGAAGATAAAATAAAGAAAGGTCAAGCCCTTCAAGTCTTTCGTGAACTACCTCGGATCTAGACCTTGCTTCGCCGAAATCCACGAAATCCCTGCAAAACAAGACCGGAGGAGGGGGTGCACTCAAGTCAGTTTTGGGAATAACCTCCGACGCTCAAGTCAGTATTGGATACTGAAAAAATGTTAAGGTTCCTTGGGGAAGAAACCTCAAAGTGAAGAGTGTGTGAGCTCGCGCAAAATGCACGTAGCTACGTGATTAATTGAGAGAATGAGTGTGAAAAGTGTACCGTTGATGTGAAGGTCATTACCTATTTATAGTTGTGCAAGGTGCTATGGCAAAGGATGTAATATTTTGCAGTTGGGAGGGGTATTTCACTCGTTTCTTAGGAGACAAGATTGTTTGGGACTGAAGATTAGGTTAGTGCTGACGAAGGGGAAAGTGGTCCACTCGAGTAGATCTGCAAGTCACGCGTTCCTTATGTTTTAGCTTCTGTAAGGAACATGGCTCTATGTGGGCTTCTGCGAGGCAGAGAGCATTTGTTTGGTTATTGAGTATTCTTCCTGGTGCAGATCCCAGATGTGGATCCTAGGATCTGTGCAGACGGAGGGCGCTATCTTGTTTTTACTCTCTTAATGTGTGTGCCACGTGGCGATAGGGTATATTTATCCCTATTAAAACTAAGTGAAATATGATGTCCTGCCAATGAGGCCTTGGTCTAGTGGCAAGGTGGAGGCGCCCAAAATATCTCCTTAGTGAGAGGTCTCGTGTAGTTTGTGTGGTATATGATTATCACCTATGTGTGGAGTAGATTTCTCATGTATATAAGTAGAATGTGTTATAATTTGTAATAGATTTGATATGTAATTTTAAAATATATATATATATATATATATATATATATATATATATGATGTTCTTTATTTACCTATTTTCTTAACATAATTCAATGTCAATGTTATTTTATAATGAATAGTTTTTTTTATTTTTTAATTTTTTTTACGCTTTTAATGAATAGTTTTAATATTATCATTTTAAAATAAATAAATGTATTTTTTTTAAATTCGTCGAATTTCGATGAATACTCAACTACTTTATCTATTTATTACTCAAAGACTATTTTAAATTTAATGGTCGCGCATACAATTTAACTAGTTGCAACAATAGCCATGTTTGGTAGCTTAGATGAGATAAGGTAAGAAAAGATAAAAAATTGAAAAGTTATCTTGACTTGATGAGATCAGGCAAGATTAAAATTTCATTGTGGTTGTTTGGTACATAAGTTTAAAAATGTTGATATCTTGCATAGCTTGTTTGGTAGTCCAAATTAAAACATGATTAAAATATGAAATTACACATATAACCCTGCAAAAGACAAACAAAATTTGTACAGAATTCACCCAAACACAAAATTGATGCAAAACTCAACCAAACTCTCATACGATTCTACCCAAGCATATCTTCAAATCGTGTTTCAAGCTCTCACATATCATGAATTAGCATAACCTCACAATTGTAGATGATGATAGCTTACAAAATCATAAACATCAGACATGCTAACTAATCAATCCATTTCTGAGACTTCAAATAACACTCTTAAGTAAGCCATTAAAGTCATCAAATAAACTTTCAATGAGGTACATATATGGGCTAGCTACAATGTCTGAAGGTTGAAAATATTTTATTCAAAAAGAGGTAAAAGAATTCATGCCTTGCAAAAACAGTTGCAAGACTAAACAAGAAATGAAACTTGAGCTTAGGAAAATAATGATAATTATACTCATAAATAAGAAAAATAAAATAAAATAACATCAAAAGAAGCAACCCCACTAAAACTGAGAGGTAAAAGGACCCCATTCAAGCTCATAGAAGCCCTCTCTTCGTAGCTGCAGGTATCACTCACTTCATCATGAAGAATGGTGTAATTTGAGCTATTCACATTTTTGAAATAACACAATTTATCGCTTGTGTAACCATATTCTTATGAGTGCTTCCTTCTCCACTAATCACTAAGTTCTCTTCACAAGCATGGAGCCTTGGGCATTGTGCACATTCTTCAGCTCACTCCTCCATGTTCCATAGTAAAAGCTCTTCTTAACCTTCTCATTGAAGCCTAGTATCACAGTAAAAGGCCAAACGGCACCGACAATGGGGCCATCCAAGCTAACAACTTTTAATAGGTATGAGCACACTGTACCACTTGAAGAATGCAGAACATATCAAAAAGATAAATCAAAAAAGACATAGATGGACGCAGGTCCAAATCCAATCTCGGCATCTCTAAAAATGGGAAGCATGTAAACTATTTTAAAAAGGACTGAGTCCAACTGAAAATTTCATATTCTGGTATGGAGAGCAAGAACTAGCAAATACCACTTATTCAACAATATTTGAGATGATTTATCAACAGCTGAAATGGGGAGCTTCATAAAAAAATACAAAAAATAAAATGTCAAAAACAAATTGTGAAACGTACTCCACGCTGCAGCCCACAACATTTTTAGAATAATAGAGCCTTGAAATCGATAGCATGGAGCAAGAACAGCAAAACCCCCCAAAAAAATCCTTTAGGCACAAATCATTGTGTCAATAGGTTCAACAAAACTGATGAAAAATGCAGAGGACAACTCGATTTTTGCTGCGTCAATTTGATAATGTAATTTAAACACGTACATTAACATACCTTCTCCAAAGAACGAACTCAAATAGCAGCAATGGAAATCGAAGTCGTATCAATAGTTTTGTACACGAGCGTCATCTAAATGCACATGAAAATTCATATTGATATGAGGCTGCTTCAAAGCAATGGGAGCTGCATATGATGCAGATATTGAACTTTTGACATGATATATGATGGAAAAGAATGATCCTGTAACTATACAAATGCAGCAATAAATCTATGTCAATAGTTGATATAAAATCGAAAAATTACTTCCTCATTAGTATAGAGACAAGCTACACACTCTACACTAACCATACAAGATTCAAATGTTCATTTTTATGAACATTTTCAACAATTCTGCTACCTAAAAAAAGCTCTTCTTTTTTCTTGAAAAATAAAACTTTGGCATTGAGTCAAGATATCTCTCAACATGTATTTCCACTTGATTTAAGTTTCTAAGTGGGAAAGTGCAAATATTAGCAAAACTCAATAACAAATTAAGGGGGGAAATGTATGATTTACCCTTTAAATGCTGATACCTAATCAAAATCATAGCAGAATCACATACTAAATCAAGAGTAATAGCTGACAAGCATGTGATAGTAGCAAATCTCTGGGTGATTACCATTTACCAAGACCGACAGCCATGAAATTTCAAAAACCTCAAACCTAACAACATCTCCATTGTAACGTACTGAATTTAGCTTCCCAAAATAGAAAGTTGCAGAGAAAAACAACATATATATGCACCAAAACATTGAATCAGTAATCATTGTCCCAAATCAAGAAAACAAAAAAGAAAAGGAAAAAGAAAAGGTGACATAAGGTAGAGAAGTAGAGTGAGAAGGAAAAGCGTACAAGCACACTGAAGCTAGACAGTAGCAAAGGAAAAGGCTATGGCGGTACTGGAGAGAGCGAGTTCTCCTATATGACCCACCATCGTCAGTGATATAACTTGAAGCAAGTAGAACGATAGAGTCACCGCCACCATCGGCCCTTGCTCGTCGAGTGGAAATTATTGATGCGATGGAGAACTTCTCTGTAGAAACCGATGTATTTTCGGAGATGATTATTGAAGGAGAAGGGGTAATTTCGGAGATGATTTTGTTATCTGATGTACAGTAGAATCGCAGGTTTTCAATCGGGGACTAAGGGTCCAATTCATAATACAAAAGGAAACAGTGTTTTTAACCCGGGTCAATCGCAGGTTTTCAATCGGGGACTAAGGGTCCAATTCATAATACAAAAGGAAACAGTGTTTTTAACCCGGGTCCTCCAGATATCATATCTTGTCTACCAAACCATAGTATAGAACCAGATAATTTCTTTTATCATGAGATATCTTACTTACCAAAAGATCAAATGTGTACTCTGGAATAGAGAAAACCTAAATCGAAAATACTAGTAACTAAAATATTGGGCCAATTCTACTGCTACCAGGAACCTTGCTTCAACCGGGAAAAAGAAAAGAAAAACCCTTCCATTCTACCACCATTTTCGCTTCCTCCCAAATTCCTCTCCACCTTCGTGAAACTAAAAATGTCCGACAAGGATGACAAATCGGGCTCTATTGACCTAGCCCGCCGCAAGGAAGAAGCTTTCCGCCTCAAAACCCTAGCGGAGGAGAAGTACAATTCCGGCGACCTCGACTCCGCCGTTGCCTACGCCGACCGCGCCCACGACCTCCATCCGGCCGTCTCCGGCCTCAGGCAAATGCGCACCGCCTTCGAGATCCTCCGCGCCGCCGCCGCCGCCTTTCCCATTCTCGACGGCAGCGGCGAGAAGCAGAAACCGACTCCGGATTACTACACGATTCTGCAGGTGCAGAGGTTCTCGCACATCAATTCGATTAAGAAACAGTACAAGAAGCTGGCTTTGACGCTGCACCCCGACAAGAACCCGTTCGCGGCGTCCGAGGAGGCGTTCAAGCTGGTTGGGGAGGCGGCGCGGGTGCTGTCGGATAAGATCAGGCGGAAGGAGTACGATATGCGGCTGAGGATCGCTATGCAGTCGGAGGCGGCGGAAGCTGTGGCAGTCGAGGTGGGAGAGGAGGGGGCCGGAGAGACGTTCTGGACGACATGCTCGGCTTGTCGGTTGTTGCATCAGTTCCAGAGGAAGTATTTGGGACATAATTTGGTTTGTCCTAAGTGTAAGAAGACGTTTAAAGCTGTGGAAGTAGAGAAGGGTAAGGACGACGAGGGGAATGGAGGTGTAGTGGGGAAGAATGAGGGGGTTGAAGGGGGCAATACGAGGGCTAGTGCTAGGATTCAGGAGAGAGTTGCGAAAGGTGGATATGTGGGAAGTGTTGAGAAATTTGGATTGGGGGCGAAAAGGAGAAACAGTAATCTGGGTGAGGTTTCGGAGAGCTCCGCGGCGAAAGTGGCAAGAAATGAGGTGAATGGTGCTGCGTCGAAGACAGAGGAGAGAGTTGAGAAGCTCGGAGAGAGTGATGGTGTTGAGAAAGGCAGGTTCAAGAAGATGAAAAAGTTGGTAAATGTGAATGGATTTGGGAACGTGGCAGATGGAGGTGTGGTCGAGATAGTGGATAACAATACTAGCAAGGGAGCAGAGGTTAGGGAAGAAGAAAGTATGACGTTGTCCCAAATGCAGTTGATGGTGAAGAAGAAGAAGAAGACAAAGGAGCTAGTTAAGGGAAATCCGAGTACAAAAGCCAAGGCAGCTAACGCTGAGAAGTTAAAGGTAAATGGATTGGAGGAAGAAACTAATAAGGATGAGGGGCAGATTGAGAAAGAGAATGTAAGGGAAGAAGGTAGCGTGGGGGAGATGCAGAATGTAAGAGAAGAGGAGAGTGTGGAAGAGATGGAGAATGTGAGAGAAGAGCAGAGGGCAAAGGAGATGGCAGAGAAGGAGAATGAGAAGGAGGTGAATTTGAGGGGGAGTTCAAATCGGAGGAGAGTATCAAAAGTTAGGAATCTTGAAGAGGAGAGGTCGAAGGAAATGGAAGAGGAGGCAGAGAAAGAGAGGGAAGCGGAAGCAGTTAAGGAGAAGGATGCAAATGTGAGGGGGAGTTTAAATCGAAGGAGAGTGTCAAAAGTTAGGAATCTTGAAGAGGAGAGGGCGAAGGAGATGGAAGGGGAGGCAGAGAAGGAGAGAGAAGAGGAAGCAGTGAAGGAGAAGGAGGCGGATGTGAGGGGGAATTCAAATCGGAGGAGAGTGTCAAAAGATAGGAATCTTGAAGAGGAGAGGGTGAAGGAGATGGAAGGGGAGGCAGAGAAGGAGAGAGAAGAGGAAGTAATGAAGGAGAAGAAGGCGAATGTGAGGGGGAATTCAAATCGGAGGAGAGTGTCAAAAGATAGGAATCTTGAAGAGGAGAGGTCGAAGGAGATGGAAGAGGATGCAGAGAAAGAGAGGGAAGAGGAAGCAGTTAAGGAGAAGAAGGAGAATGTGAGGGGGAGTTTAAATCGAAGGAGAGTGTCAAAAGTTAGGATTCTTGAACAGGAAAGGGCGAAAGAGATGGAAGGGGAGGGAGAGAAGGAGAGAGAAGAGGAAGCAGTAAAGGAGAAGGAGGCGAATGTGAGGGGGAATTCAAATCAGAGGAGAGTGTCAAAAGATAGGAATCTTGAAGAGGAGATGGTGAAGGAGACAGAGGAGGAGGTAGAAATGGAGAAAGAGGAGGAGGCTAATGTGAGGGGGAATTCAAATCGGAGGAGAGTGTCAAAAGATAGGAATCGTGTAGAGGAGAGGGTGAAGGAGAGGGAAGAGGAGGCAGAAAAGGAGAAAGAGGCATATTTGAGGGGGAATTTAAAGCGGAGGAGAGTGCAAAAAGTTAGGAATATTGAAGTTGTGAATGCAACTTCAAAGAATCATCTCTATTTGGAGAATGAGATGCATATATCACCGGAAAAAGACAATTCCGAGATACTAATGGTGGAGAAAGAGAAGGAAAAGGAAATGGGTGTCACAAAGGACAAGAGAGAGAGGCGTAGAGTTTCAAAGTATCGGAACCCGAACACATTGAACGGAAAATCTTCAAACAATCTCGTGGATTCAGATGTTGAGAGGCTCATTGCTAGCAAAAAGGGCAATTTGGAGATAATGGCCGTGGAGGATTCAGATTTTCATGATTTCGACAAGGATAGAAGGGAGAGGAGTTTCAAGAAAGGACAAGTATGGGCAGTATATGATGATGTTGATGCAATGCCTAGGCACTATGCTCTGATTAATGAAATCATCTCTTTAAACCCTTTTGAGGTGACACTGAGCTGGTTGGATCTTCAAAATAATCAAGATGAGGAATTAATAGATTGGCTGAAAAAAGGATTTAATGTTTCATGTGGGATCTTCCAGGTTTCCAGCGAAGTCACAGTTAGATATTTGAATTTATTTTCTCACATTGTATACTGTGAAAGAGCAGCCCGAGAGTTGTATAGAATTTATCCGAAGAAAGGCTCGATTTGGGCAGTATATAGTTGTAGTGATCAAGAAGCTGAAGAAAGAAACGAAGCAAGACGATATGGTGTTGTTGTAACATTAAGTAGCTATAGTGATATGCGCGGATTGAGTATAGCATACCTTGAGAAGGTAGAAGGGTTTAGGACTGTGTTCAAGAGAAGGGAAATGGGGCCTAAAGCTGTAGTTTGTCTTGGAGCAAAAGATATGAAAATATTTTCGCACCAGATTCCTGCGAAGAAACTGTCTGGTGAAGAAGCCTCTGGCCTTCCTAAGAATTGCTGGGAATTGGACCCTGCTTCACTTACTCCACAAATGCTCCTCACTGCATTGTGATTAGTACTCGTGTAAAGCTGGTGCATTGTGCTTGCTATGAGGTGGAGTTCCTCTGCCTATCTCTGGGTAAATTATTACCTTCATGTGAGTGCAATGCTTTTGTGTTAGATTAAAAGATCCAATTAAGTTACTTTCATTGCTGATTAAAATGTTTGAATCCTGTATTTGAATTGCGAATCATATTCGAAGTAAGAGAGTGTGCATAGTAGAGTCGGTCGAAGAAAGATTTACATCTGCTGTTTGGTTGATTTTAAAATTTGAAGTGAAAAGTGTTGGCCCTCATTGTTTTTATGCATCTATATGAGTTTTGCTGGGGGCATTTTGATATTTTGGTCAATTTCCCTATAAGTAGATCACAGTTGCTTTTGTAAGAAATTTTATACTCCATCTAATTGCATATAGCTTTTGTTGTTTTTTTCTATCTATAATTGGGACTTTGATAGTAAAATGCTGTTCTGAAACACAGTATTATGATGATGACAACATTGATAGTAAAGTATAGAGCTTTTTGCAGAAATAATTGATGGTGCATGTAAACTACCATTTAATCTTTATGTGTGGTAAATTTTTCAATTGAACTTCATCAAACAAGAAGAATGAAAAGCCTATTAGTCTGAAAAATTTGACCATTTCCATAAATATTCGCTTCCTTCATGTTCTGTGGTTGGTTCCTTCTGCTTTTTCCTAACTGTAAAATTTTCTTGCAAATTCATGGCAGCTAAAAGCTACACCCACTGTTGAATCTGATATGCATGAGCAGCTTTGGTTTTATGTTATTTTGCATTCTCTTGCATGATTTCATGGTATGTTGTTAAAATAGATATATTGTGCAGGTTTCGTCTGTGCACCCCGATGAAGTTGTTGAAACGAATAATGAGATGACTTCTTACACTGGTATGTCGGATAAATATATCAGTGAGATGTGGTGAACTTGCTCATGTTAGGGTCTAGTTGAGTGCAACTGTATTGACTTCTTTCTTGGATGTAAAAATAACTTGTGCCCCTCCTGTATTTCTACTTGTATCATTTGATCTAGGAATTAGGTAGATTTCTTTTATTTATTTATTTCGTGACATTTGTGTACTAATTTGTAAGTTGTGTACTTATATCTGAATTACTTAGGATTTGTGCTCTTGAGAAGTATTGTTTCTGTATGAGGTTTCTTGAGCCAATGTTGCATTGTTTTCCATTGCTCCCAGTTATTTTTTTCCTTTTAATTTTTTTTTTTAAAAAAAAAAAATTCAAGATTCAGATGTAACATTCGAAATGGGAAAAAATTGGATTTTTTAGGCATGTGAATATAATTTGATGTGCTGTTAACTTGTTAGTATATCTGATTATAATCATCTGATTTTGGAGGTTCCTTAACATTCTCTTCTTTTAGTTAGGACCAGAATTTGATTGTTATAACTGTAGGTTATAATTATTTATTTGATGACTCGTAATGTAGGGTTATTGATTTTGAAATTTTGGAAGTTACTATCTTAAGACTTAAGAGTGATTATTATCAATGATTTATAACAAATATTATATCAATATTTATTTCTCCCAAAAGACAATAGTGTTATATACTGTACAATAACACTGTACAAAATATGTTTTATGTAAAAAATGATTCATCTTATACACTATTATATTGCACAATTGTATAATTATAATTCATCATAACACATTGTCAATGATCAAGATTTTTTCTTATTTTTCACTCTAGAACTTATTTTTATATGAACCAAAGTATATTTTTGGTTTTTTTTTTTTTTTTTGGTTAAACTTTTTTGTCTTCACAGATTAATTGTTATTATATGAGTTGTGCTTCCGCTAGGAGTTCACTAGGCTACGATTATCTACATGCATATTCTCTTAGGGGTGCTAATCGGTTTCCGGTATTCTGGGAAAATGGTACCGAACCGGGAACCGAAATACCGAGTACCGGATAAGCCGGTTCCGGTCCGGTAACCGGTTCCACCCATTATTTACAATTCTGGTACCCGGATACCCGGTACTGAACCGGTACCGAATCGGGTACCGGTTAAAATATTACTATTTTATTTTTATTTTATTTTTTATATTAAATTATATTATTAATTCTAAGTTATAACAAATAAAAATTACAATCCCTAATTCTATTTGGATTGGACTTATGAATTGTTGGTTGTTTAATTATGATTTTAGACTTATTTATGTTTGTGTTATTTATGTTCGTAGTTCGTTTGTGTTAAAAATAGAGTGTGTTAAAAATAGAGTTCAGTGTTTTTTTTTTGTTTTTTTTTATGTTGAATTGTCTTGTGAATTTGTATTAGGCTTTAAAAAAAATACATTTTGAATTTTTTTTATAAAAACCGGCTCCTTAACCGGTAATCCGGTAAAACCGGAACCGAACCGGTACCGGATAACTTATCCGGTTTCCGGTTCCAGTTCCTAATATTCGGGAATACCGATACCGGATACCCGGATTTCCGATTCCGGATACCCGGAACCGGACCGGTTAGCACCCCTACGTGCTCTCATGCAAATTCAAAACCAGAAAACATAATCCACAACAAATTTTTCGCATCTAAAAGTTGAAAAAAAAAAAAAAAAAAAAACAAAACAAAACAAAACCACAATAATCAACACATTCAATAAAGAAGTAAAAAAAAAATACTTATACCCTAAAAAAGAAAAAGGGGAGGAAAAAATCTACAACTAATTTGTTCAAACAAAAATTCATTTAGAGAAAAGGTTACTAGTCAAGTCGTTCAATGGCTCCAAATCCCGGGACGTAATCGCCCGACTAAGTGTTGCTCTTAGCTCGTCGTCCTCTCGTTGCACGGTGCACACATTGATGTTGATCACAATGGAGATTACTTGGAGCTTAGAATAGTTCATGAGTTGTTTAGCTATTTCAATTGCGTCCTCAATGAGTGCATCAATTTTTTCGTTAGGCATCGAGTACTCATTGAGCCTGTAGCCCGCTGAAATCTCGAGATGCATACGTGATGTTTTGCCTTGGACAAAGCATGCACGGAATCTCTCCGAGTCGATGGTCATTTTGAAGCCACACTTTCCTTTTATGACGAAGTTGGTTCTGAACTCGAACACAAAGCTCCTCTTGCTTTTTGAGAACTCGAATTCGTTAGACGAAATCATCTCATCTTGCATCGATAGACGGTACTCGTATTTGTATCCAAGAGTAGAACTCATCTTGAATTTGTTGTTTTGAGAGAGATGTTTGCTAGCTCTAGTTTTGTTTGAGAGTTTTTTTCGAAACTCATAAAGTATATATATATATATATAGAGAGAGAAGTAGATTTTATAGTCCTGATAGAATAAGGAAGTCGAGTCCATGAAAATCAAGAAAATTGGTTATATTCCAGAGGAAATACAAATTAATGGTTTTTCAAAATTTATTTTTTAACCACAAATGACCGTGCTCAGATTTTTATAATTAAATAACAGTCAATCGTAATTTATTTATTCAAATTTAGCTTAATTTTCATATTATTAGGTTTTGTATATTTGTTTTTGTCAATCCTTCTACTTTTATATTTAATCTTTTTTTGTGAGAAACATACATACCCATTAGAAAAGTGCCCACTTGGATCCCGTATCCAATATATATACCGTATGGATCGAGAAATAAGGCAAATAGATAGATAATGTTTTTTCGATTTTTAAATAAAAATGATTGTTGACTTGTGAGAGAAGAAAAAAAAAAAAAGCTACGAATATAATTGCTCTATTCTCAATTCTTAATGTGAAAATGCCACGTAATTCTTCGCATGCAGCTAAAGAGCAATTATATTCGGACACGGACAATTGCATAAAAAAAAGGGTTAATTGCATAAATAAATAATAATAAAAAAAAAGTGCATGGGACACGGACAACCTTATTTCATTAATTTAACAAGGTTAGTTTTGTCATTTAGGCCAGAAATTTAGGTTTCTAGCTGTCTCACTTACTAAACACCTAGATTAAGTTATCTAACCTTATTTACCAAATAAACATATAGTAAAATAATTATCCTAACATTATTGATACACCAAAAATAATTTCGACTTTTCAGCCAGTATGCCCACACTGCTCAGACAGTGGAAAACAAGATCGTTTCCCAAAGGACTGACGAGATTTCTTCCAAATTTCCTATTGCAAAAATATGAATTTTTATTAATCTAACTACGAAAATAAATAGGAAAAAATAAATAAGAATTTGAAAGACAGCTTGAGTTTTAGATTAAATAAATTAAAATAATAATAATAATTCCGGTAGCAGACAAGTTACACCTTAGCTTGATTATTTTGATCCTCGATGCAAATATGACTCTAATTTAAATTAACAACGGTTATTGAAAAAACTACAAAAAAGCTCATAGACAACACATATTTAACAATGGTTATTGAAAAAACTATTGTTATATGTGTTATGAAAAAACTATTGTTATATGTGTTAAAACCGTTGTTATATGATGAACCGTTGTTATTTGTGTGTTGTTGTAAGTATAAAAGACAACGGTATAATATGTGTTGTTGTTTATGCGTTGTTGTATCTTACAACAACCGTTTCTTAACCGTTGTTGATAGACAACGTTGTTGTTTCTCACCTAAAATAAAAATATTTAAAGTAATTGGGTTTGGAAAAAATTCTAAAATCGATCTTTCCTTCCCAAAATTACATTTCTTTTTCCTCACAATGCGTGCTCGACCCCGAATCAGGACACACTCTCCCCTCTGCTCCTCGCCACCGCCCTCGCTGTACGCCCTCCACCTTACACCTCCGCCCTCCGCCGTATGCACTACATGAAGATTTAATGGTTGAGAATTTTATTTCCTGATTGAAATTCTGTGAACAACTACAAACGATGGTTCTAAATCTGAGGAAAGTTCGTCCTTGTTTAAGGAGCTCAGGAATGTAGCTTATGGAATCCTCGCTATTTGGGCCGTCAACTATGTTTCCCTCGTGATTGTTGGAAGCCAGGTTCGCATTTCGAAAACCCTATGTGTTCAATTTCATTCATTGGGGATGGATTTAGTGTTTAGGTCTAAATTGATGCATACTGTACTAAGTGTAGTAGAAATTAAATCAATAATTTGTAACAAAAATCTGGGTTGGCATTGTAGCGGCTGCCACCGCTGTCGACGGAGGCGAATAGGTGGTATCGTGGTCTAAACTTCTGGAGCTCTATCCTAGGGTTCCGACTATTATGGTGACCAAACTAGCAGTCTCAGTGGCGGCAGCCGTTCTTGTCCTGCTCGGTGCCTCCCCTGTACTGCTAACTCTCTCACCTTACCGTTGAAGGATAAGCTATTCCATTTAGTTTTCTGCATCTTAATAGTATTGTGCTCTATATCTTTCGTACTGCTGCTCGTTTCTGTGTGTGCGGATACTGTTGCACAATTGGAAGAGAATTTGGAACTTCTCCGGAGCCGCTGGAGCTGCATTTTGTAGCTTGTACAAGCTGTGTAATTCATCGACGGCAAACTTCGATTTCGTTCAAGCCTCCCAGCAACAATACTCTCTGTGCTTCCAGCCTGAACACCATTAATCTGACCAATTAGTAGAGTTTGTTTCCCTTTCCCCCCCCCCCCCCTCTTGATTTGTGCTTTATCTAGCTACTGTTTTTATTAATTGGTGCAGCGGAGTTCCTGTATTTATTCTTGCTGCAACTTGTGCTTGTTAGCTTCTATTTTACCTATAGCTATTTTTAGGAATATTTGAAGTCCTAACTTGCTGCTATAGTTGTTTTACCTGTGGTGCTTCTGCCTATAATTGCATCTTTGGGATAGCCTTGCCAAGTGCTACCATTGTGTGATTACTTGAGTTTTCACTGCTTAAGTTCTGCTGCTGCACTCCATAGTTCTAAATGACACTTATCTGTTGCTCTTTGTGCACAAATAATCGACTGATTTACTGTCCCCTTTAGAGCTATTTAAGTGCTTTTTTTACTTAGCT
Source organism: Mentha longifolia (assembly GCA_001642375.2). NCBI lineage: Eukaryota > Viridiplantae > Streptophyta > Magnoliopsida > Lamiales > Lamiaceae > Mentha > Mentha longifolia. The sequence goes on from CM038112.1 coordinate 32,621,217, forward strand.
ACTTTGCTGCTCCTTCTGCCTCATCTCTCCTACTGATTTGTGACCCATTTAGGACAACTCTTAGTACCTTATTTCCTAGTTCTACTTGCTATTAGAATCGGTTTTTGTGTTGTTTTATGTGTGTCATACCTGATATCTAGCTAAAGTTATTTGTTGCTCTTTTTCTAAGGGCTATCTAGCTGCTGCTCTCCTATTAATCTGCCTTTTAAACGAGCATGCAAGATTAATTTGTTAAAATCTGTTTGTCCTTTTCTAAGTGCTGCTACTTTGCTGCTTTTGTTGGAATATATACCGGATCATAGCTCCTCGATCTGAACCCTAAAATCTGAATCTGCAATTCATACTTCTTTCTTCTAGTTGGTGCTGGAGAAAGAAAGGTGCATCTTCATTTTTTTTCACCTTAATATAGATGGGAGTCGCTGTGTAGTTTTTTTTTTTTTTTTTTTTTTCTCCTTCTTCTCCCTTTTTTTTTTTTTCTTATTGGAGGATTTAGTTTCTACAAATTTTCCAAGTTGTGTGTTCTCTCTACCTTACAACGATGTGTATAGAGGCCCACCTCTAGGGCAAAGTTAGTTTCTAGCAAAGTCAATTCAACTTTCATTTCTCGTTGCTATCATTTTAGTTGGCCTTCTTTAATAATATTAAGTTTTTTTGTTTTTTTTTTAACTTTTATGTTACTTTATGTTATAAGTAAGCATTTAAAGAATTTCTATGTCTTAGGAGAGCCCAATATCGACTGTGAATTTATTGTTATGGTTTGGCTTCTTCTGCAGTCTTATAACAAGCTTATTGACAGTTTGCATATAAGGCTTAGATTAGAAGCCTCTTTCTGTTTTATTGTTTTTTTTTTTTTTTTTTTCTAATTCACTGCAGGTAGTGCAGAAGCTTAATACCAATGTGACGCGAAAAGGCATCAGCATGAGATAATTGGTTTGGATACTTTCTTCCATATAGATGCTTTCTCACTCTTGCTTGCTTCTTGTGTTTGTGATGTTGACTATTTTGTTGAACTTGTTATTAGTTTCAGGATGGTTTTCTGAAATCTTATCTTCGTAAGAATACACCTCTCTTTTTTTATTAATGGCAGTTTCCATATAAGGCTTAGATGAGAAGTGTCTTTCTGTGTTATTGTTTTGTTTTCTTAGCTTATTGTTATTGTAAAGAAGACGAAGCCAATCACTAAGGTAGTTCCTCCGGCAGCAAGGTGCGTAAGGGATTCGTTTATGTAAGTTTTTAGAAAACCAATCTCATGAACACATTCTACGACAACAAGATAATTATAATTTAGCTGATATATTTTATGGTATTAGAACATTTCTCAACTATATGTTATAGCATCATCTGATCAAGGGAAACTCCTTCGTGATGATTCCGAATCTTTTCTTAGTTTATGATTTTTTTTATCACTTCATTACTGCAGTAGTTTTAGTTCTTTTTGGTTGAGAAAGATTTATTTGGTTGTTTAATACATTGCCATGGAGAACCTTAGAATTTTATTAGTAATTTGTTTTTACTTGAGGGAATTCTAAGTTTTGAGACCAAATTATGCACCCAGATTTATGAAAGCACAAAGTCGTGTGTTTCGATTTTCTTATGCATGGTAGATACAAAAATCATATATACTCTTTAATTAGTCATCACAATATTGGGTATCCTGTTAATCATAGAATTCCCTCTTTTCCTTTCTTCACTTCTAATTGTGCATGCACTTTTAAAGAGTAAATTAAATAAGTTAGTTAGTGAATGATACTATAATACATGTTTCTCGTTTATTAATTTTCCTATGTTTATTGATTTTGTGTGAAGGTTGGCCGATCTGGAAGATTTGGACACTTTGGTTTAGTTATGAACCACCAAGAAACTAAGAGAAGGGAGTCGAGGCTAGACATTCTTCTTCCTAACTGATGAGACGGGATTTAGCATTGAAGAGACCAATCGGGACTTGCAGCTCGGAGGAGCAGTGACGAGGTCGAGAGCCAAGAAGCTCGAAAACTACTCGTGCGTTTTCGCTGAATTTTGGATATGTTCTTCATAACCCTAAGTTGTAACTCGTGTTAAAATTTGAGCTTAATCGGAATTGAATTGCTTAGGTTTCTGTAGACGTCTATTCAGGGTATTTGTGGGTAGAATTTCAGGGAATTTCCATTCGATTGTTCATAGTTATATTTGGATTGAATCGTTCATGTCTGACGTTGTTCGATTCTTAGCTTCCGCGTATTGTGATCGCATCATAAATTTTGGTACCAGAGCCACGTCAGTTTTGCTGATCGTGGTTCAATCCAAATAGGTGTCGTGACATATTAGGGGGCAAAAAAAAAAAAAAAAAAAAAAAAAAAAAAAAAAAAAAAGTATATCGAAGGCCCTAGTGTGTCATTGTGTGTTTCGTAATTGGTTCTTGCATCATTCGTGTATTGGGTAGTAGTTGTGTCTTTGTTTCTCGAGTTTCCGTCGGTAGAACTTAAAACGGACGTAACTTTTGATCTGTTTATCCGTTCAAGCTCCATAATACCATTTCGGAAACGTCTCGACGAGACCCAGAAGTTAACACCCGTCTGAAGGTCATACCGTCCAGTTGAAAAAAAAAAAAAAAAAAAAAATCAGATCTGTTAGTTTAGTTGCATTGGATAGTGTAGGTTTCAGTTCCTAAGTCGATTCAAGGTCGGATTAGTGCTCATAACTTGTTACTACTTATATCCAAGATTCCTAGTTAGCCTTTTCCTTCTTATTTCTAGTCTTTCCTTGTTTCCTTGTTTGTTTAGCCCTTACCTAGCCACCGAAATTCTTACCCCTTATTTATACCCTTGCCGTGAATTTTACCCCACATTGCAGCAACTTTGTGTTTCTTTCTATACCTGTGATCCAAGCCGAGAGTCAAGTTCGAGTTCTTGATTCAAGCCGAGAATTCCACATCAGTTTTGCCAAGAATTTGAGGTTTAGAGACTGTTGTGATTGCAACCTGAGTGACATACACGAGAGATCTGATTTGAGTGACATACACGAGTGGTTAAAAAAAAAAATCTGAGAGAACAAACGAGTGATTGTGAGGAACTGTGAGGATTTTACTTGTTTTCTTTCACGTTTGTTCGTTTTGCAGGTACCATGAAATCTGGAGACGGTTCTAAGAATCAGGATAGCCCAATTCCACCCAAGTCGTCTAGTACACCTCTTGAGATGGATTCTTCATCGTCTCAACAGCCTTGGGATGCTAAGTATCACTTCGATGCTATGGCACAACACTTTGAGAGGCGGAGTCGACTATTGGAGCAGAAGATCGATGACACTTTTGACAAAGTGATAGCACAGTTCGATCGCCTCAAACCTCGAGCAACTTTACCTCCACCAATCAGAAACCAGCCTATTCAGCCAGACCGACCAGTCAGACGACAACCTGTCCGCCAGCCCCAGCCAGTATTTGAGCCAATTTATGATGATCCTGATCCTGAAGAAGAATACGATGATGGATATAATGAGGAATCCGAGGATGAGATTGAGTTTCCACAGAGGAATCAGAGACGTGACAACCGTCGACGTCCACCTCCACCTCCCCGGCGTGATTTCCGTGCCAACCAGCGCCGACACGTCGATACAGATAGCTTGTTAAACAACATCAAAACAAGCATTCCAGAGTTCGAGGGGTTACATGATCCTGATTTGTACCTCGATTGGGAGAGGAAAGTCAACAAGATCTTTGAGTGTTATGACTTTCCCGAGTTGAAAAAGGTTCAGCTCGCGTCCTTGGAGTTTAGAGGGTATGCAGCCTCGTGGTGGGAAAATCAGCAAGAGAGAAGACGCCGTGATCAATATCCACCTATAGACACATGGCAAGAGATGAAGGACGTCATGAGAGGACGTTTCATTCCGGTACACTATGAGCGAGAGCTTGAGAAGAGGTTGAACAAGATCAAGCAGGGCACTCGTTCGATTGAAGAGTACCACAAGGAGCTCGAGACAGCTATGAACCGGGTTGGTAAGGAAGAGACCCTGATTGCCACACTCAACCGGTACACTGAAGGAATGAATCCAGATATTGCTTGTGAAGTCGAATTGAAGGAATTCGATTCAGTTGAAGCAATGGTCCATTATGCATCTATCGTAGAACGGCAGCTCAGAGATGGACGTCGTCGATCCTTCCAGTCGATGCCAGTTAGGAGTCCTTGGAACCGAGGTGATTCTTCCACGCCTAGGACAGCCCCTACACGTCCTCCTAACCAGTCCACACAGCCCGTTCGCCGTTCTGAGCAGTCTGCACCACAGCCCTCTCGCAGACCTGACTACACCTCGCCTGCACCGAACAGAAATTCTCAGAATCGCCCCATGCAGCCTAGTCAGCCTGAGAATAGTAATTCAGGGAGAGCACGTGACGTTCAGTGTCACAAGTGCAGAGGATGGGGACATTTTCAAGCCTAGTGTCCGAATCGCAGAGTTTTATTCCTCACCGAGCAGAATGAGTTAGAATCAGCGAGTGAAGAGGAATTTGAAGAAGAAGGAGAAGTAAAAGGGGATACTGAGCAGCCCCTAGTCAGCTCACTCCTGGGCGACATTGATATTGTGGATGAGCAGCCGAAGCAAACGCACGTCAGCCTTGTTTCGATCCGAGCATTGAGCCTTATTCGAGAGGAAGAACAGAATGATCAGCGGGAGAACATCTTTTATTCACGCTGTTCCATTCAAGATAAGGTGTGCTCGCTCATCATTGATAGTGGAAGCGTTGTAAACGCCATTAGTCAGTATGCAGTGGGGAAGCTGAATTTGATCCCACAAAAGCATCCAAAACCGTACTGATTGCAATGGTTGACAGCGAGATTCGTGTTGGATACCAGGTACCTGTCACCTTTTCTATTGGTCATTTTACTGACACTATTTTGTGTGACGTCATCCCTATGGAGGCGGCACATATCTTGCTTGGTCGTCCTTGGCAGTTCGATAGGAAGGCGATACATGATGGATTCGCCAACACTTATGCCGTGACTCGAGAAGGACGCACCACGCGATTGTGGCCACTAGCGCCGAAAGATGTGATTGAAGATCAGCGACGTATGCAAGAGAAGTACAAAGAAGAGAAGGAGAAACGTGCTGAGAGCAAGCAGCCAATCCAATCTGGACAGTCCACAGCAGAGTCTCAGTGTACTAAGGGAACCAAGGGCCTTCCGAAGGCTAAGGCTGCCCAAGTTACCATCCCTTCCAGTTTAGATACGGCGCACCGGAATTTGTTCATCGGTGTAAGAGGAGTTCAGACCGCCATTAAATCAGGTAATGCTATCGTTCTAGTTAATTTTAAGGCTAATGATACTCCTGATGTTGTTATTCCTTCTGTTTTGCAGCCGTTGATGGAGGAGTTCAAGGATGTTTTCCCGGACGAAATTCCTAGTGGTCTGCCGCCGATTCGAGGAATTGAGCACCAGATCGACTTCCAGCCGGGAGCAGTCCTTCCAAACAGACCCGCCTACCGTACCAGCCCTGAGGAAACCAAGGAGATTGACCGTCAGGTCAAGGAGTTGCTGGAGAAGAAGCAAATTAGAGAGAGCTTGTCACCGTGCGCAGTGTCTGTCATCCTCGTACCAAAGAAGAACAACGAATGGCGCATGTGCATGGACTGCCGAGCTATCAACAAGATAACGGTAAAGTATCGCTTCCCTATCCCTCGGTTAGATGACATGTTAGATGAGTTGTCTGGAGCGTCTGTCTTTTCAAAAATTGATTTGCGTTCTGGATATTTTCAAGTGAGAATGAGTGAGGGAGATGAGTGGAAAACTGCGTTCAAAACGAAGCATGGACTGTATGAATGGCTTGTGATGCCGTTTGGCCTTACTAACGCCCCTAGTACGTTTATGCGTCTAATGAACCATGTTTTGCGTGAAGTCATAGGGAAATATGTGGTGGTATATTTCGATGATATCCTTGTCTATAGTACTTGTGTTGATGAGCATGTTAGACATCTTAGGCATGTGTTTGTGTTGCTGCGTGATGCAAAATTATATGCTAATTTGTCTAAGTGTACATTCTGTATGGATGAGGTTATATTTCTTGGTTTTGTTGTGAGTAGTCGTGGAATAGAAGTTGATAGGACAAAGGTGAAGGCTATAGAGGAGTGGCCAACGCCTAAGTCATGTGCTGATGTTAGGTCTTTCCATGGTTTAGCAGGATTTTATCGTCGCTTTGTGCGTGATTTTTCATCTATTGCTGCACCATTGACTGAGTTGAGTAGGAAAGATAGAAAGTTTGAGTGGGGCAAAGCCCAAGAGCATGCTTTTAACTTGTTGAAATCAAAATTGTGTAATGCTCCTGTGTTGGTTTTGCCTGATTTTGATAAAATGTTTGAAATTGAGTGTGATGCCTCGGGCATAGGGATTGGTGCTGTTTTGATGCAGGAAAGGAAACCAGTCGCTTATTTTAGTGAGAAGCTGAATGGAGCAGCCCTTAGGTACTCTACGTACGATAAGGAGTTGTATGCACTGAAGAGGTCTTTGGAGACTTGGCAGCACTACTTGAGGCCGAAAGAGTTTGTGATTCACACTGATCACGAGTCCTTGAAGCATTTGAAGGGTCAGCAGAGCTTAAACTCACGCCATGCTCGATGGGTGGAGTTTATAGAGTCATTTCCCTATGTGATCAGGTACAAGAAAGGAGAAGAGAATGTGGTCGCTGATGCTCTTTCCCGCAGGTACGCGTTGATTTCTGTTATGCATGCGCAATGTTTAGGTCTTGAGCATATTAAGAGTTTTTATGTGAATGATCCTTTCTTTGGACCTATCTTTGCTTCATGTGATGGAAAATCTAGGGTTGTTGACTCGTACTATGTGTCTGAGGGTTTCTTGTTTAGGGATTCGAAGTTATGTGTCCCTAATTGTTCTATGAGGGAGTTGTTTGTGTTAGAATCTCATGCGGGGGGTCTTATGGGTCATTTTGGTGTTGCGAAGACATTGAGTCTATTGCATGAACATTTTTATTGGCCTCGCATGAAGAGAAATGTCGAGAGAGTCTGTGCTAGATGCATTACTTGTAAAAAGGCTAAATCTAGTTCTAATCCATTTGGTTTGTACACTCCACTACCTGCACCTTCTGCACCTTGGATTGACATATCTATGGATTTTATTCTTGGTTTGCCTAGGTCTAAGTCTGGCAAAGATTCTGTGTTTGTAGTAGTCGATAGATTCTCCAAAATGTCTCATTTTATTGCTTGCAGAAAAACTGACGATGTTGTTCATATTGCTAATCTGTTCTTCCGTGAAGTAGTTAGACTGCATGGCATGCCTAGGACTATTGTGTCTGATAGGGATTCTAAGTTTTTGGGACATTTTTGGCGTGTCTTATGGGGAAAGTTAGGTACTAAGCTGTTATTTTCTACTGCATGTCATCCTCAAACGGATGGTCAAACTGAAGTGGTTAATAGAACGCTAGGTACTTTACTTCGTGCTTTAGTTAAAAACAATCTTAAGTCATGGGAAGAGTGCTTACCATTCGCTGAATTTGCTTATAACAGAGTTGTGCATTCTTCTACACACATGTCTCCATTTGAGGTTGTTTATGGATTTAATCCGTTGACACCAATGGATCTTATTCCTTTGCCTACTGATCATCTTTCGAGTTTGCAAGGTTCTCGTAGAGCTGAACAGGTTCGAGAGATGCATGCTAAAGTGAAACAGAGGATCGAGCTTCAAGGTGTTAAGAACGCAACAAAGGCGAATGCCCACCGCAAGCAAGTATTGTTCAAACCTGGTGATAAGGTTTGGATACACTTCAGCCCGGGACGTTTTCCTAACTTGAGGAAGTCGAAGCTGATGCCTCGTGGCGATGGACCATTCTCCGTGGTTGAGCGAGTCAATGACAATGCATACCGCATTGATCTTCCAGGTGAGTATAAGTGTTCCTCCACTTTTAATGTGGCTGATTTGTCTCCGTTTCCTGTAGATGATCAAGATGTCGAGGAGGACTTGAATTCGAGGACAAATTCTTTTCAGCAGGGGGGGAATGATGAGAGGGGATTTAGCATTGAAGAGACCAATCGGGACTTGCAGCTCGGAGGAGCAGTGACGAGGTCGAGAGCCAAGAAGCTGCAAGGTTATTTGCAATGCTACGTTTCGAAGAGATTGGCAAATGATGGAGTCGAATTTCATCAATACAAGTTGGTGAATTTAACAAGTGTTGAAGATGAAGATTTGGGCGTCCATCATTGAAGAAAAGGAAGACAAGTCCAAGAAAACAAATTTTCTTATATTTTATTTGGGCTTAAAAACTTTGTATTTATTTTTAATTTAGTTTAGTCCAATTATCACAACATGTTTAGGTGATTAATTGGCCCAGTTATATTATATTAAGGAGTCCGAAATTATCAAGCCCAAGCCTTGTTAATTTCGAAAACCTACCTAGCTTAGGAATTAGATTAGTATTTATGTTAATTTTCGTTCATACTTTGAAACAGACATCTTTGAATCAGAAATCTTATTGATCGATTTGTCTCCATCGTGCTTTGGTTCATGATTTTTCACTTTCGTTCTTGGTAGAGTTTGATTGTTGGCGATTTCAAACTTGAATTCATCGACTCGTTCGTGATATCTCGTAATATCCGGGTTAGTCGAGCCACGAAGATTGCTCCATAAACGCGTTTCGGATTCACATAGATCCGGGGTTCGTTTCGGGTAAGATTCACAATTTGTTTTCGTTTCAATTCTTCAATTCGTGTTCTTTTCGTTTCCAGCCATTCATCATCGTTCATATATCATAAATATCCATCCTACATCGATCCTGTAGTTATTCCATCCCAGAAAAGCCTTAGATTAATTTCAGATCCGTTTTTGAAACCCTAACTCGTCCTGAAAATCACCACCGTGCCAAATCGAAAACTACTCGTGCGTTTTCGCTGAATTTTGGATATGTTCTTCATAACCCTAAGTTGTAACTCGTGTTAAAATTTGAGCTTAATCGGAATTGAATTGCTTAGGATTCTGTAGACGTCTATTCAGGGTATTTGTGGGTAGAATTTCAGGGAATTTCCATTCGATTGTTCATAGTTATATTTGGATTGAATCGTTCGTGTCTGACGTTGTTCGATTCTTAGCTTCCGCGTATTGTGATCGCATCACTAACTTAGTTTTAATTTTATTGGATCTTAAACTTTAAGTCTTTTGATAGTGAATTGTTAGTTTTAACTTTGTTTAGTTTGGATTAAGTCTTTTGAGAGTGAATTATTGTAACTAGTACTTTGTAATTTTAAATTTATATATATTATAATTTAGTTATATTTAATCAAATTGTCAATTATTTTTTAATTTATGAATTATTTTAATATTAAAATAGGTTGAATAATTTCAAGAAATAACAACAGTTACTACAATGGCTACAACAACGGTTTAAAAACAGTTGTTCTAAATGTCTACAACAACGGTTCAAAAACTGTTGTCTATGAGCGCTTACCATACAACAACACCACCTACAACAACGGTTCACATATGACTACAACAACGGTTTTAAACCGTTGTCTATGAGCTTTTTTGTAGTAGTGAATTTAATGCAAACAAAACCAGTTATGACCACCGACAACACTTCTGACGCGATCTTATTTCTTCATAAATTCTCGATACCTAGGAAAACGATTCACCAATTATTTCCCTAATCAACTGACGACTGTAATAGATGCTCTATATATTTAATGAGCCAACAACATTAAAAACTAACTAAACTAGAGAAACCCGATTCAAAACTGATAAACTAAACTAGAGAAACCCGATTCAAAACTTGATAAACTAAACTAGAGAAACCCGATCTAAGAGGTCAGGGGTTCGAGTCACCCTGGGTGCGAGTGTGTGTGAGTGTGTTGTGTTTGCCGGATAAAAAAAATAAAAAATAAAAAAAAATAAAAACTAGAGAAACCCGATTCAAAACTGATAAACTCTAACGTAGAATTATAGAATCTAGACTGTTATTCCCTTGACTTAAATAAGTGATCGCTCTCACTTTTGAGGTGAGAGGATGCAATGATAATCGATTGAGTATAATCGAGTCGAATCCACAAGGAATGCTATTGTGTGAGAATTTCAATTAGTAACCTAGCTATCTAATCACTATTCAAGCTACCAACTAACATATTTTTGGGGTTTTCGTTTAACAAAAAGCAATGAAAGTAATGAACAAACTTAAAGTTTAACTAAATAAGCAACAAGCAATCAAATGATAAAAACTCAATAGGAATTGAAAGTGACTCCAATTATACTTCAATTATGTTTAGGTGATAGGGATGTAGAACTCTAATTAGAACTAGCCATTTTAATCTAACTTCAAGTGGGAAACCTCTTAACTATGATTCATTCAATTCTCATTGCAACTAAATCAAGTTGATTAATGAAATACCTAATTCCGACTAGGACATCAAGTAGATCATTAACTCCCAATAGCATAATGAGTTCCTTAACCCTACTATTTCTAGCATGCAATTCTCTTTCCTAGCATCTAATCTAAGCCTCCTAAGCATTAGATCAAACACTTGGTATGCAACTATTGTGATTAAGCACAATTACATAATAAAACTGGCACACAGAGAAATGAACATGAATTAGAAGGTAAATTCATAAATTAAAGCCTAATCTAATCACTTAGCCCTAATCTATATGTAATTGGAATCACAAAGAGATCTAGCTAGACATGATTAATGAAAATAAACCATAAGAAATTGATGAAATCATAATCAAAAGATAGAGAAATGAGAAAGGAAAAGGAATATGGTCTTCAATCTTCAATGCACCAAGTAAATCTTCACAAATCTAGAAAATACTCAAAGTAGCAAAGAGAGAATCTAATTTAGGGTTCTAGGAATGTATTAAAGTGTAAAAGTACCCAAATTGGGGATAATTGGGTGTTTTATACATTGAAAATCATCAAAATCCCGAAGTCAAATGGTCAAAGCCCGGAATAAGTGAGGGGAGAAAGGATTCACGCAGCCCATGGCGCGGCCCAGGCCGTGCAAGTTGACTGAAAATGGACGGTTTTTACGCGGGCTATGGCACGGCCCATTGAGCCGTGGCCCAGCCCGCGTCGGCTCCTTCTCCGATTCGGTTGCGCAGTTTCACGGTTTTCGCTCGTTCTCCCTCGTCCGAAATTCAATTCTCGATCCGCTTTTTGCTATGGCTTCCTAACGAACTCCTCTTTGACATGGAATAATTTAATTGGCCAAATATGTTCTTCATTTTTCCTGAAAAAAGCATAACAAAACTCAAGAAAATGAGGAAAACACGAATGCAAGCATTCTAGCAAAACCCTAATAATATCACTCAAAACTCCACATATTCAAGCATGAATTCCACTCCAAATGAACTCCACATGCATCTAAAATACGTGTTTATCAATAAGCCAATTTACTATTGTCACGACCCGGACCCTGGGCCTATGCGTTTCCACTGGGCCGCAATGGGGGAAAGGAGAAACATAGATTATCAATTCATGCCCATTTCCACATTCTTCATTCAAAAATTTCTTCAAGATTCAAAAGAAAACCTAGCTAGAATTTCTACCCATTTCCATGAAAATGAAAAGCAAAACATTAATATTCATTCATATATGGTAAGTAGAAACCCATAAGAGCAAAGGTATAGAGCATATTACCTCATTATCTTGAAGAAATTTGAAGAAATTCAACTCTTTCCAAAGAAAAATAAATTTTCGTTTTTTGTGGAAAATGAGGAAAAAATGTGATTTCGTTGGCTTAAAATGTGGGTTTTGGGATGGGTAATGGACCTATGGAAGGATTAAACTCAATTTTAAGTGATTTGGGAGTAATTGGAGGAAGAAAATTGCAATTCTAGAGAGGGAAGGTGATGTTCATCAAAAGATATGGGGGTTTGAAAGTGAAAAATAAGAAAATAACACAAAAATATAAATAAGGGGGGAAGAGAGGGGGGACAGCGGTTTGAGGAGGGTGGCCGGCGGTCTGTCAGACCGCCGGCTCAAACCGCCGAACATGCCGTCCCGTGGTGGCTCCCTCACGGCGGTTTGATGCCGGTTCTCGGCGGTTTGACAAACCGCCGAGCTGCTTCCGGCTCGATTTTAGGCCATTTTTCGGCCCTTCCAATGGGAGGGGCCGATTCCCGACCCTCTATCGAGACCCCCTAAACATGTTTTTAATTTTTAATTTTTTTAATTTTTCTATTTTTTATGGTTTTTTCAAAACGAAACGAAAAGTGAAAAAAAAACCGAAAATAAACTTCAAACTAACTAAAAACGAAAAACAAAAGGATATTCGTTGAGGTGCCTCTCAAAAAGCACTTTGTTTAACGTCGCTAGCTTGACGATACCTCCATCATCAATGGTCGTTGAGGTAGATGGCGGTCTCCTTTCGAATTTCCCGCGGTTTTAAGTAAAATTTGAAACGATGGCCATTTACTACAAACGTTGAACCATCTTGCTTCAACAACTCAAACAAACCATTCTTGTTGCACTTTGAAATGACATAAGGACCCGTCCACTTTGACTTGAGCTTTCCGGGAAAAAGACGAAGGTGATAATTAAACAAAAGCACTTCATCTCCCGGTGTGAACTCTCATTTCCGAATCCCCATATCGTGGAACTTCTTAGCCCTTTCCTTGAAAATCTTCGAATTCTCATAAGCCTCATTCCCCCATTCTTCAATTTCAACAAGATTTTCAATCCTTTTGTGACCGGCTTCCTTGAGCTCAAAGTTGATCTTTCGAATTGCCCAATAAGCCTTATGCTCCAATTCAATAGGAAGATGACAAGAATTTCCAAAGACAAGTTGGTAAGGAGACATACCAATTGGAGTCTTGTAGGCCGTTCGATAAGCCCACAAAGCATCATCAAGCTTATTGCCCCAATCCTTCCTCATTGTGATTGTCTTCTCAAGGATTTGCTTGATTTCTCGATTTGCAAGCTCGGCTTGACCATTAGCTTGAGGGTAGTATGGAGAAGTGATCTTATGCTTAACACCATACTTTGCAAGCAAACTTCCCAACCACTTGTTGTTGAAATGTGACCCCCCATCGCTAAGCAAAGCTCTCAGGGTTCCAAACCGAGTCAAGATGTTCTTCTTCAAAAACTTGATCACAACCTTGGAATCACTCGTCGTGATTGGAATAGCTTCAACCCACCTAGAAATATATTCAATGGCAAGAAGAATGTAGGTGAAACCATTAGAACTCGGAAATGGCCCCATGAAGTCGATTCCCCAAACATCAAACAATTCCACCTCAAGCATGAAGTGTTGAGGCATCTCAAACTTCTTTGAAATCGTTCCCAGCCTTTGACATCTATCACAAGACCTCACAAAAGCTTGACAATCTCAAAAAATGGAAGGCCAATAGAAACCACTTTGGAATACCTTCAAAGCCGTTCGGTTAGCTCCAAAATGGCCCCCACTAGGCCCACTATGACAATCCTCAATGATCTTTAGCCATTCACCTTCCATAACACATCTTCGAATGAGGCCATCAGCACACCGCCTCCACAAATATGGATCTTGCCAATAATAGAATTTTGATAATCCGAGAGATTTGGTGGCAATTCTTGAAGCACAAGGTAGTTAGCAAAGTCGGCAAACCAAGAATCATTGCATTTCAATACCATGATCCTCTCATCCAGAAAATAATCATTGATATTTAATGTCAAGTCTTCACCTTCAACTGGCCTTTCAAGTCTTGACATGTGATCGGCTATCTCATTATCACGACATCTTCTATCACGAATCTACATGTCAAATTCTTGAAGAAGAAGAATACAATGAATAAGACGAGGCTTAGCATCATTTTTTGCAACAAGATGTCGGATAGCCGTGTGATCCGAGTAGACAATGGTATGATTCCCCACAAGATAAGACCGAAATTTATCAAAGGCAAAAACAATGGCTAGAAATTCCCTTTCCGTTGTTGTGTAGTTCCTTTGAGCTCCATCCAATGTCCTACTTGCATAATGAATAACTCGAAACACATTATCTCTCATTTGCCCCAACACTACTCCCAAAGCCCAATCACTTGCATCACACTTCAAAATGAAAGAATCACTCAAATTTGGCTTGATTAGAATAGGAGTAGAAATGAGGGTTTTCTTCAATGTCTCAAATGCTTCCAAACACTTATCATCAAAGACAAACTTCACATCTTTTTGCAAAAGAGAACAAAGAGGCTTTGTGATCTTCAAAAAATCTTTGATGGATCTTCTATAGAACCCCGCATGCCCAAGGAAGCTTCAGATTGATTTCACATTTGTTGGGGGTGGAAGCTTCTCTATGGCAACGATCTTGGCTCTATCAACTTCCAAACCGGCACTAGAGACCTTGTGCCCAAGCACAATTCCATCCTTAACCATAAAGTGACACTTCTCCCAATTTAGTACAAGAGAAGTGTCCTTACACCTTTGCAAGACCATTGTAAGATTATCCAAACAAGAATCAAAGCTCTTCCCAAAAACCGAGAAGTCATCCATAAACACCTCCATTATGTTCTCAATCAAGCCACTAAAAATAGACATCATGCATCTTTAAAAAGTAGCTGGAGCATTACATAACCCAAAAGGCATCCTTCTATAAGCAAACACTCCATAGGGACACATGAATGCCATCTTGTGTTGATCCTCCGGGGATATTACAATTTGGTTGTATCCCGAATAACCATCAAATAAGTAATAGTATTCATAGCCCGCCAAACGATCCAACATTTAATCTATAAATGGCAAAGGGAAGTGATCATTCCTTGTTGCCGCATTCAAGTCTCTATAATCAATGCAAACATGATAACCGGTCGCAACTCTAGTAGCTATAACCTCATCTTGCTCATTCTTAACCACGGTCATCCCTCTTTTCTTCGGAACCACTTGAGTAGGGCTCACCTACTCACTATCCGAAATAGCATATATCATACCCGCATCAAGCAACTTTAACACCTCCTTTCTCACAACCTCTTGCAAAACCAGATTCAACCTACTTTGAGGTTGCACTTTAGGACGACAACCATCTTCCAATAAGCTACGATGCATACAAATAGAGGGGCAAATCCCCTTGATATCATCAATAGACCAACCAATCATATCTTTAAACTCTCTAAGGACCCTCAACAACTTGTCCAATTCGGACTCTGACAAGTGTTGTGACACAATAACGGGGAAAGGAGTCATTATCACCAAGGAAGGTGTACCTTAGATGATCGGGAAGAGGTTTCACCTCTAGAGTATTGTTTGAAGAAAACTCCACTTTCGTTGAGCTTCCACACTCTCCCGGTTGGTTGATATCAAGGTAGTGCACCTCATCCTTTGGTGATCCTTGGTTTGCATCCAAGAAAACAATTGACTCCAATAGTTCATCACATGCTTCATCCAAGTCGGAATAAGAATAGAGAGATTCGGAAATGATTTTTTCCGTGGAATCCTTTGCCATAGATGTAGGCAAAGTGGTGATTAACTTGCATTTTTCATAACTTGGTTCATCTCCTTTCTTCATAGCATCAAAGATTGAAAGAGTGAGGGTTTCTTCATTAACCCTAAATGTGAGATTCCCATCTTGCACATCAATGAGAGCTCGACTGGTTGCTAGAAAAGGACGCACAAGGATGAGTGGCATATCTTTGTCTTCCAGCATATCCAATATCACGAAGTCCGCGCAAAATATGAATTCCTCAACTTTCACTAAAACATCTTCAACAACCCCTTGGACATAAGAAATCGAACAATCGGCCATTTGGAGACAAATTGATGTTGGTTTGATCTCTCCAATGTCCAATCTCCGAAAAATAGACAATGGCATCAAATTTATGCTAGCCCTAAGATCACATAAGACTTTCCCAAACTTTTGCCCACCAATCACACATGCTATAGTAAAACTTCCCGAATCCTTTTGCTTCAAGGGCATTTTCCTTTGAATCACCGCACTAACCTCTTCCGTTAGGCTTATAGTCTCAAAGATCTAAACTTTCTCTTATTAGCTACGGTATCCTTTAGAAACTTCATATAGCCCGGCATATCTCTAAGTGCATCGAGTAAAGGGATATTGATTTATACCTTGTTGAAAATATCTAAGAATTTCTTCATCTTTTCATCCACCTTGAGCTTTGATAGACGATGAGGGAATGGAGCCTTTGTGATCACATCCTTGGTGGGAAGAGGAGATTCTACCAACACTTCCTTTGGAGCCTCTTTTTGAACTTCTTTTCTTGATTCCTCATCATTAGTTAGAGGCTCTTCATAGGGTATTTCTTCAACAAGAACTTCATCCTCTTTATTTCCGGATGTGACTTGATTGTCATAGGCTCTTCCACTCCTCAATGTGATAGCATTACACCCTTTTGGATTCATCTTCGTATTGCTTGGAAACTTGCCCGGTGTGTGTTGGGTGGTAGCTTGGTTAGCTATTTGGCTAATTTGGCCTTCCATCATCTTTACTTGCTTTGTCAAGGAAGTGAGGGTATTCTCCAAGGCATTGACCTTTTGTCCGGTTTGAGTGATAAAAGAGCTTTGTTGATTGGCTATTTGTTGCACGATTTGCTCAATAGAAGGGGATGTCTTCTTAAGTTCTTCAATCACCCCTTGAGAGATGGAGAATCGGGGATGTGGAAATTGAGCGTTGTTAGGATTTCAATAAGAAAGGTTGGGATGAGTTCGATTGTTAGGATTGTAGGCTTGATAACCTCCTTGATGACCATAAGAGTTGCCTCCTTGTGGCTTCCCTTGAAACCCCCCTTGATAATTCCCTTGGAATCCTCCTTGAGGTCCTTGGAAACCTTGCTTGTTGAAGTTTCCATAAGGCCTTTGATTCACGTAGCTCACATCTTCACTCCCATTATACTCTTCGCTCTCTTGAGCTTGGACCACTTGAACTTCTTTCTTTGATCTCCTCTCTTCTTTGAATTCCCTCTTGAGAATAGTGTATTAAGAAGCTAACTCATCATACCTCGCATCTTCAAGAATTGAATTCACCTTCTTTGTAGGGCCTCTATCCATTGGCCATTGATAACTATTGGCCGTCATCTCCTCTATGATTGTCAAAGCTTCTTTAGCATTCTGGTTCACAAGACAACCACCGGAAGTTGCATCAACTATGTTCCTTGTGTGGGGAGAGAGTCCACTATAGAAATTCACTATTTGTTGCGCATCACTGAAGCCATGTTGAGGGCACTTGTGTAGCAAGTCCCTATACCTTTCCCACGCCTCAAATAGTGTCTCATCGCCATGTTGAGAGAAATGAGAAATTTCCAAAATAAGCTTTTGGGCCTTTGAAGGTGGAAAGTACTTGGCAAGGAAAGCTTTGCACAACTTCTCCCATATGGTGATCTCGCTCTTATCAAGGTTCTTAAACCACTCTTTGGCTTGATCCCTCAAAGAAAAGTTGAAGAGCTTCATCCTTATAGCATCTTCCGGCACTCCATTATGCGCTTAACCGTATCACAAATCTCCAAGAAAGTACTCAAATGAGCATTAGGATCCTCATTTCGCCTTCCACCAAATTTTTCCGATTGAACCATTTGGATAAGGCCGGTCCTTACCTCAAAATTGTTTGCATTAACATGAGGTCCCCATGCTTCTCCTTGAAATTGGTTCGTTGGTGATTCGAACATTTGATTAAGAGGAGGTTGTTGAGCTTCTTGAGACCTTCTTTCTTGCTCGTCTCTCCAAGCTCGCATATCTTCTAATTCCTTCCTAAGAACCTCAAGCTCTTGGTTGTTATCCACCATTCTTTGATCTTCACTAGAATTCCTTCTTCTAAGCCTTCTTTCAAAAGCTAGTACCAAAGGTTCAACGATTCTACCTTTGGATCTAGTGTGCATACACCTACAAAACAAAAATCAAAAGAAACAAATGCTTGAATCAGCAACTTAATAATCAAATCAACTATTGAAATTCAAACTAAACATTCCCCGGCAACGGCGCCAAAAATTGATCGCCCTACTTTTGAGGTAGGAAAATGCAATATAATCTATAAGTATCAAGTCGAATCCACTGGGAATGTTAAAGGCATAAGAATCTCAACTAGTAACTCGATTACCTATTCACTATCCAAGCTCACAAATAAAATGTTTTTGGGTTTTTTATCAACTAAGGAATGAAAATGACTAGTTAACTTCAAACTAGAGAAAGTGAACTAACAAGTAAACAAGTGATATGAACTCAATAATAGACAAGCGTGATTCCAATTATACTTCGATTAGGCTTAACTGATGGGCGATTAGAACTCTAACTTGAACTAACCAATTAAATCTAACTTCATGTGGGAAACCTCCTAAGTATGATTCATTCAATTCTCATTGCAACTAAATCAAGTTGATTAATGAATTACCTGATTCCGACTAGGACATCAAGTAAAACATTAACTCCCAATAGCACATTGAGTTCTTTATCCCTACTATCTTTAGCATGCAAATCTCTTGTTTCCTAGCATCTAATCAAAGCCTCCTAAGCATTAGATCAAACACTGATATGCAACTATGGTGATCAATCACAATTACATAATAAAACATAGCCCCAAGAGAAATAAACATAAAATTAGAAGGTAAATTCACAATTAAAGCCTAAGCCCAATCACCTAATCCTAATCTACATATAATTGAAATCACAAAGAAAACTAGCTAGACATGATCAAGGAAAATAAACCATAGAAAGTAGATAAAATCATAATAGAAAGATAGAGAATTCAATAAGGAAGAAGAATATGGTCTTGAATTTCAAATCCACCAAGTAAATCTCTACAAATCTTCAAAAATACCAAAGTGGAAAGAGAGAAATGTAATTAGGGTTCTAAGGTGAATGTTCAAGCTAAAGCTACCCAATTGGGGAATATTTTAAGGGTTAAATACATAAAATTGAGTTTGGAGATGAGTTGGACCGAGTTTGGATGGACCAAACTCGGTCCTTAAGTGAGAAAAAAAGGTTAGGCAGCGGTCTGTGGAGGGTGGCCGGCGGTCTATCAACCGGACAGACCGCCGTCTTCTCTATCCTTGTTCACGGCGAGCAGGCAGTTTGAGGAGGGGGACACGGCGGTTTGGCAAACCGCCGGTCTCCCTTGTTTGACCGATTCCATCCCTTCTTGCTTTCTTCTTCCGGTTTTCTTCGTTCTTCGACCGAACCAACTTTTGAACACGAGTTTCCACCTTTTTAATCTCATTTCTTCATTTTTTCCGGCCCTCGATTCTTGGATACTTGAATGCTCTTTCCAATTCCTACAAAAATAGATCAAAAACCGAGAGAAAATGAGAAAAGTATAAAATATGATACAAGTTAAGAAACCCTAGCATTTCTAGCATTTAAACACCTAATTCGAGTCTTAAACACATATAAAATATACTTGCATGCACATAAAATACGTATTAATCAAGTTTCCTCCTTCCTTCCCTTGAAACCCCCCTTGATAATTTCTTGAAATCCATCTTGAGCCCCTTGAAATCCTTGCCTATTGTAGTTAATATATGACCTTTGATCCACGTAGCTCACATCTTCACTCCCATTATACTCTTTACTCGCTTGAGCTTGAACACTTTGAACCTCTTTCTTTGATCTCCTTTCTTCTTCGAACTCTCTCTTGAGAATAGTGTATTGTGAAGCCAACTCATCATATCTTGCATCTTCAAGAATCGAGTTCACCTTCTTCGTAGAGCCTCTTTCCAACGGTCATTGATAACTATTGGTTGCCATTTCCTTTATAATTCTCAAGGCTTCCTTTGCATTCTGGTTCACTAGGCATCAACCGGAAGTCGCATCAAATATGCTCCTTGTATAAGGAGAGAGACCACTATAGAAGTTGATGATTTGTTGGGCCTCACTAAAGCCGTGTTGAGGGCATTTGCGTAGCAAATCCCTATATCTTTCCCACACTTCAAACAATGACTCGTCACCATGTTGTGAGAAATGAGAAATTTCTGAGATGAGCTTTTGGGCATTTGAAGGTGGAAAGTACTTGGCAAGAAAGGCTTTGCACAACTTCTCCCATGTGGTGATCTCGCTCTTATCAAGGTTCTTAAACCACTCTTTGGCTCGATCCCTCAAATAAAAGTTGAAGAGCTTCATCCTTATAGCATCTTCCGGCACTCCATTATGCTTAACCGTATCACAAATCTCCAAGAAAGTGCTCAAGTGAGCATTAGGGTCCTCATTTGGCCTTCCACCAAATTGTTCGGATTGGACTATTTGGATAAGGCTGGTCGTTATCTCAAAATTGTTTGCATTAACACAAGGTCCCCATCCTCCTCCTTGAAATTGGTCCGTTGGTGATTCGAACATTTGATTAAGAGGAAGTTGTTGAGCCTTATTAGCCCTCCTTTCTTGCTCATCTCTCCAAGCTCGCATATCTTCCAATTCCTTCCTAAGAACCTCAAACTCTTGATTGTTAGCCACCATTCTTTGATCTTCAACAAGATTCCTTCGATTCCTTCTTTCAAAAGCTATTACCAAAGGCTCAACGATTCTACCTTTGGATCTAGTGTGCATATACCTACAAAACAAAAAATCAAAAGAAATAATGCTTGAATTAGCAACTTAATAACCAAATCAACTATTGAAATTTTAACTAAACATTCCCCGGCAACGGCGCCAAAAATTGATCGCTCTACTTTTTAAGGGTAGAGGATACAATAATAATCGATTCAGTATAATCGAGTTGAATCCACAAGGAATGTTTTGGCGTAAGAATTTCAAGTAGTAACCTAGTTACCTAATCACTATTTAAGCTACCAACTAACATGTTTTGTGTTTTTGAGTAACTAAGGAAAAGGAAAGTAATTAACAAACTTAGAATTCAACTAAACAAGTAACAAGTAATCAAAGGATATAAACTCAATACAGAATGAAAGTGACTCCAATTATACTTCAATTAGGTCTAGGTGATAGGGATGTAGGACTTTAACTAGAATTAACCATTTTCATCCAATTTCATGTGGGAAACCTCCTAAGTATGATTCATTCAATTTTCATTGCAACTAAATCAAGTGGATTAATGAAATACCTAATTCCGACTAGGACATCAAGTATATCATTAACTCCCAATAGCCCTTACTATCTCTAGCATGCAAATCTCTTATTTCCTAGCATCTAATCTAAGCCTCCTAAGCATTTGATCAAACACTTGATATGCAACTATGGTGATCAAGCACAATTACATAATAAAATATAGCACCTAAAGATATGAACATGAAATTAGAAGGTAAATTCATAAATTAAAGCCTAATCTCATCACTTATCCCTAATCTACATATAATTAGAATCACAAAGAGATCTAGCTAGATATGATTAAGGAAATTAAACCATAGAAAGTAAATGAAATCATGCTTAAAAGAAAGAGAATAAGATAAAGAATAGAAATATGGTCTTCAATCTTCAATCCACCAAGCAAATCTCTACAAATCTTGAAAATACCAAAGTAGAAAGAGGGAAATGAAATTAGGGTTCTAAGGTAAATGTTCAAGCTAAAGATGCCCAATTGGGGAGGATTTGGGGGTTAAATACATAAAAAATAAGGTTTGGGACGAGTTAAACCGAGTTGGTTCGACCAACTCAGCCCTTAAGTGATGGAAATACGCGCCGACAGTGGTTTGATCGGCGGCCTGGTAGGCTGCCGTTCAAACCGCCATTCAGGCTGCCATTATTGCAGCCGGCCAGCCACCTAATCGGCGGTTTGGCAAACCACCGGCTTCCCTTCCCTTCGCAACTTTGCCGTTTTCGCTCGTTCTCTCTCGTCCGAACTCTGATTCTCGATCCGCTTTTTGCTATGGCTTCCTAACGAACTCCTCTTCAATATGGAATAGTTCAATTGGCCAAATAAGTTCTTCATTTTTTTTGCAAAAAGCATAACAAGACTCGAGAAAATGCAGAAAACGTGAATGCAACAAACTAGTGAAACCCTAGTCATATCACTTGAAACTCCATATATTTAAACATGAATTTTACTCTAATTAAGCTCAACATGCACATAAAATACGTGTTAATCACTCCCCCAAACTTAAGCCATTGTGCGTCCCAAATAATGGAACGAACTTCGATAAAGTGATATAATCCCCGTACCCCGAGCTTCGACGCATGCATGAATAGTTTGTCGCTTTAAAGTAATGTCAAGGCCCTGAGCATTTTTCCCTTCTACCATTTTTGCATCCGGCAGCCAGAGGCCGCCGGAATCACCCACTGCCGCCGCCCCCTTTTACCACCGCCGCCGGCGCCGCCCTCCAAGGGGTGGCCTTCGGGCCGCCTTTTGACTTCCAACCCTTTTCTAAAGTTGTTCCCAGCATTTTCCTAGCCAATTTAATCGGGAAGGTTTTTCCGATTCCGTCCATTTTCGATACGACTTTTCTCCGTACCGAATTAAATTCCTTAAACAGTCCAGTGATGCCTGAATATTATATAAATATTTTTGTTACACCTATTCAGTATATTCTAGGATGTGCTAAAATATCAAACCCATCTGAGTTACGGTTTTCACGCAGTTCTAGAAAATGTCTTCCAATCGGTATTAGCAAAAAGTCCAAACACCTTGCATAGCTAATTTCTCAACACCAAAATTCTTAGAAAAATATTTTGAATAACTTTCCCTTCTGTGTCGAAGCCATGCGAATGTCCGAAATATATTTTCTATTAAGTTCTACGTTAAGCTCGATTACTTAATCGCTAAGACTACTATTAACATGCATGGACTTCTATTAACATGCATGGACTTCTATTTGGTAGAGTAACATGATTCATCCAAGCATGTAACTTATTCTCAATTTGAGGCTATATCGAATTAGCTATGCCTACTTTCTTGAAACATTGACAATCTGACCTGTTATGAGTTCAGCCTTAATGCTCACCTAATATATGATAATTGGCACATCCAATATTTGATATTTCTTGATCAATGTACTAGCATGTATTACAGCTTCCTATCTCTGAAAATCCAGATTCATGTAATTAGTCATGAAGGAGATATGACCATTTCATTATAGAGTCACAAGTCAGTCACCTAAAATATAGATCCAAGTAAATTTGATTCATGGATGCTTGCTATGTCTTTCTTATACAACCATTTCCACATTCATGGTTAGTAAAGGAGCTAAGCCCACCTGAGTAAAACGGTTATGGTTAAGTAGAGAAGTAAGATCTAATGATGAAGAGTGAGCTACGTAAATAAATGATTAACTTAAGCTTAAGGACCGAAGGCCACCAAGAAAGGATTACGTATAATTAAGTTATGATGATGAACTAGAGCTAACTCATTTTATGTTAATCAAGGTACGTATCTTGGAGACCAAGGAAGCGAGGCAACAAGCAGCTAACTAATTCTATTGCTTGATCTTCGAAGAGTGAGCTCTACTTTCTATAAAATGCATGAATAATTATGAAGCATGATTTGAGTATAACTATGAAGCATGATTTACAAGTTGAAGCATGAGCATGATTAATTACATCTTTAGACTTGCCAAGTTTCTATATGCATGATACCAGTCTACAGACAGTTGGACGATATCGGCCCTATCGAATCGAGATGTTGATAGGGTGTGCGCATGAAGAACGGTAAGGTGTTCGGGAAGGTGGCCAACTCCTTGAGCACACACTCTATCCTTGTAGACTTGGGTATGATTATTGATATTTATCTTGTCTCGAGACCATGTTACATATAAATTGTGATGAGCATGCATAGCATTCCTTTTCAAAGATCAAGTACAACTATTTCAAAAACCTTACTTGATCTAAAATGGCAAGTCTAGAATATAGCCCTAAGTGGCGCCCTGTACGTATTTCTAAATGTGCAGGCTAACTGTTGATGCGGATGGATGCAAGGAAGTGAGCCGGAGTTGGGGATATCGTGGTTGCAGCCCGGTAGTGTGTGTCTCCATACACGTACTACAACCATGTTCTTCCGCTAATATTATTTAAGATAATGTGTCGTGTCTCTTATAAGTAATCATGTTGTAACAAGTTGTATGCTTCCTTAAGTCTTTAATCATGATGATGTGCATCTAATTTATATAGTTGGTTTGGTAATTAAAGCATGGAAATGGAATCTAAAGATGAAACCACTGGTGTAGTAAATTTTAACTGTAAGCCCCAACTATTTAACTTATTTGATCTCTAAGTTGACCTTCCATTGTTTCCTAAACTAACTTCTTTTTATCTCCTAAACCATTTGATATTAAATAAAAAGGCTTCGATAATTATGGATTACTATTTTAGTGAAAAATATTTCTTATACCCAAAATAGTAAATAATGTCCTTGTAGCGTACCACCCGTAGCGCACCGGTCTCCGAGGCACGTTTTTACATGTCTTGGGGGTCGGGGCATTACAGATTGGCTACGTAGTCAATTCGTATGAAAGTATGAGTAACATGAAAAGTTAGGAACGGGAGCCCAACTTCATACGACTATGATTCGTACTAAAGGATTTTTTCTATCTCTTAAACTCTTTGAGTTCCCTGCATATTTCTTTCGTGGCAATAATCTCTACTGGGTGCATTAGTATTCAGCCCTTTCGAACTTCCTTTGTTTTGCAGAATGAAACATCGGCGGCACAAGTGGGATCGGGTGGGAAAGAAAGATGTCGAAGAAGAGGAAGGCTTTACTATCTTATTCTCATTTTCAATCAAATGCTTCAGTATAAACTCTATCCTCTTTCCGAACTTCTAAACTCCAAGATTCCGCCTTAAACCCTAAATAATTGAAGTTTGATTTCTATTCAATTTACTTACGGTCTTTACATTCCGTCATTTACTTTGAAAGTATTTACATTATGCATCTAACAACCTAACTTATAAACTGGAACTGGCTGAAGTGTGGAATACCGCCACTGTCGTCATTGCTTTCTATTTACTTTCAAGTCGTTACTTTCCGTATACTAACATAACCCTTTTCATTTTCAAGTATTTACCTTAATGTATTTACCCTACATCTTTCGATTCAGCTTATATACATATATATATATATATATATATATACACCTTATGTCTTTCGATTCAGCTTATATATATATATATATATATATACTTATAAACTGGATCCAACTGTAGTGCGGTCTGGTCCGCCACTGTTGTAATGCTTTCTATTTATTTCTAACGCCTATACATTCGGTATTATAATTTAACTTATAAAATGGATGCAACTGTAGTGCGGTCCGGTCCGTCACTGTTGTAATGTTTTCCATTTATTTCTAACGCCTTTACAGTCGGTATTTTGATTTAACTTATGAATTAGATCCAACCATAGTGCAGTCTGGTCCGCCACTGTTGTAACGCTTTATATAAACTCTGGTCAGCTGATGGGTATTGAATAGTCTATTGGTTTCACTATGGATCGATCCTCGTATAGAGGAAATGCTGCCCAAATTTCCGGGTGATTAAATAATAATACTCTTCTAATTAAACCAACTCTAAAATGTCTACTCCACCCATGTGGCACCCCAGTACGTATTTCTAGGTTAGTGAAATCGGGGTGTTACACCATTCATCTTCCCTGATGAAGAAAAAGAAGAGCAAAATATCGGAGATGTCAAGGACGTGGACAAAGAAGTCTTGACGAAAAAAGCGAAACAGAGAAAAGCGAGGCATGAGTGAAAAGCTGCCAAAATCACTTTCGGTAAAACCTCAAAGTGAAAGTTGAGGGATGAGACCGAAAGCGAGAAAGATGAAGAAGCTCAAACTGAGGGGGAATGCCAGTTTGAAGGAGAGGATGTTGATGATGTAGAGATCGACACTGCGGCTGAGGAGTTGAAGGAGTCAACTCTCAGTGGTGAAGAAGAAGCAGCAACAGCGAAGAAGGCCTTGGATTCGGATAAGCCAGACAAGGTAATGTTGAAGAAGGCTGATGAAATCGTTGTTGCACCGAGAAACTTGATGAGGTGGTTAACACTATTTCAATGGGCATGTTTCCAGAAAGTACGCTTTCCATTCAACCCGAGTCATCTAAAGCGGAAGGAAGAAGGTGGTGGAAAAAGCGACTGCACCCACTTCTAAAACTGCACATGTTGATGATGATGAAACTGAGAGCGATGACGATCAACCTTTACGTCAAGCGCTTTTCTTGAGCAGAATGAAAGCCACAAACAAAAGGGAATCATCTACAAATATCACAGAAGCACCCATCTTAAGGACATGAGTCCAATTGAAGAAACCTTCAATGATGATGAAGCTGATCTGATTCTGGATTTCACAGATGAACCCATTGATGCAAAAGACATGGCCCAGAAAGTGCTTCAAGCCACAAAAGTCCAAGCTGATGATGATGTCAAGACGCGCTATGAAGGAAAGGAGGTGGCAAATCATTTGCTCGAATCAGCAGCTTACTTTTTTGCCTATGTGTATATTCGTGGATCGGAATATAACAAGGTTTTTAAAGCACGGACAATCTATGGAAAGGATATTCTGGAACACATTGAAGCGGATTAACTTCAACAATACAACATCAGATACTTTAGTGACTTGATCAACCTTGAAGAGGTATGAAGGAAGATTGATGCAGTGCTGCTATTCTCCACTCGAGAATTGATCGAGGGACAAAAGGAGGATGTTCCAGAAATCGCTCCACAGACAACTGGTGAAGAAGAAACAAGTGCAGAACCGCTCCAACCGAAAATGACAGAGCTGGAGTGGGCATAAAAAGTTTATGATTAAGTGGTCTCAGTCACTTCAAGCCAAGAAAGATCCGTGTACTTCGATGTGTAGAAAAGGGAGGGAAACTTGAAGTCAATCATCGAAGATCTTGTGCTCACGAAGGAAAAGATTGCTAAACTTGAAGAGACGAGTCAAAACTTGAAAGAAATCAAGAAATCCATGGCGAAAATTCAGCAAGTCAACAAAGAGAATGATGAGAAGCTCCTAGCTAGAGTAAATGAGATCGAAGCGAAGGATAAGGTGCTACAAGACAATATCGTGGAAGTCAAGCAACTCCAAAATAACCTCCAAGAAGCGAAGGAGAAACTTGAAGCTGAAATCAAGCTCAAGGAAGAAGCACTCACATCAGTGGCCAATAAAGAGATCACCATATCTAACAAAGAGATTGAACTGCAGCACGTACGAAATCAAATCAAGAGGAGCAGGAGAAGATGACAGCTGCTATTGGAATGGAAGAGACGATAAAGTCTCAAGGCAATGAGATTGATGCCTTGAAATCAAAAGTGGAATCACTTGAAGGCGATGTCCAGACAAGGAAAGAGCATCAAAATAGCTTGGAGATTGAGCTCAAAAAGGTCAACAAAGAAAACACCCGCTTGAAGAATGAGCTCAACAGTACCAAGTACGAAAAGAAAGTGATTCAAGATAACACTTCCGCCAAGAGAGTTTATGAACTTGAGGCAGAAGTGATGAGACTTCAAACAAAAGCGAACAATGTTGAAACCGCTCTATCCACCAGCCAAAAAGAATACAAAGAAATTGCTTCAGCCTTTGACAAACAGGAGAGAGAGTTTGAAGAAAAGGTGAAGCTAGCAGTGGAGTTCAAGCCAGTAATGGAGAAATTACTGAAGGAGAGTGTGGTGATGACCACTGAAGTGTTGAAGAAAGCATCTACCATCTCACATATGGAAAGAGAACTTACTCCTCTTCATCTACTGCAGACTCAAGTTTCCATCGCTCCACAACCCATTGTTCCTCAAGTGATTGTTGGTGAGGCTAACAAGGGGGGAATTGAAGGGTTAAAGCAAAAGCAGGAAGTGAGGAGCTCGAGTGATGAAAGAAAGGTGAAAAAGCAGAAAGTCCAGTCAGTTGTGATCAAAGACGTTCCACTGAAAAGTGTTAAAACTACAAAATATGTTGCTGCCCCGGTTCAACTATAGAGTGTTGGTCATCACCAACAAGGAGTGAAAAGAAGAACAAGGGGAGCAAAGTAAGATGATTTGGAGGATGAACAATTGAAGATATATGATGATATATACCTAGAATATCACAGCATATGGGGAGAAGAGAACTTTCTCCTCTATCAACGATATGCTCCAATCAATGATGAAGAAGCCAGATGGCTAAAGAAGAAAACATGTTCAAAAATAATTGGGATGATGAGAAATGAGAATCGCTTGTCTAACAGAGAAGCCATGAAGAAAGATGCAATTGAAACCACCCTCCGAGGTTTTTGTGAGAATCTCTTCAAGACTCTCGAGGAAAATGTGGCATATACATACGGGATTTCTGTTATGCTCAATAGAACTGCTGAGGAAATCAAGGCAAACAGAGAAGCAAATTCTCATGCCCAATTTGTTGAAGGGATTATTGAAGAAGAGACGGTAGATCCGGAGTGGGAGGTGGCCATGGAAAAACTCATCAAATGGCATTATTTTTGGAATGTCTAGAGGATAGAGTTTGAGATGAGAACGTTCATCGCTTTCATGGAGCAATATTATCTTGCACTCTAGACAAGAATCTGTGAACAGGCCAAGAAGAGAGGAATTTTGATCAAGCCACCGGCCAAGACTTATCTTCCAGTTCCTACCAAGATTGGCACCAATGACAAGGACTTTGGTTTTCTTGAAAACGAAGTGATCATTTGTTACAAGGCCATGAGGTATGGAGACAACCCAACTTGATGCGAACACAGTATACGCGGAAGCTAAGGACACGACAACGTCAATTACGAAAGGATTCGACCCAAAAATACAACTAAAAATAAGACTTCTAATTATACTATGAACCGAATTAAATCCCCCAAAGATTTCCGATCTAAATCCGATCTATCCAATTATACTCAAAACCTACCAAAATAAAAATACACTGAATAGGCGTCATCAGAAACATAAGCTATGCAAGTCCGATTAAGCTCAAAATTTAACACAAGTCACGACTTAGGGTTATGAAGAACATATCCAAAATTCAGAAAAAAAACGCACGAGTAGTTATCGATTTGTCACGGTGGTTATTTCAGGTCAGATTTAGGGCTCAAAAACGGATCTAGAATTAATCTAAGGGTTTTCTCGGATTGGATGGTTATAGGAACGATGGTTAATGGATATTTGTGATATATGAAAGGTGAGGAATGGTTGAGAATGAAAATCAAACAATGGATTCACGAAATTTGAAAATTAAAAGGGATGAAAATTACCAGAATCGAACCCCAAATCTACAAGGATCCGAAATGCGAGTATCAAGCAATCTTCGTGGCTCGACTAACCCGGATACTATGAGATATCACGAACGAGTCAATTGAATTCAAGTTTGAAGTTGCCAACAACAAACCCTACCAAGAACCTTCAGTTTTTTGTGAGACAAGAGAATAACGTGAAAGCTGTTTTTCATTCAATCAAGTCTAAAGAGTATGAAGGAAAATTAAACATAAATACTAATCTAAGAGGGCCGAAAATACCAAGTAATGGGCCTAAGAAAAACGGGCCAATTAATCACCTAAACATGTTGTGATAATTGGGCCTAAAATAAAATAATTATAAGTTCAGTTTCGTTTCCTCTTAATGGG
The DNA here is from genome assembly GCA_001642375.2 of Mentha longifolia. Classification (NCBI taxonomy): domain Eukaryota; kingdom Viridiplantae; phylum Streptophyta; class Magnoliopsida; order Lamiales; family Lamiaceae; genus Mentha; species Mentha longifolia. The sequence goes on from CM038112.1 coordinate 32,650,546, forward strand.
CCTCCGAAATATCATCTTCTACACTTGTAAAATTCACCAATTTGTAATGATGACATCCGGTTCCTTCATCTTCCAATCTCTTCGGAATGTAGCATTGCAAATATCCTTGTAGCTTCTTGGCTCTTGATCTCGTCACTGGTCCCCCGAGCTGCAAGTCCCGATTGATTTCTTCAATGCTAGGTCCCGTCTCATCATTCCCCCCCTGTTGAAAAGAATTCATCCTCGAATTCAAGTCCTCCTCAACATCTCGATCATCTGCAGGAAACAGAGACAAATCAGCCACATTAAAAGTGGAAGAACACTTATACTCACACGGAAGATCAAGTCGGTAAGCGTTGTCATTAACACGCGCGACCACGGTGAATGGTGCATCGCCACGAGGCATCAACTTCGAATTCCTCAAGTTAGGAAAACATCCCGGGCTGAAGTGTATCCAAACCTTATCACCAGGTTTGAACAATACTTGCTTGCGGTGTGCGTTCGCCTTTGTTGCGTTCTTAGCACCTTGAAGCTCGATCCTCTATTTCACTTTAGCATGCATCTCTCGAACCTGTTCAGCCCTACGAGAACCTTGCAAACTCGAAAGATGATCAGTAGGCAAAGGAATAAGATCCGTTGGTGTCAACGGATTAAATCCATAAACAACCTTAACTGGAGACATGTGTGTAGAAGAATGCACAACTCTGTTATAAGCAAATTCAGCGAATGGCAAGCACTCTTCCCATGACTTAAGATTGTTCTTAACAAGTGCACGCAGTATTGTACCTAACATCCTATTAACGACTTCCATTTGACCATCGGTTTGAGGATGACAGGCAGTAGAAAATAGTAGTTTGGTACCCAACTTTCCCCATAAGACACGCCAAAAATGTCCTAAGAATTTTGAATCCCTATCAGACACAATGGTTCTAGGAATTCCATGTAGACATACTACTTCACGAAAGAATAAATTTGCAATGTAAACAGCATCATCAGTCTTTCGGCAAGCAATAAAGTGAGACATTTTTGAAAACCTATCAACAACTACAAAAATAGAATCTTTGCCAGACTTAGACCGAGGCAAGCCTAAGATAAAGTCCATTGAGGTGTATACCCAAGGTGCAGTAGGTGCTGGTAAAGGTGTATACAACCCAAACGGATTAGACGTAGACTTAGCCTTTTTACAAGTAATGCATCTAGCACAGACTCTCTCTACATCCCTTTTCATGCGTGGCCAGTAAAAATGTTCATGCAATAGACTCAATGTCTTCGCAACACCAAAATGACCTATAAGACCCCCCGCATGAGATTCTAACACAAGCAACTCCCTCATAGAACAATTAGGGACACATAACTTCGAATCCCTAAACAAGAAACCTTCAGACACATAGTACGAGTCAACAACCCTATATTTTCCATCACATGATGCAAAGATAGGTCCAAAGAAATGATCATTCACATAAAAACTCTTAATATGCTCAAGACCTAAAAACTGTGCATGCATAACAGAAATCAACGCGTACCTGCGAGAAAGAGCATCAGCAACCACATTCTCTTCTCCCTTCTTGTACTTGATCACATAGGGAAATGACTCTGAACTCAACCCATCGAGCATGACGTGAGTTCAAGTTCTGATGTCCTTTCAAATGCTTCAATGATTCGTGATCAGTGTGAATCACGAACTCTTTCGGCCTCAAGTAGTGCTGCCAAGTCTCCAAAGACCTCTTCAATGCATACAACTCCTTATCGTACGTAGAGTACCTAAGGGCTGCTCCATTTAGCTTCTCACTGAAATAGGCGACTGGCTTCCTGTCCTGCATCAAAACAGCACCAATCCCTATGCCGGAGGCATCACACTCAATCTCGAACATTTTATTAAAATCAGGCAAAACCAACACAGGAGCATTACACAATTTCAATTTCAATAAGTTAAAAGCATGCTCTTGGGCTTTGCCCCACTCAAACTTCTTATCTTTCCTACTCAACTCAGTCAATGGTGCAACAATAGATGAAAAATCACTCACAAAGCGACGATAAAATCCAGCTAAACCATGGAAAGACCTAACATCAGCACATGACTTAGGTGTCGGCCACTCCTCTATGGCTTTCACCTTTGTCCTATCAACTTCTATTCCACGTTTACTTACAACAAAACCAAGAAATACAACCTCATCCATGCAGAATGTATACTTAGACAAATTAGCATATAATTTTGCATCACGCAACAACACAAACACATGCCTAAGATGTCTAACATGCTCATTAACACACGTACTATAGACAAGGATATCATCAAAATAGACCATAACATACTTCCCTATGACATCACGTAAGACATGGTTCATAAGTCGCATGAATGTACTAGGGGCATTGGTAAGGCCAAACGGCATCACAAGCCATTCATACAGTCCATGTTTCGTTTTGAACGCAGTCTTCCATTCATCCCCCTCACTCATCCTCACTTGAAAATATCCAGAATGTAAATCAATTTTTGAAAAGACAGACGCTCCAGACAACTCATCTAACATGTCATCCAATCGGGGAATAGGGAAGTGATACTTTACCGTTATCTTGTTGATAGCTCGGCAGTCCATGCACATGCGCCATTCGTTGTTCTTCTTTGGTACGAGGATGACAGGTACTGCGCACGGTGACAAGCTCTCTCTGATTTGCTTCTTCTCCAGCAACTCTTTGACCTGACTGGTCAATCTCCTTGGTTTCCTCAGGGCTGGTACGGTAAGCAGGTCTGTTTGGAAGGACTGCTCCCGGCTGGAAGTCGATCTGATGTTCAATTCCTCGAATTGGCGGCAGACCACTAGGAATCTCTGTGGGGAAAACATCCTTGAACTCCTTCATTAACGGCTGCAAAACAGGAGGAATAACAACATCAGGAGTATCATTAGCCTTAAAATTAACTATAATGATAGCATTACCTGATTTAATGGCGGTTTGAACTCCTTTTACGCCGATGAACAAGTTCTGGTGTGCCGTACCGGAACCGGAAGAAGTGGCAACAGTGGACAGCCTTGGTGGAATCCTTGGGAACGGTTGAGTTTCCCTTAGGGCGTGGGGACTCTATCGTGGGCTGTCTTGGTTTAATGGGCTGCTTGCCCTCAGCACGTTTCTCCTTATCTTCCTTGAACTTTTCTTGCATACGCCGCTGATCTTTACTCACATCTTTCGGCGCTAGTGGCCACAATCACGTGGTGCGTCCTTCTCGAGTCACGGCATAAGTATTGGCGAACCCATCGTGTATCACCTTCCTGTTGAATTGCCAAGGACGACCAAGCAAAATATGTGCCGCCTCCATAGGGATGACGTCACACAAAATAGTGTCAGTAAAACGACCAATAGAAAAGGTACAGGTACCTAATATCCGACGCATATCTCTCCTCTGTCTGTCAACCATTGCAATCGGTACGGTTTCGGATGCTTCTGTGGGATCAAATTCAGCTTCCCCACTGCATACTGACTGATAGCGTTGATCACGCTTCCACTATCTATGATGAACGAACACACCTTGTTTTGGATTGAACAACGTGAGTAGAAGATGTTCTCCATCTGATCATTCTGTTCTTCCTCTCGAATAAGGCTCAAGGCTCGGATCGAAATAAGGCTGACGTGCGTTGGCTTCGGTTGCTCCTCCACAACATCACCCATGATGCTGCTAACTAGGGGTTGTTCGGTATCCCCTTTAACTTCTTCTTCTTCTTCGAATTCCTCTTCACTCGCTGATTCTAACTCATTCTGCTCGGTGAGGAATAAAACTCTGCGATTCGGACACTGTGCTTGAAAGTGTCCCCATCCTCTGCACTTGTGACACTGGATGTCACGTGCTCTCCCTGGAGTACTATTCTGATGCTGACTAGGTTGCACAGGGCGATTCTGAGCATAATTGTTCAGTGCGAGCAAAGTGTAGTCAGGTCTGCGAGAGGGTTATGGTGCAGACTGCTCAAAACGACGAATTGGTTGTGTGGACTGGTTAGGAGGATGTGTAGGGGTTGTCCTAGACGTGGAAGAGTCGCCTTGATTCCAAGAACTCCTAGCAGGCGTCGACTGGAAGGATCGACGACGTCCATCTCTGAGCTGTCGTTCTACAATAGATGCATAATGAACCATTGCTTCAACTGAATCGAAGTCTTTCAATTCGACTTCACAAGCAATGTCTGGGTTCATTCCTTCAACATACCGGTTGAGGGTGGCAAACAGTGTCTCTTCCTTTCCAACCCTGTTCATAGCTGTCTCGAGCTCCTTGTGGTACTCCTCAATCGAACGAGTGCCCTGCTTGATCTTGTTCAACCTCTTCTCAAGCTCTCGTTCATAGTGTACTGGAATGAAACGTCCTCTCATGACGTCCTTCATCTCTTACCAAGTGTTTATAGGTGGATATCGATCATGGCGTCTTCTCTCTTGCTGATTTTCCTACCATGAGGCTGCATATCCTCTGAACTCCAAAGAAGCAAGCTGAACCTTCTTCAACTCAGGAAAGTCGTAACAATCGAAGATCTTATTAACTTTCCTCTCCCAATCGAGGTACACATCAGGATCATGTAACCCGTCAAATTCTAGAATGCTTGTCTTAATATTATTTAACAAGCTATCTGCATCGCCGTGTCGGCGCTGGTTGGCAGCAGAATTCATGCCTGGGAGGTGGAGGTGGACGTGGACGTTGATGACGACGGTCACGTCTCTGTGGAAACTCAAATTCAGTCCTCTGACTCCTCATTATAATCATCATATTCTTCTTCATGATCATCAGGATCGGGCTCAGACACTGGCTGAGGCTGGGGACGATGTGGTATCTCTCGGTGGACAGGTTGTCGTCTAAGTGGTGGAACTTGCTGGATAGGCTGATTCCTGATTGGTGGAGGTAATGGTGCTCGATTCTTGAGACGTTCGAACTGTGCCATTACTTTATCTAACGTATCATCAATCTTCTGTTCCAGTAATTGGTTGCGCCTCTTAAAGTGTTGTGCCAAGGCATCAAAGTGATACTTAGCTTCCCAAGGTTGTTGAGATGATGAGGACATCTCAAGAGGTGTAGTAGACGACTTGGGTGGGTTGTCATGATTCTTGGAATCGTCTCCGGATTTCATGGTACCTACAAAACGAGCAAATGTAAAAGAAACAAATAAAATCCTCACAGTTCCTCACAATCACTCGTTTGTTCTCTCAGATTTTTAATCACTCGTGTATGTCACTCAGATCACTCGTGTATGTCACTCAATTTGCAGTCACTATAGTCTCTAAACCTCAAACCCTTGGCAGAACCGATGTGGACTTCTCGGCTTGAATCAAGAACTCGAACTTAACTCTCAAAGGATCACAGGTATAGTAGGAAACATAAAGTTGCTGCAATGTGGGGTAATTTGCAAACTAGGTAAAGGAAATAAGCAATTACGGAAGTGTATAGGTATGGTGGCTAGGTAATGGTTAAGCAAATAGGAAAGGCTGAGAAAGAAGAAAGGCTGAAGAGAAGAAAGAAAGGCTAACTAGGAATTTCGGATATAAGTCGTAACAAGTTATGAGCACTAACCCTACTTAAAACAACTTAGAAACTGACTCTACACTACCCAATATACTCAAGTATAGCAGATTATGAGTTACTGGGACGAAAACTGCAAAAATTCCCAAAAACTGGAAAAGTTCGATGGCTAATTTGAACTAGTAAACGGTGGAATTTGGCTTACCGTACCTATATGTCATGGCAAAGCAATGAGTTCGATGCGGAGCGCCGTTCCGCTTCAGGAATGGTATTATGGCCAAAATTCTGAGTTACGGGTCAAATTTGGCGACCGTTTTACCCCTAGCCGACGAAACCATCAAAACGAAGATGAAAAGACTCAAAGACTCAAGAACTATCAAAGAAACAATCAAGAAACAGAAGGTGACACAGTAGGGCTTCGAATTATATCTCTTTTTTTTTCTTTTTTCTTTTTTATATCGATTCTTCTCTCTCTTTTTTTTTTTTTTTTTAAATGATCGAAACTTTTGCCCCCACTATGTTACGACGCCAACATCCTATTTGGATCGAACCACAATCAGCAGAACTGACGTGGCTCTGGTACCAAAATTTATTATGCGAACACAATATGCGCGGAAGCTAAGGACACGACAACGTCAATTACGAAAGGATTCGACCCACAAATATAAGACTTCTAATTATACTATAAACCGAATTAAATCCCCCAAAGATTTCCGATCTAAATCCGATCTATCCAATTATACTCAAAACCTACCAAAACAAAAATACATTGAATAGGCATCATCAGAAACCTAAGCTATTCAAGTCCGATTAAGCTCAAAATTTAACACAAGTCACGACTTAGGGTTATGAAGAACATATCCAAAATTCAACAAAAACGCATGAGTATTTCGATTTGGCACGGTGGTTATTTCAGGTCAGATTTAGGGCTCAAAAACGGATCTAGAATTAATCTAAGGATTTTCTGGGATTGGATGGTTATAGGAACGATAGTTAATGGATATTTGTGATATATGAAAGGTGAGGAATGGTTGAGAACAAAAATCAAACAATGGATTCACGAAATTTGAAAATTAAAAGGGATGAAAATTACTAGAATCGAACCCCGAATCTACAAGGATCTGAAACGCGATTATCAAGCAATCTTCGTGGCTCGACTAACCTGGATACTACGAGATATCGTTTGAAGTTGCCAACAACAAACCCAACCAAGAACCGTCAGTTTTTTTGTGAGACAAGAGAATAGCGTGAAAGTTGTTTTTCATTCAATCAAGTCTGAAGAGTATGAATGAAAATTAAACATAAATACTAATCTAAGAGGGCCGAAAATACCAAGTAATGGGCCTAAGAAAAACGGGCCAATTAATCACCTAAACATGTTGTGTAAAATAATTATAAGTTCAGTTTCGTTTCCTCTTAATGGGCCTCCGAAATATCATCTTCTACACTTGTAAAATTCACCAATTTGTAATGATGACATCCGGTTCCTTCATCTTCCAATCTCTTCGGAATGTAGCATTGCAAATATCCTTGCAGCTTCTTGGCTCTTGATCTCGTCACTGGTCCCCCGAGCTGCAAGTCCCGATTGATTTCTTTAATGCTAGGTCCCGTCTCATCACAACTCCCGAGCAATTTAGGGAAGCAAAGAATAAAGTTTATGGCACCTACAATGAGCTCCACCGAGTCTCTAATCTCTGTAATGAATATCTTTGTAATAGCTTCACACACTCTATATGAGATAATCATTACTTGTCCCCAAAAACAAAGTCTCATTGTTTATCGCTTTATGCTAGTTAACTATGATACTTGATTAATTGGTTAAAAGCGAAAATCTATAATAATCGCTTTATAATAACCAATTCACTCTGGTACCATATTTAAAGCAATTAGTTAAAAGCGGAAACCTCTATTTCTTGCTTCTAACTAAACAGCTTTAATGCCTTCACAGCAAAATTGCTCTAATACATTAGGCAGTTGAAGGATTTGGTACAATAAAGAATAAGTTTATCGTTCTTATACCTTCGAGTGAAAGTATTTCACTTAGAAACCGTAGATTTATGTATTTAGATCTATAGGGTTTTGGCATCATCAAAAAGGGGAAAATTGTTGGAATATTTATTAAGGGGAAGCGAAATCTATTTTTGTTTTTTTAATATATATACAATTTTTGTTTTGATTAGATTCCAAAACCTCATAGAACTTCCCCTTATTATTTTTTATGAAGACCAAGTATCGCTTCATGTAATTTTTAATGTATTAGAAAAGGCTCACTTGTTAAGGGGCTATATCTTTTTAAGTGTATTTTGTCCCAGCTCAAGTGATGCAGCTCAAGCGAAGAGACAAGAAGCGAAGAAATGAAAAGCGAAGAAGACTTTATAATTTTCAAGTGTGCTAGAAGCGGAAAGTCACAAGAGATCACTTTATCAAAAGTGAGAAGCGACTACAATAAAAGCAACTTGAAGAAAAGCGCTCGTGCAAAGCTACTCTGAGAAAGCGACATCAGTACAAGCGTTAGGTCAACTGTATTCAGCACTGATAAAGCACTCGTGAGAAAGCACGAGAAGCGACGAAGTGAACTAGAGTTTGAATTTCAAAATTCAAACTCTGCAACAGTTCATACACTTCATAAATATGGCGCAACAGTCAAAGGACGCGTGGAAGATTGCTATAGGTCAACAGATATCGCCGGATTAGTGCACAACTTTTGTCTCCGCTACACGCGCCACCAACCTCTCTAACGGGTAGCTGGCAATCTCTCACTATAAATAGGGGTGCATTCTCAACGTTGAAGACTTAAGAAACTATTCTCTCGCGCACAATTTTTCTGCAAGAACTTCAGAGTTTTCACAGCATTCAAATCTCCTAAGTTCTGCAACTTTAGAGTTTAGTTCAGTCCTTAGAAACCCTAAAAACTTTCTAAGTTAGCAGCACCTAAAATCCCTTCAATCCTAGACTAGAAACTTATCTTTCAAAATCTATGAGGAGAATCCTTATCCTTTTTACGTGTTCTTCATTGTAAAATGATTCTCTAAGTTAGAACCTTCAAAACCAAACCCCAACTCAAAGTCTGTTTTGTGTTGTAAGTTTGTATTTATTTTGTTGATTGCGAAGCTTGTGTTTGCATACACAAGTGGAAGGTCATTTTTAGGTTGTTTATTAGGTCCCTTGAGAACCCGTTGTAATCTCAAAGATTTGAACTCGTGTTGAGTTTGAATCACTTCACTGGGAAGGATAAAACCAAGACATGTTCATTGTTGTTGTGTTCGAGTTCCAAGTAAAGGAATTTCAAGTTGCGGAGTGAAGCCAACAAGTGGATGTAAGAGCGTAACCTCCGAACCACTATAAATCGCTTGTGTCCTTTGCTGCTTTCTTAGCTAAGTTTTCTTGCTTTCATTTCTTTATATTTACAAGCTTTGATTATTACATAAGACACGCACTCACTCTAAGCAACCAACACTGTTTTTAACTTAAGCAATATTTTAAAATACGTATGGTTTAACAAATTAGAAGTCTTTTAAAAAAAGTCAAATACCTCATCATAATTGGATACTATAATTGCACGTATTTATATAATAACCTAGATCTTTTTGGTGTTCTAACAAGTCATCAATTTTGTATGTATATTTTTGTTTTCTTTTTTTTTTTTAGATCAATTACTTATTCTTAATGTTGAGATTTAACATATTTATTATATTGTTAGTCTGATTGAAAAAAAAATAAAAAGATATACAAGGAATTATAATGCACAAATTACAATATTATTTGATAAAGTTTCAACATTATGTGTAAGAAACTTTGAACATATATCATCAATTTAATCGTTTGTATAGCTATTATTTTTTTTCTTTACATTGTCTATTTTACAGTTCTAACAAAATCTTACAAGATTTGTAATATTAACAAGTATTTTTTCGCAATGGATAAACTTATATCTAAGAGCAAAGAGAAGAACAATCCTTCTCAAATTAACAAAGTCAAACAAGAAAAGGTTTAATACACACGGGATCCTTTATCTCAAATTGTCACGCCCCAATTCCCGAGGGAAGGCGCACGCGCCAAGGGTGTGACTAGGGTTTGGAATAAAGAAGCGGGGATAGAAAGGAGATTCAATTCATTTCAATTATCGATTGATACTTCCCGAAAAGTTGGGCAGTATCTCTTGTGCAAAGGGAATAAGCCAGAATAAATACAACGGCAATATATCCAACATAACAACATATCATTATACTAGGATCGCGTAGGATTCGATGGCTCAACAAATCAACATAAGTCCATCATTTCAATACATAATATCGAGTTCAAGTTCTCGAGAATAGATAGTGGATAAATTCAGAGTGTATATTTCTAGTTCAAGACAAGAAATACATTTAGCGGAAGCTTATCAAAAAGAGATTTCCTAGCCTCAGCTCCGCACCGTCATCACAGCTGCATCAACCTGAAAACATTTGAAAACATTTGGGCTGAGTACTAATGTACTCAGTAGGCTGCGTATTTTATCAATAGTTTGAAAACATAGCAGTTTATCCATATCATAGGCATGACTTGGAGGTTTTGGAAAACAAAATACAACTAAGCATGCTAAATCATTTTACTTGTGCTGCAGCTTCATGTCGCTCTCTACAGTTACTCTTACTGTGATTCCGGACCTCTAGCCACCGACGAATCCATATATCCAGACTTCGGGTCGAAACCGGAGAGTCTATTTGAGCTAGTGAATTCCAAGTCGAAACTCAGGAATTCCATTGAAATAGTATGTGAGAGAGATCAACCAATCACATAACTACCAGGGGAGTGTACACGATTCAAGGCTAGTTTATAAGGCTAAGCGATGAATCTCGATCGATTACTTCAGAGCATTAAACATGTAGAGCGCACATTAAACATTTTCATGGATAACCAGTTTTCATCTTTAAAACCATGAGCATATATAACTCGTATACTTTGGAAAAATAAGTCCACCTCTTGAAGCGTAGATAGAATTGTCGGTCTTGATAGGCAACGTTTAAATTAATGTCATCGTCGAACCGCGCCTATTCATAACAATATAATAAGAATTCTAAAATTCTTAAAATAAATCTAAGGGAAATATATTCTCCTTCTATTTTTTCTTGATTGTAAATCTGTTAAGGTTAACAGATTTATTGGAATTCTTTAAATCTTTTTATTAATAGAATAATCATTTCCTTATTAATAACTAGTCCAATTAAATAATTAATTGGGTTCAAATATTCGTTGAATAATTATTCCGAAGTTAGGATAAATTCCGGAACACATTTTTGGGCTAATTAATGCTTGATAATTAATTAAACCTTAATTATTCTTAATCCATTTGCATATTTCTTTAGCAATAATTTTAGGGACACACTTGGGTCAGCCGGAGGCACCGTGCGGTCGGGCTAAAATAATGGCACTTTTATTCATATAGATTGACACTTTTCTGTATAAAGATTGACACTTTTAAAAATTGTCATTTTATTCGTAAAATAATTATGTTAAATATTGACACTTTTATTCATATAGATTGACACTTTTCTGTATAAAGATTGACACTTTGGGCCCGGCCGCACGGTGCCTCCGGCTGACACAAGTTTTTGTCAAATTTTATTAGAAATGAGCCCAATCATTCAATTTCTCGGCCCACTCGAATAGGCCCATTAGAGAAGATGCACCCGGCCCACACCTTGAATTAACTTGGCCCGACTTTGAATTGATCCCCAACGCCCAGTGATTGAAACCCATTTTCAAAACCCACTTTTCTCCTGCTGCAAAACATACGCAAACACACACCTACAACTCGCTCTCTCTCTCGATCTCATCTTCTTCTTCTTTCCTCGGCATAATCGCCGGCGGCCGCCACCTCTCCGGCGCCGCCGCTTTGGCATCCTGCTCTTCTCTCTCGTTTAACTCCTCTCCCAACAGCTATCTCTCTCTCGAAATCCCCAAATCGAAAGCCCATTTCGGAGCCCCTAATTTCCAGAATCGGAATCGAGCTCCCTTCCTCGTCGCCGGCGTCGCTGCTGCTGTTACATCACCGGTGCCGCCTACGTATTTGCAGCGGCTTTCCGCCGACGCCGTCATGGCTGTTACGCAGCCGCCTCCGTCGTGAGCTGCTGCTCACTGGAATCGTCGTCTCCGACCCGACGCCACAGCTGCTGAGCGGTGCTCTCTCTCTCTCTTCTGTTTCAACACCGATGAACGCCGCGGCTGCATCACCCCTGTACCTCAGCGCCGCCGCGGCTGCAGCACCTCGTCTGCGGCTTCTTTCCTTGATTCCGATGAGGTCCGCTGCTCTCGCCTTGGTGCTCAAAGGCCGACACCATCATCAAGCCTCCGATCAAGAGTCGTACGCAGAGGAGGTTCAGCCCCTGCCTCTTTTCTTCATCTCCGTCCGCCGTTGCTGCTCGCACCAGCGCTAGCCCGCCACAGCGCCGCCGTCGACTATAGCTGCGCCGCCTCTCCTTCTTTCCGGCAGAAACGACGAGGGAAAGAACTCCCTTGTCCCAGTAACCCCTTTCCTTCCCTTACTCTTATTTAGTTCCATTTGTACAGTAGGTTCATGAGTTTAAGTTATGAGTTTTGGTTTGATCATGTGTAATTGATTCTTGCCTTGAGTAACTTCAGTTTTTAGAGTTGTAGTGCTCTGCTCATGCTTGAGTTCTGATTCTATAATATAGTTAAGGAGAAAGCTTGCTTTTATTAATTGCTTCAAGTATTATTAGGAGATAAGCATATCTTTAGCTATCAAGCTGTAGCCTTAGGATATCAGTTTCTTTGTTTCTATTATCAAGCCTAAAACGTGATTGTAAAGAGGGCTGGAAATCCTTACTTCTTTTGCTTGATTTTAGTTGAGGATTTGTAGTAGTTGGACAGGAAAGGATGACTTGAGAAAGGAGATTCAGTGTTTCCTTCTTCTCCTGTTTCTTCTCTTTTCCTTGCTTTTCTTTCCTTCTTTCTGTTTTATCCTTCCTTCTCTGCTTCCTGCTTCAACTCATTTCTCTCTGTGTTTCTATTCTTTTGTTACTGTGGTGTTTTGATTTTGCAGGGGATGAGGATGGTAAAAGGAATGGTTATAAAGGGAGTAAATGAAAGATTGGAAGCTGGCTGAGGAGTAAATTTTTGAGATATGCTCAAAGATTTTGTATCGTGTCTCATTCTACATCACTAGTAAATGGCTGATTAAAAGGAATGTTTAACTTAATTAATCTTATTTTGGGCCCTTGTTTATTCTTTAGGTTGGGCTGTAGTGTATTCATTTAAAGTCTCGGTCCCTTTGTGTTGTTTTATTTCTTTTATTTATTAGTTGAGCCCTTAATTAATTAACTTGTGGTATAGTTGAAATGGGCTCGGCCCAATTTCCTTTTTAAAAAAAATATATATACGAGTATAATTTTATTCTTGGCCCAATATTAATTACAAGGTAATCTAATATCGGATTTGATTTCTTCGTTCGTAATATAGATTACGGGATATAAATATATTTATATCCATCTCTAAATTGCAAAATAAAAATGCAATTTCATATAACTCGGATAATAACCCTTCTATTTATCATAAATCGAAACAAAGATATACAAAGTTTCGAATTTTTGTGGAATTTCTATTTAATAAAAGTCGGGGTATTACACAAATATGTTGCAAAATAAAAGGCATGCAATACTAATAAATCTCATTATAAATTTTGTTTGATGTAATTTTAGGTGTAGAATAAGTCCCAAGATACAATATTTGATAAGTTTCAACATTATATGTAGGAAACTTTGAGCATATATTATCAATGCAACCACATCAATGCTAGAGAAAAAGTATATTTAAAAAATGTGACAATAGAAATTGGCGAAAGAAAAAAATAAAATTTGAGAGATGTCATAGTTTTTTTAGAGAATTAAATGTGCATAAATAAAATAAGTAATTTGGTTGAATAATAAAACAATAAAAATACAGATAGAAGAAATGAATAATACCATGAGGTATGGAAGAAATAACTATTAACAGTGAGAAATGAATGTACATTCTATTCGAAATGATGATTCCCGTAAAAATTCATACTAAACAAATGAATGGAATGGAAATAGGAATGCCCATTATTCCAACTCTCATTTCATCATACTATATACTACATCCTACAAGAAATGATCATAGGAACAATTACTCTCAAACCAAAAAAGTCAAAAAAGAAAATGTTTAATACCCATATGATCATTTGTCTCAATTTTGGTGTCTCAAATATGTTTCAAATCTACTTTTATTAGTTTCATTTTTCTTTTTCTTTTTTAATTTTTATATATTAGGACTTAGTATAACCTTCTAATTGTTAACTACGGTTCCATTCAATTACGATTGATAATTCTTGTGTCATTTATTTTCGTTTGATTAGTTAACATAGAGGATGTGACAAAATTCTGGAATTAAAATCCTATGCGAATTTATTTGTGAATATAAATTTCATTTCAAAGCATATACACACAATCAAACCAAAACACAGATTACCTAACATCACAAATATGCGTATATTATTCAAGAAATCAAAACTCTTCACATATCTCAATAACAACAAATTTCTTAAGATCCAAAGACAGAAATAAAGTTATTTGTACGAATATAGTACGAATTACACATATCCGTATACGTCGTACCGGTAGACAACACGAATAACACATATGCGTACCATTAGATGACCACACACTCGAACAAATAGCACAACCAAGCTTACATAGTAAATCTATTCAAGTCAAAATCAATGTTATAAAACAACAATTTCTGATTGCATCAAGAAATCAACGGTTCCCCATTCTCAAAGCTAAAAAAAACTCAACAATAACCCTTAAACTACCAACCACAGCCCCAATTTAACTACTTACTCTCAAACAAACAAACATAAGTAACTTTGTTTTTATTGGTAGAGCAATGAATATAGCCAGATAATTGGCTTGAAACAAAAAAAAAAAAATACGTAGTATATATTATGAAAATTCTCATCAAGACAATTCCGAAAAATTCTCAGCCATCAAAACTCCCAACAATTACGAGATGTGTAGATATCAATCACAATAACCAATTTAAATTTTCAATCTGAATTCAAAAATTAACAAACAGAATAACGATTGCTAAATCCTCAAGATTAACCTGCGTAGATTTAACCTTAAACGAAAGCATTAATCTGTGTAGATTTAACTTTAAATATTTGCAATTCTACATTCAAGACGGAAGCTGAATAAAAAAATGAAACAAATAGTAAAAACATATTCGAAGCATCCGGCTCTCCCGCTGCCGGATCTCCCCTCTCGGATCTTCGCCTCTGCGCTCGCTCGATCTCCCTTCTCGGCTCTCCCGCTGCCGGAACTCGACAGGACCGCCGCTTCATCCATCTACCTCCGTCGACTGTGACCTCCATCGAGAGAGAAGGTTGCAGCAGATTCGGAGGAGAGAGAAGATGGAGAGAGCAGCGGCGGTGTTGCCGGTGGAGTGGATGGAGGTTGGAGCTGTGATTTGGGGGGTTGGGAGTAGAGGTGGCCAAAATAATCGTACCCGTACTCGGAGGGTTTGTACTCGTACCCGTACTCACCGGTTCGGGTACGGGTACTGAAAGTTAGAACCGTAACCCGCCGGTTCCATGACCCGCCGACCCGCTGACCCGCAATTTTGATATATTTTAAATCTAAAATATATTTTTCATTTCATAGTTTTAATTATACACGCACTCTTTTTCCTACTTTAGTATTTTTTCTGTTAAATTTTCACCAAATATGTTTTAACGGTGCTGGCCCTTGAAGATTAAAGTTTAAAATAACTTGATCTCCAATAATTTAGTATTTAGAGGTCTAGTTTATATTTAAGTTATTGAAATCTTTACAATAAAATAATATTTTTCTTTTGCAAATAATTCGAGTTACAACTAATCGAATTTAAAATGAATTTTTAACATTAATCATAATAATTATAAAACCCGCTGGAACGGCCGAGTTGTACTCGTACTCGTACCTGCACCTGTCGTACTCGAAATCGTACTCGTACCCGCACCTGTCGTACTCGAAATCGTACTCATACCCTCCTATGCCGCGAGTAGGGTATGGGTCCAATTTATTGGAATTGCACCCGCCGAGTACGGGTACGGTTCTGTACCCGAACCCGCATTTGGCCACCTCTAGTTGGGAGTGGAGGGAGAGAGGATCAGAGGCGAGAGAGAGGATGAGGAAGAGAGAAAGGGGGAAAATAGGGATTCTAATTTGAAATTTGATTTGGGGATAGTTGGGGGTACTTTAGTCTCATTTTGAAAGATTGGGTATTTGGATAGTAAATTAAAAGGGGTGGGTAGTTTTTGATTTTGCTATCTAAGAATGGGTAGAACACCCTATTACCACTAAAATTTATATGATACACATAGTACTCCCTCTGTTTTTTTTTTTTTTTTAGATCATACATGTTTGGTCTAGCACGAGTTATAAGAAATGTTAGGTGAGTAACGTTAATGGAGAGTGGAGTCCATTTTAAGTATGGAAAGTGGTCAATTTTAATAATGAATGAGGGTTAAATGAGGCATTTTTGTAAATAAATGTAGATAGCGAGGGAGTATAATTTATGAAAGTTATTATTTTTGCTCTATTTATAAAATAAAAAAAAGGATGTACGTGCAACGTACGTGATCCCTGCTAGTTTTACAAAAAGCGAGTATAATCACTCACCAAATTTCAGCATACGTTTTCTACTCCGTAAGCGATTCGCTTTTGTGAAGCACTACACTTCATTGAAAGCGAAACGCTTCTCTTTTCAAAACTCACAGTTTAAGTAAAAATTTAAGAGAAGTAAAAATTTCTCTTACACGTGTACACTCGCTTATGGGACCAACACGGGTTATTTTCAGTTCGGAGTGATCGAGCACATGAATTTGTCAGGTTATTCATGCTGGCTTGCCAGTTCGAGTTAAGCTAACTTTTTTAACGGGCCACTCAAGACTCAAAATAAGTATAACTATACGAGAAATGTTTGCTTCATCGATCTTTTTTTTTAGGTGTAAATATATTAGCGCTAACCATACTTCGATTTTCAAGTGGTCCGTTGACCAAGAAATTTTTGAATTTTTTTAGTATGTATCGATTTCTATAATTGTGAGATTCTTGTAACAAAAAATAATATTATTTTTTAAATGAAGAAACTATTAAATACAAAATGAGCATCGTATATTCTGTTGCGGAATCGCATACTTAAATTACTATCGTCAATTGTCATAATATCTTATAAGAAAAAATAAAATAGGAAAATCCCAAAGCCCTTGCAAGAAAAACTAAAATAGGGAAATCCCAAAGCCCTTGCAAGAAAAACTAAAATAGGGAAATCCCAAAGCCCCCAAACCAGCTAGAAAGTCAAACGTGTTTAAAAATCATGGATAGATGGAGTAATTTGTATGATCTCTATCTACAGTTATATAGTACATAATTTCTGGCCATTCCATATTTCATCACTAACAAAAACCCATTCAGGTTGCGTTAGATAAAAGAAAAACCAACCTATTTCAAAAGAGTGTATCCAATGTGAAACTGAAAATTTCCATCTTTGGACACAAAACACATATTCCTCCCACAAATATGCATGAACAGTATATAAATCATCACTGTCAAGAAATCGACAACGAGAAACTTATTTCACCTCAGTCCTCCATTTCCCTTCTTCCACTTATATACATTTTCAAAAATCAATATTTAAAGAAAAAGAAAAAGAAAAAAAAATAAAAATAAATGAGACAATCTCAAGGCTTGCTTTCTTTTCACTCTTGCCTGATAAACGGCAAGGAGCTAACCTCCGTCGTGCTATAGAACGAGTCCTCTCCTCCACCGTAGTAGTTCTCCTCCTTCTCGTCGTCCCACCTCACCACTTCTCGTATATACTTAAACGCCTCGTCAACTGTAATCCTCTCTCTTGCCCTTGTCTGCCACACGAAGAGCTTTCGACCCGTGATGGAGGCATACAGCTCCTTGAACTTCATGGCTACGTAGAAGTACGCTTGTTGTGCTAGAGACTGGGCGTTGTGGTAGGGTCGAACGGGGCTAAAATCAGCTAACCAGTCGCACGTGCCGAGAGGGACGTGGGTGATTTTTTCTTCAAAGAGATCATACTTGTTGAGAAGGAGCACAAATGGTGTGTTTTGGAAACATGAGTGTTTGATCATCGTCTCGAAGAGATCCCGACTCTGAATCATCTTGTTTTGAAGGAGGGAGCTGGTGCTGCCATGAGTCTCGGGCGAGATTGATACTTGATCGTAGTCACTGAGGGCAGCACAGAAGACAACTGCACGGACGTCCTCAAACATTTCGACCCACTTCCGGCCCTCGTTCATACCCTTGGCATTCACTCGTATCAGTTGATACCTGACGTGAAGTAAATAGTTACTTTGGACGATGGTTGGAAGCTTAAATGAAGAAAAATAACACAAAAACTCGTATGGACCGTCAAAATTCATGAAGACGGGTCAGGGCCCATCCAAACCCATATCCAATGGCACATTTGCAATCTATCGTTTTTCCTTGGATCCAGATCTTGACCCATGAAACAATCTCACATGAGATTCTTTCTAAAATAATATAGGATAATCCACAACATACTTTGATCAATCGAATAATTTTGAGCTTGTTTGAACGTCTAGTCTTTCAAATACTCGATCATAAGTATAGTCAATCTAAGACATGCTTTTTTAGTGATAGAGATACGAATCAATGACTGGTTTTGTTTGATAAATTGATCTGGGCTTGTTATGATCTATAGAAATAATGTTAGCGAGAGATACGAACCTAGTGAGAGGAGGAGGCGCAGCTTCCAGATTTTCGGTATAAGTATCTGACATCGGGCTACGATCATCCATGGAGAACTCCATAAAGGCCAACCCATTACCTTGAGTCACCCCTTCAGCATACAGTATATCACGATCTGAAGGCTCATACTCATTACTCGATATTTCAACTGCCTACAGCAAGAACGAAAGATTTATCCAGGAGATTATGATAGTAGAATTCGAGTTTTCAAGAGGGGAAATTATTTTCTAACACATCACATGTATTAGCAACGTATATAGTAAGCTCAAGAACTAAACAGCCCAAATGGAAATCGAAGTTTGTTTCCACCTGTCGAGGGATTAGTTTGTATCAAGATAGGCTTTTGATATAACGGGCAGATTTCAAATAAAAAATAATTAAAAAAAAATTCAAGATAACCAGACATCTAAAAAGTATAAACATGTACCCTGCTCAAGAAGTATTCTGACACATCTGGTAGAAAGTGAAGTTCAGACTTTCTTCGAAACGTCTCCTGTATAGCAGGATCTCTCCACACTTCTTCAACAAGTGGAGCGTATTCACGTGTTGCAGCAGGAAAGAATGCATCCAGATCTCCAGTGGCTATGATGTCTAGGAGCCAGTCTGAGAAATGCTTCAACTTTGGATTCAGTGAATAAATGCATTGGTTACGTTCATTGGAGTCCACACCTTCCCCTGCAATTATCATTGTAAAATTGCAGAACTACAAAGTCAAATTTGCTATTTTGCTATGTTTGCAAGCAGCATTTCAGAAATTTAAAAGGCCAGCACCATGGCAAACAGAGAATATGATAAACTCTTAAGACAATTTTCAGCTAAAAGAGGATGTAGTTTAAAAGCCATCTTAAAAAAAATCACTAGAAGTACTCGTTTTTCCTTACAATGGATATGCTTCTGAAAAAATATAAGGTCGAAAAAAATATTGGTTTTCTTGGAGATCTCTTTGTTTAGTACCTGATTCAGAGACCTGTCCATCAGAATCTTGCTGTTTGCTCTCTGACACTGCCTCTTCAAAACGCTCTCGACCATCAAGGAGAATGCTAAGATACTTGTACATGTTGCTTTGAATCATAAGCTTGATCTCCTGGATTTCTTCAGAGGTAAACTTACTACTATACATAAATTTGGCCTGTTTAGTAAGACAAATCGGAAAGAAGAGTAATTATTATGCCATAAGAAATCAAAAGATGAGCTACTGCATCCCAGTGTGCCTTAGCTGAACCCAATTAAGGATGTGTTTGGTGAATAAGATGAACCAAGATGAGAGAGATCATCTTGGTTTCATCTTGGTTCATCTCACTGTTTGGTAACCAACTAAAATAAATTGGAGAGCCCGAGATGAATACAATGCCCATTGATATTTCACTGTTTCACCTTGTTTAGTCATCTCACGTTTTTGGTCGGATGAGTTGAACTCATTGAAACAGTAACACAATACTTTCTCTCTCTTATCATTTTACCCTTATGTATTTATATGATTTCAAATAATAATAATAATAATAATAATAATAATAATGTAATAAAATAATAATAATAATAATAAATAAATAATAACAATAATAGTAATAATTATAATAATAACAAGAATAATAAAAATAATAACTCAACAACAACAATAATAATAATAATAATAATAATAATAATAAGAATAAAATAATAAATAATAAATGGTACTATTTAATCCTAACGATAAAAAGTGAAATCAATAGGGGCATTTAATAAGGGTAATTTGGTCGATCTAAATTTTAATCTAGAGTTTTGCAATTTGTACCAAACACAATATGATATCATCCGAATCTGAATTTTTTGCTACCAAATGGAAAGATGAATGATTCATCTTGACACTATTCATATGAGTCATTTTGAAATGAATTATCCTTCCTCATCTTGAAATGATTACCAAACGCAGCCTAAGGCTGCGTTTGGTGGCTATGATAAGCCCAGATAGATTAGTTATTTGGGCTTATCCATGTGTTTGGTAGCTAAAATAATTCTTTATGGGGGCCTTGGATTAATGTATGGCCCTCCCTTAAAACACTGTTCAATAAGGATTATCAATCTCTCGAATATAGTCGGATTATTTATCTGAAGTGCAATTGCAAACCCATACTAACTTTTTTTTCCTTTATGGCCCTCAGTGGCGAAAATCAATTTCTTACATTTTACAGCGATTCTAATTCATAATGAAATTAAATGGAAACGACCCTGTCAAATACTTTTAAAACAAAAAATCTCATAATGAATCGTCAAAACTAAAAATCTAATACGTAGTAATAAACAAATACTCCCTCCGTCTCGCTATCTTTGACACCTTTTCCTTTTTGGGCCGTCTCACTATATTTAACATCTTTCCTTTTTGGAAATAATTAACACTCCCTTATTACACTTAACTTTCTATAATTAAATCTCACCATCCACTCATTTTTCACTTTTCAGCACATATCCCAATATAATTTAAATTCTAAAACTTTAAATTGTCATAATTTGATCGTTTATTTTCGGATTTTTATAATTTTTATACCAAATTAAAGGTCTCGATACAATCTTTCATTTAAGATCAAACATGAATATATTTTTATGCATCTATGATGCTCTTGTTTTAAAATATGTATAAATACATAAACAACACCATATCCCTACACACATTACACTTTACACACTAATCACTTCCGTCTTAATTCCCGCGCCCAAAAGAAAAGTGTCTAACTTAGTGAGACGGAGGTAGTACTTTTTTTAAGCTCTCCACTTCTTCTTATCTCTTTTCTTTTTTTTAGGGAACACTTGTGACGAGGCTAATAAAATTATTTTTCCCTATATTTGGCAGTGATTTTTTTTTTCCAACTCATGTTGTGCAATTTTGTAAAGGAGAGTGGTGGTTTTATGCATTTTTGTTTTATTATGCTTTGAATTATAAATAGTTTTGAATTACTAATAATTTAAATTTTTAATAATTTATAATTTAATTGGGTTGCTTCATTATTAAACAAAATTTATATATTTTTAAGAAAAAATAAAAATATTAAGAATCAAAGTGATAAGCAGATGCGATTTAGCAAAACAAAAAACTAGTAACATTAAATAAACATTTTTTTCTTAACAATATTAAGGGCTTTTATGTCATTTCCTATATTTTCTATTTTGATCTAGAGTATAATCTTCCCTACCAAATACAAAATTTAATTTATCTTACTTATTAATTTTACCCATCAAACACAAATATAGATAACTTATCTCACTTACTAATCACATTTGTTATCTAAGTTTTATTAATCCTATCATATCCTACGCTACCTACCAAATGCAGCCTAAGACTCACTATAAGTACATCCTTCGAAAAATGCAAATTTAATTAAGCATACCATATAACATGTTAAGGATTATATAACATGATCAATATCATATCTGCAGTATATAGACGATAATCATCTTCTCAAACTAAATATAGTTGTTGTTTATGTATTATATCCTCCTGCATAACGTTCTTCTGGAAACTTGATCAAGATTACCTGCTTGAAAATTGTGCTAGTACCAGTGCCAGGTAGTCCAAGTAGAAGAAGCTTCTGAATCTTCTTCTGCTCGAGAAAATTCGGTAAAGTTGTATAGTTGCTAGCCTCATCCCTATGAACGTGAGGCTGACCTTGCGGAACCGGCAAAGAGAATAAGGAGCAAACGAATCTTGTCGAAGCCTATCAGAATTGAAGTGAATTATGGGTAAACAGATTTTCATACAATAGTTGGAATTCATAAATCATACTCCTTCCGTCCCTAATATTAGTGTGCTGAGAGAAACGGCACGCAGTTTTAGACAAAAATAGTGTAAAGTAGAAAAAAATAGAGATAGTGGAATAAAGGGCCCACACCAATAGTGGAAAAATGTGGAGATAGTGTAAAAAAGGTGGGCCTAGTTTGGTAAATATTGAAATAAAGAATAAAGTGAAAAGGTAAATATGTATTTTTGCTTAGGGAATCTTTTCATTTTTGGATTGCACACTAATATCATGGACGTCCCAAACGGAAAATATGCACACTAATATCAGGGACGGAGGGAGTATGATTCATGAAACATACCTTTTCCCATATATTTCCCCTGATATTATTTTGACCTTCCTCTTCATAACGACCATCGTCATACACCCAAAAATGGGTATCCCGAGGGCATTGTACATTTGCAAGCTGAATCACAAAACGAATAATATAAGAAAATTTCAATTAAACACATCTTCATCTCATTAGGTGAGCCTCAAAATTGATGGCCAAACATTTGAACATTATAAATATTTGAACATTGTTAATGAGATCCTCAAATTTAGGTAAGGCTGTCGCCGGCTGATAAGCCTCTTGAATTGTTTCAGAATATATACAAACAACCAGAGGACTTCTTTAAGAATTTCACCAAGTCTACTACAACATCAGACGCTGTCTCACATGAATGTCATTTTCCGCTACAACAACAATACAACACAGAGAAAGAATAAATTTTCTTCAGGTGAAACGAGGTAAAAAGTTGAAGCTGTATCGACAGCAATTAACTTGAGCTCGATTAAACAAATACAGGATACTGATGTGTAAAAAATAAATCTACACATACAAATCACTGCAATATCAGAGTTTGTATTTCTAAATATGAAACATATTTAACAAAAACATGCCTGCAATTGCTAAACCAGAAACGTATATAATTATATTCACAACTCAACGTGCCATCAGAAATTCTAAGCACCTTCTGGACAATTATCCTATGGGTATCATAGCGTATAAAATTTCTATGCATCTGCATTTCTCCAGGGATCCAGTTATCGAAATATTATTACTTCTCTAATATAGGTCATTCTCCTATTTTCAAATGAATCTTGAAAAATTCCCTCATCTACGACTGCAGACAATCAGATCATAACCTCCATAGCAAAATGATCGAAGGAGAGTGATTCTCTAATATAAGGCCAGAACATTTTTTACAGAGGTAACTACTGTACTGATATAAAAAAATCAGCCAACTAGCGGAGAAGGAACTGATTTAGCTGGTCAAGGGTAAAGGGAGGTTTCATAAATTAATAAACTCTTCGACAACAAAGTAAAAAGTGTCACAGAAGCTTTAGCCAAGCTATTCAGCATTCCTTTTTACAGATTTTAAGTGTGACAACAGCATAGATACACATTTTACACATACAAACACCTAAAAGTAACCCCTGCAGTGCTAGATTCACAGCCATTACAAAAGGTACTGACCTTCAGTACTCTCAGCTCTAGTTTTGTGATTTCTCGACCATTCATGTAAACCTCAGTGTTCCCATTGCTTGCATGAGGACTAAGCTTTCCAGTGAAATTCAAGTTTGAACTAATAATCCTATCAGGCTTTTCTCCCTCCTGTCAAATTGAAAAGTACAAACTGTATGAGCACATGTATTATATCCTTAACACAGAAGCATAAAATCAATAAATAAGAATTTTACCTTTCCCCAAAGACCCGATTCCTTATCATACCAATACTGCCCTGGCTTCAACTTCTTGGGAGGTAGAGGGCATCCGAAAAGTTCTGCCATCTCCTCTGGTTTCAAAGGATATCCATTCACGATAACCTGCTCTGGTCGAAGCTGATTAGCAGCACATTCTTTTTCCGCCTTCATTATATGTTTCACCTCCAAAGGACTAAGTAATCGTGACAGCAACCTTGACTGTTTACCCAATTTGGACCTATTCGACTCATCAATTGGATCCCCGATGCAAGTAACACATTTTCTCCCTTCGGGCATCGAACCCATTGCTCTGAGTACACAGTTGCTGCAATATTTTGCATCACAAACCAAGCAAGACTCCTTAGTTTCCCACTTCCCTTTCCCACACCTGTAGCACACTCTCGTTTTCTTTCTCTTCTTCTTCTCTCTAGTAACCCCAATGAATTCAGGATACACCTGTTTCTCAGTATCGACAACTCTCCTCTCAGATCTTTCAACCGTATTAAAGGTGACCACTGTGGCTCTCCTTCCCTCATTGGCATGCTCTTTTTCTGCCTTACTATCTTGACTGTTCACTGAACCAGGTGATGCTGAAGCAGAATGTGAAGGAAAGTCGTTATTCTGCAAAACAGAAACCCCAGATTCCGAACTTCTTGAAATCCTAGGACTTTGATTAGTTGGGCTAGTAACTCCAGCAATTCGAGACATGGGCAACGGTATTGGTTCTACTATAGGTGCTCCATCACGAGCCACTGATCTTCGAGATTCTGTAACGGGCTCAGCAAATGGAATTGCATCATCATCATCATCATCATCCATTGCAAGGGGCTCTACTCTGGGAAGATCATATGAAACTGGAGGGCCATTGTACTCAAGAGCAATCGAATAATCCATTCTCTCCTTGTCTGGGATCGGAGCTCCCGGAGGAAGCATCTTCCTCAGCATCTCCCTCCAATCCTCTGCCTCGTTTTTCTCCATGTTTTCTCACACTAATGTTTCTCCTCTATCATCGAGCAGAAAATGAGAAGAATTAAGTTACAATATCCCTAAATTCAACACATGAAACTTTCAGCAATGACAAAACAATATTATAACAGAGGATGGACAAAGCAACTGATCTATTATAAAACTGTAGGAAGCCATTAATGAATGAGTCAACTTTTGAATCGAGAGTTAACAATTTGAAGATTATTACCAGAGCAAATAATCAAAACGAGCACGGCCCAACGGCATTTCTTGAGATATCGAAGCAAGTTACATGATCAGCATTGCCTGATTTGTGGAGAATTCTTCAAATCTGGAATAACTGAATACATAAAAGAACATCTAAGATGAAAAACCACCCAATAATCAACCGTAAAAACAGCTATCTTTCAGCAATTAAAAAAAAGAAACTCAACGAAAACAACCGTCGTATAAAAAAAAGTAAAACACAGAGCGGAATTCAAGTCAAAGTTACTACAAGATTCTGAAGGTTGAAATTTCAGCATCCTACTTGCAATAAAATACGAAATTTACAAGAAAACTTTCTTACCGATTCCATCACAGGAACCCATCGTTAAAAATAAAAATAAAAAGTCACAGTTTTTAAGTACAAGAAAAGAAATGGAAATTCAGAGATTTAAAGTAAAAGGGTTAAAAAAAATAAACTTTACAGAAAGGCGAGAGCTTTGAGGTTTAAAGAAGAGGAAAAAGAGTGAAAAATAATAAACTTTTCAAATTTATATGTACCTGAGGAAAGGACAAAGCCGTGAAGGTAAAAATGAATCAAAAAGCTGCTTTCTTTAAAGCTTCATCTCTTGAAATAAAAAAGGCTAGAACCACAAAGAATCTACCTTTTGAAAAAATACAGATAGTCTAATATAAATTCTCTTTGCGCTTAATTATATACACTGCACACAGAAAGGCTCTATGTATAGTTGGAGGTGAGACTAATCGACGATTATCGGAAAGAGAGGGAGAGAGAAAGGGAGATTAGGTGGGCCCTCGTGATTGCACGGTTTTGAGTGAGCAGTATCCAGTATGATGATGAATGAAGACAGATGAAATTCAGAGAATTGAAATGTTTCTTCTTGGGGCGGCGCGTGAGCCACGCGCTGGCTTGCTGGCTGTGAGTGGGATTCCTCGAGTGCCATTTGGGCTAAACTTGAAACGCCAGGAAAAAAAAAAACATTGGGCGATTTTGAGAAATTGCAAACTGACCCTTTTTTTTTATTATTTTGATTTTACTCTATTTTTATTTCCGTTTGTTATGAGTATTGATTAAAATCGAATTAATTTTGCTATAAATGTTTTTAGTTGTTGGCATCTTTCATTTTTATTTGAATATTCTACAATTTATTTCAATATCCAAACTAAAGCCATTATTCTATGTTGCAGTATTCACTTCTCTCATATTTAAAATATATACTAAGCATAAAATAATAAAATTAGACAAATAAATTGAGACAGAGAGAATACTATTATATACCAATTTGTATATTCAAGTTTAATTTATACACAGTTGGAACTTGTGAGTGAGTGTAAGTATATTATTATCAAAGATAAATCTAGTAGCATAGCAACATTATTGTAGAAATTTGATATGGTTCACAATTATAAACATATAGCAATTGGTGAAGCTGCAAATTTATAACTCAAAATTCTATCAAAGCACAATTCAATTTTAATCTAGACTAGATGTTCCTTCCGTCTTACTTTAATAGTCATCTATATTATATTGAGTTGTCCAACTTCAGTAGTTATGTTTCCTAAAATGAAAAAAAATTAGCCCATTAAATGAATCACTAATCATGTCATCATCGATTCACCTCTACGTATCTCAATATAATTTAAATTGTAACATTTAAATTATTATTACTTATTCGTTTATTTTTTTATTTTTACGATTTTTATACCAAATTAAAGGTCTTGATGCAATCTTTTATTTAAGATCATACATCTATATATTTTTATTCATCTATGATGCTCTATTTTTATAATAATAAAATTTGCATCAAAATATTAAACACTACACTTTATTTTTAAATATACTCTCCTAAAATCATGTGTCGAAAAGCAACAGGACTACTGAAAGAGTAATTTTTACTCTTATCATTGCGAATGCTCGCATATATGAGTGTGATGTGTTATAGGAGTATAAAAAAAAAAAAAATTCCTCTTCCAAAAAAAATATATTTCCCAACTTGAGAGTATGGGCCCACGTTTCATAAGTGGATTCTATTATTAAATTAAGGATAATATTGTAATTCCATCTCTAACTTCATATGCGTCATAAATAAAATTAAAATATTTGACTTTTTATATTTGAGAATAGTTGGATTGGTTTGGGCTGCAAGTTTGACCACTCCACTATTTTTATCAGTATTCTAAAAGTCGATACTCGCTAGTCGGGCAGTGAGGTGGGAACTAGCGCCTAGGCGGCTAGTCGGGAGCCCTAGGCGAGTACTAGTCGGATTAGAATTATAATGCTTATTTTTTTATTATTTTTACACTATATTCTAAAATACAAACTATATAAACATATGTTACTCATAATTTTATTTTTTAATTTATGATAAAAACATATAATATGTTAATTAATAGCTAAAATTCAATAAACCTAGTAGTCTTCCAAATAAATTTCATTATACCTAATAATTTTTCATAAATTTAAACATGAAATCCATAAATTTGAACATAAATAAACTAAATATATGAATTTAAAATTAAAACTCTAAATCTCTAATCAAATCCGCCCAGCCCGCCTATAGCCCGACTACCCCCGCCTAGCCGCCCAACCCGCCTGGAGTCGCCTAGCCTGTCTAGGCAGCCGACTAGCCCGACTAGCCCGTCTAGGCGGCCGACTAGGCGCCGATTAGCGCCCGAGCGCTTAGAGACCACTGACTAGCCAAAAGTCGGGTCGGCCATGGTCCGACTAGCGCCTAGGCGGCCGACTAGGCCGATTTTTAGAGCACTGCTTTTTATAGATGAATCCAATTAATATTATATATCTAATGTTTGAAAATTCAATTTTTCTTTAATAGGCAACATATGCTACACATTAAAATTTATGTTCCAATGTCAGAGGAAAAAAGAAAAATTGATGAGTAGAGGACCACATGAAATAAATGTGATATTGGAGCTATTATAGGTGAGACAATCAATACAACCTTGATGTTGCAGTTGCATTATTGTCATAATTGCTTCTACCGTACTAACCCAATTGTATTACCGTCATCTTTACTTCTTGTTTCATTAATTTTAGATTTTTTTTGGGATAATATAAAACTTTAATTTTCATTTAGATAATCTTGATCTTCATTTTAATTTATTTATTTTTCTTATTATTCCCACTTCACGGCATATATTGGAGTTTTAAACTAGATGGTTCCTCTTTCTATTTTGGAGTAGAGGTGCCCAGTCGGGGTAGAAGTCGAAATCGTAACCATAATCGGAGAGTACCATTTATGATACGACTCTTTGGAATCAGAACCGAACCACCACTCTTTGTAGTTCAATTCTGGTTACCAAACCGGCAATTTCGGTTCGAATTGGCAGTTTTCGGGTATTTTTAAATAATGCATGACGTTTAATTAGTCATGGACATAAATTGTTTGTAATGAAAAATGATTCTAATTGCAAGACTCTTATAAACTAGACCTCTAAATCCTATACCCATAGTGATCAATTTGATCATTCAAATGCCGAGTCTCGTTAAAACTTCTTTGGCGAAAATTCAAGGAGAAAAACGTCATGGTAGGAAAAATAATGCTTGTCTAACTAAGACTATACAAAAGATTTACATGAAATTCATATCAAAAACAAAAATCTCCATCGTATGCTTGAGATGTGTTTGTCCTGTCAGTTTCATTCTCTATTGTACTAATTGAATTGTCCACGAATAAATCTTCCCATTTATTTTCTTGTTCTCATGCTTCGGCTAGAGTATAATCTTTTAGCAGAATTTGAGTTTCAAGATTTTCCGGCATCATCACCAATCTTCTCTCGTCGAGCACGCACCCTCTGTTATTAAAGAATTGCTCAACCGCAACCGTCGATGTTGGAACTGGTAAGATCTCCTTTGCCTTGATTAAGAGAATATGACACGGTGATGCTCGTTTCACCACCAATTTAGTAGATCAGTCTAGTCATGTTTGGCTTTTGTAGAAACTCACTTATAATAGTTTCACAAGAAATCAAGGTTTTTATTTATTTTTTTATTTATGTCTAAATAAATACTTCTTTCTTCTAAGTTACATATCTAAGATTCTAAGTGTTTGTAAGAGCCAAAATTGGAAAGTAAAGTACTCCCTCCGGACTTCTCAAGTTGTTACAAAACTTTTTGTAGTTCTTGTAAAAGAAAAAATACTTTAAAAATTTATTTTAAAACTCATCATCAAGACGCTTGAAAACGCTTACCACAATTTTCAAAAAGTTATGTAACAACTTGAGAAGTCCGGAGGGAGTTCAAGCTTATCTAAATATTAATTACTTCATTTCTATTGTTAAAATAATAATTCTTTCAATTTTTCCTTTTGTATGCTGAACAAATTATAAATATACGTATTGGTAACATATAATTAATGACATGATTTTCTTATCAGTCGCTTGACTGCTACTAGTGATTTATCTATTTTTGCACTAGTGCTTTCAATGTTATAGAGAATGTTGTGTAGGAATATGATCCCGTATATTGTATTTAATGCCGTCATTTTTATTTTTATTGAAACACATTAAAGTGAAATTAATTTGAGAGTAATAAAACATGTCACAATTTAATTTAAAATTTCAAGTTTTTAACTCCAATATCTCATATACTACATAATTTATATGTTTATTATTGATTTATAATGTAATATAAAGGTTAAATGCACATCAATTACTGTATAAAATTTGATAAAAGTTAAAAATCAGCAGTTCGAGAGGTTGGAACCGCAAACCTCCAGGTTAGAACCGAAACCAAACTGCTGACCCTGACAGGTAAGGGTTTAAACTCAAAATGTCGGTCTCAATTCCTATTTAAAAACCGTCGGTTCCAATTCGGATGACGGTTTGAGTGGACATTTTTAGTTATTACTCACTTTTGAGGAATGTCATTGACATTTAGTCCACGTTATCATTTTTTTTACCTCTAATTGTTACATCTATTATAAAAATTATAAATTATATACAAATAAAAACTCAATTTGTGTTTATATTAATTTCTTCGTTGTTCAAAAGAAAATAATATATCAAGCTTTGCATTTTTTTATATGAATTTAATGATCTAACAATAACAATGTTTAAGATATTACGATCAAAAGAAAAAAAAAGTCGAAATAGATTAAATAAATGTGAGCGATGCTAAAATGCTCACAAAAGGCGAGTCACATATCATTCCCCTTGTATAGCAGATGTAAGGATCTAAACTATATAAACTTGGTGAATACAAATTTACAACAAGATTTTATTCTCTGAATACAAATGGGACTTGAAATCTTATATTTTCTTCATTCAAAATAATAGCTCATTGCTCCGGCACGAGTTATAATAAAAGGTTGGAGAATTTTTTATAGTGGAGAAAGTGGTTCATCATATGAGTTTTTTATAACTAAAGAAAAATAATATGAGTGAAGTTCGAGGCCATAGGTGATATTTTAGTATATAGTGGTTGATAATGAAGTTAAGGTATAAATAATGTGTGGGATATATATGCAAAAAATGAAAATAGCCATAATTTTTATAAACGTGCCAACAAAAAAGTAGCCACAACTTCTATAAACAGAATCACTACATGCCAACAAACTTCTATTTTCATGGCATCAATATCCGTTGATAAGATATAATAGAAAATGATGATGGATTTTACTCCAACCTCCGCATCCCACTTTGTTGGCCTTCAACCATCTTATCTTCCAGTAAGACTTTCATAAGTTTAACTACATTAATTAAATAATACTACACGATGATGTCGATATTTCTTTACTAGTCTTTTTACACCCGTGCGACGCACGAGTTAACGCACGGGTTAAACTATTTTAGTATTTTGTTTTTTTTAATTTTTTTATTTCACACTATGTTTAATAGTTAAAATTTTTATCTTTTATAAAATTCATTACATATAAAGTTAGTTTTTTCTTTGTGTATGTGGATATAGTTTATGTTTTATTGCATATATTTTTCAAATTCTTTATAATAGCATATGTTAAAATTCTAAATCAATAAAATAATGGTACTCGATCAAAAAAATAAATAATAATGGGTATTATTATAGCTATTCTTAAACTTTTGATATACTTTTAAAAATGATAAAAATGATAAACTATGCCGTGTATAATATATATTTTTTTGTTTTATGACGATCATGATTTTTTTGGGATGAAGTTTCTTATAAAAAAAATATTTTATTGTTTGTGCTCATGGCAATATTGTTTTAGAATCGTAAGAGTATGTGATGTGTCATATATTTACAAAGTTATTTTTAATGTATTTTGATATTTGTAATACTTGAATCGAATTATGAATTTAGTCCTAGGAGTAGGATGTTATGAAATAATTTTTTTTAGAATGAAATCAGAAATATAAATTCGTATTCCAAGTATATCTTTTCATGATTGGAAAGATAAATTGTAGATAAAGTTCTGGTCGAGTAAAATGACATATTTTATAATTTGGTAGAATTTTGAAAATGTTTATTATGGGTAGTGATGATTTAGTTAATTTTAATTTTCGGTATGTGACCAAATTTGTGGGATGATCCGATTTAGCAAGTGAGACTAATTTTTGGGATGAAAATCATATATATACTCATTATACTCCGTACATCCTATAAATTTAGTATTGGACGACTGATTACTAAGTTAAGAGAAGTAATTATTTATAATCAAATTTAAAATTTGAAGTAGTGCTAAAATTTTGAGAAGGAAATTTTTTTTGGGATAAATATAGTATAGTTATGTTTTTTAGGAAATAGTGGCATATTGTGCTATTTAAGAAAATTTTGAGAATGTTTGTTATGATAGTGAGTTGTTAAAATTTTCACTTTAGATATGAGATTAAGTTTGCATTATGTACAAATATGGCAAGTGGGGCAAAGCAATAGTAAGAAGGGTATGCTATTCGGCCATAATTAATATTAATATGTAATAGTTTATGTATTTATGCCAAAAAAAAATTAGCTTTTATGAGAAAATTGAAAAAGTGATATAATTTATGTATTTTTAAAATACTAACCTTTAATTTATTTGATGATTGTGACTACTTTAAAGATTTTGTTGCCTTTTTATTTAAGAGAAAAAAAAAAGTTATTTAGGTGAAAAAAATATTTTTATATTCAAATTTAAAAGTAATTAAAAATAATCTCTTATAAATATTTAAATATTGATTATAACTTTTAATTTATATTTTTTAAATTATGTATATTAAGAAAAATGTTTAATTATGGCCGGCCACATTATGGGCGAATATCATTATTGTAGTAAGAGAGAAGTCTTGTATAGAGTTGGATCTTCTGCAATACTTCTCAGGTTAGTTCGGTTTTCCGGTTTATGTTGGAGGTAGCACTCATTTTTAATGCTATTTTCACCAGACGTTGTATGACCGTTCTTTGAGTTATTTACAGGTTGGAGGTCTACCTAACCCTTGGGTGTTTTTTGATTAAAAAAATGAAATAAATAACGCCAAAAACCATTGAAATTTTAGTATATATATATTTATAAATCTATAAATTATGAAAAAATTCCTTATATGCGACATTTATGGTAGATTGATTGTCGTATCATCTTTGACGGTTTTCAAAATTTTCAAACCACTTGACTGTGTTAAAAAAAACTGATTTCTTAAGAAAATAAATCCTACATCTGATAATGATTGTCCTTGACTCTTGTGGATTGTCATGGCCTATGAAATAATTAGAGAAAATTGTCTTCGTTGAAATTTTAATGGAATAAGCGAATCGAATGGAGTTAATGACATTTGGTGAAAACCAACCGGGTATCATTGCACAATCGAAGATAATGATCAATGTTCTTTAGCAACATAATCGGAGTATCGACTTTTAGATTCAATGTATGATTAGGTGATCCCGAACACTTCAAATCACTCAAATATTCTGGCGTGTGTAAATTGTTCATAACATCAAGAATTTCATCTGAGCTGCATGTTTTGTTTGAGTTTAAGTATTCCTTGCTCTAAGACTTATTCATGTAGTCATCGAAGCGCAGCTCAGTTGGTAAGACGCTTCCCCTCCAACCAAAAGGTCATGGGTTCAAGACACCTTGGGTGCGTGTGTGTGTGAGTGTGTGTTGTTTGCCTGATCAAAAAAGACTTATTCATGTAATCATGTGCTGATTAACCAACTCAACTATACCAAGTGTTGGAGCCAGTATTGCTCTGTCTTGAAGGTAAGATAAATCATCTGAAGATTACACTGATGAAGGGTATGTGCCATTGACAATTGACTCAATTGGATCTTTTGAAAATTTTAAGTATATATCATCCAGTATAACAATTTTTTGCACGACCATCATTTGTGCCTGTAAAAACATCATCACTTGTCATTGCAACCCAATTAGAAGACTTATAATTTTGTAGCTTCAAGTCCATAATTCATGTTATGTAGCCTCATACTCCCTATGTCCCCCATATTAGTGTGCATTGACTTTTTGCACGCATTTCAATGTGTCGAAAAATAGATGTTAAGATAATATTTGAGTCTCACTTGATATATATATTATATTATACTACTTAAAATGGTGTATAATATAATATATCAAGTGAGACTCAAATATTATCTTAACATCCATTTTTCGGTACATTGAAATACGTGCAAAAAGTCAATGCACACTAATATGGGGGACGGAGGAAGTATTTTTTATCAGTCTCAAGATTTGCACATCCTTCCAAATATTTGAAGCATCATACTTGCATTGACTATATTTTGTTTGCTTATTGTCGGTATTACAGGCAAAAGTAGCGGGAGAGAAAATTCTCTACTTCATCAATGGCGAAGGCCAGAAAAGACCATTCTGTAGGACTTTTATTTATTTCTCTGCTATTACGTATCCGTGGGAGGTGTATTTCTTAATTGCAGAGATTTAAAAAATGAATATGTTATAGAATCAATTTTTCTTTTAATTTTTCAAAGTATAAATGATGTGTCAAATTGGATAACTATATATATTGTTGGTCCCGAAAGTGACTAACACACGTAGAGGAGGGTGAATACGTGTGTTGAGAAGTGTTTAACTTCTCTTTCATTTTTCAGCCTTTTATCGAGTAGACGCTTCGAATGCTTAGTGAAGCTTTCGAAGCTTCCCGCTCGTGTGAGTACGGTGCGGAATGTGGTGAGACTTAATTTTCTTGAAAGCTTAAAACCGGATTAATACTTAGAGCGTGTGTGTGAATGTAATAAATCAAAGCAATAAATAAAGTAAAGAACACAAACACGATTTATAGTGGTTCGGAGCACCTCTCCTACGTCCACTCTATCCTCGACGGGATGAATACCTTCACTTGGTATCCCTTATTTTATACTTCCAAGGGGAAGTGATTCAAGGCTAGTAACAAACTTGCACTTGAATCCTCAAAGATTCACGGGCTCTCGAGAAGCCTTACAACAACAAACTTTATCACAAAAACTTACAACCTTACAACTCAATCTAACAACAATAGACTTGGGTTTGAGGTTTTTGGTTTTCGTAAAATGAGAATCATTTACAATGAAATTCAAGTGTAAAGGGATAAGGATTCTCAAAGCTAGGTTATGGATATATGCGGTTAAACCTAGAAAGAAAGTAGTTGCAATACTCAAGAAAATATGTTTCTTGAGGACACACTAATTGAAAGCGTTTCGAAGAACTAAATGAATGTAAAAGATGATTTGCTTGAGTTCTTGCGAGTAGTATGCTTGAATTGTTTGTACGTGTGTTAGTTTTAGTGTGTGCAACTCCTTCTATTTATAATAAAAGGAACCCTACTTCCCTTTAAAAGAGAAGAGGTTGCATATTCCTCATTTTTCCGGAAATCATGGGAAAGTCTTATTTGGTCAGATGCTTTATAGCCTGCAATAATAGGAGAATGTCACTACATGCATGATAGTTGTAAGAGGTATGGCCACCTGCAACTTGTCTTGACTTTTCTACACAACCGCTTCCGTTGAGCAATAATATGATGACACGTGGACTGCAACTGCGGCATGTGTCAGTCTTTTAAAATTCAAACCAGAGGGTTGGTGAGTCAACGAAATACGGCTTGCACATTCTGATACTTCGAGAGCGGCTTTGGTGTTGAGACGCTTTGAGTAACCAGACTTGAAAGCGCTTCATATTAACTTGAAGTAATAGCACGCTCTGAGCATCTATGTCTTGAAAGCATTTCCCATACGCTTTGTAACTCGTCTGCAGACGCTTTTACTGCTTGAAGCTGCTTTGACATCTGATGCTTTGCGAACTATGTGCTTCATAATCTACGCTTCTAGAATAAAATGAAGGCTTCCTAACATGCAAGCTTTTACTAAGCAAACTTGTCTAGATTCATCAAAAATAATAAGGAAAATATTCTACTGAGAGTTTTGTAATCGAATCAAAATAAATTTTTTATTAACTTGATTCAAGTCCCCCTTAATATAATATCCCAACATATATGATAAAGGTGGTCAGAAAATTGTGTCGATAACAATAATTAAACCAAATAAGAATTTGAATAAAAACTTCAAGTTTAGTAACAATTTTACTATAGTTTAATGATATTTCGTAAAATTATCCCGTAAAACAACTATGAAATAAAAGTTAAACTTGAGTTCTATAGCTAATTCGATCTTCCGACTAATAAAAATAAAAATACTTTTAATGTTTTAATTTCGATTTTTTAACTTTGAACTAATGAAAGAAAAATAAATACTTTCAATGTCTTAATTAAAAGATCGAAGATCGAATACTAAATTACAGTAAGCATCTTCTTGGGTTATAACTAATTTTCTTTATGGTCTTTTCATATAAACATGGTACTTGATCGATCTTATTTTCGCAAGATTGTTAATGCACGAAAACTGGGATTTAACGAACACTGAAAGTAAACGGAACACAAAGGGATTTACGTGGTTCGATCTATTGGAATAGATCTACGTCCACGGGCGGAAATAGTATAGATCTTTATTGCTTGTATGAGTAGTGATTACAAGATTGTTCTCCCCCTTTCAACCTATTCTAAACCCCTATTTATAAGTGTTTACATATGGAATTCGACTAGGATTATAAGTCTTTTCCTATTAGGACTCTTTGGCTTGATCTCCTCCTTTATTGGATAAACACCGAGCTTCTATATCTCTTGTGGAGCTTGAATTGTAGTCGATGTAGGAGTTGCCTTGGTGTAGAGGTTCCTTTGAGGTGGGCCGAAGTGGATTCGGCCTAGGTGGGCTGTTTGGGCCGAGCCAAGTAAGGCTCTTAAGTGGGCCGAGCTGCATAGGCCGAGCTTGACAGTCGGAGACCAATTATATTGGGCTCGATGCTTGGGCCTAGTAGCTAGGCCATATCCTATCACATCCCCCCCCCCAAAAAAAAGATATGGAAGTGAGGGTGTGATCTGGGGCAGAAAGGTGAAGCATGAGTAGTGAAAGTTACATTGCCCCGTCGAAATTAGAATTTTGACAAAGACGGAATGCTTGCCACCTCGTTAAGACGAGGCGGGTAAGAATTTTGTATTGTCCCCTCGGAAATTGAATTTCGACGAAGTCGAAATGCTTGCCACCTCGTTAAGGCGAGGCGGGTATAAAATTTGCATTGCCCCTTCGGAAATTGGTTTTCGACGAAGTCGGAATGCTTGCCACCTCGTTAAGACGAGGCGGGTAAGAATTTTGCATTGTCCCCTCGGAAATTGAATTTCGACGAAGTTGAAATGCTTGCCACCTCGTTAAGGCGAGGCAGGTATAAAATTTGCATTGCCCCTTCGGAAATTGGATTTCGACGAAGTCGGAATGCTTGCCACCTCGTTAAGACGAGGTGGGTATAAAATTTGCATTGCCCCTCAGAAATTGAATTTCGACGAAGTCGAAATGCTTGCCACCTCGTTAAGACGAGGTGGTTATAAAATTTGCATTGCCCCCTCAGAAATTAGATTTTGACGAAGTCGGAATGCTTGCCACCTCGTCTTAACGAGGTGGGTATGATTTTTGCATTGCCCCCTCGGAAATAAAATTTCGACGAAGTCGGAATGCGTACAGCCTCGTTAGGACGAGGTCAAATGAAGTCACATTGCTCATTCGGAAATAAAATTTTGACGAAGTCGGAATGTGTACCGTCTCGTTAGGACAAGGTCGAACACGTGATGTGTCAGTTACATTTAATGCACCGTTTGGGGTCCCAATAAAGTAGGCTAAAAGTTACTAAAACTTCTTTCAGACGCCACAATCAACATTTTTGAAATTCGGAACCCTAAAAATTTTTGGCAATTCATCTTCTTCCTTCACGCTTGCAGTGTTGTCGTCAGTGTTACACCAGAATCCAGTGAACCATTCGTTGTCATTACAGTCTTCCATCGCTTAAAAAGTAAGTCCATGGCTTCCTCTTCTTTTATGCGCGAGTTTAGTGGTAGTGGTAGTCAGGATTCGGGCGAAAGGTCTATGTCGCCGCCGGTATCTCATTCGCCGGAAAATATAGATGTAGATGTATATACTGTAGAGTCGGACATTCCGTCGAATTGTAGGGTAGTTTTTTCTTCTCCCCGTGATTCAGTCGGAACAGTGTCAAAATTTTCTTCAACCCTAGATTCATCTGCAATTTTGAAAATTGCAAAAAATTATTTATTTCCTGATTGGATAGAGATGTTAGTTCCTCGGCCGGAGGATAGGGCGTCCAACCCTCCGGTTGGCTTCGTAACTATCTACGAAGATTGCTTAAGCCATGGTCTCCGTCTTTCCCTCCCCCCTATTTTTGCCGATCTTCTTCGGAAGTTCGGCA
Organism: Mentha longifolia; assembly: GCA_001642375.2. Classification (NCBI taxonomy): domain Eukaryota; kingdom Viridiplantae; phylum Streptophyta; class Magnoliopsida; order Lamiales; family Lamiaceae; genus Mentha; species Mentha longifolia. Next base: position 32,688,176 of record CM038112.1, read on the forward strand.
TTCCTTTAGCTTAAATAACGCCGAACTCGTTTAGGCAGCTTACTACTTTAGGCATACTTAGTAGTCGTCACGGGGTCAGCTTGTCGGTAGAGTTGATCCTGAAATATTTTCAATTTAATTCCTACAATGGGTGGTACTATCTGTCACCCCGTCTTGGCTTTCAAGTGAAGACGAAGTCAAAAATCCCGAACTGGCAGTCGAAGTTCTTTTTCTGTCGGTTTGGTGAGGTCCCACATTTCGTCTGGAATGTGGGTAAACTGAGGAACCAAGGCACCGAAGAGAAGTTCGGTGTGCTTGATGAAGTGTTGACTAGCCTAGTCGATGAAGAATTTACCGAGGCCGATCTTGCTATGGCGGGGCTGAGCCCTTATGATCCAGACTCCATGGTTGAGCCGGTGAAGGGTGAGGCTCCACTTGGTCTGTTTTTATCTTGTTGTTTGATGTCATGTAATTGTGATATGGCTTATATTGTTTGTCTGCAGTGAAGCTACTCGGTAAGAAGAGGACGAGATCCAGCTCGACTGAAAAGCCATCATCCGAGGCGTCCTCGGAGCGAACCGAGAGCGGACTGATCTCATCACCAATGGAATCCCTTCCAGAGCGACCTGTCGTTCGTAAAAAGAAACAGCAGAAGTTGGCTGTTGCTGTTACAAACGAAGAGGAGGATTGCGCTGTTACTGCAGTTCGGTCATCTCGTGGAGTGGGAGGCCAGGGTTTTGGAGAACTGGTGAATCGGCGACGGCTGTTTCCCGAGGTAACATCATATGCCTTCGTCTACACTTCGGCACCTCCCCTTTTTATTTTTTTTATTACTAATATATGTTGATGTAGGGTACCGAGGACATGGTGACGAGGCTAAGTGATCTGGCCTCGGAATTGAGCGGTTTCCTGACCTCCGGGGTCGATCGGTACAACGAGATGGCCCAGGCTCGTCGTAACCTGGAAAATGAAAAGGGCGGCCTCGCTAACCAATTGGCTGTGACCGAAGCCAAACTGGTTGCGGAGCGAGCTGCTACCGAGGCGGCTAAGACTGAGGCGATCTCGTTGAGGGCTGAGGTGGAGGCGATGAGGTGACGCGAGGCTGAAATGGTGGCCGGGCAAGGGCCTCTGCTTCGGGCGTATACAGAGCGACTCTTCCGGTCTGAAAAGTTCTCAGAACTTGCCGGGCAGGTGGCTTCGGTTCTGAATGCTCGCGCGGTCAGTGACACTATCGACGGCATTGCTGCTGATATGCCGGACTTTGATAAATCCAAGTACGGTTATCAGGAGATGTCAGATGAGGTCGTATACTGTATGTATGCCGAGGCTTTACTGAAAAGTATCCAAGGTATCCCTCTGTTGGATAGCTTGGCCTCGGCATCCACTTTTTTGACTGCCGAGGCAGTTCAAAATTGCCCGGTCGACCGGGACGACGAGCTGGAAGAGGTGATCGCTAACCTCCACCGCACTGCGGAGGCCGGGGTGCAGGATGCTGGCGAGGCTGAAGTCAGGGGCGAGGATGAAACGCTCCAGCTAATGATGAAGCTCGTTGTGAGGATGAAGAGAATGCCGGAGTGGTCAGTTGATCACCCTTTTTCAATATTTCTCCTTTTTTTTTTTTTTTTTTTTCTTCTTTTAGCATGTACTTCGTCATCAGTAGGATGACGCATTTTGCTGAAGTAATGAAAACTTTATTTCTTATTAGAAATTCGTTTCCCTTTTGTAGTCTTCTTCTTCTCCAAAACTTTTCGATGCATCTCCGTATATAGCTCAAATCAATAACTTATTGCGGGCTCTTGAAGCTAAGAATGTCGAAGCTCTTCGTTGGAAAGACCAAGCTAACCATATCCAGGATGAGGCCGACGTGAGACTTAGAGCCGCTCAAATCCGAAATGACGAGCTTCAAGCTCGGCTCCTAGAGCTTGGAGATAAGTATGATGCCATGAAGGAAGAATCTAGAAAGATCGCCGAGGAGCATGTTGAATACGAGACCATTGTCCGCCGAAACGGCGGGAAAACCATTGCCGAAGTTGATGCAAAGGTAACAGAAATCGCAGCCCGGTGTAAGGATTATCAAGAAAGATACGGGGCGGACTCCTGGCAACTCCAAGATCAGATGGTCGAGCTGAAGCGAATAGCTGGTATGTACGATGTGATTCTAGCTCGGCATCCGAAATTGGCTGCTCGACTGGGAAAGGACTCTCATCCTTCAAGTTCGTCCACTACCACTGATCCCTCGAGATCGTCGACTCCCGCGGATCGATCAGACATGAGATTCATGCGACACTCTAAAGAGTTTTATGAACAAGAACGGCAAAGCTTAGCTCGACGAGGTCGAGGTCGGAGTCTTCAACCGGGTAGGGGTCGGAGTCGAGGACGAGGTAGTGGTGAACGAGGTCAAGGCCGCTTTAATATAGATGATGTTTTAAATTTCAACTTCGACGGTGATTTTCCGACAAGATGGCTTAGTTTTAGCAAACCCAAGCCCTCGAGTTCGTCTTAATCACCATGTATTGTACTCTTCCATTTTTGAAATAAAACAGAATTTTCTGTACTCATATTAGCCTTTTACCTTGTTTTTAACATAGATATATTTCCTTGTATTATACAAAGGTAGGCCATAATGAGCATTACCTCGTCAAAAGACGAGGTTTAGGTTTAAGTAGCCCGACTTCATCAAAGATGAAGTGTAGGCTTTAATTAGTACGACCTCGTCATCCGACGAGGTTTAGGCTTTGAGTAGCATGACTTCGTCAAAGGCGAAGTTTAGGCTTTAATTAGCACGACCTCGTCGTCCGACGAGGTTTAGGCTTTGAGTAGCACGACTTCGTCAAAGGCGAAGTTTAGGCTTTAATTAGCACGACCTCGTCGTCCGACGAGGTTTAGGCTCTTCTCTGTTTTAAACAAAGGCCGTATCTTTGTTTTTAACCGAGGTGGTGCCTCCTTGTTTTAAACAAAAGTACTTCTTCCTAGCTTTTAACAAAGGTGGTTCCTTCGTTTTAAGCCCAGGCAGTTTGAACTTCTATTTTTAACAAGGTTAGGTCGGTACGCGCGCGTTTAGAATTTACCCCCAATGTGGAGTTTATTAAATTACCCTCGTCAGGGTTTTTAAAATAAAAGATCAAAATACTAAGCATAAGTGGAATAGAGAGACATGCAAGATATGATATGCAATGATTTAAACGAATAATAAGGAAAAATAAAACTCTTTATTGATAAAAAACCGAAAAAAGAAAAACAATTGACAAGACGACCTGACTCTTTACACCTACGACTTTAAATGAACTGATTCTAGACATTACTCTCCTCCACTTATACAAAGCATTTTTTTAAATGATTAATGTGCCATGTGCGGGGTAAGGGCTCACCGGATAAATGGGCAAGCTTGTACGACCCTTTGCCGAGGACTTCTTCAACTCGGTATGGTCCTTTCCATGTGGCTTCAAGCTTGCCGAGCCTTTCCGCTTTACTGACCTCGTTATTCCGAAGTACAAGGTCGCCTACTTGGAATTGTTGGTACTTCACCCTTTGGTTGTAGTACCGAGCTACTTGTTGCTTGTACTTAGCTTCTCTTATGTAGGCGAGCTCTCGTTTTTCTTCCAGCAGATCCAGTTCGGTTCGGAGGTCTTCCTCGTTGACTTCGGCTGTGAAGTTGATAGTGCGCGGGCTCGGCAGGCCTATCTTTACCGGGATCACTGCTTCGGTTCCGTACACCAAACTATAAGGTGTTTCACCGTTCGAGGTCCGGGGAGTTGTTCGGTACGACCATAGGACTTGGGGTAAATTTGCGGTCCAATCTCCTTTGGCTTTGTCGAGGCGGGTTTTGAGTCCCTTGACGATCGTTCTGTTCGTAACTTCGGTTTGGCCGTTCGCTTGAGGGTGAGCTACCGAAGTGAACTTTTGGTAAATGTGAAGCCCTTCACACCATTCTCTGAATGTCCGATCGGTGAATTGCGTTCCATTATCCGAAACGAGGATGCGAGGTACACCAAAGCGGCAAACCACATTCTTCCATACGAAGTTGAGGGCGTTCTTGCTTGTGATCTTTGCCAAGGGCTCAGCTTCGACCCACTTAGTGAAGTAGTCGATGGCTACGATTAGGAACTGGAGTTGTCCGGGAGCTTTATCAAACGGTCCGACGATATCAATTCCCCATTGCACAAACGGCCACGGGCTTTGCATGCTTATGAGGTCGGTTTGAGGTAATCTCAGTACCGTCTCATGGATTTGACATTTTGGGCACTTTTTGACTAGTTCGACTGCGTCTTGAAACATTGTAGGCCAATAGTAGCCCCAGCGCATGATCTTTTTTGACAGTGCTCGAGCTCCAATGTGGCTTCCACATGACCCTTCATGAACTTCGCTTAACGCATAGTTTGCTTGGTTCGGCCCGACACATCTTAGGAGAGGTTGAAGGTATGACTTTCTATACAGAATTCCTGCTTGTAGAACGTACTTTGGTGACTTGCTTAAGATCTTTCTTGCCTCAAGCTTGTCACTGGGTAGCTCGCCCTTCTCCAAATAATTCCGAAGAGGAGTCATCCAATTCAGTGTTTCATCATCAATTACGAGGCCGACCTCGGCTTCTTCTATACTTCGGTGTTTGATTCCTTCCACTGGAGAGCTTGTTGACGAGGATGCCAATTTGCTTAAAGCATCAGCTCGGGTATTTGCTCCTCTTGGGATTCGTACCAACTCGAAGTAGGTGAAGCTTTCTTGCAGACTCTTAGCTTTTTGGAGATACTTCTTCATTTTGTCGCCCTTTGCCTCGTATGTGCCGAGCATATGGCTAACTATGACTTGGGAGTCACAGTAGACTTGTACAACTCGTACTTGAAGACTTTGAGCGAGGCAAAGTCCTGCAATTAAGGCTTCGTACTCCACTTCATTATTTGTGGTAGGGAAGTCGAACCGAAGTGCATAGGTTATCTCCTGCTCGTCTGGACTGAGAAGTATGATGCCTGCACCGCTTCCTAATTTTCCAGAAGCCCCGTCCACATATACCTTCCAACAGTCTTTGGGTGGTTTACTTGTGGGTTCGGCTCCGACAATATCCGAGGCGGCATCGGTGCTTCCGTAAACTTAGATTCTACCAGGAAGTCAGCTAAGGCTTGGTCTTTGATAGCACTGCGTGGACAGTAGTTGATGTCATGCTCACCTAGCTCGACTGCCCATTTTGCAATTCTCCCCGAAGCTTCAGGCTTCAGTAGCACTTGCCGAAGTGGGAGGTCAGTGAGGACCTGTATAGGATGTGCCTGGAAATAAGGTCGTAGCCTCCTCGCTGCGTTTACTAACGCTAGTGCGATCTTCTCTAATGGCTGATACCTCGTCTCTGGTCTTTTGAGTGCTCAGCTGATGAAGTAGACAAGAAGTTGCCGACGTTTCTCATCACGCACTAGGACTGCACTTATAGTCTCATCCAAAGCCGCGAGGTATAGGGATAGAATCTCACCTTCATGCGGGACCGACAAAGTTGGAAGCTTAGAGAGGTATTTTTTCAGGTCGGCAAACACTGATTTCCGTTCCTCTTCCCATTTAAAAACTGGGTTCTTCTTAAGAATCTTGAAGAACGGGAGTTGCTTCTCTGCCGCTTTCGAGAGGAACCGACTAAGGGCAGCTATGCAGCCCGTCAATTTGTGCACATCGTGAATCTTCTCTGGAACTTTCATTTCTTGAACAGCTCGGACCTTGGACGGGTTAGCCTTTAATCCTTCTTGAGAAACCCAGCATCCTAAAAATTTTCCGGATCGGACCATAAAGGTGCACTTTTCAGGATTCAGCTTCAGGTTAACTTTCCGAAGGAGGCCGAGGACGATCTTGAGATCGTCGACACAGGTGGTTGGCTCTTTGCTTTTGACGACGATGTCATCCACATATACTTCTACATTGTTACCGATGTGGGGCTCAAATATCTTGTCCACCATTCTTTGATAAGTAGCTCCAACATTCTTTAGTCCGAATGGCATTTTCTTATATGCAAAGACACCGAAGTCAGTGATGAAAGCTGTCTTTGGTGCGTCTTCGTCACTCATCAAGACTTGGTGATATCCTTTATACAGATCTAAGAAACTGAAAACCTTGTGGCCGACCAGAGCCTCGACTTTCTTGTCGATGTTGGGAAGAGGATAACAGTCTTTGGGGCAGTGTCTATTTAGATCGGTGTAGTCAATACACATTCGCCAACCTCCTCCTTGTTTCTTCACCATCACCGGGTTAGCAATCCACGTCGGATACTTGACCTCGAAGAGTATTCGGGCCTCTAACAGTTGGTGCACTTCATCATGTATGACCTGGTTCCGGTCTGCTGTGAATACCCGCTGCTTTTGCCGGACTGGCTTTACTCCGGGGTCAATGTTAAGCCGGTGTGTGATAACATCTGGTGAAACTCCGGTCATGTCGAGTGGTGACCAGGCGAAGACATCTTTATATTCCCGAAGTAGTTGGACAATTTGCTTGCGAAGTTCGGCTCCTCCAGCGAAGCCAACCTTAACAACCTTAGTTGGGTCGTTTTCGTACACTACAACAGCTCCTACTGGCTCGTAGAATGCAGAGTTGTCTTCCAACACTTCGGATTTCTGTAATTGCTATGCTTGCGGATGCTGAGGTGTCCCAACACCTCGTAGGGCGATCTGCATGCATTCCTTCGCCCTTTTTTGGTCACCGCGAATTATAATTACCCCATTCTTCGATGGAATTTTGATCGTTAGGTGGTACGCCGAGCATATTGCCTTCATTGCAACCAACCAATCTCTTCCTAGGATGATGTTATAGGGGGAGTTCGCCTTCACAACAAAAAAACTGACGAACTTGGTGGATGACAATGGGTGCTTACCCACTGTCACTAGGAGTTGAATTATCCCTTCGGTTTGCGTCTCTTATTGGACGAAGCTTCTAAGGGGAATTGGTGCTGGTGTTAAACGAGCTTCTTCGACCCCTAACTTCTCAAAGCAATCCTTAAAGAGTACGCTTACTGAGGCCCCACTATCGATGAAGATTCGATGGACGAGCTTATTAGCCACCACTGCCTCAATCACAATAGCGTCTTGGTGAGGTATCATTAGTGGCACTGGGTCCTTCTCTGAGAAGGTAATGACCTCGTCTTTTTTGAACCTTTTCTGTAAAGGCTCGTCTGTAGAGGGACTTCTGGCCTCGGCCTTGAGTGACGACTTCGTTGCTCCTTCTGGGAGCCCGGTAATAGCAGTGACGACTCCGTCGATCCGGGGTTGATCTTCGTCTCCCTCCTCATCATCAGGCCTGGGCTTTTTGTCGACATGGGGGGCGCAATTGTTCCCTCCTCGGTTTCTGCGCTTTCCCCTACCCTGGGGTCGGGCATCATATTGGCTGCGACTTTGGTACTTTCTAAACGTACCGTCACGTACCAGGTGCTCGATATCCACAGCTAGCTCCCTGCAGTCTTCTGTGTCATGACCGTAGTCCTCATGGAATCGGCAGTATTTATCCTTAGACCGGCGTCTTGACCCACCACGTGACATGGGCTGAGGTCTTTGAAACAGGTTGGTATGAAGCTCATAAATCTCCGTCCTCGGCTTTGTCAGTGGCGTGAATTGGGTCTTTTCCGAAGTTTGCCGAGGTCCAAGTCGGGATTCAAGGGGGCCTCGCTGCAGTCTATCTAAGGCACTTCGGCGGCTCTGACTTCGGTCATTGCGCTCTTTTTTCCTCCGATCGGATGGTTCAGGCTTATCAGCCTCGCGCTTCTTCCTATCCGCTTCATCTGCTCGTGCGAAACGATCCGCGATGCTCCACAGCTGCTTCGACGTCCGTGGCTCTTCCCTTATGATCTCCTTATAGAGAGCACCAGATTGGATGGCATTCTGGAAAGCTGAGATAAGGACTTCGTCGGTCAAGCGATCGACTTTCAGGCTTTCCTCGTTAAACCTAGTCATAAAGTCACTTATTGATTCTCCTCGTCTCTGCCTAATAGAAAGAAGTTGGGCCGGGGTAGTTTTTGCCTCGGCTTTCTGGAAAAACCTGCGTTCGAAAGCTTCGAGTAAGTCTGCGTATGATCCGATACTGCATGGAGGCAGGCTATCGAACCAACTACGAGCGTTATCGACAAGCAGTTCAGGAAATACCTTACACATGTAGGTATCCTCACTGAGACCTTGATTCATCATATTATATTGGTATTGGGACAGGAAATTGCTCGGATCGCATGAGCCGTTGTAAGGCTTGATAGGAGGTACTCGATACTTCTCAGGGAGAGGAGTGTAGAGTATATAGTTGGTGAAGGGAGTAGAGATCTTACTGTAAACAGTAAATCTCCCTCCTCGGTGATCGTCGCCATGTCGAGGTGAAGCAGTGTGACGACGAGGTGAGGTGATGGTACGGCGAGGTGAAGGTCTGTAGTTTCCTCGGCGTTTATCATCGAACCTCCTTTGACGAGGTGCCGCGTCTCGTGCACCCACAATTTGGATGCTTTGAGAATCGTGTTGCTGATGGGAACGGGATGTAGCTCCACGCTCTCCATGCTGTATTCCAGCTCTTTGTTGGTTGACGAATTGTAGGAATTCTGTGCCTTTATATGCAAGGAAACTCTTCACTGCATCTTCAAGTTCATGCGGCTGGAGCTTTAAGACCTCCTCTCCGTCACGACCACTGCTGTGACCTTCTTAGCTGGGGTGGAGCGGTCTGCCGAACTGATCCACCGGGATATCTCCGATATGCCCTTCTGGAGTCAGCGCACGCTCCTTCCCGGGGCGTCTTTGATTAGAGCTGGGTAGATGGCTGGAGACTTCGGTTGATTCATGAGTGGTTTGCTGGGCGTTTTTATGCTGGGCGTCCTTCTCCTTAGCAGCGGCGGCGGCGGCGGCAGCCTCGGCGGCAGACTTATTAGCGGCAGCAGTAGATCGTGTTGATTTCCCGGCCATCGTGATTGTAGCAAACTTGCAAAATTTGATCAAGATTCACAGATTTTCAGTTCCCACAGACGGCGCCAGTGATCGATCTTATTTTCGCAAGATTGTTAATGCACGAAAACTGGGATTTAACGAACACGAAAGTAAACGGAACACAAAGGGATTTACGTGGTTCGATCTATTGGAATAGATCTACGTCCACGGGCGGAAATAGTATAGATCTCTATTGCTTGTATGAGTAGTGATTACAAGATTGTTCTCCCCCTTTCAACCTATTCTAAACCCCTATTTATAAGTGTTTACATATGGAATTCGACTAGGATTATAAGTCTTTTCCTATTAGGACTCTTTGGCTTGATCTCCTCCTTTATTGGATAAACACCGAGCTTCTATATCTCTTGTGGAGCTTGAATTGTAGTCGATGTAGGAGTTGCCTTGGTGTAGAGGTTCCTTTGAGGTGGGCCGAAGTGGATTCGGCCTAGGTGGGCTGTTTGGGCCGAGCCAAGTAAGGCTCTTAAGTGGGCCGAGCTGCATAGGCCGAGCTTGACAGTCGGAGCCTAATTATATTGGGCTCGATGCTTGGGCCTAGTAGCTAGGCCATATCCTATCAGTACTCCTACATTAATTAGTAATTTTTGCGATTTACTAATTCAAAATAGATAAGAGAAGTTAATTTTATTTACTTCCCACGTCCCAACTATCTTGTCCCTTTTATTAGTCTTTCCCCTTTTTATTCAAGTGAGTATATTATAATAATAAAATTAATGAATTAATTACATTTGTACTAACTTACGGGAAAAAAATAAATTTTTTATAACAAACTTCAATATTATGCACGAAAAGCACAAAAAAAGAACTTGTCTCATTGAAAAATCAACCAATAGAAGAGCAAGTGGATCATATCTACATTTACATGTCAATTAGCATATAGTAACATTTATTCAAGTATGGATTGGTTACATGTATTCCTCAAGTAAGAGATAATTGTCGAGAAAAATAAAGATATTAGTTTAAAAAGAGTGAGATATATACATTCAAAGACTAATGTTCTCCTACCCACCGTGAGCATGCTTAATATACCCACGGCTGAGGTGACAATATTATATTTAAATAATAAATTAATTAGTATACCTTATAAAAACAAATCACGACATAAATAACTAAACCCTACCAAAATAACTAAACCATAAGAGGAAATATTATTAACGTTACACTGACATGTCAGCCGTGAGCACATTAAGTGTGTCCACGGTGGGTAGAGGAGCATTTTCCTACATTCATATATGGAGGAAGCATTGAGAGCTGTAAGTTTGAAATGCGCTATATATAGTACTAACAAATGTCTATTGATTGTGAAAATGTTCTCAACATGTGATTATCATAAATTATTGATGTAATGGCGGATGATATACGAAAATGTAATATAGAATCCAAAATCATAAATCTTAATTTGTTCTAAAAATGGTGAGTAATTTTAATTTAGGACTCTCTATCGAAATTATTTATATCAGTCGCAGCTTTCCAAATTCCCATGCATTTCAAATGAGCACAAGTTGATTGACATATGCTTCCCTTTTTTTTTTTGTGTGTGATTGAATAATTCTGTAGTTCAAATAATCAAAAATATCATGAGTATAATGGCAAAATTTTATAAAGAAAGTACAATTAATATATATTTCAAAATTATTTCGACAAAATAAATAATTGGTTCGACTACAAAATCCGTTTCCATATTTGGAAATGTCGAGAGAGCAGGAAAAATGTTATTTTCAATTATTCAACTCAAAATTTACTTTTCGGCCCAATTTTTTTATATAAATTTATTAGATTAAAAAAAAGGACATAATTAAGGAATCAAGCTAGAGGATTGACTAATTTTGCGTCAATAAATTATTATCTTAAATTATGAAACTAATTAATCATAATGTTGACAGACTATTTTTAAATACACACATGAATATTTATCAACAAAAATAATTATTTTTTATTCTCAAGATTTACTTTTTGTCGTTCATGAACCCATTTATAACTGTATCTTAGTAAATCTTCAAAAATGTACCCAATAATTAGGTCCTCTAGTAAAGGATAACAACTTTATTTTATCTAACAAAGCTATACAATATGGCTGATGCAGGACTCCAAATTCCAATTAAAAAAACATCGAGTGAAGAAAATTAATCAACCAAGAGCTAACATGTCGTTAACAACATGCCGTTAATCAAATTACAAATTAATGTACCGTATTTGTAATTTTCTGAACCACGACTCTCATTATGCTATGATCACTATTTTGATGCATACCAATAATTCGCCATATTGAGAACTTCATCTGCATCATCACATGATCAACAAAGAAGAAAATATCTCAACACCACCATCTAGAAGGGGTTCTCCGATCGGCTGAAAGCCAACGTTGTTTCGACTGGCTGACGGTTTAACTTAGTCTAGAGATATGACCCCTCAATTATGAAAATCTATATGGAGAACACCACTCCGGTAGTTTGGGCGCAGCCGTCGGAGGATTCAGAACTCGGCGTAAAATCCAGACATGCATGGAATGAGTTGGTGACGTGGACGCAGAACACCTTCTATTCCACGACAGAGGGAATCCTTCAAGCGGTGATGGAGTGGAGGGGGAGCAGATGCCGGTGGAAGTCCTCCCATATTGATTGAGATTAAATAACACCGATATTTGAATCGACATTAAATACAAAACTGAAAATTCAGAAATACATTAATATTAATTGGTCGGTTATTTCACAAATTTGTGGATTCTAATGATGAAATATTAAATGATTTTTAATCAACTTTAAAGCTACCAACCAAATTTCCAAAATTATACTACTAATTAACATAAATAAATATTTTGTATAAAATTGGATTTATTTAAAATGTTACAAAAAATAATTTCCAAAAATAGAATTTATTATAATGAACACAAAAACTAATAAGTAAAGTTCTCATCATTCCATATACATGCATGCATATTGATAATCAATAGTTATGGGATGTTGCTTAATATATAATGCCCCTAGCTAAATTTTTGCTTCATTGATTCCATGAGAAAACATTTGACCCCACACTCTTACACGCACACCCATAATAATTTGAACCTTCTACTTGTTAGTTACTCTTACTTAACACATGCAATATTTTAAAAAGTGCTAGACATAAATTCATATGTGGATCATTTAAATATTTATGTATAATAAAGCAATATATGTATTATACACCACATGTGATGACAAATGATTCAGGGTAACTAATGGAGTTGATAACAAAAACTTGGCTCGGAATCACATGGGGGCGGCACTTGTCTTTATCTTCAATTTCGAATAGTTTTGTGCTAAAAAATAAAATTTGAAAATTTTCATCAATTAAATTATGAGTCTAAATAGTGGAAGAAATCAGCCAAAAAAATAGCAAGATAGAATACTTAACCAACAATTAAAAAAAAAATCATGAGAAACAAACATATACAACTACTGCTTGATCTCAACATGAGAAACAAACATAAATATATGATATTTCTACTAATTCTCTGTTTCTCTATGTGGATGATGTTCTCAACTTGATTTATAAATGTCGACTCCTTCGCCCCATCTCTTTTAAGCCTTGTCTTTCCAATTGCTTCGATCCTTCCGAGTGTGCTGCTACGACTTTCCGTTTCTTGCTATCCAGGTTTCGAGTCTGAGTAGAGAAATTTATAGTGAAAATGAGACACAAGTTGCACAATTTAAATTTTATCTCTTAAATGCGATTTAATTGGATAAACGTTACAAAAAAAATAATACTATTACCCAAAAAAAAAAAGACTTACCAATTATATTATTGCATTTAATACTACATTCTATATATACCTAAATATAGTCACGGCTATATCAATGAAAATAAGTACCAAATAATGATATTTCAAAAATAAAAAGTTAAATAAAAGTTACTAATTATAGAACATAAGAGTTACTAAAAACGGCAGCCCGTAGTCGTTATTATTATATAGATTGGTATACTCAATTATTACATTAAAATTAAATTTGTTCATAGACTCGTTGAAATAGTATAATGCGTTTCAACGGTGTATCTTACGTTGCGCCATCTAATTTTCCTAAACTAGTTTGCATCCGTGAAAATTCGACTGGATATTAATTTGTAATCCGGTAATAGTAAAATATAAAATATATATATATATATATATATAGGTGAGAGATCACATACAAAAACTATATTTTGTAAGAAATAGGAAGTGATCTACACCTTTCATTTTTTATGATCTAAGGCTAATAATTAATTTAGTCTTTATATATATATATATATATATGAGAGATCACATACAAAAGCTACATTTTGTAAGAAATAGGAAGTGATCTACACCTTTCATTTTTATGATCTAAGGCTAATAATTAATTTAGTCTTTTAACTTGAAACATGCAGTTATACCACATATAAGGGTAAAATTGTTAATTGACCTTTAGTTATAACCGTTCATCACCACAATTAATGGGATTTGATGCGTGTTTATGTATGTTCTACAATTAATTCAATTACTTAACAAAAATAAAATCAGACGTGTTCCATAGAATTTTTTCTTTCAAATTTTTTTATGCTCCAAGTACGTTTTAATAATGCTTTTCGTTCTACAATATAATGCATCGTGTGCAGTAGACCAATGCATTATACGCTTGCAAAAATATAACATGTAACTAATAATAAGTATAATGCATTATATTATTCATATGCATCAATGCATTATAAAATTGAATTGTAAACTAAATGCAACGTAAATAAGATTTATTATTTCCTTTTTTTTCTTTTTTTTTTTTTTTTTTTTCTCTCTCTCTCTCTTTAATGTCTTTAATATCTTTTTTCTGCAAATTCGTCTCTCTCGCCTCCTTTCATCCATTCTTATATAGACGAAATTTTCTTAAATTTTTAGTGATTTCTTTTTTCCTATCTATTATGCGATAAACGGGTTTTCTCAATTTTTCTACGATCTTCGTGTTCTTTGTTACGTGCATCACATGCATTTTTTTTTAATTATGCATTATATGCTAACAATCGATGCATTATGAATTATATATATATGTATATGGGAAATTATTCTCCTTGTGTTAACTAAAAATAATTATAGACCACTGATCTTGTGTGTTTGTGTGGCTAAGATCGAAAATGTATAACTATAAAGATTGTAGTTAATTATCCATTTTTATTGCAAAGGGCAGCATGATAATTTCCAATTGTTCAAATATGCACGGCTCATAATTACCGGCGATAAAGTAGGAACAATTCCAAAAATATAGGCTTCATGGAGTACTTTCTTTTACGATAATATTTAGGGCCCGTTTGGTATCCATATACATATATCAGGTATGAGTATCAAAATAGTCTATACCCATACCAGGTGTTTGGTATATCAGTATATGAAATTCAATTGATATCTTTGATATACCCACATCCTAACTTTTTATATTTTTCATATACCAAAATAAACTCCGGTATCACTCAATTCCTAGATTTGTCCGCTCCCCTCCTCTGATTCGCAAATTCACCCGCGACTCACCCGCCATCACGACGATCAGAGCTTCTTCCAGACCCCATTTCGCCGCCGCCGTCGGCTCTAGGGTGCCCCTCCCTTCGCTTTCTCCCTCCTCAATCAACGCTCTGAACCTTCTTCTCTCAGAACCCTCTCTCACCAACGACCGGAGCTTCTTCCGCCGCCGCCGGCTCCAGGTGCCCCTCCCTTCGCTTTCCCCCTCCTCAATCGGCGCTCTGAACCTTCTTCTCTCAACACCCTCTACCACCACCGTCCACAGCAGCCCCCCTCCCCCCCTTTTCCTCTTTTATTTTAGTATTTCTTCAATATTTTCTTCTTGTTCATTTTAGTTTCCACGGCAAATTGATTTTTTTTTTTTTTTTTTTTTTTTTTTTTTTTTTTTTTGTGGACATGAAACTCAGAATTGTAGGGATTAATTGAATTTGTGATTATAGTTTGGTTTGATTTGCCCGACTTGGTTTGGTCTTCATTTATCAAAAAAAATAATAGTAGTAATTGAGTTCTCGAAATAATTAAATTTAACACTAATTTTGATAGTTCTAATGAAATTATACAAATTCAGAAAAATTAGTAATCAGAAAATAATTTTTCATTATTTATTTATAAGTTTAACACTAATTTTAATTTAGGTTTTGATATCTCATATCCGAACAATTTATACCAAACACAGATATCAAATATCAATTTCATACCTACCTATACCCATACCCTATTTGATATCTGATATACTAGTACATGGATACCAAACAGACCCTTATTGTTATTGCTTATCACACTATAACTCATTGCATATTACTACGTATTATATATTTATAGTATAAAATACAACGTAAATTATTGCAAAAATGAAGCAAATATCATACAAGCTCATATATATATATATATATATAGAGAGAGAGAAATGATATGCTACTCACCTCCCGGTAGGACACTTTCGTGGGCACCTCGTCGTTTTATCACATTTGCATTGCTTTTTTTTAATTTTAATTTTTATTCTATATTCTAGTATCTTAGAAATTAATTTAGAAATCATAAAATCTAAATAAGTGAAGCACCTCCCCCAGTAAGAGAAAAGGATTTGGCATTATTTCATCTCTCATCATAAGTGAAGCACCTCCCCTACAGAGTTGACGCTCTCTTTAAATATAGTCCGAAGCTATGTTTAAGGGGGAAACACTTTAACTTGGAGAGAAAGCACCTAGATGAGAACAGACGCTCTCACACTTTCAAAACGTGATCGTTCGTGTTTCTCAACTAATGCTTTAACATTTGAGTTTGTGGATCTTCAAAGCATGATATGAGTCAATTACAATATTGACTGACTGGTAAGTCTTCCTTTCGCGTCTTTCAATTTAAGTATGTAAGTCAACGCAAAGCGTCTTCAAGAACTCTGTGCGTGACTTACCGAAAATATTAAAATGCTGATACAGACGCTTTCCGAACTAGACGCTCTCATCTAAATTCCAAAGCGTGGCACTCAGCCAAATTTCGAATCTTTTTGAAAATTAATCTCATTAATTTACTTGTATGCTATATATCTATAAAGCAGGATATCGATCGAGTATATGTTGCATGCGATATCTTTGCATTTAATGCAAAGACTGATGTGGATACAGTACTCAAGACTCACTCGCGCATGTATCTCACGCGCACTACCGAACCGCCAAAAACTTTTAATCTTGGTTGTCGGACGTTTTGAATTACTTTTTCCCTGACCACACGATTAAAGTAACCGCAGAGCATGATCTTAACCGCTCACCCCATTTTAGGGACGTGATCTTAGTCACTCACTAAGACACATCACCCCACTAACCCTTCATACTCTTTAATTTTTCTATATATATATATATGTACTATTTCATTCTATCACCTTCATTATTTATCATTTTCGCCATTACTGCAAATTCTTAAGTTCTTCAACTCACAGAACTTGAATCTGCACTCATCTTTTCTCTCCTTTTTAGAAAAACGCACATCTATTCATCATGGTGAACGTTAAATGGAAGACAGTCTCGTGAAGCCGCTTCGCTGAATTCATCTTCACTGAAGCCCATCTAAACCGTGATCTCCTCACCGACGGAGGGATCATCAAAAGGACTATTTTGCACTTAGGATTGGAGTATCTGCTGTTCAATTCTCCGCAGTGCATTAATCCAGTCGGGGTCGTCGAGTTCTTCTCGAACTTAGACCCAGCCACCCTCACCACTAGAATCTCTCTCTGCAAGACCACTGAAGAAGGGCTCGTTCATCAGGTCTCTGTGGAGAATCTAGAGCTCGACGCTCTATTTGAGGATTCAGTGCCCATTCCGAATTCTGGAGCGAATCCAGAAGGTGCTGGCGATGCGGATATCCAGAAGGAGTTCAGGCGCTTCACAGTGGACCCTCACGCCATCTTCATCAGTAAACAATCGAAGGCACCCTCGCTTTGCCCGCCCTTCAACAACCTCATCAACATCGTGACAAAGTGCTTACTTTGTCACACTGGTAGTTGGTCTACATCACGGAGCAGAAGATTCGTCTTATGTCGGCGCTCTGTGACACCGCTATCAACCACACGGCTTACAACTGGAGAGCGTGGTTTATAAACCAGCTCGTGGAGGCCATTAAAGCCGTTTCTGAAGTGACTGGGGGGAAGGAAAAAGAAAGTTTTCCTTCCTTGGAAAAGTGAAATATAGGATGAAAGTCTCCATGTTTCTTGAGCATTCGTGGCCGGCTCAAGAATGGCCTGTGGAGACGAAGTACACTCGAGTGTTTTTCAACAAAGCACTCCGAGGGGACGAGTTTGGAGTCGCCCCTCCCCTAGCCACTTCCATTGAGTATAATGAAGCCGAAGCGCTTATCCTCAAGAAAGAAGAGGAGAAGAGGAAGAAAAAAAAAAAAGAAAGGTGGGAAAACCACCAAGAAGCCAAAGCGCTCTCTGCTGTAAGAGAAATCAGTCCCTTCTGTGAAGGGAAAGCATGGCTTGGTGGATGAGGATGACGAGGAAAGCGCTTCCTCATCTAGCGCTTCCGATTCTAACAAAACCTTGAGTTAGGATCTGGAAGCCGGTGCCCAAGCCATACAAGGAGAAGATGAGGAGGTTGAAGTGCCAGGAGAGGATGCTCAACTCATCGACGCTCTCAATTTCAAGTTTGGTGATGACGCTTCCAGTCCGCCCGTGGAAGAAATCCAGGCCGACTCTCCTCCAACTCCCAAAGCGTCAAGCCCGGTAGTGAAGGCTGTTGACAGGGATCTCTCTTGGGCTGAAGAGGAGATCCGCGAATTCTTTGGAGAATTCTCTCTACCTCCATTCGTGATGGAGGTTACTTCACGTTTTCTGAAGTACGTCCGAAGCCGCGGCACCAACATGTACAAAGTTTGCCAGATGGTGTGGGCCCAAGACCCCAAAGCGCTGGTCAAGGAGGAGGCTTCGATTCTTGGAAGCTTCGGCTTGGAGTGCTTTGACGACCTGATCGATGAGCCGGAAGTGTGGAAGCTCATCGAGAGGAAGGTCCAGGAGCTCGTTCCCTCCTACACCCCCGCCCCAACAACACCAACTGGAGCCACTATCACAACGTTTGAAGAGCGGCTCTCGGCTCTTCAAACTGCTCACGTAAAAGTGGAGTGTGAGTGCTCCCAGCTGAAGGAAGCTATTAGGGAGAGAGAGAACCGGCGGTCCGAAGCCGAGGAGGAGAAGAAGATAAGAGCAACAGAACTTTCAACTATTTCCACAAAGTTGAAAGCGCTGAAGGAGGAGAAGGTGAAGAAAGAAGAAGAACTCTCCACTGCTACCAAAGAGTTGGAAGAGTCGAAGGTGAAATTGGCAACTGTAGAGATATAGTTGGCCGAGGAGAAAGAACACGTGGAGTTAGCTCATGATGAGCTTTCGAGCGCTAAGGCACAACTTCAAGGAATTCCTGCCTTACGTTCGGAAGTGCTGAAGCTCTCTCACGAGTTGGATGACAAGGAATGTGTCCATCAGGAGCTCGAAGCCGCTGAAGCAGAGCTCTCCAAGACAACAAAAGAGTTGAGAGCGGTGAAGGCTAAGAAATTCGAAGCTGATTCCGCCGCTCGTCAGCTAAACGAGAAGCTGGAGTCTGTGGAGAGGAAGCTCGCGGTTTCGGAGCAACAAAGAAAGCATGTTGTGGCCATGGTGGGCTAAGCCGCAGCTAGAGTGCAAAGCGGATCGGACCGGGTTAGGCAATCAACGATGAAGCATAGGTACGCATCACCAACCAAATCGGAGCGCTCTCGGAGTTGGTCCAATCTGAGTTCCGCACTTTTCGAACAAGCCTTGAACGGTCAATCATTTTGACTAACGCGCGCTCTCCAGCACCAGTGCTTTCAACACAAGTCCTCGGCGCTCTCCTAGCACAGAACATATTAAAGCCGAACCAGCCAAACATCGCACTTACCAGGAGCCGCTAGCCAAAGCGCCACTGTACAACCCGTTCCCCCCAAATCTGTTGTTGATACTGCCAAAAAGGGGGAAGGGACTGGGACGTCAAGTGGTCCAACCACTACGGCCAAGGCAAAGGACGCTTCCAAAAAAGGGAAGCGAAGCGGCAAATTATCATTTCCAAAGAGCCCGTGAAAGCCGTTCCACTTCAAGCAGTGTCAGCAACGCCGCAAGGTCTAAAGCGTCAAGCTGAAGCGGTTGCTGACACCAACCTAAGAAAATAAAACTAACTCCCGCAACGATGACCAAGGAGGCTGGAGCACAATGCTAGATCAATGCTGAGATTGACGCGATTTTGGTGCACAAGATGAATTACCACCTTCGTAGGTATCGTTGCAAGCATACTCCAACAAATGATGCTGAAAAAGAATGTCATGGTAGTGATGGCAAAGTATAAAGCGGTGTCGGAATGCAGGGAGGAAGTTTCAAATGAAGAAGTGCTGACAGACTTGGCTAAAGCACTGAAGCTTCTGAAAAATGAAGTGCTTGAAGCCAAAAGAGTCTATGTCGAGGGCCTGCGCACTGACGCTTTCGAGAAGTACAGAAAGCAGATGCAGGCGAGGGAGGAATTTGAGAGGAAAAGGTTAAGGGACGAGGCTCCCAACTCAAAATTTGTTGATGAGATCATCCAGCTGACCTCAAGGAGGAGTGGATTGATGCCAGGGATAAATTCATCAATCACTTCTACTACTGGCAAGGCTTCCGAACTGAATATGCCATGGACTGCTTCATTGCATACATGGATAATTGCAAAGCTTCTCTCTTCAACAAGATTTTGGAGTTGGCAAAGGATGTAACCCTCAAACCTCTGGAGGAAATAAGATTTCAACTTCCACTAATTGGAGGCACTATCCCTGATGAGGAAGCTATCAGGAAGGAGGTCGATGAATGTGCAGAATGGCTCGAACATAACGACCGTCCTAACTGTACCAAAGTTGCCATCCTGGATAAGGTCTACTGATTAACACGTATTTTATGTGCATGTGAGTGTTTTGGGAATGTGTTTGAGTCTCAATTTATGTGCTTATATGTTAAAAATACTAGGGTTTCTTAACTCTTAGTACATTTTAGACTTTTCTCGTTTTTCTTAGTTTTCGATCCATTTTGGTAAGAATTGGAATAGTATTCATGTGGCTAAGGATCGAAGGCCAGGAACGAGGAAGAATCGAGCTTGATTAGGGTGAAACCTAGGTTTGAAATGTGGAATTAAATATATAGAGTAAGGGTTTCACTAGGTCGCATTCAATTATGTTTTCCTCATTCTCTCGAGTCTCTTTATGCTTTTTGCAGGAACAATGAAGAACTCATTTGGGCAATTTGATCATTCCATGTCGAAGAGGGGTTCGTTAGGAGTCCATAGCAAAAAGCGGATCGAGAATCGGAGTTCGGACGAGGGAGAACGAGCGAAAACGGTGAAGCTGCGCAAAAGGACCGAACCAGTGGCGACTCGGGCGGCGACCGGCTGGACCGCTGCGCTGAGCCACTGCATTTCCGGCGATCCAGGCGGCGACCCAGGCGGCGGTCGGCCAGGCCGCCGGCTAGGGCGCCGTCGTCCCTTCTCTCTCACTTATTGACCGAGTTAGCTCGTCTAACTCGGTCCAACTCGACCCAATACTCACCAATTATGTATTTAAGTCCAAAATCTTCTTATTTTGTGTATATTTTTCATATTTTTAATTCCCCAAGAACCCTAGAACATTTTCCTTCTTTCCTTTTTAGTATTTTTAAGATTGTTGAAGCTACATTGGTTGGATTTGCAGGTGGAGACCATCTTCTTCTTCCTTATTGAATTCTCTTTCTTTTAAGCATGATTTCAATTACTTTTTATGGTTTATTTTCCTTAATTATGTCTAGCTAGTTCTCTTTGTGATTTCAATTATATGTAGATTAGGATTAAGTAATTGAGTTTAGGCTTTAATTTTGGATTTACCTTCTAATCTCATGTTCATTTCTCTTGGGGCTATGTTTTATTATGTAATTGTGATTGATCACCATAGTTGCATACCAAGTGTTTGATCTAATGCTTAGGAGGCTTAGATTAGATGCTAGGATCAAGAGATTTGCATGCTAGAGTATAGTAGGGTTAAGGAACTCCATGAGCTATTGGGAGTTAATGAATTGCTTGATGTCTTAGTCGGAATTAGGCCTTTCATTAATCTACTTGTCTTCATTGCAATGAGAATTGAGTGAACCATAGGTAGGAGGTTTCCCACATGAAATTGGATTAAATTGGTTAATTCTAGTTAGAGTTCTAATCACCCATCACTTGAGCCTAATCAAAGTATAATTGGAATCACGTTTATTTCCTATTGATTTTATATCCTTTGCTTATTTGTTGCTTGTTTAGTTAAGTTTGAAGTTAATAATTACTTTTTGGTGTCATTAGTTAATCAAAAACACAAAAACATGCTTGTCGGTAGCTTGAATAGTAGGTTTAGTAGTTAGGTTACTACTTGAGACTTGAGCGTCCTTGCATTCTTTGTGGTTCGACTCGATTACTTAATCGATTATTATTGCTATCTACCCTCACCCTAAAGTGAGGGCGGGTCAATTTTTACAAAGCCTATGGTTTAATTCCTCCTGCCCCTCGTAGACGCTTCAAGTAGATTTCATTGTATATGTATCATTTCTCTATCTCATTTATACAATGATATCGTTTACTGCTTTAAGTCAATTTCTCATTGTCTTTATTTTTTTTATACGCTTTCATTTAACAGCTTATAACTGCAAAATATTGTGCTTTGCCTAACCCACTCTCCTTCTTATACTTAGCCTAGAATTGTCTAGATTTGTGTAAGTAATTGACGTCGGGTTTTGGCATCATCAAAAAGGGGAAAATTATTGGGATATTATGTTAAGGGGGAACTCGGATCAAGTTAATAAACAATTTGTTTTGATTCGATTCCAAAACTCTAAGTAGAATATTTCCATTATTATTTTTGATGAATATGGACAAGTTATACTTAGCAAAGCTTGCATGTTAAGAAGCTTTTAATTTAGTCTAGAAGCGCTGAGGATGAAGCAGTCAGAGGTCACGAAGCGTCAGGTGGCGAAGCGGCTCCAGCAATGAAAGCGTCATGGAAACGTTTCAAATAAAGATGCTTAGAGCGAGCTTCCGTTCAATAGAAGCGAAGAGCTCTCAAGTCTGCTCACCCAAAGCGTCTCTGATATGGAGATGTACTTGAAGCATCCATGTTGTCAGAATGATACGTTGACTCACCAACCCTCCAGTTTGAATTTCAAACTCTGACGTGTGCCGCAGTTGTAGTCCACGTGTAATCACGTTATTGCTCAACGGAGCGGTTTGGTAGAAAAGTCACGATAAGGTGCAGACCGCCCATACCCTGATTTCAACCACCATGCAGTGACTTTTCCAGTACTGTAGGTGATGATAAAGCACCTGACAAATAGCAACTTTCCCATAATTCACGGGAAAGTAAGGAACACGCAACCTCTTCTCTCTCAATGAGAAGTAGGTTCCTTACTATAAATAGAAGGAGTTGCACACACTAAAACTAACGCACGTACAAATGATTCAAGCATACTACTCGCAAGAACTCAAGCAAATTATCATTTACATTCCTTTAGTTCTTTCGAAGCGCTTCCTTTAGTGTGTCCTCAAGAAATATATTTTCTTGAGTATTGCAACTACTTTCTTTCTAGGTTCAACCGCATATATCCAAAGCCTAGCTTCGAGAATCCTTATCCCTTTACTTGTGATCTTCATTGTAAAGGATTCTCACACTTACGAAAACCCAAAAACCCAAAACCTAAGTCTAGTGTTCATAGATTGAGTTGCAAGGTTGTAAAGTTTTTGTAGCAAAGTTTGTTGTTGTAAGGCCTCTCGAGAGCCCGTAAATCTCTGAGGATTCAAGTGTAAGTTTGTTACTGCCTTGAATCACTTCCCCTTGGAAGTATAAAACAAGGGATACCGAGTGAAGGTATTCATCCCGTCGTGGATAAGAGTGGACATAGGAGAGGTGCTCCGAACCACTATAAATTGTTTCTCTCTTTAGTTTATTTATTTATTGCTTTGATTATTGCATGCACACACACACACATGCCTTAAATAACATCATAGTTTTAATTGCAAGAAAAGCTTTAAGTCTTACCACATTCCGCACCGTACTCACACGAGCGAGAAACTTCGAAAGCCTCACTAGCATTCGAAGCGTCTACTCTGCAAAAAGGCTGAAAAACGAAAGAGAAGTTAAACACTTCTCAACACACGTATTCACCCCCCTCCCTCCCCTCTACGTGTGTTAGTCACTTTCGGGACCAACATGGTTTTATATCTAGTTTCCCTGATTCTCAATAATAGAATGGTTCTCATAAGAAACCTCCCTTATATAGTGGTTTTGGGTGTTATAAGTGTTTTTTTGGAAACTAAACCTTAACCCTGAAAAAACCCTTTTTATATCTAGTGTCTAGCTTTTGGTGGTTTTAGGGTTTATTATCTAGTTTCATGATTATTTGCTAAAATGTATAATTAAATATATAAAAAAGCATGAAAGAATATCTAAATAAGCAGAGTTTTCACGAATATAATAACTCTCATAAGAACCTCCCCTAACATTGCAATGCTTATTTATTATTAGTGTGTGTTTTTTTACTTATTTGGTAACTTTTGTTGCATATTGGAGAAATTGATATTATCAGTATATTCTGATAAAATATTCGTGTTAAATTTTTATTGCATCTTAAGGGTGTGTTCTCTTTGAGTGATAGGGAAAATGAGGGAAATGAAAAGGATGGAAAATATAATCCCAAAATGTGGTCCCCTACTTGGTTTATCACATGTTCTCTAAGGTGGAAAATGTATGGAAAAAGTAGGAAAATATTTTCACTCCAAGTGAGGATGAAATATTATCCTAATTTGGTGTGAAAATGAAGGAAAATGGTTGCCCGGGGAAATTTTTTCCTCATGCCCAGGAAAAATTACCATTCATACAGAACATGGGAAAATGTGGGAAAAATGAGGAATATTTTCCTTTTCCCTCCTTTTCCTCCATAGAGAACGCCCCCTAAATAGTTGCAATCCTATCTTTCTCAACAAAATCGTGAAAATAAAAGCACTCAAATGCTAATGCTTAACTTTTAATGTAAATATGCTTATTTTTTGTAATTATCTTGCTGGTTAATTTTTCTTGCACATTTTATATATAAATAAGCATTATAGGATAATAGTTCAAGTATATATGGAAAACAAATTAAGCATTATGAGAAAATTAAACAAGCAAAATTGAAAATCAAAAGAAGCAAAATTCTATGCCAAAATAATATCAAATAATGCCAAAAATGTTAATACTCAAATTCTATGCCAAATTCAACTTTTTTTTTGGTACGAAAATTAATTTTATTCAAGTCAACACTCACATCCCATGCACATACATTTCCTTACACATGATCCCCCCACACAGCATAAACTACAACCTTCCAAACCTATTAACTAGAGTTCTCAATCTCCTATCCTTCTGGCAACTCCAAAGAAGAAGAAATTTGCATTGCTTTACCACCACTTCCACAGATACACTTTGCTCTCTCATTCTCTTGCAATTCCGCGCAATCCAAATCTGATAAACTAGTATAGTAACCATGCAACGGTAAAGTCGTTGCCCAGCACTATTAGTCGAGGAATGGGAAATCAGCCTCACTCTCTCCAAATTCCATGGTATCGCTGCCTTCCTGATACCACACCATAGGGCTACTTGGGTCCAAACTCCCACACTAAATGAACAACCAAAGAATAGATGCTCCATAGTTTCCTCATACTCTCCACAAAAACAACATTCCACCTCCACCATCACCCCTACTTTGCGTAAATACTCACATGTAGCCAGCCTACCATGTAAAGCTAACCACATAACAAATATGCACTTAGGTGACGCATTATTTTGACACATTACCTTTGCCCAATCCACCTTCTGCACCTGCCCCATGAAAGCTTTATATAGTTTCATGATAGAAAACGCTTCTGTTTGAAGCCTCCCATCCCCCTGTGTATCATTCAAGATATAAGCTCTCATGCTTATAATCTTTCTCAGCATCCATGATCCCTGCTGAGGTATAGGCATAACAGCAATATCCTGTTGTTTTACATAGTAACCATGTATCCACCTTATCCACAAGCTTTCCTTCTTTTGGCACAATCTCCACAACTGTTTACACACCGCAGCTCTATTCCACAACTTGAGATTTACTATATCCAATCCCCCAGCCTGCTTAGGCAGCAGAATAGTCTCCCACGCCACTAGAGCCCTCTTAGATGAAGAAGCTTGTCCAGTCCAAAGAAAGGTTCTACAAGCAGCTTGGATCACTTTCACCACTTTCTGAGGGATGAGAAACACTTGAGTCCAATAGATTTGAAGGCTAAACAACACAGATTTGATGAGTTGTAGCCTTCCAGCATAGGATAATAACTTTGCAGCCCAACAACTAATCCTCTTCAATATATTCTGTATCAATGGTTGATACTGCACCAAGGTGAGTTTCTTTGAAGAAAGAGGGACCCCTAAGTATTTAAATGGAAGTGCTCCTTCTGTCATTCCTGTACTTCTCAATATATCCATCCTCACCTCCTGTTTCACCCTCCAAAATAAACACAACTCTTAGCTTGATTTGCTTTAAGACCAGATGCAGAAGCAAAATTATCCAAAATGATATTTACTTGTTGGACTGAATTGCTAGTACCCTTAGTAAATACTAACAAATCATCTGCAAAACAAAGGTGTGTAAGCCCAACTTTCTTACACCTTGGATGATATTGAAACAACTTATTATTTTTCAGCTCCATTAAACTCCTACTAAGGTATTCCATGCACAAAACAAAAAGGTAAGGAGAGATGGGGTCTCCTTGTCTTAATCCCTTCCTTGCCTCAAAAGGTTGAGTCAATATGCCATTCACAGTTAGAACATATGACACAGAAGTGAGACAAGCCATTATCCATTGAATGAACCTTTGAGGAAATCCCAGCTCAATTAACATCTGTTTCAAGAAAATCCACTCCACTGAGTCGTAAGCTTTCTGAATGTCAACCTTGATCATGCACCTTGGGGAAGTATGTTTCCTAGTGTACCCTGCCACAAGTTCTTGACTAAGTAATACATTATCCAAAATCATCCTCCCTTCTACAAAAGCTGACTGGCTATCACTAATCACAGACTGTAAAACTGTCTTCAGTCGATTTGCTAACCTTTGATATAAGCTTATACAGCACAGTACAACAAGCAATCAGCCTGAAGTCTTTCATCTTGCAAGCATTTTCACATTTAGGTAACAATGTTAAAAGAGCCACATTTATCTCTTTAGGCAGATATGATGTGCAGAAAAATTGTTGTACAGCTGCAATTACCTCAGATCCAATAATGTGCCAAGTTTTCTTGAAAAAATAAACATTAAAACCATCAATACCAGGGGCTTTATCTGATCTCATACTAAAAAGAGCATCATTCACTTCTTGAGCAGTGCAATCAGCTATCAGACTTCTCTGTTGCATGAGATTCAGTTTTGGCCCTTTCCCAACAATCTGCTTATCCACTACACTTAGCTCCTCAGCTGTAGTTCCCATGAGATTCAAATAAAAAGACCGAGCTTCTTGCATAATCCTCTCTTGTCCCATACAGACAGTACCATCTGCTCTAACCAATTTATGTATGGCATTTTGGTTCCTTCTCATTTTAGCATAGGCATGGAAAAATTTAGTATTAGAGTCTCCCAATTGCACCCACTCTACTCTTGCTTTCTGTTTCCATATCCTTTCTTCAATTCCACTCCATCTTTCTAGTTCAGCTAGTAAGACTGTTTCTTGATTTTGCAACACGGCATTTCCTCTATCGAGCACCATCTCATGTTGGATATCTTGGACCTGAGACCTCAGATGCTCCACCTTCTCACTTGTTCTCAAGAACCATCTAGTGTTCAGCTGCTTTAGGGGATGCTTTAGTTGATTACAGTTTCTACAAACATCCCTCAGTTTATTTTGTGTACTATACTTTCCCCAATTTGCTCTTATCACCTCCTCAAACAACTCATGATCAGCTAAAACATTTAGAAATTTGAACATCCCCTTGCTTTGCACCTGCTCATCAAACTTTAACAATTGAGGGCAGTGATCAGAAACATTTTTAGCCAATCTCTCCACAACCACATGAGAAAACACAGAAAACCAAGAAGTATTGCCAAAACATCTATCAATATTTGACCAAATCTGCTGGGATCCATCCTGATTGTTAGTCCAAGTGAAATTATTCCCAATAAATCTCACCTCACCCAATCCAGCCACTTGCACACACTCTTGAAAGTCCTCTATTTCAGCCGCAGTAACAGAATTTCCTTGATATCTATCTTCACTAGACAAGACAGCATTAAAGTCCCCACCTACTAACAATGGACCAGTGACTTGCTGGCATTGATGCTTAATAAATTCCCACAAGTCTCTTCTCTGCTCTATTGTATTAGAGCATATATAGCCATAACTTTTTGTGATACCCCTGATACCACATCCACCACCTCACACAATAGAGCCTGTTCATGTTCAATAATCATATTAACAGACACTTTCCTAGGATTCCACAGTATCCATATTCTTCCATTGACTGCAATTGCATAATTATTTATACTCTCCCAATTTCTACTAACTTTTTCTACTATTTTTTGTGATTTTTCCTTTTTTACCCTAGTTTCCAAGAGTATTGCAACATCAACCTTATGAACAAGCAGAAAGTTCCTAATCTCCTTTTGCTTGAAAGGTTTGTTACAACCTCTTACATTCCAAAATACCATCCTCATGTTACACTATTGGGGATATGGTCCCCGCCCCCTTCATTTATATTCAGCTCTTCAAAAGAATTACCAGTAGAGATATAGAGGTTTCCCACTTGGATTGATGTTGTAGCAGCTCTCTTTGGTTGAGACCAATTCTCCTCCTTTCCTTCAATTTCTTTTTGTGCACTCACTCCTTCCTTTTGTTTTCCTGGCTCTTTTGGAACCCAGTGTTGCTGTCTTTGCCTGATCTGCACCTCCTTCTTTTCCTTACAAATGTGCCCCACCTTGTGACAGATAGGACAATATCTTGGCACCCATTCATACAGCACCTGTTGTTCCATCATAACTCCAGTCTCTCCTTCTATCTGCACCTTGTATGTTAATGGTTGAGTGATATCCACTTCAACCAAAAGTCTTGCATAGGAGATTCTACTCTGCTTTGAGGTACACTCATCCGCACAAATAGGCTTACCCAATACACTACCAATTCGACTAAGTGAGTCATTACTCCAACAAGTAAGAGGGAGATTTGGCAATCGAACCCAAAGAGGTATCTCCTTCAGCACCTCCCTTTCAAAAATAAAATCTGCCACCCACTCCTTCACAATCACAGGCCTATTTGCAATAGTGTAGGGTCCTTCAAAGAGCATTGTATCTTTATCCTTCAATTCTTCGAGCTGAATCAAAAAATATCCATCATGGTGATAGAAAATATCCAGATTTCCCATAACTCCACATTCAGTTTTAAGAAAATTCTTAAGGTAGGTGATTGTAGGGGCATCACCTATCACATACAAGATTACAACATTCTTCCACTTTGCAGCTTCCGCTGCAATTTCTGCACCTTCAAGTCGAGCAGTAGGTTTTCCTTGCTTTAGAATGGGTGCAACATATCCCAGTGTCATACTGCATTTGCGCAGGGGTGGGAGTTCCCCATCCTCCACTTTCTGAGCTACCACTTCTTTTTCCACCTCAGTTTGCAGATCCGGCTGCTGTTTCAGCTCAGATTCACGAATCTCCAGCTCAATCCGATTTTTAATGGCCTCTACTGTTCCATTGAAGCTGGGGTTTGGCGTGTTGACCTCATCCACCTTTCTTGTCTGCGAGCTCTCTCCTACCTCCACTGTGGACGTAGTAATGGGTTGTGTTTGTGGTAGAAAGTCGATCTTCCTCGGACGTCCCTTGGGTCGGCCGCCGCCTTTTGCCATTGTTTGCCGTACAAGCTAGCTTTCCACTAACATGCGCCGAGAGAGAATTCTTAGCGTGCGCCGCCCTCCAAATGTGTGAATATTACCCACTCTAAATTCAACTTTAATATAGCAGAATATGTAAGAAAACAAATAGAATCCGACAAGGTACTAAATCCTGCCACAAACAATAGAAAAATAAACATTTAAGATAAAAAAAGCAGCTGATCGATCGTGGAATTTTTAGAGTGATTTGTACGAAGGAAAAATAAAGAACGCAGGAGGTCTTTATGTGGTTCGATCTTTTGTTAGATCTACGTCCACGGGAACGGAGAGAATGTTTGTATTAATATGCTCGAGTAGCTATTACAGTCTGTCCCTCTGTCTATACAAATGGCCCTATTTATAGAGACCTAAGAGCGGTTATGACCGAGGTCATGGGTGGATCGTGTGTAATCGTCTTGCCATGTCCGCGATCGTGCATACCCTGATCGTGGGTTATTGGGCCAGCCGAGCTTCCAGACTTGTCCTGTTGGGCTTTGTCCGGGATTAGGCCGAAGTGAGTTTTGAGCGGGCCGAGCTGATCTAGGCCGAGTTGGATCAAGTCCAATTATATATATTGGGCCTGATGCTTGGGCCTAGTAGCTAGGCCACATCCTATCACATCCCCCCCCCCAAAATGTCAGAGAAGTGAGGCCAGGGATCGATCGGGGATTTTGGAATTGCCCTCGTCGAAATTAGGTCGAGCCTGAATTGCATTGCCCCAGTCGAAATTGGGATTTCGACGAAGTCGAAATGCATATCGCCTCATTTGGACGAGGTCGAGATTGAATTGCATTGCCCCCGTCGAAATTGGGATTTCGACGAAGTCGAAATGCATACCACCTCGTTTGGATGAGGTCGAGATTGAATTGCATTGCCCCCGTTGAAATTGGGATTTCGATGAAGTCGAAATGCATACCGCCTCATTTGGACGAGGTCAAGATTGAATTGCATTGCCCTCATCGAAATTGGGATTTCGACGAAGTCGAAATGCATACCGCCTCGTCGAGCATGAATAAGCTGGATATGAAGGGGCGCGACTGTTGGAGTCCAGAGTAAGTGGGACACGTGTCGCTTCCCTATGCGGGCAGGTGAAGAGGCAGGATATGAAAAGGCAGAAATTTTGTTTATAAAAGCTTCCAGCGTACGCTTTAAAACATTTTCCCCCAATTTATCTTCCTGACTTTAAGAGAGAGTAAAAACCCTGAATCGAAATTCTGCAACTGCCGCCTCCATTTGCACCATTCTTCAGTGAAATTTTTGTGAGCGCCGCAACAAGTAAGTTTCTTCCTCGTTAATGTCTTCTTCTTCATCTTCTCTCCCGGTAGATATGGATAGGGTGAACACAGAGGTTTCGCCCTCGCCGTCTAGGGTATTTCTGGCTAGGTTTTTTTTAAATGTGTACACACGGTCGTTGATCCCGCCCAGCCTTTGAGAAATCAAATTCCTACCCTTAGTTGGGTCAGACGCCGCCCTTCAATATGCCTCCACCATGAGTGAGTCGCATATGCAAAGTTTGGCTCGAAATTTTTGTTTCCGGAGTCGACGGTGTTAGTTCTGCCACGTATAGATGATAGGGGTAGTTCTCCTTCTATAGGATTTTTCACTGTGTACGAAGACTATCTTACTTCGGTCTTCGCTTTCCTTTAAATCACATTTTTGTCGAACTTCTAGAGAAGCTCGAACTGTCTATAGGGCAGCTGGCGCCGCCCTCAGTGAAGCAGGTCGTCGGGTTTTGTGTTGAGGTCGGCCGCCTTGGTGGTTCGGTTTCTTTAGAATTGCTGCTTAAGTTTTTTAGACCTAAGCGGGGTCCAACGGGGTGGGTTTACCTTTCCCCTACGAATAAGTTTGAGTTGGGGACGCCTTCTAAGGTGTTGAACTGGCAGAATAAATTTTTTTTCTGCCGGGCTGAAGGGGTGCCTCTGTACCCTTGGTCCAAGGCCAAGTTCGCGCCTCAGGTCGCTGAGAAACCAATCAGTGAACTTGAGACGAGCTTGATGAACCTCGGCCTCATAGAGAAGAATTCCTCTAAGGCGGAGCTTTCAAAATACGGGCTGAGCCCATACGACGGCAATGTGACTGCGGATTTGGGTGAGGCCCTGCTTCACATATTTCATGAGGTGTTATGTGTCCGAGGTTTAATATGTGTTTTTGTGTTTGCAGTGAATCTCCAAGATCTCCAGGCCGTAGTACAGAGGAAAAAGAAGAGGGCGAGGCCCTCTCCTGCCGCAGAGAAGATGGTGTCTGGTACGTCGACTGAGAGAGCAACCGACCTGACTAGGTCGGTTTTAGAGAGCTCACAGCCGGGTTCACCTCGGGCCGATTCGCCTCCACCGCACACTGTAGTTCGTCAAATTCGGGGAGTTCAGCTCCCCTCGATCAACGAGGTGGGGGCTTATGGGGATGGTCAGCTGTTCGGCCAACTGATGTCATTCCAGGAGATGTCATTCCCTGAGGTGAGTACTAGTTGGTTGATTAGAGAGTTTGTTAGTCTTGTTTGATGTGACTGTGTGCAGGAGGCCGAGGTGGCTTTAGCCGGGTTGAGGGGCTTGGCGAACTTCGTATCTGGCAGGGTCGCCAAGTTCCAGAAGATGTCTGGCGAGCTGGAGGCGATGAGGACCGAACTGGCGGCAAGGGTGACGGCTGCCGAGGCAAAGGCAAA
This sequence comes from Mentha longifolia, assembly GCA_001642375.2. Taxonomy (NCBI): domain Eukaryota; kingdom Viridiplantae; phylum Streptophyta; class Magnoliopsida; order Lamiales; family Lamiaceae; genus Mentha; species Mentha longifolia. The sequence goes on from CM038112.1 coordinate 32,719,675, forward strand.
GAAGGCGGCGGAAAAGGAAGCTAAAGCCCTTGCCACTACTGAAGAGGCAAAGAAGAGAGCCGCCGACCTGGAGGCCGAAGTTGCTGGGTTGAAGATCCAGCTCACCGAGGAGTAGGAGAAGATGGCCCGGGCAGTTGCTAGCCAGGGTGGTATACTCCGGGCCTTTGCCGAGCCGATATTCCGGTCCCACCACTTCGGTAGGACCGTTACACAACTGTTGGGTGCTATGAGCACCTCGATCTCTGCCGCAGTCATTGATTTGATTGCCCAGGATTACCCGGACCTGGACAAGGCCAAATATGGGTATGCGACCTGCATGCACTCCTTGGCTTGAATCTGATTTCCCCGAAGTGTGATCACTCCATTTTTAGACGGAATTTTGATCATCAGGTGATATGCCGAGCAAATCGCCTTTGTTGCTATTAGCCAATCTCTCCCTAAGATGATATTGTAGGGAGAATTGGCTTTTACGACAAAGAAGTTGATGATCTTTGTTGACGACAGCGGGCTCTTCCCAACAGTGACGGGAAGTGGAATGATGTCATCCGTTGTCATTTTTTGTTGTGTAAAGTTCTTCAGCGGAGTGGACGCTGGCTTCAGCCGGCTTCTTCGATCCCGAGCTTGTCGAAGTAGTCTTTAAAGAGCACGCTCACTGAGGCTCCGCTGTCTATGAACACCCGGTGAATTAAACTATTGGCCACCATGGCTTGAATTATGGTGGCGTCCTGATGGGGTGTGGCGTGGGGGACTGGATCGTCATCGGAAAAAGTGATGACTTCGTCCTTCTTGAACCTCTTTTGAGAAGGTTCTTCTCTTTGTTGGCTTCGGGCCTCGGCTCTCAGTGATGACTTCGTTGAGCCTGGAGGCAGCCCGGTAATGGCACTGATGACTCTGTCATGTTGAGGTTGGTCCTCGTCCTCGTCTTCGTCATCATACTTTGACTTTTTGTCGTGGTGGGGTGCGCAATTGTTGCCTCCCCTATTCTTCTTTCTCTTGCCCTTCCCTTGAGGTCGGGCTTCTTACTGGTTACGACTTTGGTACAGCTTAAGGGTACCGTCGCGTACCAGGTGTTCGATGTCCGATGCGAGGTCTCTGCAGTCCTTAGTTTCATGACCGTAGTCGTCATGAAACTTGCAGTAGTTTTCTTTGGATCGTCGCTTCGATCCACCTTGGGACAAAGGTGGTGGCTTCTCGAACAAGTTCGTGTGAAGCTCGTATATTTCGGCCCTGAACTTCATCAGCGGTGTGTACTGACTTCGGTCTTGGCTGGGCCGAGGTCCTAGGCGAGACTCGAGGGGTCCTCGATGTAACCTATCGAGGGCACTTCGGCGACCTTGCCCATGGTCGGTGCGCTCCTCTTTCTTCTTCTTATCATTGTTTTCAGGCCGATCTGCTGCCCGTTTTCTTCGATCAGCCTTGTCCGCCTCCGCGAACGTATCAGCAATCCTCCATAACTGCTTGGAGGTTGTTGGGCGCGCCTTCACGAGCTCTCTGAAGAGAGTTCCGGACTGAATGGTGTTCTGAAACGCCGAAATGAGAACGTCATCGGAAAGACGATCGACTTTAAGGCTCTCATTATAGAAACGGGCTAGGAAGTCGCTGATCGTTTCTCCTCGCCCCTGTCTTAAGGTGAGGAGCTGGGCTGGGCTGATTTTTGCCTCAGCTTTCTGGAAGAAACGACGCTCGAAGGCGTCGAGTAAGTCGGCGTACGACCCTATGCTGCAACGAGGCAGGTTATTGAACCAGTTCCTGGCGTTGTCCACCAGCAGCTCGGGGAAGACTTTACACATGTAAATGTCCTCGGCAAGCCCTTGGTTCAGCATGTTGTATTGGTACTGTGACAAGAAATTGCTGGGGTCGCACGACCCATTGTAGGGTTTGATGGGTGGCACTCTATACGTCGGCGAGAGCAGAGTATAGAGTATTTTATTAGTGAAAGGGGTAGCGATTCGACTGTAAACAGTGAATCTCCCTTGAAAGTGGTTACCCTCGTTATGCCGAGATGGATCGGCATTTCGACGAGGTGATGTCGAACCACGCCGAGATGAGGAGCGATCGTTGTTTCCCCGGCGATTGTAACCACGTCGCCTTTAGGAAGTTTGGCATTTCTGTCCCCGACGATTTGGAGACTCGGGGACTGTTGTCGTGATGGTCTGGTTCTGTCTTCTCCATCTCGACTTTGTTGCCGATGTTGATCGATGAACTTCAGGTGATCTTGTTCGTGGATGTCTAAGTAGGCCTTAAGTGCATCCCCAAGCTTGGGTTGGAGTGCGGCGTTTCTGCGTCGGAGACCGCTCTGGCTTTGCTCTCCGCTACTAGTTGAATCACCGGACTGGCCTGGTAACACCTCCTCCAGGTGGCCTTCGGGAGTTTGGTGGATTATGGGCCGTTTGTCACGTCGGACTTGGGAAGCAGTTTGCCGAGCTTGGCTTATGTCGGCTTCCTCCTTGTTGGCCAACATGTGAGGTGGATTGGTGGACGGGTCAGCTTGGTTCTGCTTCGCCTTGACAGCAACAGCGGTGGTGGTGGAGTGGATTGGTTTCACCATCGTATCTTCACTCGAAAACGTTGATCGATTTCACAGAAAGAATTCCAAGTTTCCCACAGACGGCGCCAGTGATCGATCGTGGAATTTTTAGAGTGATTTGTACGAAGGAAAAATAAAGAACGCAGGAGGTCTTTACGTGGTTCGATCTTTTGTTAGATCTACGTCCACGGGAAATGAGAGAATGCTTGTATTAATATGCTCGAGTAGCTATTACAGTCTGTCCCTCTGTCTATACAAATGGCCCTATTTATAGAGACCTAAGAGCGGTTACGACCAAGGTCATGGGTGGATCGTGTGTAACCGTCTTGCCATGTCCGTGATCGTGCATACCCTGATCGTGGGTTATTGGGCCGGCCGAGCTTCCAGACTTGTCCAGTTGGGCTTTGTACGGGATTAGGCCGAAGTGAGTTTGAGCGGGCCGAGCTGATCTAGGCCGAGTTGGATCGAGTCCAATTATATATATTGGGCCTGATGCTTGGGCCTAGTAGCTGGGCCACATCCTATCAGCAGCAAAGGGTGTGTGTGTTCTTAGGTAAACTTTTTCACAACATAACCCTCCTCGGCGCTATACCTAAGCACCAAACGAGCCATACAAGAAAATCTCCTCATAACCTTACGCCTTGTTGTCTTGATATTTTCACCTTTGTCAACAACCTTAGCAAAGACTTCTTTTGCACCCTCACGATTACAAAAAAAAATGCTTCCATATTATAGTACCATCATGCTATTTTTTATTACTGCCCAGACGAACATCAAAACTACACGCTGCACCATATGATTTATAAAAAAGTGCACCATCTTCTATTGAATTGAAACTTTGTCCAACGTACGGTTTCAATATAGGATCACACTCCGGTACATATAATTCTAGAGAATCCGCTGAAGTATTGCCAAAACATTCTGAATCTTCATCACCTGTAATTAAAATTAATTAGTTCCACTAAAAATCTTACAATCAAAGTTTGTAAAATTGTGAATCTTCATTAAGCTTTAATCTATTAATTCAGTCCTCGTAAATATACTAATTTATTCATAAGTAATAAAATCACTTTTTACGCTCTTCTTTTTCCATATAGGTACATGCTTAATTAACAATAAATAAAATCTTTTCTAACAACATTTCACACTAGTTAGCATGATCATCCAAGATAAAACTTCAAAATAATATTATATTATAACAAAAATTCTCGCAAATCAAATTCTCCGACATGGAATTCCTACCGCGCCACCACTCAAAACCCCTCTATACATATCGGACGATCTTTCACGAACAAACGGCGAATGATCTTTCACGAGCAAATAGGAGTTACACTACCCATATATTAACTCGAAAACCGATCATATATAAGAGCTTGATCAAATCAATAATTTCAAGGTAATTCATGAAATAAAAACACGATAATTACTACTATTACAAAAATGAAAAGTATCGATTTAACAAAAGTTACCTGGAGAATTCATCTTATGACTGAAAAAACAATAAAGCGATATCGGCTTGAAGAAGAAGAATGAAATGTATGTGAATTACGCCCGCTAAACGTATCGGTGGAGAAGAAGAAGACGAATGAAATGTATCTGTGTAGAGTATCTGCTATGAGAGAGAAATTGAATTAGATGCGGTAGAGAGAAGTTCAATTTGATGCAATTAATTCTCTTCTTTGAATGCTCGTTTGAAGAAGAAGAAGAAAATGAATGCTTGAAGAAGAAAGAAAATGAAACCGTAAGAGAGAAAATTAGATGCGGTTGCAGAACACACAATAAAAAATTACATTAATGCCCATAATGGATTAAAAACTGATGCTTTTTTTTTTAATCTCCACAACAAATCCCAGCCACTTATCTTATTAAAATGAATGGTCCATATTGGTTCCTAGTTCTCACAAACTCAAATGGTTTTCATTTGAACCAAATCCTATATATATATATATACATATATATATATATATGGGGCAAACCCTCAAATACCCAACATCATATAAGAAAACCAAAATCTACCCACCCATTTAATTTCCATATTCATCTACCTACTTTTTCAATTTAAGACATAATTGTCACTCTTTTATGCACATGGGTCTCCTTCTCTCCTCTCTCTTCTCTCTTGGGTGCACATGGGCACTCACTTTTCACTCCTCTCTCTTCAACATTATTTTCATATTAATTCATTTTTGTTCCTTTTATTTCTATTTTATTTTTTTTGTTTTTTCAATTGTTTTTTCTCAGTTTTTTTTTATTTTCATTTTCATTTTTTTTTATTTTTATTTTCGTTTTTTTTCTAGCCTTCTTTTTTTTTTCCTTTTTTAATTTCTTTGTTCAGCTTTTTTTGTTTTTTTTTCTTTTTCCATCTTTTTTCGTTTTTTTTTCAGCCTTTTTTTTTTTCCTTTTTTCCCCTTTTTTCATCATTTTCAGTCTTTTTCCACTTTCTTTTTTCCTTTTTATTTTATTCAATTTTTACTTAGAATGACTTACGATATTTAAATTTCGTACCGTAACTAAGGAACAATACGAATTACGAAGTACGGCTGAACTGTTCGTACCGACTTCTAATTACAAAACACATATTCGTACCACTATTGAAGAAAAAGATTTCAATCAACTTCTTAAAACTACATAGAAAAGATAACAAATACCTTTCGCAAAGCAAAGTAAGATTCATGCAAATTCGTACTAGTATCAAACAAGAAGTACGATATGTTTACATCGATCCTTTACTTGCACACAAGGCAAAAAATATAACATAATTTTCAGGTAAAGGACGTGTACAATGTAGCAGTAGGAAGTACGATCTCTTGAAAATCGAACCGAGGTAAAAAAGATTTCATGCATTTTTAGAGTTCAAATTACGAATCTGGCAAAATCGTACCATGACGAGGGAATAGAAAATATAAACAACAATACAAAATTCATAAAAAATTGCTCGGTACTCAGAAAGACTGAGACGAATTCGTACCATTCATTAATGATATGAATGAATGAATATTTGTTATCCTACTTTTTAAACAATCTTGACAAGTTCCGGTATGATACAATATTATGAATTCGTACCGTAACGGTACGATATTATGAATTCGTACCGTTACGGTACGATATCATGAATTCGTACCGTAACCGTAACTTTTCATTAATTACAAAGAGGAAAAAATTATGAATTCGTACTGTAACTTTTCATTACTTTCTAAACAAATCTCGACAAGTTACGGTACGATATTATGAATTCGTACCGTTACGGTACGGTATTATTAATTCATACCGATTATCTCAAAAACATGAAACAAAAATAAGAAAAAGAACCAGAAGAAATAAAAAAAAAACAAATAACAAATAAAAAACACCATGAATGGAAGAAAGAAAATTAAAAAATAATAATAATATCACAAGAAGTCAAATATTAGATAGGGATCATTTTTTTATTTTAGAAGTAGCTTTTCTATAATTGCAAAATGATTGAAACGAGTACAGAGGCATCTATTTTATTTGAAGGGCACAAGTTGAAGATTCTGACTATTTCACTACCGACGCATGATACCTATCCTCCGCCATGGATGCACCAGAGTCGCCACCGCAGCCGGCGAGCTCTCCTCCGGCGAATTCCGCTGCCACGGACACGACGGACGACCCGCTCTTGAGCACCCTGCCTGTTTACGGCCTGAGAAGTGAAAATAGTGGTGGAAATTCACGTCAGCATCCAGCCTTGGGTGACTTGCTCGTCATCGAGGAACCTGCCGTCAGACTGGTAAAAGAGCCGTTGACGACCTTGCCGGCGCAGGAGGAGCAGGATCCGGCGCGGCAAGAGTAGGGTAGATCCACCCCTTGCCATTGCTGAATTTCTAGAGAGAGAGAGAGGGAGAGGAAGAAGAAAAGGGGGAGGAAGAGAGAGAGAGAGAGATACGAGAGGGAAAAGAAATTGAGGGTTTCTAATTTTTGAATTTGGTTTTGGGGGAATTGAGGGTAATTTGGTACTAATTTGAAAAATTGGGTAGAAGGGAGTGTAAATTAGATGGATGGGTAGATTACTAGTTTATTATCTAAGAGTGGACTACTCACCTTAATACCACTATATATAAACAGATATAGTATTGAAAAGTATGCAAGAAGCATCTTGCCCCAAAATACAGACGAGTCCGTCCTTGTAAGATTATTCCCATTAGCAATTATAAATATATTATTTTTCTTTTTAGAAGAGAATATATTACTTCCACCGTTATTACTTCAGATGCCCCAATTACAACTTTGGGTTCTCCCACTTCCGAGGTACCATTATCCAAAAGTGGAAATATTTAGCTCAAATCACTCTACAATTAGGAGCCCAATTAGGTCCTATTTTCCGTAATTATTATTTTTTTTAAATTTAATTATTTTGAAAAATTAAAAATAACCTAAAATGATTAATTTTGTGCTAATGACATCTAATAATGTTGGACTCCACTCTCTTCCATGCTTCGTTTCTTGTGCCGAAAAGTTTAGGGACCTTTGAAGTGGGTAAGTCACAAAGGGAGTATGTATTTTTTTGAGTAGGAGAATATATTTGTACATACATATATTCTCTTCCATTTGCAGAGATGTAAATACAAAAATTCAAGATGAATATTATATCTCACTGTCTCCCCTGTGAGATAATAGTCAAATACAGGATTTATTTCAGAAACAATCAGGGATTACGTGCGTTGCCACGTGTAAACTCTTATTTAACATGATTAATTTATTTTAAATGATATTCTCTTCATCCTCAATAATCGTATAAAAATTTCTTTTTCGCGACACCCACAAATACATGTTATTTTATAATATATAAAATTATTCTCTTACACCTTTTATTATATTTTAAACCTTGAAATTATACTTTATGTATTTATAAAAAAAATCATGTATAGTTCGCCAATTAATTCATTCTTTCCACAATTTTATCTCAACTCTTTTATCCACCGGTAACAATTTATCATTCATTATCTACTAATTTATCAAATTTTCTTAATATCAATGCTTCGTGACGGAGCCACATGTACCCAATGGAGTAGCTTAAACTCACTCCACCAAAAAAAAAAAAAAATCTATTTTTTTCTTGTAAATTTGTAATAGTTTCTGTATTTTATGTAAATCATAATTCAAAAGTCCATACTATCAAATTATATTGTACACAAACTTATTTTTCAAATCTCGAAAATGAAATTTTAATAAAGTTCAACCCCACCATGATATTTTTCTAGCTACGCCACTTCCGGTGCCTCATTAAATTTAACACAAAAATAGGGGAGGGAAGGAGTAATATGTCATGAACATTGATAATCATGATCTATGTATTTTAATAGCAATCCTAGAAGAAGCACATATTATATAATCCATTATTCCCCCATATCCGTGTGATTATTACCCGTTTGAGACGTCCGCCATATTAGTGTGTATAACCTAAACGGAAAGATTCTCTCATCAAAATATAACTATACCCTTCAATTTTTTCCTTATTTTCTCACATTATCTTACTTTTCCTACTTTTCACTTATTTTTTGTCTTAAATAATGTGTCACTTCTATCCTCACATGGATATGGGGGACGGAGTATTTGTTTGATTATAAGAGAAAAATATTGACCTTGTCTAATAAAGAACCCCAACCGATTCAATAAATTGGTAATTTTTAAATTAAAATAAGTGGTCTGAATTTGTTACTCGTACTTCAGTAGAGAAGAAATATTTTCAAGTACTTAATTATCGTATAGTCCTCTCATGACTTATCACTAATCAATTTTTTGTCTAATTATAATGTACCCTCAGTCTAAGCTAACAACAACAAAAATCCGAATAAGGTGAACTCTAATAAGCTAACCGTTTTCTTTATCAAACTCTTACGTAAATCCAATAGCTTCTTTATATTATTTTTATTTTATTTTTTTCTGGTGGCTGAATCTGCCTAAAATATAAGAACGAACTAAAAAGATTGGAGAATACTTATGTCCAATAGATATTATTGATAATTGGCGGCAATTTATGGGAGTCCTCTTCTAAGTGCTCAACCAAATAGTAAAGGAAATCCTTGGGAGTTATATTAGAAATTATATATGAAATTTGTTTCATGCTTCAAAATTCGCCGATAGCTTAAATCTACATTTATTAATTAATTAGAATAATTTATGATGAACATATAAAAAATGAAAATAAGGAAGATGCATATTACTAAAAAGAAGTAAATCTAAATCCTATAAAAAAAAGTAGTATATAGCAACTATAACAAAAAAATATATCTAAATCCTAATGATCAATAAATAAAAATAAGGAAGAGACGTATTTTATAGCAAAAATCTAAATTCTAATCAAATCCTAATTCATAAATTATTAATTACTAAAAATTACTTTAATGCCCTTAAATTTAAATCTATGATAAGGATATTACAGGCAACTCAAATTTTGTAATACAAGACACTTTTATAAAATAATAGTATAGTATAGATAAAATCATAGAACAAAAAGGAACAGGCGTGATTGTATAAATATTATGCTGAAACAACATTTTATTTGCTGGGTAAATAACTACAGTTAAAATAGTTCAAGAAAACAATATCGCGTTTGGATGCATAAAAAATAATAAAAACATGACAATAAGCATTTAAAAAATAGAAACCTGCCTCCAAGAATCATCAGAATAAAACTTTCAAGATTATTCCATACAAATTAGGGTTATTGGCAAAAAAATCCATAAACTTTCACCACTTATTTGGTTTTTCCCTTGACCTTTCAATTGTAGCAAAAAAATACATGAACTTTTGTACGGACGTGCAATATCATCCCGACCATGAATTCCGGTGAATTTAATCCAGCATGGCAACCGGAGCAATATTACGTGGCATACTTCGACGGCAAACCGAACGACAACGTTTCTAACTTATAAAAAACGCTGTCGTTTTATACTCGAATGACTATAATCATAGCTTAAGAGATCTAAATATTAAACTAAACAAGGATAATTTTAGCTAGCAAAGCAAAAACCAACACAACAAGCCTTATCTTCTTCATCACAACCCAAGTAAACTTCTTCCGTTCTTCAAATTCCTGATTCAAAGCTTCAAATTCCTGCTCTTCCAACCTCAGTTTTTCAGTTAACATGCCCTCTATCTCCTGTGCTCGTTGGATTTGGCCTTCATAGCTGACTCTCTACAACTCAATGCGACGGCGGCAATTGTTCCGACAGAAGGTGGAAGGCATTGGCCAATCCATCCATTGGAAGAAGTCGGTCACCCCACTGCACCATCATGACAAAAATCAAATGAATTCAAAACTGAACCCTAAAATGAGAAGACAATGCTTACCTTCCTAATTGAACAACAAAAAAAATACCTCCCAGGATTCGTAGTTGTGTGAGAGGTCAGAATTTCAGCCGACAAATCGTGTAAACAATTTGGAGGGGAAGTCCACCTAGGTCGTCGCCAATTGCTAGAGGAAGAGCTCGAGGATGACATTTCGTCAATTGGGAGCATGTTAAGTGAAGAACCCTAAATCCAAAAAATGAACAAACAATTTCTAATAAATAAAGCCTTAATAGTCATTCGAGTATAAAACGACAACGTTTTTTATAAGTTAGAAATGTTGTCGTTCGGTTCGCCGTTGAAGTATGCCACGTAATATTGCTCCGGCTGCCACGCTGGATTAAATTCGCCAAAATTTACGGTCGGGATGATATTGCACGTCCGTACAAAGTTCATGTATTTTTTTGCTACAATTGAAAGATCAGGGGAAAAATCAAAAAGTGGTGAAAGTTTATGGATTTTTTTGCCAATAACCCTACAAATTATCTGTAAGAAATACAACAAACAGAAATGTTCTGTCTTCTTATTTGCTTGCAACAAACAGAATAATTCTAACAGTGGGATTAACTTAACCGGTATCAAAACCCAAATCAGCTACCTGAATTTCATTTTCATATGAGAATACAAGAAAAGTAGTACTAAGAATCAAATTTCAATCGATACGAATGGAAGAAACAGCACCAGTAATTTCTGTTGCTCGAGGGTCGTTACTTTCTAAGGAAACACCTCGAGGATCCTCTGTTACTAGCAAGGCGAGTACATTAACAGAACTCCAAAATTTGACCACACTTTGGCTCGACTCTCCCAAAGTCACAGCAAAGACTGCATCGAACCCACCTGCACCAGGAACACCAGATAACAGAACTCCTTCCATATTCACCGTTGTATCCAGCAATTGAGTTTGTGATTCGGGTTCAATCTGTAGAAGGTATATACCATGTGAAAAAGGGTACCGTAATACTTTTTTTGAATCTACCATATTCATGTAAACAAGAGATTCAAATAACCAAAAGACAACACGATATGAACAAGCTCAAAAATAAAGTTAAAAGAGCGTACGGGAATTCCAGCAGCCTCGCCCATCTTGCGCATGTTACACCTGATTTCAAGCATGGCATCTCTAGCTCCTAGTAATGCTTTAACAACTTCTATTAGATTTGGTTCAACAGCTCCGTCTCTCCACTGTTAAAAATAGTAGCCAGGAACACCGCTTCAGGTAATTATGAAAAGTGGATCTTTATGGCATATAATGCTCCATCCGTCCCGTTAGTATAGAGCCTTTTTTATTCAAACTAAGTCTATTAAGATAACACAAGATCTCTAAGTTTATGGGACAGAGGGAGTAAGTTAATGAATGCAGGGGTGATTTTACATTGGGTCAATAAACAACATATCCAGCTTTATAACTAATTATGTAATGGTTCTATCAGATGCAAGGGGAATATGATTCTTATTATCTCCTAAGGTAGTATTTTAGGAAAAAATTTGTGAAGCACACAAGTTCTGACATGTCCTATATCCAATAACTACTAGCGAAATGCTTCTACACCGAAAGGAGAATTATTCAAATCAGAATAAGCAAGGGAGTTATTTCCAGTCCCCAAATATCTCCATACAACCCATATTCATTTAAGAACTTCTACCATCTATATTCAAATGCAACATTAGTGTTCCTACAAGAGCTAACTACGATGTTCTTTTGCTGCCATCAGATGGAATGAACAAAATTGGCGAATTATGTACCTTTTCGGATGTAAGGGTGCTGCACTTGATAATGGTGGATTTATAATCATCGAAATTTATTTCTGCCAATTTGCTTAAGGTTTTGAGATGCATCTCCAGTGCAGAATTAGCTTCTGACAACTTCTTCCATGTTTCAACAGAGTTTTGAGGGTCAAACTTTTGCCACTTTTTTACAGCACCAACCATTGAAGGAGTTGATGATCCACCAGTTCCTGGTTCTCCAAGTAACTGAAAGAGGAAAAAAATTATTCCGTGCAACTAAGAAAATTGACGCGCATTTCATATTAAAGCAAAGGCATCAAGCTGCATCCCTGATTTCCAAAATGCATGTGCAGAATTTTGAGAATGATCAAAACTTTGGGACAAGGAATTTATAGAAAGTAAGATCTTATTTACGGAAGATGAACAAAATGCTCCTTGTGTCAACTAAGGTTTCAATAATAAGTCAGAACAAAGCGACATAAACATTTAATTGAAAAGTAGGTGCAGCTGGGGCATATTTCTTGTTACCAGTAAAAATAAGCACTTATGATAGTATTATCATCATAAGCATATATCTTAAGGAACTTACTAAAGTCATCATCGGGGGCAATGAAAATTTAGTCCTCTCATGATCCCAATTGGCTTTAAGCACATTGCCTATTGCCTCTTCGAATGGAGTCCCTCGACCAGCATCCTGCATAGCATTAGTGGATCAATTACCAATACATTCAGCATTCATCTTAGCTAGATCAGAAAATATATAGATAGCATGTCATTTTGACCTATGTATAAACTCAAAAAAAAGCACTTCCTTCTTTTGAGGATTTACTTCCAGTAATGTACTAGAACTATTTCAAAATTGTCAGCTTATCAACCAGTAGAAAATCAGAGGCTATAGTGAGAAACATAAGGCAATGCATCAATATCAGTCCTTTAATGCCCTTGTGGAGACTGGAGAGCCATATCAGTAGTTACAATACACACAAAAAGATTTATCTATGGGGTACCTTTAGAGGGTAACAATAAATTTCCATATCACTGATATCATGATATTGCAAGGATGTGAGTTGTCCAAACAGGGTGTGGACATCTTTACAGCTGATATATGAACTGGAGGAGCTAGCTATTTTTCTATTTCAAAAGAAAAAGAAAAGAAGCAAATCATACACCTTATACATTCAAGTTTCTCAACATGATGAATACTCCACACTTAACTGCTAACATGCAACTTTGTGGATAAGCCCATCAATGCTTTCTCAGACAGGTGAACAGTAACCCAAAAAACTAGCAGCATCCAAGTTGATAGAACATGCATTTACACATAATTCCATCACCCAAATCTAGAGTGAAATTAGAAGGCCTAACGAGAAGATGAATACCTGAGCAGAAGAAATTACTTCTGGTGAAAATCTGACATACCGCTGACTACCATAAACAGCAGAGCTCACGTCAAAACCACTACCAACTTTACCCTGTGCTATACAGTGAGCTGTTTGAGCAATAATATGCACAATATCCAGGTCTGCAGAAACTTTATCATCTTCAAGAGGACCACTGAACTCCGAGGGAAGACTAACAACTCCAAGGTAATGAAGTAAAGCAGCAACAACTGCAGTTGTCATAGCTGCTGACGAGCCCAAACCAGTTTTGGCAACTTCAGGCTTGCTCTTTTGTCCACTTGATTCTTCCTCATTGAATGCAATCGAAGAAAAAGGAGGAAGCGATGCCAATGATTCTGGGGTCAATGGCAAACCACGTGCTTCAATCTGCACAATGAACAATGCAGCTGACATCCCATACTCAAAATAGACAAATGCACTCGCCTTACAGAATAAAGAAGCTACTCAAGGAAAAGTTAATTAACAGATCGCTGCGCACGTCCCAGTTTCCTAGCAGCTATCTGAGAAATATTTAGTATTTAAGTTGTCAGTCATAAACTGATGTACACCAGTATTGTGCAACCCAAGATCTAACCATTTGTATTCCTAAATAATAGCTCTTAAGAAATGGAAAAACGCAATTATACTTGACATCAAATACATATTAGTAAAAGACTACTTATGGAAATATGTAGAAGAATACTGCAGAAATGGATTACCTGATTCCTATATGAATAGAACTCATTGCAACCTAATATAGTAATGTCCAGACCTGCATGACAAATCCAGAATAGACATTAGAATTTTAGAGGTCTATCAATAATAGAGTAGGATTCAATGCTCTGTATCAGACTTTACCTAGCAACAGAAGTTTTAGCATCTCCTCCTTCTTAGTTTTGTCAAATATGGCACATGCTGCAGCTACAACATATTGCAATGCATATTCAACAAATGAGTTTCTGGCATCACTGAAGTTGGGAAAGGCAGATACTTCCATCAGTAATTAACTGGGATATTTATTTATTTTATTTTGCATTTGATGATAATTGGTGGGAAGCCTAATGTAGATAGCAGTTGTAATTATATCCGAATTTCATCTAGAATAATTTTGTCAACACTTGTGAAATCATTAAACTTTAGTATTTAGTTTGTGACATGCCATTATAATGATTCATTGAGTAATTTCAAAATGAGAAAAATAGATGGATATGATGTTCCACCTAGAAGACAAACTATGTAGCTGGAGATTCTTGAGTGACAATTTGTACATTATTTCTCTACCCATCTGAGGAGAAGTCAGTTTCACATCTGTCCATCCCTGAAATGCAATAAGGGACTTCATGATAAAACACACTGTAAAAGAGCATGACCATATAGTAGAAGAAGAAAAAAAAAAAAAAAAAAAAAAAAAAGGGAGTTCTGATACTTCAGTCCTTGAAAGTTTGAGTTAGAATGAAGTAACCAACAAATTGAATGAGCACCAACTTCAAGATTAACAGTCTGAAGTCAGGAAGTCAGGGACGACAATCTTTTAATCAAAACTCACTCCTAAGCTTCTCAAAGATAGAGTCCTACTAGACCAAGATTTCCAATTGGTCAACACGAAATAATAACATTGAAAACATTGACGGCATTCTGTCAAAGCCAATGGCCAAACCATAAACCTTGCAACATCCAGAAAATCCAAAATGAGATAGAGCGTAATCTCTATGCACTGGGTGAATAAGCATATAATATAACTATAGTTGAATACACATTACAACTTACTCAAAATCTAGGAAAAAAGAAGAAAAAAAGTTAATGGAAAAATGAGTTTTCTTCAAGGTATTTGTTATTCAGAACAAAATAAATTTACCCTGTCAAGACTGGAATTGTTTCATTAGAATCTATAGCAAAATTCTTGTTTCTTTTCTCATTAGTAGTTTCCTACACGAGCTCTTAGAAAATTGTGCTGCTCTTCAGCTTTAAAGCATAAGGAAATTTTGCAAGCTACGAAAGATTCATCATAGTTTTCAGCCAACAAAGAGAAACTTGGAGTTCATCTTGAACAAGAAGATAAATCTGCAGAGGTTTTGCATACCCATGCCCAACTGTCAGGTTTAGCTTCCTCGTAAAATGGCTTTACAATTGCATAAAAGCGAGCATTTGTACTCAGTACTATCCCAGCATTAGGCCTCTCCAATACAAGGTAACCCCCTGTCATCAAAACCTTCCCCGGAGCAGAAGCAACCCTATAAATTATCAATCAAGTCATAACCAAATTACTAGCATTTATTAATACAAGGTACCAATATGTAATGTTATCGAATGGGAAAATCATATTTCTCAGACTAAGATCATAACAAAATAACATAGTAAGATGACTCACACTGCCATTTTCACAAGTGACGACTTTGTGCAATCTTGGGACTTGGTGATGTATACCTGAAAAGAGAGCAACAGTTAGCACTACCATTAGCAAAAAAAAGACGATAGATGATGGTTCTATTTTCACCACTGAGGAAAAATCAAATTAATACCAAAAACTATAAATTTTTTTCCTTCCTAAATGCTACTACTATTCTCTGATCCAGGGCGGACCTACGTGGGGCAAGCGCAGGCTGAAGCCCCCACGGTGGTCGACGAAATTTCTATGTATTAGTGTATGTTTCATCAAAAATTTATGTTCATTTCACATCGAAGAATTTTTTTTCTATAGACTAGCCCCCTCGGTGATTTTATCCTGGGTCCGCCCCTGCTCTGATCTCATTCGGATACAGAGCTGATAATGTCCTCTAACATGTTCTAAGTTAATTCTCAGTCTAATTAAACTCAACCTTAACTCAAGTCCATTTTTTTAAAGAAACAACCAGAAGGAATTAGTTCAAGCTTTCTTACTCCCACACATTTACTTTCTCAGCATTCAAAGAATCATAAACCCGATAAATTCGAGAATCAGCTACAACCATTCGGTTAACATAAAACGAGAAAACAAAGATATAGATTGATTGCTTGAGCCAGAATCCAACCAGAAAAAAGGTTTTCATACTGATCATTGACAGGTAGATCACACCAAAAACGAATATCACTTTGCGAGATTGGATGAAACAAAAGACACACACAGACACACAATACATGATTCTAGAGAGAGAAACCGAGAGAGTACCTGAGCGGTGGGGGTGAAAGATTTGGTGGGGAGAAGAAAATGCAAATGAAGGCGACGATAACAACTAAGAGCACTTGAAAAGCAGCTGTTAGTCAGTCTTTATGAGTGTGAAAATTGACATTTTAGACTTCTATTTCTAAATACTGTACGACTTTCAAACTTTACTTCTACATTACATACCCCAATCTCGCACTTTATTATTAAAAAATTATTAGAGGTATCTTTGTCCAAAAAAAATAAAATAAAATAATAAAATAAAATTATTAGAGGTACTGAATAGTTACATGGGTACGTTTCGAAATATTCGAATCGAACGAGTACTTTCGGTATCTGAACTCGCATAGCGAATGAGTTTTAATATTTTTTTTACCGGATTAATTTTAAACATTTACTAATCGGGTAAAGACGGTCAAATTACAGGTGAAGCCTCCTCATTGAGTTCCAAGCTTCTTCTCTTTCCTTCCTTTTCTTCCCTTTTCTCCTTTCTTTCTGTGTAATTTCGAGTGTGTTGAAGCTCCAACGATTTCCCCTGTTAAAGATATCAAAATGTAGAGGCAAGATCTAGGAAAAAATCATAGTTGCCTGCACTTTAAGGGTGTTTACATATAGTTTTAGAGGGTTAAAAATTGGGAAGATTTTGTACCGCACAATTACGTTTTCTATTTAAGTCCTAGTTATTTGAAAATCTTCTTAAAAAAGATGAAAAACAAAATATCGTCACTTCTGATGCATTGATAAACGTTACATCTTAGAATCTCTAATTTAGAAAAATTCAAATTGGTTAGAAATTGGTATGCCAATGTAGGATCATGTGACTTCTTTTTTTTTTTTTTTTTTTAAAAAATTTTTTATTTATTGTTAAACATCTATGTACAAGATTGTTTATCCGATGGAAAAACTCTTTTTATTTCATTAAAGATTATTAGCAACATTTCCTCTTTGATTGATTTTGGGGATATCTAGTTTTTATTTTATTTTATTTTATTTTTATTTCAATTTTTGTTGATTATGGTGTAATTTGATGGACACGGTTTTTTTTATGCTATGAAGCAATTAAAAACAAGGACGAGAATGAAGATTATTACCAATAGATATGGAAGTTGTATAGCTACCAATACCATGGATCTAATAAATTAGTTGGTGTTAAAATTTTTATCTCCATCAATAAATGAGAACATACACCAAGATGAAAACCTATATAGTACGCTCTTCCCATAATAATTTAAAGATTGCAAGTCCTTGCTGATTATATATTCAAGTAAATACCATTATATATGATAATTATGAAGTTCTAAATTTTACATATCTTAAATGAAAAGAATAAAAAAGAATCCTTCGAAAACGAACTTACAATATATAAATACTACATTCATCCCATTACATTAGTCCTATTTGTTTTTTAATTGTTCGGCACGCTTTTCCACCGAAACCTAGTACGAGTTTTAAAATATAATTTTGACGTATTCATTTTTTCACGGGGTACTATGACACTCATAGTACCCCGTAAAAAAATGAATACGTCAAAATTATATTTTAAAACTCGTACTAGGTTTCGGTGGAAAAGCGTGTCGAACAATTAAAAAGCAAAGAGGACTAATGTAATAGGATGGAGGTAGTAGTATAAAAAGGATTACATTTACTTGTTCAAGATCCAATTCAAAGATACATAGTATACAACAACACACCATATATAGGAGATTGTTCACCTCGACAACTCCTACCACACACACACACACACATTATAACAAAGATGTGGTTTATTCCAACCATTTCTTCCCATACAATAAACTAGGATACGAACGACTTCCTCGTCCTAGTTAATACCCAAACAAGAAGATTACAGATATTTCACCATTCCACGACCCTCGACACTGAGTTTTGTAGCCTGTAATTGCTTACGCTTTGGTGCTTTCAGCTGTTGCAACTTCTTATTCATCTGCAGATATAAAACAATAAGTGAACATTCGCTTTTTAACCACAAACATAGCCTTTTCATTGAATGTACTCCAATAAAACTAATAAGCTAATATAAATATACCAGCAACATGCTTCTTACATAAAACTTTGCGGGATGCTCACATATACTCAAGTTCATTATAACTAATTCAATCAAATGCAAGAAGCTCATGCTAATTAGTTACAAATGGTTGATTCATTGAAGTTCACTCATTGTATGAAGCTACAGATTTAGAAAATGACCGAAATTTAGCATAATGCTGTTTTTAGAATAGTAGATTCAAATAGTGATAAACTATAAATAGAAAAGAAGTTATCCAAAGAAACATTAGCAGCAGCCAGAGGGGGAAAAATCTGGAACTGACTGCTAACAATACAAAATAGAAATATGCAAGATATCTTCAGAATGGATGGAATCATATAACAGCAGATCGAGAAAGGTCTGATATTTCTTACAACCTCCATCTCAATTAATTAGGGACATATACTGTAGATCCAAGAACCAAGAGAGTTGTGAATCATATAACAGCAGATCGAGAAAGGTCTGATATTTCTTACTACCTCCATCTCAATTAATTAGGGACATATACTGTAGATCCAAGAACCAAGAGAGTTGTGAATATGTGGTTGTAATTAACTCTGAGGAGAGAGAGTTAATTGTAGTCAAATATTCTTTGTCATTTTAGGAAATGTGTCTAATTGTTGAGACGGACCAAAACGGAATACGTGTCTAATTAAATGAGATAGAGGTAGTAATAACTTCCATCCACATCAAGCCTCATATCTTGTAGAAAATTGCTTTTCCATCTGAGATTTATCTTTTTCTAAGGAAAGAACTACCAACCTTTGCCCTACGTTGATCTTGTACCATTTGTTTAGCACGAGCACGTACTGCTTCTGGATCAACCTTTGACTGAGGACGGACCACAAAGTCCATGGACATTGCTTCAGGCCTAGAGGCATGTTGTCTCGAAGATGATGGTCCAGATTTTTGCTCCCTATACATTTTCATATAAGTGAACAGAAAATTATATGCAAACTACGGGATAATGAAAAATATAATACAGACAGAACTTGCAAAGTAAATAAGGAATCAATAGGCACGATGAAACTAATTCTTACTGTGAAAGTCCACGGAAATCCAGGTCATCATCCCGTGATGCCCTTCCTGCAGCATTACTTACTACTCTGTAACAGATCAACAAGGGAAATGGTCAGTGGTGCTGACAGATTTATTCAAACACAGTGTAGCTCTGCAGCCACAGGGTAGAAAGTAAATACTTTTTAGCAAGTGGCCTCCTGTAGGGTCTTTCTTCCTCAAAGTTTTTCATGTCTTCAAACCTCGTACTCTTGTTGAAAATTGGTCGGCTCTGCATCAATTACATCCAGAAAGCCAAAGCGATAAGCCGTTAATGACAAATAGTACAACCAAACTTGCACTAAATCTATTTAGAAAACACAAACTCAATCTTCCCTGAAATAGTAACTCAGAGAAAAACAAAAGATATGCTATAGATCACAACATTGCAAGCACATATGACTTTTGAAGCCCTACAGCTTGTAAGTATTAACAAACAATCAAGGTATCCCCATAACACCCCTAGAATGCCAAAATTTTAAATGAAACAAGGGGAACACAGCTAAATTACCCATTTATCCACCAACTCTTTAGCAAGTTTCCGGTTGGAAGTAGTTTCCTCATCAGACTTTGACAAAAACATGATGACCTGCCAAAATATGATGCAACATCAACCTTAAACGTCAAGCTAGCCAGCAAGCTATAATGAGGTGGAAAAGGAAAATTGACAATGTGAATGAACAAAATATAGATAGAAAATTGACAACCTGGTTACAGTATAAAACACATAGAAAAAGTATAATAGGAAAAAGAAGTTAGGATTCGAAAGTTTAAATAAATTAAAAGATAATTTTCTTACGAAAAAAGACAACTATTAGAGTGAGAAAGCGAAGAAAGATTATCAAATGATAAAGCTACGAAAGAAGAGGGCAATCATTTACAGCAGTTATTAATAGTAATCATGACCGGTCAACACATATAAGGAGACACATTTCAAAGATATAACCATATGAAAATGAAGCTAACTCTAACCTTGCCAAGGCCACTCTTCTTTAGCTGTTCTTTGCGGTCATACTGCTCTAAATCAATTGGGAACTGCAGTAACACAAACTATTAGCTTCCTAGCTGTTCCAATTCACATAATGCACAAAAGAACTCAAACAAGAACTAATTCCGCACATCATTCAGGATCCTCAAAACAGCAGCGCGGACATTAATATTAGGTAAGCTTCCATCTGGCAAAGGCTCGAGCCAGTTCTTTAACAGCGTCAAAACTCCATGATCAAGAAACTCTTGCTGGAGTTGCTTTCTGCATGACAACCAATCCTCATTAATAGCCATTAAAACTAATTTTCTATGAGCACGGTAACACACCGAAAAGATTGAAGGGAAAAGGAATTTATAAGCACAAGAAGAGACCCAGAAACTTGAAGGGAAAATAACTTACTTTGAGAGAACATCTGTTAGAAGGGACAGCTTCTTCAACTTATTGATTGCAGGTTTTCCTTGTCTATTCAGTTCCGCATCTTCTTCTGCAACCACCTCAAGCTCAGCCATCACATTCTCAACGAGCATTGCAATTTCGGCAGGACTTTTTTCATTTTTCTTCTTTTTCTTTCCACCCTTAAAAAGTTCCTTGATTTCATCATCCTCTTCTCCCTCTTCAGCCTACAAATTAGAGTAGTAAGATAAAATTAAAAAAAAACAGTTCTGCAAATTTTCATTAACCCACAGACTAATGACCCTGAATAGCAAATAGATAAACCAATTATTAATTAGAAAAATTGTGTACTAATTTATTATATAGGCCTAGTTGTTTATCAGGCCAATGAGTGTGAACCATTTAATTATAATCAAACAAGAAAATCAAAATGAAAGAGCAAAACATGGCTCCTAACCAAGAATGAGGGTTAAAGGTTTAGACATCTATATGAGCAAATTTGTTCGATGTATTAGATATTCAAACTATTCATAAGAGATAGCCATTGCAGCTTCAGTTTCCATGTCAGACATGTTGGATTTTACAGCAGATGTGAAACAAAAAAGAATATACTTTCAACCCTCTTCATCTGGGTTTAAATGCAAATGCATAAAACGTATAACAAATAAATTGACCTTCCAAACTATTATACTGTATATCCTACAAATAGTAATATACGGAAAGTTCATAGTCAAAAGAAGATACAATTCCAACCTCGGGAGCTCGACTTGGAGAATGCTCACGATCACTTCCATAACGGTCTGAAGGATCTACACCAGTATCATCGATGAAATTATCATCATCCAAAGTCCGTTCACCTTCGTGGTCATCCTATAATTTTTTAGGCAACATTGAGGAGACATATCATCATTACACAGTTACACAGCTAAGAAAACAAGAGTAGCACAACTATGCCATGTTTAAAATATTGGTTATACAGAACCATAAGAATCATTTACAATATGATCAGTTGACATCCATACCAAGCTGAACATAATAGCTTCATTGTTTTGAAAATGCGATTTTTCAAATTTATGCAATGAAAATTTGAGAGTATCATGAAACTGCATAATTGATTCATTAATAGAGTATATATAGACAGATCATGGAAATAAATATCAGTAGAGTATATATAGACAGATCATGACCTTTGCCTATAAAGGCAACAGACAAATCATCATATGTATTCACCATATGTAAAAAAGTGAATATTTGGCGAATATCTAACACCAAAATAAAAGAAACCACATTGCTTCACCAAATTTTAATATGATCATGAACTTTGCTTACTATTACATCAAATTCACGGATTATGATAAAATTCAAGTTTCCTTTTACACATGATGAAGTAAAATCCAGATTACAGCTTCAACAAATTTCCAATCAAAGATCAAAATCACATCATCAAATTCACCAAATATGATGGTGTATTCCATAATTTGGCAACATTTACCACCAAACGTTGGTAAATGCATTTTGCATTTCAACAAGTAGATGAAACACGTGACAATATCCTACACTGCAAACACCAAAATTTGTAGAACAGAAGCGAATGCGATAATTGAACAATCAATAGGCAACGAGTATAACCTCAGAATTGCCACCGGCAATAGTGTCCCACATCTCTTTCATCTCTGGATCCGCCTCATGGTCTCTCAAGCTCCCTCCTCCACTCCTCCTAACCTTAAACTTCTTCTCCCCTCTCTCAACCTTTCTACTTTTCTCAAGACTTCTCCTTTTTTCTCCTTTCTCCCTCTTCCTCTTTCCGCCATCAGAGTAATCATCTCTCACCAACCCAGCCACATCATCATCCTGACCATAATCCCCACCAATATCACCTACATCATCGTCGTCTAATCCGAAGTCTATGGACTCAGATTCTTTAGCAGATGATTTTTTTATCAATCGCTTCCGAGGCTTAGAACTCGAGTCATTATAAACGGGGGTTGGGGATCTCTCGCTGCGATCATAGGCAGCATCATCTATGTCATCCAAGAGTTCGTGGGGCTGATCTCCCTCAGATCGCACATCATCATCGAAGTCCACCAATGGCTCGCCTTCTTCATCACGGTAACTAAATTCACCACCCAAAAAGTTCCAATCAATTATAATCAACACTAATCCACAAACACACACATCCAATCGATATGTAGCAATAAAACGACTCTGGCATCCCAATTCTCAAACGAAACCCTAGCATACTAAATATTCAACCAATTAAAAACCCAGAGGAGAAAATCTTACGAGTCGTTCTCGTATGGCATGATTGTATGCTGTATAAATTGCCTTAATCAAGCAAAAAATAAATATCGTGTATATATATACAGATTGCAGCTCTCTCAATCTTGAACAAAGAAGATAGAACAAACTGAAGAAGGAAGTGGGTTATTAGTTATTACAAAAGATAATCACTTCCAGTCAACTCCTTTTTACCTCGGCCGCTATGGGTTTTTTTTTTTTTTTTTTTTGGAATTTTTAGTGTATACTTGGGGTCCGTTTGGTATCCATATACATATATCAGGTATGAGTATCAAAATGACCCATACCTATACCATGTGTTTGGTATATCAGTATATGAAAATTCAATTGATATCTTTGATATACCCATTTCCTACTTTTAACATTCGTGGATATACTATTTTCACCACCGGTATCACTCTTTCTTCACATAAACTTTATATTTCTTTTTTGCTTCTCCTCTCCCAATTTCTTCGACTGTTGCTCCAATTTTTTCAAAAACTTCGAATTTGTCGCTCATCATAAAAAAAAAATTAAAAAAAATAAATAAAAAAAAAACTTTTTTTTTCAAAGTGGATATTTGAGATTTTTTTCTTCCCTTGTTTCAATTTTATTTTCCCTCAATTTGAAACTGTACATTTAAATTTGCGAATCATATTTCCTTTCGTTTTGCAAATTGTTTAATGTAATGAGGCTAGAATTTTATTTTCAAGCAAATAGGTGTTTTGAGATTTCTTGTTGGGATGGTGATACATTAATTTTTTTATTTTTTATTTTTATTTTATTTTTTTGCGTAATTATTATTGTAGTAAATTGGAAAGAGTAGCTAAAAGAAGAAAATTGATTTGACACGTTTTTTCCAAATGTGATGAAAATAGTTTTTTTGCTTATGATTGCAAGTCATTTTAATGGTGTAAATTTTTTGTAGCTTTTGCATAATTTTTTGTAGCTTTTGTAAGTTTGGAACAAAGAAAAAGAACATATGAAAAAAAAGAAGATAAAAGAAAGAAGAAATAAAGTACAAAATTAACTTATAATAATAATAATAATATATTATTATTATTATTATTATTAGTTAACTTTTATTAAAAAAAAAAAAAACAGGATTTGATATCTGATATCGGAAGATATCAATCTCATACCCTTACCTGATATCTCATACCCATAGCCTCCCATACCCATATCTGATACCTGATATACTAGTATATGGATACCAAACAAGCCCTTAGTAGTTATTCTTCGCTAATAGGAGTAGGGATGGCAATGGATCTAGGACCCGGTCCAGATCTGGTGGTCCAGATCCAATTTTACGGATTTTGGTCTTTTAAAATTTGGACCCGATGGATCTGGATATGAAATTTTTAGAATCGGATCCGGTCCAGATTCGGTCCATAGATCCATTCTATATATATATATATATATATATATATATATATATATATAGAATAAGATAACCCTTACTCTATATTCATTAAAGAGGTGAGGACCACAATAATACACATAAAATTATATTTTTTTAAAACTCGTGCAAAAAAAGGGGCCAATTTAGAGTAAACAGAAGGAGTATAAATAGAAAATGCATAAAAATTCAAAACTTTGTGTAACTTGTTTTGAATTTATGATAATAAAAAGGTTATTGTTGTTCTAGTTATGTGAAGTTACATTTCACTTTGCAATTTAGAAAATAGATATAAATTTATATTTATATCTCGTAATTTTTATTGCGAACTAACGAATCGAATTCAATATTATATTCAAGTATAATATTTCTAAGTGGATCAACCGAAGAATACTTAATTAATTTCCAAATTCGATTAATGTTGGGCCAAGAACAATATTATCGAATAAAATAAAATCGGGCCAAACCCATTACACGTATCACAAGCTAATTTATGGCTCAAGAACCATAGCCTAAATTATATTACAAAAGAAAATACAAATAAATAAATAAATAAATAATAATACATCAAATCTTTCAACCAACAAATCTCTACCAAAATTTATTATGAGATGGTATACAATCTTCCAAAATCTTGAATATTTCTTCTAAGTCAAACTCAACAGTAGCTACAAGTATTGCAGCATGGCATCTCCTTGAGCCCAACAAATCCCACCAAATCTCAGCAGATTCAATTCTTCATATCCCCTAAAATCCGGATATAACCTTTACCCACTGCATAAGCATGGCTTCCGATTAAACACCTCAACTACTCCCACCAGCCTTCCCTATATCAGTAATACTACCACTCCTTTTCCTGCTCAAAATCAAACACCAAAATACTCACTCAAAACTGAAGCATAAACAAAATAACTAAGACAGAAAGTAAGAATAAGAAAGAGGAAGAAAGGAGAAACGAAGCAGGAGAAGGAGAGAGAGGATTTTTGCAGCTCTCCATTCTTACAAATCCACAGCCAAAACCATAGTAAGAATTCCCAGCTCTTTTACGTTCATGTTTAAAGTTAGGAAACTAAAACTTGAAACTGTAAATAAAACCCAAGAACAAGTGCTTCAAGCATGAAACAAAAATCCTAAACTCCTAAACTCTATTGCCACTTTAAAAGCAAACATTTATTTTGCATAAGCTGTAAACGAATGGAATTCATACACTCCAATTGAACTCCACTACCATCTCCTATTAATTCCTAAACACGGCTTTTAAGCAAGTTTTCCCAACATCACTAGCTCATAAATGCTACTGCATTATGCTTATAACCAAGAACCATAATCTGAATAGAAACAGAGAACTTAAAATGAAAACAAGAGAATGATCAAACCAAAACTCTAACTTAAAATCATAAACGACATAAGAGAAGAACTATACTTATAATTCATGAACCTACTGCATAATGGAAGTATAAGAACTAAAATGTGGTGAAAGAAATAAAGAGAGAGAAAGGGGTAGAAAAGGTACTGGGATGAGGGAGTTCTTCCCTCGTCGATTCTGACGGAAATAGAAAACGGCAGCGGAGCCGTCGGAGGAGGCTGGGGCAGGAGCTGTCCTGCCCGGCTGTGACTATCAACGGCGGCGAGTGGCTGAACTGTAGACGGCGACGCTGGGGAAATGGCGTGTTGCTGCAGACGGCAGCGCTGCAGCAGAGGCAGCGGTGAGAGTGCAGCGTTTGTCGAGGCAGCGGCAGCGGCGGACCAACGAAGAGGAGGAGCAGTGGCGCCGCAGCGCAGTCGATGGTGGCGCTGTGGCGGAAGGAAGACAGCGGTGGAGGCTTCGACGAGGCAGCGATGCTGCGTAATCAGCAGCAGCGGCGTTATTCGATGAAAAATCGGGAGAGGTTTCGATAGGGTTTCAGATTAGGGATTTAGGGTGAAGGAAGGGAGAAAGCCGCCCGACAGCGGCGATGTTAACGGCGGCGTTAACGCGGGGGCTATTGAAGAGCGGCGTTTCTGGCGAGGAAGACGGGAAGAGACGAAGTCGAGGGTGAGCTCTAGAGGGATAGCAGAAATGTGTGTGTTCAGCGTATGGGGTGTTAATTGGAGAAGAAGTTGATGGTTTTCTTTTGGGCTCTACACACTTTTCAGTTGGGCTTAGATTATTAATTAGAAACGGGCTTCCACAGGCGGGCCGAGAATTGCATCTGATGGGTTTACGGATTAGGGCTACATACAGACTGGGTTCAGTTAATTTCTAGTAATTAAAATGGATTAAGACTTATTAAAATGTAAGATTTAATTAATTAAAATTTAATTAAATTACTAAGCTTTAATTAGTCTAAAAATATATTTCGGAACTTATCCTAATTTCGGATTAGATATTTATTGAGTATTTGAACCCAATTAATTATTTAATTGGACCCGTTTATTAATAAGAAAATGATTATTCTATTAATAAAAAGATTTAAAGGATTCAAACAAATATGTTATCCCTAACGGATTTATAATTAAGAAAAATAGAAGGAGAATATATTTCCCTTAGATTTATTATAAGAATTTTAGAATTCTTATTATATCGTTATGCATAAGCGAGGTTTGACGGGGACATTAATTTAGACGTTGCCTATCAAGACCGGCCATTCTACTACGCTTCAAGAGGTGGGCTTATCTTCCAAAGTATATGAGTTATGTATGCTCAAGGTTTCAAAGATGAAAAACTGTTTATCCATAAAATATTTTATGTGGGCTTTACTTTCAAATGTATACGAGTTACATAATGCTATGTTGGTTAGAAGTAAACTGTTTATCTATAAAATGGTCAAGGCACAACGTACATGTTAAATGCTATGGGATAAATTGATAGAATTATGTGCACAAGCTAAATAGACTCTTAGGGTTACGACCCAAAGTCTGGATATTATGCTAAATGGACTCCTTGGATTACGATCCTAGAGTTCGGATATATGCTAAATAGACTCTCAAGGTTACGACCTAGAGTCTGGATACTAAATGGACTCATTGGATTACGATCCCAGAGTTCGGATATATGCTAAATAGACTCTCAAGGTTACGACCTAGAGTCTGGATACTAAATAGAGTTATTGGATTACGATCCCAGAGTTCAAATATATGCTAAATAGACTCTCAAGGTTTCGGCCTAGAGTCTAGATACTAAATGGATTCACATGGTTACAACCTGGAGTGTGGATAAGATAAAACTGTTAAAGGTGGACTTATTGCATTGTTATGTTTTATGACTATGGTTTCATAAACTGCTATGGTTTTATGTCGCTAAGGTTTCATAATCTGCTATTGCTTCATGTTGCTATGTTTCATACTGATATGCTTTAAGAAATGTCAGTCTTCATAAATTATTGATAAAATGCGTAGTCCACTGAGTACAATTGTACTCAGCCTAAATATTTCAAAATATTTTCAGGTTGATGCTGCGGTGATGACGGTGCGGAGTTGAGGCTAGGAAATCCCTTTTGTTAAGCTTCCGCTAAATATATTTCTTGTCTTGAACTAGAAATATGCACTCTGGATTTATTCACTATCTATTCTCGAGATCTTGAACTCGACTTTATGTATTGAAATGATGGACTTATGTTGATTCGTTGAGCCATCGAATCCTATGCGATCCTAGTATAACGATATGTTGTTATGCCGGGTGTATTGCCGTTGTACTTATTCTGACTTATCCCCTTTGTAAAAGAGATACTGCCCAATTTTTCAGGAAGTATCAATCGATAATTGAAATAAACTGAATCCTCTTTCTATCCCCTTTTCTTTATTCCAACCCCTAGTCACACCCTTGGCGCGTGCGCTTTCCCTCGAGAATTGGGGCTTGACATATATATATATATGAAATATTATAAATATTACATAGGATTTTTATTTATGTCCTTATGATTTTTATTTGGGATTGTTATATATGTACTTAGGATTTTTACAACTAGTTATGATTTATCATCGAAACTTATTATGAATTATTATTGCACTATATATATATATATATATTTATATTTATATTTCAAAAAAATTTTTAGGAAAAAAGATTATGGATCCGGGTCCAGATCCGTGGATCTGATGGATCTGGATTTGGATTTCAATTTTTCAGACCAATTTTTTTTTTACGGATCTGGATCTGGAGCAAGCCGGATCCAGTCCAGATCCGGCCCATTATCATCCCTAAATAGGAGTAGTATTTTAATAAGGTCAAAACACGTAGTAATATCCTACTGGTGGACGTCGTTTACCACCAAATAAATCTTGCAATTTGCTAAGAAATAAGATTAGTAAAGCGTAAGCAGGGTCGAACCACAGAGAACGGGTTAATAAACTTAAATTTCCTAAAGATCAAGTTCGGTGTAGCCACCACGCCTTAAAAATGTGAGTTTGATTAACAACTACGAAAACATGAAATAAACTAATGCACATGAGATATAAATCAATAATAAAAACAATCCGGCATAGAATAACTCCTTACTAGTCTAATGGCTCTGATCATCGACGCAATAATAAATCAACTCCTATGGATCAATCGGTTATAGGATACCGTGAATGCAACAGACGTACCCTAATTCCTACATACTTCTTCGATAGCTAGCAAGAGACGCTTAAACTAGCTAAACCTCTTATCAAAACACAACCTAGTTGGTAACGCCAGTTCTAGATTTAATGTTTCAATAGCATTAAACAAGAAGGAACCCGATATTAGACAAGTTATCCAAGAACGCAAGTAATAACTCATCTACCAAATTATTCCTACTACCAATACGATAGCTTTGCCACAAATTAGCCCTATTCCAACAATTACGGATTAGGGGAACTAATTGACTGTATTCCAATTAAATCTAAGTTGATCAGGCTTAAACAAAATCGGAAATAAACAATAAACACAAGGAATAACTCAGAATCCACAAAAATCAATTATAAAACAATTAGGTCTCGCAGAATATTTAGCCTAGTGATTCATTATTCTTGCCGAATTAAAAACCTAGCTACTCATAATAAGTAAATTAACAAGAAAAAATAAGAACGTAAGGAAGAACAAGATGAATTCAAGTAAAAGCAATTAACTAAAGACCAAGCAGACAATTTACGTAAATTCACAAATCAAAGAAGTAAAATAGCAATTGCCGTCCCTTTCTGCCTTCCTCAATTGGCGTCTAGTTCCTCAAGGAGAAAGAGAGAAGGAATCCATATCCTACGCTACTAAGCTACGGTTATTCACGGCAGAAAGAAGAATTTAAAATCTAAAGTCTAAAACCTAAACAAGTCTGCTACTTGGGCTTTTATTTAGCCAAGCCCAAAATATTAAAATATTAATAAAATATTCTAATACTAAACTAATTAAAATTATTAAAAATATTCTTCTAATTAATTTCCTTCCTTCTTTGACTTTTCTCCATATTTGCAAAATAAGCCATAATTCCACAATCTTCCATTAAGCTCTTCTTTATCCAAATATTGCAATTTCCTAAACAAATCACACCAAAGTATAAATTAATTCAATTAAAGCTCATAAATAATATCAAAAATATGAACAACAAATACCAACATATCAAACATCCTCACACTTGAATCATGCTTGCCCTCAAGTATGAAGTGAAGAATAAACTCAATCATCAAACAATGTTGTTCATATTTTTGATTCCCTCAAAGACTTAACACAAACAACTCAACAAAAATAAAAGAAAGATGGAAGATAAAGAAATGAGACACGAATTGACTCAACACACAAAATAGCCAAGTAAATATCAATTTGCCATTGTTCACAAACTTTCCTCTACCAAGTAAAAATCAGGTAACTCACAAAGCAACTCTCAACTTTCAAGTGACAATTCGAAATTTTCAAATTTTCGGTTCATTATTATCAACTTGATCAAAATCGAGCAAAAATCAAATATTGCTCACGGATTCACTCATTCACTCGATATACTAATCAAGGAGATTCACACAAATTCACAGGTCATAATATAGAGCAGTTATTATGTAAATCAGGAAGGTCTTTCACTTTTGGTTGTAATGGGGCTAGGGACCATTAAAAATATTCGGTGGGATCTAAAGGGTTCCTAGGCTTGAGAAAATAAGAATAGAACATTATGCATGTTCAAACTCGAATAATCATCCATGAATATATAATATCTAGGCATCTCAAACAAACCAATTAACACGTGCAGGCTGCACAAAATAACCATCATGAAACAAGCCTTAAGCACAACTCAACTCA
Source organism: Mentha longifolia (assembly GCA_001642375.2). Taxonomy (NCBI): domain Eukaryota; kingdom Viridiplantae; phylum Streptophyta; class Magnoliopsida; order Lamiales; family Lamiaceae; genus Mentha; species Mentha longifolia. The sequence goes on from CM038112.1 coordinate 32,750,136, forward strand.
AATCAACTAAGGTGCAATTTTTTTTTTTTTTTTTCTTTTCATCTCTTTTTTTCACTTTTTTTTCAGCACCTTTCTTTTCTTTTCTTTTCTTTTTTTTTTAAGTGGAACAAAGATACTATACTCCAATGATAAGCAATACAAAACAGAAATTACAGTAATTCCTTATGTCTGGCCAAACTGAACGTATAAATAGTGATGCCTTTCCTCCAAAACAAACGGAACTATGAATGATTCTCCGAATTTTACATGCATAATAGGGTAAAGAGAAAGTCAAAACAGGCCTTGGCTTAATATTTAGTAGCTTAAATCAAAGAAAATGGTCAAGGCTTCAAAATGGCTCACTAGGGATAAATGTAAAGGGTAGGGCAATGAAACTCAGGCCAAAAATTGGTTCATCCTAGTGCCTTCCATCACTTTTACACATAACATACTCCAAAGCATAGCACTGTGATCACTCAGAAAAGAATTTAGTAGAGAGTGCTCTACTCCAGGCTCAAACCTCATATAGTGTGGCTAAAAGATATTCAATTAATGCCCTTTTTCATCATCCCAAGCCTCTTTAATAACTCTTCGAAATTTTAAATCTCATCTCACCACTTAACAGTATATTGACTCACCAAGTAAATCGCAAGACTCAAACTGGCAAAGTATATTCATAAACATCGACAATTCAATAACACTTGGCTTTACTTCACACACATGCATGACTCGAAGAATGAAGACAAAACAAAACACAAAAACACACAATGACAACCTCCTCACACTTAAGCTTTGCTTGCCCTCAAGCAAACAAAAAGAAAATGTAAAGAGAACAAACAAGACAACAGAAAACAAATACTAAAGTTACAGAAAATAAAATAGAGGAAATAGGAAACTGCCCATTTTATGACCGATTCTGAATTCTAGAATAGCGACTGTTTGGGCAACGGAAGGATTTCCAGGTCTGCAGCTTAGTCTGAAATCTTGAAGTTTCACTCCCATGACCTGTAAAGGAAGTATCAGAAGACTTTTTTTTTTTTTCTTTTTTTTCTTTTTTAAATAGAAACAAACGGAAAGAAAAATTTGGGTTGCCTCCCAATAGCGCCTTCATTTAAAGTCTTTGGCTAGACTTCCAATGCAGTTAAGAGCTTGTTTGAGATGACAATGGAATCTCTTCCACTGACTTCTTAGGATATGCATCAAGATATGGCTTCAACTTGTGACAATTCACCAAAACAGACTGTGCCTTATCCAAGCTCTTCATCACAATTGCCCCGCTTTTATATACAGACTAGATTTCGAAAGAACCAAACCACCCTGTCTTTAATTTTCCAGGTTCCGGTGGCAGCTTAGATTCGTAGAGAACTTTCTGCCCAACTTCAAATGTCTTCCTCATTCTCTTCCAATCATAATACATCCTTTGAAGATCCTCATACCACTTGGAAGCATCATAGAATTTCGGATGAGGCTCTTTTTCTTTTCTTGACTCTCTTCTTCCTTCTCTCCTCACACTTGCTTGATTGCATGTGAGAGGAAACTGATCTGTCGTAGGTGCTCTGTTTGGGCAAACAGAACGTATTTCCAGATTCTGCAACTTCCAGCTGAGCAATAAGAGACGGGATATTCTTTTTCATTCCTTCGTCACCAGTCCCTTTATCATTAAATTCAGTGAGACTCCTTGTCAAGGTGAGCTCCGACTTGTCCTGCAAAAGATTAGTCTCAAGAGGTTCTTGGACAAAAGTGTCAGACACATTAATGACAGAAACACTTTCAACAGCAGGTGTGCTTTTCATAGTATCATCAATGTTGAAAGTAAATTTCTCTCCATTATAATCCAAACAAATAGTACCGCTAAAGACATCAATGACTGTTCTAGCAGTTCTTAAGAAAGGACGACCTAACAGAACACCAGTTGAATCCTTAGACTGCATATCATTCATTTCAACCACATAGAAGTCGGCAGGATAAACAAAATCATGCACTTTCACAAGAACATTCTCCAATAAACCCACAGGATAAACACACGACTTATCAGCCAACTGTATCACTACATTACTATCTACCAACTCCACACCAATTAATCTATTATAAACAGATAATGGCATAACATTGATAGATGCTCCTAAATCACACATCACATGCTGAATTTTTGTATCACCAAAAGAACAAGGTAAAGAGAACATACCTGGATCCTTGCACTTGGGAGGCAAATTCTTTTGTATCACGGCTGATATATTCTCACTCATCACGATCTTGCTCGCCTTCTTGAATTTTCCAGCAATGAAATCCTTCATGAATTTGCTCAATTGAGGAAGCTTGATCGCCTGTAAGAATGGAATGTTAATCTCCAACTTTCCAAAGATCGACATAAAGTCCATGGGATCTTCTTTCGGCTTTTTCTTTGCTAATCTCTCAGGAAAAGGTGGAAGAATCTTAATATCAGGTACATCCAAAATCAAATGTTCTTGAACCTCAACTGGTGTACCCAAATCAAATTCCTCTTCAATGTCTTGCTTCAGCAAAGATTCTGGACCGGCCAACTATTTGGCAAAACTTGGTGTATTTCCCGTCTGCTTCTCAAAGAATACGTTCTGTCTGGGCAGACCATCTGTCTCTTCGGAATCGTTTCTTGAGCCTTTTTCTAACTTCTTTCTTGGTGACTCTCTCAATTCTTTGCCACTTCTCAAAGTGATTTGGCTCACATTCTCCCTTGGATTCACTTGAACTTGTGAAGGCAATTTGCCTTGATTTCCTTTTATCTCATTCACAGAAACTGCGAGTTGAGATATTTGATGAGCTAATCCATCAATGCAAACCTTTTGCTCCTTTTGTGCTTGTTGAAGTCTGTGCACTGCTTCATTATTAGCTTGCAAGTTGTTCGTCAGCAACTGCTGTGAGCCAATCAAATCTCCCATCATGTCTTCAAGAGATTTCCCTTGCTTTCCTTGTGGAGGGGTCAGTGCTTGCTGAAATCCCCTTTGATGAGGTGGTCTGTAGCTTTGTTGCTGTTGAGCATGTTGAGGTTGTTGCTGCACTTGATTGCCTTGTCCTCCCCAACGGAAATTGGGATGATCTCTCCAACCAGGATTGTAAGTGTTCGAAAATGGATCTCTCTGTGGAGATTGATTTTCCCAAATTCCATCGACATGCTCTTGAACAAAACTATCTCCTTCAGTCATGCGGCATTGAATTGTTGAGTGATCCAGCTTTCCACATGTGCCACATGGTTTCTCCTTCTGGCCAACACTTGCTACTTTCTCAACCACAGTGTTCAGTACCTTCTCCATTCTTCCCATCCTCTCTTCGAACTTCTCCTCAAAGTTAGAGGAGCTTGTTTGTGCAACTCTCTTAAGCAAACGAATGTTAGGCTCATCGTATTCTCTGGTTGCTTCTACCAAGTTCTGAATCAACTTCTTGGCTTCGCTCACTGTGTTGTTAGAAAATCCTCCTCCACTTGATGAGTTCACAAGATTCTTAGTGTCAGTGTTCATTCCTTGGTAGAAATATTGCAGCAAATCACCATCAGAGAACTTGTGATTCGGACAACTATCCACCAATTTCTTGAATCGTGTCCAATAGCTGCTTAGTGACTCCTTAAACTCCTGTTGGACTCCAGTAATCTCCTTCTTCAATGCATTTGTTTTGGTTGGAGGAAAGAAATTCTCCAAAAACAACTTCTTCATTTCAATCCATGTAGTAATGGAGTTTGTTGCGAGACCGTTGAACCATGCATTTGCTTCTGCTGTTAGAGTGAACGGAAACGCAGCCAACTTGAACTGATCCTCTGTGATTCCTTCAGGGCGCTTCTGAACCTTGCATATCTTGATGAATTCACTCAAGAAGTTGTAAGGATCCTCGTTTTTTTTACCATAGAACTTTGGTAAAACATTGAGAAACCTGAGCTTTATTTCAATCGACCTTTCAACCTCGGTCATCCTTATTGGCGTTGGAGGATCATCTTCATTATGACTTGCAAGATCACACAATCTTGGATCAGCCATTTCACTTTCAATGTCCACGAGAAGAGTATGGACTTCTGCTTCGACTTCAGGAATACCTTCTGTTTGGGCAAACAGATGGCTTAAATCAAATTCAGACTCGGAACAGGTATCAGTTTCTGAAAAGCACTCCGTCTGGGCAGATAGAATGTTTCGAGATTCTGACAGTTTCTGCAACTTCCTTAACCTTTTCGCAGTCTTCTCGGTTTCGGGATCAAAAAGAAGAATAGGCTTGGAAGATCTGCTCATAAACAACACAAAATAAAAAAAATAAAAAATCAATAGGAAAAATAAGAAAATAATCAACGACCGTTCCCCGGCAACGGCGCCATTTTGGTGGACGTCGTTTACCACCAAATAAATCCTGCAATTTGCTAAGAAATAAGATTAGTAAAGCGTAAGCAGGGTCGAACCACAGAGAACGGGTTAATAAACTTAAATTTCCTAAAGATCAAGTTCGGTGTAGCCACCACGCCTTAAAAATGTGAGTTTGATTAACAACTACGAAAACATGAAATAAACTAATGCAAATGAGATATAAATCAATAATAAAAACAATCCGGCATAGAATAACTCCTCACTAGTCTAATGGCTCTGATCATCGACGCAATAATAAATCAACTCCTATGGATCAATCGGTTATAGGATACCGTGACTGCAACGGACGTACCCCAATTCCTACATACTTCTTCGATAGCTAGCAAGAGACGCTTAAACTAGCTAAACCTCTTATCAAAACACAACCTAGTTGGTAACGCCAGTTCTAGATTTAATGTTTCAATAGCATTAAACAAGAAGGAACCCGATATTAGACAAGTTATCCAAGAACGCAAGTAATAACTCATCTACCAAATTATTCCTACTACCAATACGATAGCTTTGCCACAAATTAGCCCTATTCCAACAATTACGGATTGGGGGAACTAATTGACTGTATTCCAATTAAATCTAAGTTGATCAGGCTTATGTTGGAACTGCTGCTTGAAAGCATTCCTTTTTCCCACAGGATCTTCGAATTGGATGTGATAATTTAAATGTAACTAAATCACATAATCGAGTTTAGAATGTCTGTGTGGGCGTCTAGGAACTTTGGAACCAGGAACTCTCCCTCTGATGATAGGCGCCGATCTCTACACTCAAAACTTAGGTTTTGAGAATCTCCTCCTCCTTATTTATAAGGAGAAGTGCCGCCCCTATTCCTTGTCCACTAAGTCACGGGCTTTAATTAATTAAAGCCCGGTTTAGTTAATAATTACTGGAACAAATTCTAATTAAATATAATTAGAATTAATCCTAATTATTATAAGGAAAATAATATATAATTATTAAATTAATTATCTAATTCCTTAATTAAGAATAAATCTTAATTAATTAGATATTAATTTATTCCATAATTATATAATTAACCAGAGTACAATTATTGAGATCAGATGGACACTAAAAGAGGAAACTGGCGTCCCCTACACTACAGTAGGCGCCACATTAATGGGCTCAAGCCCATAATGCCTCTTTTTAGTCCAAAATTGATATCCCTCAATAATACCTTGAATTCCTTTCATGAAGAGCTCTTGGGCCACCCCAGGGATCTATGTACCAGACAGAGTTTAGCCTTACCTAATGAAATAACCATGATCAACCCAGAACATTAATTTCATTAGAGCTGTGATGCATTCCACTAAAGAATCACAACTGAATCACCGCTCTGTCCCAATTTGTAGATTGGGGCTGATACTTTATTTAGAGCTATCCCCGTGTTTAATGACTCCGATATCCATTAATTAATTAGAGCTCCTCTGACTGCTCATAATTAATTAACATCTTATTCTCCTCAAGTAGTACCCGTTCACCCCTTATTATTATACCTGAACTTAATCAGCATGCATGACTTGGTATAATAAACTTTGTGAACTCCCTGAGGGGATATCTCTCAACCTAATACGGACACAGTGTCTCGATATAACTAATTAGACATACTATGTGCCCTCATGTTACCCAAGATGCAAGTCATCAGGGATGCTGTGATAGACCCTTAGCTATACAAGTCAAAGTAACAGTGAACAACACATATATCTCTAATAGCATATCGAGATTAAGATCATATCTTTAAATCCCGAGATCTCTAGTTCTTCACCTATTGCTAGGGTCAGTATCAGAAGAACCTTATCTCACTCGATCCTGTCAATACGTTCCACCGTACCAACATAACTAGCGACTGAGACCCGCCACTACCGTTATGTTGCAGTCTAAACCGATAGTTTTCCCAAGCTATCTCGACTGTGACACTGTTTATATCTCATAATTATTGTCGAACGCTGCGTGATCTCCCTGACACCCGAGCCGTCCACGTGTTCTAAAACATGAGATATAGGGTTTATTCTTATTAATATATTTATTCAGATAGGTGATTGTTACCGGTGGAATACATGTCATATATACTAAAACACGTTTTTGCTTTAGCTATATACAACAACCCCAACAATCTCCCACTTATACTAAAGTAAAAACTTTTAGTATACCCATGTGTCTATCGGAAACTATATGGCATCACTGTATTTCACATCTTCTCCCACTTATACTGAAAGATTTTACCGTGGGAGGATCACTGAGACAATGCCCACCACATGCTTCCGAGGTGCCGGCATACTCAATTTAGTGAATAAACCGCCATATAAACATTCCTGCTTTAATGTTCCTTTATACACGCAATATCGCCTTATGGTTACATAAACCAATCAGTACTCCTATGTGTTTTCCCAGGTTGACAAATCCATAGATCTTGCTTCTGCACTTGAAAACTCATGTGAGATTTCTTGCAAGATAGGATTACTACCATTTCACAAAGTAAAGTTTCCAACCATACAGCTGCTTTAGTAGCTCCCACTACATATTTAGCTTGTCATGAAAGAACTCTCATAAACATTTTACTGTTCCGAGATTCTCCAAGGTATGGTTCTCCTTTTCTAAGTGAACACATAGATTTAAGGTCGATTACCTCATTTACCAACACACTCCCCGATTATCCGTGTTCATTAATGAACTATATTTGTTACCTTGCACGCAACAATAGCAAATATCTGACACTTTTTCGATATAATTTATATCGATAACCTAGTCAGAACAGTAACCTACGTAGAATACTTGAATCATGTATACAATCCTTATGGATATACCCTACATTATTCAAATTCTGCGTCTTAAACTGTCCGGATAACCACCACCATTATGTCTGATAATACTCTCACAATGTTGCCAAAGTTAGTGATATCATCACATAATGTACAAGAAAATCACACCTATCATCTTCATTACCATGAGAACTATAACATTTATTGACACGTTCCATAAAACTTGATTTTATGCATGTCATTCCATAAATGCTCCTATTATTCGAATTTCCGCAAGAGTTATCAAGCATTCAGAATAATGTCCTTAATTGATACACATTTGATCCAACATAACCGTTAATATCCAAATATTTTCCTGCCAAAAGCCATTGACTTTAAACAGATATTGGATTGTAACTTATGAGGTACAAAAAGTGTTAATATAGAAATATAGAAAACTTTTTCTATATTTTCCATATCAACTTTGTTCTTCCTTTGCACTTTTCATCATGAATCTAAATCCAACAATGAACCTTGCAAATTAACATGGATCGCATCAATTACTTTAACCTTCTCATATAAACTTTCCATGTGGTCGTTTCTTTCCTCATGTACATTTCCAAGAAACCTAATTTCTTGATGTATATGGAAACGACTTAGTGTTCTATTTCAAAAAACACTCCCACTTCAATAAAGATGACCTTGTGCATAATACTTGTGACTATTCATTCTTGTACTTCTTGACTTATTGAAATTCCTTGAATGATCCTATCATTTTTGAACATTCGTTCAATAACGATCATTATCACCTTAACCTTTTAATCTTTTATTGAAACTTTTACTAATCCAACTTATCACCAATCTTAATTCAACTAATTTGCAATTCACGCAAATATCCCTTATATCCAATCTTGAGTTAAAATCGGTCATAATGCCAATTTATACTCAAATTGTAAGGTAGAATTATAGATACTTGACATAGTTTAGTAATGTTTCAAAACAAGATGAGAAAAGAGGTGAGAAACAAAGAAACAACTACATTTATCTAATCATATTTGAGATATTCCATGTTACTAGATAATTACTTCTACACATGAATGAAAAACATTTAACAACCAGTGTTAAACTCAAATTAACACAAATGTTAAAACCGAAATCATCCATAAACCAATTCAAAACAAATGTACCGCCAAAACTTGGCACCAATGTAATGAAAAACAGTAATGTAATGTATCATCCCAAACATCTATCTCAAAACCAAAAGATAAAACAAAGAAACAGAAGTCTTCGAGTAATCAGCAACCGCATCTACCATCAATGCTCGCTGACGCCAGGACTCGAAGCCGCCTCATCATCCTTTGTGGCATCGCCTACAAAGAAATACATGTAACAAACCATAATTAGTATCCACCAGTTCAATCCGTCCAATAAAGGACTAAACCAATGCTAATATGTTTCACCATGTTACATTTAGAGACATACCTTCATCCATCTTTTGTTTCTTATTCCGCCTTGGAGGTTCCTTTTCGGAATCACGACTCGTTTCACTTTTAGCCCTCACCCTATCGTATATCTTCTTTACCTCTCTCGACCACATGACCACCTTCTTTCTCTCATTGTCGACTTCAAGGAGCTCTTCGAAAAGAGTTTCCAAATCAGTATGGTCGACTTGAGATTTGATGATCTCCATGCGAAGAGCAGTAAAAGAAGCCGATAGAGAAGCCAAGACAATGTCACACTTTACTTGTCCAGAAAGTGTGGCGCCATATGTCTCATAAGTCTGAAACAGCTCGCGAAATTCCATGACATAACGTTCCATGTCATAATTATCCTCATATTTCTTAGAGGATATTTTCCCAAAAGTCTGGAACCTCAGAATACGGTTTCTTACATCCATAGGAACTATCTTAGAGGAGGTAATGGAATTAAAAACTTGATTGCGAAAAGGATCCATAGACATATCTGAAACCAAATAACATAAGTTGACAGTTAACAACTTATTTAATAAAAATAATTTATGTTATCAATGTTATAACCCTTTGAATAAATAACATTGAACCAACAAACGAGTAGCCCAAAAATTTTATACTTGAGTCACGTAGGGCGACCAGGCAAGCATGAAATTTTCGACCATGACTTCTAGAGCCAGTTTATTTCTCTTATCATCACATGGACCTTAACCGGACCCTACTATTTTGAGAAGTGACCTCGTAGGGAGGATTCATCAATTAGTAGCTAAGCTTTAACCATATTATTCACCTAACCGAGTTTATCTACAAGATAGCATAGAAAACGAGAACTATGCCGGTATTGTAGATGCCCTCTTAGATTATCTCACTTAAAATTTCCACTAAGGACCGAGTTAGAGCCTGTACGTGTAAGCCACGTAGGGTGGACGTTTACTCGTACAACTCCCACTCTCCTAAAGAATATTCTAAGTTATTGAGAAATTTTACCGACGAATATACGGGCAAGGGGTTCGAGATCGTGTAGGCCACGTAGGTGGACGTCTATGCGATTCTAATCCTTGACTTCGTCTAAAACCAAATATGGAGGTCCCCAATTAATTAATTAAAACTAATTGATTTTACCGCTTAGTCTTTTTATTTTCAAAGGGTTTTATGCGATATACGAAGCACGTTGATAATTAAGTCCTACCGCATGATTTCTAAGCGCAAGTAATAAAACATGCTCGCTTTTGAAATCATAAATCCATGCTATTGACACCTTAGGCATGTTCGTTTCTATTACGCATTTAATAAAAGCAACAATAACATGCAAAACATGCTTTTATCTCATTGCGTAATTTAAACCATCCATAGCATGCATAATTAATTAAATAAATAAATAGGCTGCCGACCGGGAAGGATAAAACCTATCTATTACAATTTAATTAATTAAATCCGAAACAAGCTTCGGTCTTGGAAAGTCTTCACTTGGTCTTCAAGTCCACCTTCCATAATTAGCAAGTAGCTCGAAATGGAATTAGGGCGCGGAATTCCCTATTTCCAAAATGAGACGAGACGAATGATTTTTGAAAACAAATTAGGTTACGAAAACCTAACCGTCAACGATCATACTAAAGTTTCGGAAAACCTTAGCCCTCGTTGAACGACGAGGATCGTTCGTTGAAAAACGAACATCCCTCGTTCGCTTGCCACATCACCGACACGTGTCACGACGACATACGCGCGTGCATCACACGCGCCGTCATCGTACGTGTCAAACGGGCCGGATCGGGTCGGATCGCGCGTGGGCTGGGTGAACGGGCCAGCTGCGTCCTTTGCAGCCCGGTCCGAGCCCAGCCCGGCATCCCGGCCCAATCACCATCATCATCATCGTCTTCATCTTAATCTTCGAACTTCAGCCGCTGCAGCCCGTCCGCCGATAAACCACCGCCGCTGCCGACCGCTCCCACTGGCTCGACGAGCCTCCCAGCACCACAGAGGGTGCCGGGCTTGAGCCGGAAATCGCAGCAGCCGGAACAGCTGCAGCAGCAGGCGCGATGGGTCAGCGCGCGGTGACACGTTCGCCGCCGCCCATCGCAGCCGCTGCTGCTGTTTCCGTTGATTCTGCCGAGCACCGCAGCTTCGCAGCCATCACGGAGCAGCAGCCGTAGCAGACGGAGCAGAAGCCATCGACGGCGTTCGTGCAGCAGAAACCTAACTGCTGCCGCCATCGTCCGCTTCCACCGCCAACTGCCGCCTTCGCCATTGCCGTCTGAACGCCACCATCACCACTCAGCACCTCGGCTGGTGTTGAGTTGCTGCTGCTGTAGACTCGACGAGCAGTGCCTTGACGCCGATCGTGATCGAACTCGCGAAACCTAGTGGGTTCGCTCAGCCACCGATCGTCGGCGTCGCCTCGCCTATCGTCCGCCGTCTTCAGCTCGTCCATGCCGCCGCTGCTCATCGTCAACTGCGAGTCCGCCCAGCACCTCGGTGGTGCTGGGCTCGCCGTCGTTCCCCATGCCTCGATCGACCCGGCGAAGCAGCCATGTCTGAAACCCTTAGGGTTTCGGCCCCCTGCCGCTACCGCCGCCTGCATCCGCCGTTTTTCACCGCCACCATCCCGTTCCGACGTCACCTGAACCCTAGGTTTAAATCTAGGGTTCAGCCGTCGTGAACCACCGGAATGTGCAGCCGAAAAATAGCCTGCAGCCGTTCGATCGAAGAAGGCGCGTGTACGACACGCGCTTCCACGCGCGTCGTCGCCGCTGTCTTCTCGATTCTCGTGCCTCGTTCTTCAATTTCTTCACTCGATCTCCACCGTACAGAATTTACAAGAAATCGACAAATACAAAGAAATTTACAGAAAAACGAATCTTATTCTAATCTGTACCTTATTTCTCACCGATTTGAAAAACAACACGAAAAAACCGAATAAAACGGGATCAAAAAACAACACACGTTGTTCCCGGACAGCAGCATGCACAGTTTATAGCATAATTGACTCGAATGCATGAACATACATTTAATCCAATTATCACAGAGCCAATTCTAGAACCGTGGCTCTGATACCAGTTGTTGGAACTGCTGCTTGAAAGCATTCCTTTTTCCCACAGGATCTTCGAATTGGATGTGATAATTTAAATGCAACTAAATCACATAATCGAGTTTAGAATGTTATACCTTTGATCTGTGCCGACGGAGTAATCTACAGGTCTAGATTACTGAGGTGTGATCCCTTTCCTCGAAGTTCTTCGACTGTGTGGGCGTCTAGGAACTTTGGAACCAGGAACTCTCCCTCTGATGATAGGCGCCGATCTCTACACTCAAAACTTAGGTTTTGAGAATCTCCTCCTCCTTATTTATAAGGAGAAGTGCCGCCCCTATTCCTTGTCCACTAAGTCACGGGCTTTAATTAATTAAAGCCCGGTTTAGTTAATAATTACTGGAACAAATTCTAATTAAATATAATTAGAATTAATCCTAATTATTATAAGGAAAATAATATATAATTATTAAATTAATTATCTAATTCCTTAATTAAGAATAAATCTTAATTAATTAAATATTAATTTATTCCATAATTATATAATTAACCAGAGTACAATTATTGAGATCAGATGGACACTAAAAGAGGAAACTGGCGTCCCCTACACTACAGTAGGCGCCACATTAATGGGCTCAAGCCCATAATGCCTCTTTTTAGTCCAAAACTGATATCCCTCAATAATACCTTGAATTCCTTTCCTGAAGAGCTCTTGGGCCACCCCAGGGATCTATGTACCAGACAGAGTTTAGCCTTACCTAATGAAATAACCATGATCAACCCAGAACATTAATTTCATTAGAGCTGTGATGCATTCCACTAAAGAATCACAACTGAATCACCGCTCTGTCCCAATTTGTAGATTGGGGCTGATACTTTATTTAGAGCTATCCCCGTGTTTAATGACTCCGATATCCATTAATTAATTAGAGCTCCTCTGACTGCTCATAATTAATTAACATCTTATTCTCCTCAAGTAGTACCCGTTAACCCCTTATTATTATACCTGAACTTAATCAGCATGCATGACTTGGTATAATAAACCTTGTGAACTCCCTGAGGGGATATCTCTCAACCTAATACGGACACAGTGTCTCGATATAACTAATTAGACATACTATGTGCCCTCATGTTACCCAAGATGCAAGTCATCAGGGATGCTGCGATAGACCCTTAGCTATACAAGTCAAAGTAACAGTGAACAACACATATATCTCTAATAGCATATCGAGATTAAGATCATATCTCTAAATCCCGAGATCTCTAGTTCTTCACCTATTGCTAGGGTCAGTATCAGAAGAACCTTATCTCACTCGATCCTGTCAATACGTTCCACCGTACCAACATAACTAGCGACTGAGACCCGCCACTACCGTTATGTTGCAGTCTAAACCGATAGTTTTCCCAAGCTATCTCGACTGTGACACTGTTTATATCTCATAATTATTGTCGAACGCTGCGTGATCTCCCTGACACCCGAGCCGTCCACGTGTTCTAAAACATGAGATATAGGGTTTATTCTTATTAATATATTTATTCAGATAGGTGATTGTTACCAGTGGAATACATGTCATATATACTAAAACACGTTTTTGCTTTAGCTATATACAACAACCCCAACAGCTTAAACAAAATCGGAAATAAACAATTAACACAAGGAATAACTCGGAATCCACAAAAATCAATTATCAAACAATTAGGTCTCGCAGAATATTTAGCCTAGTGATTCATTATTCTTGCCGAATTAAAAACCTAGCTACTCATAATAAGTAAATTAACAAGAAGAAAATAAGAACGTAAGGAAGAACAAGATGAATTCAAGTAAAAGTAATTAACTAAAGACCAAGCAGACAATTTACGTAAATTCACAAATCAAAGAAGTAAAATAGCAATTGCCGTCCCTTTCTGCCTTCCTCAATCGGCGTCTAGTGCCTCAAGGAGAAAGAGAGAAGGAATCCATATGCTACGCTACTAAGCTACGGTTATTCACGGCAGAAAGAAGAATTTAAAAACTAAAGTCTAAAACCTAAACAAGTCTGCTACTTGGGCTTTTATTTAGCCAAGCCCAAAACATTAAAATATTAATAAAATATTCTAATACTAAACTAATTAAAATTATTAAAAATATTCTTCTAATTAATTTCTTCCTTCTTTGACTTTTCTCCATATTTGAAAAATAAGCCATAATTCCACAATCTTCCATTAAGCTCTTCTTTATCCAAATATTGCAATTTCCTACACAAATCACACCAAAGTATAAATTAATTTAATTAAAGCTCATAAATAATATCAAAAATATGAACAACAAATACCAACATATCACCTACATTAACAAAATCAAATTATGGTGCGCAAAAAAAAAAAAAAATCAAATTATACTCACTTCTTTTAATTTACTATCTAATTACCCTTTATTCCAAATTCTGACGATTTTGCCCTTAATTTACAGTGATTGACATTTTCCCCTCTCAATTTGCACTAGACTTTCTCTCGCACAGTCCCTCAAATTTTGCCATCCTCCCAAAACACACAAGCCGTCGATTCCTCTACCCATTTCACATTGTCACATTTTTTCTCTCTCGCGATTCTCTTAGGCAGCGAGTTCTTTAGCCCCAATCTTGCTGGACGCCGACAACGAGAACAACGCTTACTCCTTACGCGCCGTCATCTGCAACCCCGACCACATAAAAAAAAAGACACGGTAGAAAATGACGAAACGAGGATCGAAGTGGATGCGCACAAAATCTTCGACGAGCGACGCTCGAAAATCGGCAAACTCGCCAGAAATCAGAGAAGACGAAGAAGAAAAACCAGAACAACCAGTACAAACAGTGCCAAACCCGTTTGTTGAGTTACATGTATGAATTTTATGGCTTTTTTCAAAAAAATAAAATAAAATTGAAATTCGCTGTGCTTATACAGTGTTTTGATACATCACATGCCTAAATTGATTCAATTGTGGTACATAATTCAAAAACCGTACTTGATTTTCACACACACACACACACACACACACACACACACATATATATATATATATATATATATATATAGAGAGGTGATGTGCTACTCCCTCTATGCTAGTCAACTCCGTGGGCACCTTCGTCGTTTTATCACTTTGGCATTACTTTGTTCAATTTTAACAATTATTTTATATTCTAATACCTTAGAAATTAATATAAAAATTATGAAATCAAAAAAATATATAAAAATAAAGCTCGTTTTATTTTATTAGTCTTTTTTTAAGTTAAAAAATAAAAAAAATTAAATCGAGCTTTGATTTTTTTGATTTCATAATTTTTATATTAATTTCTAAGGTATTAGAATATAAAATAATTGTTAAAATTGAACAAAGTAATGCCAAAGTGATAAAACGACGAAGGTGCCCACGGAGTTGACTAGCATAGAGGGAGTAGCACATCACCTCTCTCTATATATATATATATATATTGCAATAATGCATTGATTTGTGGATATTTTCTGCAACAATTGCACAATAACCGGTACGAAAATGTTAAGAATATTACCAATGCTTGGATTAGGGTTCTTCACATTAGGTGGTATGAAAATATGGTATCCGTACCTGATTTGAGGAAATTTTGGTATAAAATAACTTGAAATTAGGGTTTCTTTGCATTATGTTGTACTGAAATATCATATTCATGACGGATGTGAGTAGATTTTTGTATAAAATTACTTGAACTTAGGGTTTCTCGACATTAAGTGGTACGAGAATATGATATTCGTACTTGATTTAAGCATATTTTGGTACATAATTTAGTGACATTTTATTCTGTATTATGTTGTTTAATTCTTTCTAGTTCTAAATTGCCATGTTAGTTATAATTGGTACGAAATTGTGATATTCGTAACCAACTTAACTAGGTAAATATTAGGAAATGTTAAATCCATATTAGATAAATAAGTAAATAGTAAGAAATGTTAAAAATCGAACTAGATAATTAGGTAACTAGTACGAATTGTAAAATTCTTACTAGTTGTCGTTACACAATTCTTTTTAAATTTTTACTAACAGTCAGTACGAAATTCATGTTCCTTAAAGATTCGTACTACATTTTTTTTTATACATTATTATGTCATTGCTTTTTTTTTTTTTTTTTCTGCCTTGAGTGAAGGTTAACTAGGAATATAAGAGGTATCATTTAGCTCATCTTCCACGCAAGACAATGCTCACCGGATATGAATCGATGGCGCGTGACATCAACCGCGTTCTGAAAACGCTTACACAAGCTGCCCGTAAATAGGTCAAAAATGACAAAAAAACGACAACATGATTCACTATGTAGTGTTTCATGAAGTTATTCCCTCTCCAAATCCTGACAGCACAACTGTTTGGTTCAAAGTAGGTGACAACTTCCTACATTTTTCAAGGGAAGAATATGCGCTTGTCAATGGGCTTTGGTTCGGGTTGTCAAACTTCAATCCATACAGGGCACATCAGGTGCATGAAAACTCGGTCTTTGCACGACTGTTTCGATATAATGACAAGATGACAACGGCCGATGTTTCGAAGATGTTCATAAATACGAAATTTACGTATTTAGAAGGATATGGAGATGAATAGAAAGAGATAGAGGTGCCGGCCAACGGGGAGGACTACATGAAAGTTTGAGAGTTACTCCTAGCCACAACATATGCTCTCGGATTTGAGGCCACGAAGAAGGCCATCCCTGTGTGGCTGTGATCGCCCTACTTTTTAAGAGTAGAGAGAGAGCAATGATATCGAATAGTATATTCAATTCGATTTCACAGGGAATGCTATGGCGTATGAATTTCAACTAGTAATCTAGCTATCTAATCGCTATCCAAGCTACAGAATGTCATGTTTTTGTGTTTTCTATAAGCTAAAAAGATCAAATGAAATGATAATTCATTAATTAATAAATAAGTGGCAAATGATTAAAATCAATAAGAGAAAGTATGGTTCCAAATATAATCCAACATTCACTAGAGGCATAGGTTTTGGAATTTGCAAGAATTAACCAATTTAATCTAAATCAAAGGGGACTTCTCTATATGATATACATTAGTTCTTTTCTCAAAGCAACAATGTAAGTAGATTAACCTATGACATCTATCTCCGCTAGGTCTCAAGATGCATAAATCAACTCCAAATAGCACAATTTTATATCTAAAATCTCCTATTAGCAAGAATTACTAATATGTTGTGATTTGATGCTAAGTGTTATGAATTAAAGCCTACTAAGCATTTAACCAAACACCTTGTATGCACTCAATGATTGCCAATCAATAATACAATAATATTCAAGACCCAAACCACAAGACTTGAAATAGAAGGTAAATCCAATTACAATACCCAAAAACCTATTAATCTAGCTCATGTCTTCAAATATTTGAAACCAAATGAAGCTTAGCTAGACATAATTAAAGAGAATAAACCATAAAAGGTAAATGAAATCATGCTTAAAAGATAGAGAATTTAATAAGGAAGAAGAAAATGGTCTTGAATTTCAAATCCACAAAATATAGCTCCAACAATCTTCAAATTACTAAAGTAGAAAGAGGGAAAATGTATTTAGGGTTCTAAGAATATTAAAGTATGAAAAGATACACCAATGGGGGAAGAAATAGGGGTTAAATACATAAACAATCTGATTTGGGTCGAGTTGGGACGAAATGGGACGAACCGGGACAAGTTCGGGAGAGTTTGGGCCAGCCGAACTCACCCTGAAGTGAAGTCTCGCGCAACTGGCGGCCTGGAGGAGGACCACCGGCGGCCTGGTGGGTCGCCGGTCCAGGTCGCCGTCCTCTCTATCCCCGGCGGCGGGCTGGCTGGTCACCGCTGTGGGTCACTGGCTGGGTCGCCAGTCTTCTTTCTCCTTGCGCAACTTTGCCATTTTCGCTCGTTCTCTCTCGTCCGAACTCCGATTCTTGATCTGCTTTTTGCTATGGCTTCCTAACGAGCTCATCTTCGACATGGAGTAATTTAATTGGCCAAATAAGTTCTTCATTATTCCTGAAAAAGCATAAAAAGACTCGAGAGAACGAGGAAAACATAAATGAAATCAAACTAGTGAAACCCTACTATATAACTTGAAATTCCACATTTTTGAACATAAGTTTCACTTTAATTAAGCTTGTTTCTTCCTCGTTTCCGGCCCTCGATCCTTAGCTACTTGAATGCTCTTTCCAATTCCTACAAAACTAGATAAAAAAACCGAGAGAAAATGAGAAAAGTATAAAGTATGCTACAAGTTAAGAAACCCTAGCATTTCTAACATTTAAGCACATAAATCGAGACTTAAACACATGCAAAATATACTTGACATGCACATAAAATACGTGTTAATCACTCCCCCAAACTTAAGTCATTGTTCGTCCCGAACAATGAAACGAATAATCAAAACACTTAATACGTATGGGATGTGCATTTTGAGTTCCTCGATGCCTCATATCACCTAAAAAAAACCATTTTAGTTCAAGGAAATTCTCAAGTCAAGCCAAACATTCATAAGATCATTCACCATCCTAACTTAGAACTCAATCACTCAAACACATTCGACTCTAGACCTCACAAGAAGTGTGTATCACTCAAGCACTCATTATATAGGAAAGGTAATCACTCATCGAAATCATGCAATACATCACTTTAACCATAAGCTTGCCTATCAACTCAAGTTTCCAATACCACATAATACATGCACAAATTAGGATAAAAAAGGTCTTTCTTAAGCTTGTAATGTAGGGACATTGGTTAAGGTAGGGAATTTTAGGCTAAGTGACTTAAATTTTCATCCAAGCACCCTTTACCACCTTTCTTCACCTTTCTAAGTATGAATTTCTTCATCTTCCACCTTATCAAACCCCTTTTTATCTAATGAAACCCCAAGCTTCTTCCAAATCTCATAAAATCGAAAGAAATACTCATTTATGCTCTTATTCTTTCTTTTTTTTTCTTTTCTTTTTTTCTTGTAAGAACTTTGTTCTTACTCTCTCTGTTTTTTTTTTCCTAAGAACTTTGTTCTTATCTTTTCTTTTCTAACATTAAGCTTATAGGAGTGTTCTTTCAACTCAAAACAAATCTCAAGACCCTTCACCATCACCCACCATTTCTCATGAATTTTCAACTTTCACCAAGGTTCCCTTAACCATCCTTCACCCCCTATCATCCGGTTTTAGAAGAAAAGGCTCTATAAGGCTCAAAAGGGGACAACAATGGTAATGAAAGATAGGTTCGTGTTTAGGGAAAACGGGCTATACAATGATGGCCTAAGACCATCTCCTAATCATACACACATGTAGCACTTCTAAAATGAGTATCAAGGCAAGTTCTAGCAAAGAAAATGTAATGCATGATCAAACTCACATGAAAGGATATTAACTATGTAAGATGCATAGTTTTTAGGCTCAAAATCCTCCCAAGCTTTTTGCCTAGAGTCTAAGTGCCTAAGATCAATCGTTCCAACTATTCAAGTGAAATGACCTAATCATGCTTGACTTTAACTTGAAAAATTTCTAAACACTTTTACATTTTCCATATTTCATCATAGGCATCTCCCTCTTATGCACAATGGAATGACAAACACGTGCTTTCGCACTCAAGCATGCAAGCATAAATTCATTCTTCAACTCAAAATTTTTCAATTTTCCAAAAATTTCGCATTCAAGCTCAAATCAACCACAAAATCATTCAAACCAAAAATTCTCCATTATGAGCTCACATTTAACAATTCAACAAACCAAAGAAAAAGTCTATCTATTAAGCTCATCAAACCCGAACTCATCACCAAACCAACTTAAGCAAGTAAGAATCATCCATTTAACCCCCAATCAACCACAATCATCAAGCAAGCCTAAGCATCAATGAAATCACAATGATACCACATCAAATAGAAACTTGAAAATCCAAGAGTAACGTAATTTAAATTCATTATCCTTCCCCCCTCCCCCAAACTTATTTTAGATCATAAAGTCTAAAATAAGTTTGGAGGGAAGAATAATAAGAAATTTAAATTACACTTACAAAGGTCCAAAGCTATGTTGAAGGTGGTTTTGAAAGCCATTCAATCCTTTGCTTGCTTGATTGGTTTGATCCTCTTCCTTCACTCGTTCCAATCACGATTCGACCTCGTGCAATGACAATGAAACACATGGAACTTGTGAAGTAGAAATAAACTTAAGAATATGAAGTATTAGCATAGAGATAAGGAAAAGGTAGGAGAAATAACTTAATCAAAAATTAGAAACAAAAACCAAAAATGAACTAAAACTAACTAAAACGAAAAAGAAAAGGATAGTTGTTGGGGTGCCTCCCAACTAGCGCTTAGTTTAACGTCGTTAGCTCGACGATACCTCTTTGCCCTTTTCAAGGGACTTTGAATGAAGTCCAACCTCGATCAAACACCAACTTATCCTCAAGCTCATCAAACTTCAGTTCATCCATTCTTGACTCATCCGGCTCGTCCAAAGAACTCAACATGTGGAATGTTGCCTTCTCTTCATTCATTCGAAGGGTGATACTCCCTTCAAAAACATCAATAAGGGCTCGACTTGTGGCTAAGAAGGACCTTCCAAGTATCATCGGGATGTCCTTGTCCTCCGGTATGTCGAGGACAACGAAATCCACCGGGAAGATAAGTTTGTCAACCCTTATAAGCACATCTTCAACAATACCTCTTGGATAGGAAATTGAACGATCCGTCATTTGGAGAATAAGTGAGATGGGCTTAAGAGTTCCATTCTTTAAACAATTGAAGATGGAAAGGGGCATCAAATTCAAATCTGAGCCCAAATCACACAAGACTTTTCTAAAAATTTGGCCTCCTATCTCACATGGTAAGGTGAACTTTCCGGGGTCCCCTTGTTTGTTCGGAATCTTCTCTTGTAGACGAGCACTACATTCCTTTGACAACACGATGGTTTCACCCTTATCAAATTTCACCTTCCGATGAATCACATCCTCCAAAAACTTCTCATAATTCGGCATATCACTCAACAAACCAATCAACAAAGCATTTATATCCAATTTCTTGAATGCATCCAACAAATCACCCTTCTTCTCATGCATATTCTCATCAATCGACTTAAGGGGAAATGCTAGACTATCCATGCTCTCGATTCAACATGCTCTTGAGAAACTTTAGAAGATGGAGTAGAAGGGGTACCTTTTTTATTCTTTTGAACACTCTCATTCTCTATAGGTTCTTGAGCACCAAATTTACTCCTCAACTTTGAAGCTTCATAAGCATCCTTCCTTCTTTGTAGATCTTTTAGCGTATCAAGACGCTCATCAAAGGGAATTGCCTTGGAAATCCTCATTCTTGAATAGTAATCATGAATGTCCTAATTTGTCCAACCTTCTATAGATGGAATAATTGGACAAAGATCTATGATTCTTGGATCGGACTCATCAAATTCCACAAGATTGCTCTTAGCAAAATTCAGATATTTCCCACAAGATATGTGTGAAGGTAGTGAAGAAACTTCACTTACCACATGAATAACATTGCATTGTTGCTTTGTATTCACTTGAGCTTTGCTAGAAGCTTCTCCGGCCTTTTGTAGAGTATTCACTTGATTGGTTATTTGCTTTACTTGTCCTTCAAGCATCATTACTTGCTTGGCAAAAGTTATCACCGAGGTAGCAATTGTTGACACCAAATTCTCTAATGCATTCATCTTTTGGCCGGTTTGAGCTATGAAATTTTGTTGTTGAGTAACCATTTGACCTTGATTGCTCACCAATTGTTGCATCAATTGCTCTATAGAAGGAGATGTCTTCTTAGACTCTTCAATCACCCCTTGAGAGACGGAGAATCGGGAAGGTGGAACTTGAGCGTTGCTAGGATTTCCATAAAAGGGATTAGGAGGATTCCTAGTGTTGGTGTGGTAAGCCGGGTTACCACCTTGATTGCCATAAGAATATCCACTTTGGTAATTCCCTTGGAATCCCCCTTGGTTGTTTCCTTGGAATCCTCCTTGGTTGTTGAAGTTGCCATAAGGTCCTTGATGAACATATCTAACTTCTTCATTTACATTGAACTCCAAAGTATCTCTTAAATGATCACTGTACATTTGAGCTTTCTTTTCATTTTTATATGTTTTCTTTAAATTGGCAAGCTCCAAGGCTAAACCATCGTACCTTGCATCCTCAAGAACCGAGTTCACCTCTTCATAGGGCCCCTTTTCATTGGCCATTGATAACTATTGGCCGCCATCTCCTCTATGATCCTCAAGGTTTCTTTAGCATTCCGGTTTACAAGACAACCACCGGAAGTTGCATCAACTATGCTCCTTGTGTGGGGAGAAAGACCACTATAGAAATTCACAATTTGTTGAGTTTCGCTAAACCTATGTTGAGGACACTTGCGTAGCAAGTCCCTATACCTTTCCCAAGCCTCAAATAATGACTCATCACCATGTTGGGAAAAATGAGAGATTTCCGACATAAGCTTTTGGGCCTTTGAAGGTGGGAAGTACTTGGCAAGGAAAGCTTTGCATAACATCTCCCATGTGGTGATCTCGCTCTTATCAAGGTTCTTAAACAACTCTTTGGCTCGATCCCTTAAAGAAAAGTTGAAGAGCTTCATCCTTATAGCATCTTCCGGGACTCCATTATACTTCACCGTATCACATATCTCAAGAAATATGCTCAAATGAGCATTAGGATCTTCATCGGGCCTCCCTCCAAATTGTTCGGATTGGACCATTTGGATGAGGCCGGTCCTTATCTCAAAATTGTTTGCATTGACACGAGGTCCCCATCCTCTCCTTGAAATTGATTCGTTGGTGATTTGAACATTTGGTTAAGAGAAGGTTGTTGAGCTTCTTGAGCCCTCCTTTCTTGTTCATCTCTCCAAGCTCACATATCTTCTAATTCCTTCCTAAGAGCCTCAAATTCTTGATTGTTAGCCATATCTTGTTCTTCAAATGAATTTCTCCTTTTATGCCTTCTTTCGAATTCCAAGATCAAAGGTTGAACTAGTCTTCCCTTGGATCTTGTGTGCATAAACCTACAAAAACAAAAATCAAAAGAAAATAAATGCTTGAATTAGTAACTCAATAACCAAATCGACTATTGAAACTCAAACTAAACATTTCCCAGCAACGGCGCCAAAAATTGATCGCCCTACTTTTTAAGAGTAGAGAGAGAACAATGATATCGAATAGTATATTCAAGTCGATTCCACATGGAATGCTATGGCGTAGGAATTTCAACTAATAATTTAGCTATCTAATCGCTATCCAAGCTACCGAATGTCATGTTTTTGTGTTTTCTATAAGCTAAAAAGATCAAAGGAAATGACAATTAATTAATTAACAAATAAGTGGAAAATGATTAAAATCAATAAGAGAAAGTATGGTTCCAAATATAATCCAACATTCACTAAAGGCATAGGTTTTGGGATTTGCAAGAATTAACCAATTTAATCTAAATCAAAGAGGAGTTCTCTATATGATATACATTAGTTCTTTTCTCAAAGCAACAATGTAAGTAGATTAACCTATGACATCTATCTCCGCTAGGTCTCAAGATGCATAAATCAACTCCAAATAGCACAATTTTATATCTAAAATCTCCTATTAGCAAGAATTACTAATATGTTGTGATTTGATGCTAAGTGTTATGAATTAAAGCCTACTAAGCATTTAACCAAACACCTTGTATGCACTCAATGATTGCCAATCAATAATACAATAATATTCAAGACCCAAACCACAAGACTTGAAATAGAAGGTAAATCCAATTACAATACCCAAAAACCTATTAATCTAGCTCATGTCTTCAAATATTTGAAACCAAATGAAGCTTAGCTAGACATAATTAAAGAGAATAAACCATAAAAGGTAAATGAAATCATGCTTAAAAGATAGAGAATTTAATAAGGAAGAAGAAAATGGTCTTGAATTTCAAATCCACAAAATATAGCTCCAACAATCTTCAAATTACTAAAGTAGAAAGAGGGAAAATGTATTTAGGGTTCTAAGAATATTAAAGTATGAAAAGATACACCAATGGGGGAAGAAATAGGGGTTAAATACATAAAAAATCTAATTTGGGTCGAGTTGGGACGAAATGGGGCGAACCGTGACGAGTTCGGGCGAGTTTGGGCGAGCCGAACTCACCCTTAAGTGAAGTCTCGCTCAACCGGCGGCCTGGTGGGTCGCCGGTCCAGGTCGCCGTCCTCTCTGTCCCCGGCGGCGGGCTGGCCGGCGGCCCGGTGGGTCGTCGGCTGGGTCGCCGGTCTTCCTTCTCCTTGCGCAACTCTGCCATTTTCGCTCGTTCTCTCTCGTCCGAACTCCGATTCTCGATCCGATTTTTGCTATGGCTTCCTAACAAGCTCCTTTTTGACATGGAGTAATTTAATTGGCCAAATAAGTTCTTCATTATTCATGCAAAAAGCATAAAAAGACTCGAGAGAATGAAGAAAACATAAATATAATCAAACTAGTGAAACCCTAGCTATATAACTTGAAATTCCACATTTTTGAACATAAGTTTCACTCTAATGAAGCTCGTTTCTTCCTCATTTTTAGCCCTCGATCCTTAGCTACTTGAATGCTTTTTGCAATTTTTACAAAAATAGATCGAAAACCGAGAGAAAATGAGAAAAGTATAAAGTATGCTACAAGTTAAGAAACCCTAGCATTTCTAACATTTAAGCACATAATCGAGACATAAATACATGCAAAATACACTTGACATGCACATATAATACGTGTTAATCAGGTTGTTGGTCCCAGAAGCGAGTGTACGCGTGTAGAGGGGGGGGGGGGTGAATACACGCGTAAGAGAAGTTTAGACTTCTCTTACAATTTTTGTGAAAACGGTAAGTTTTAAAAGAGAAGCGTTTCGCTTTTGAAGAAGTAAGAACTTTTCAACAGCGAATCGCTTTCAGAGGAAAATGCTTTGGTGAACGATTATACTCGCTTGTAGAAAATCTTGCTTTTATAAAAATGTTGTGTTAGTTGCTTTAAGTGAGTGTGTGTCTTATGCAATAATTAAAGCTTATAAATAGAAAGAACTGAAACCAGTAAATGAGTAAAGCGGTAATGACACGAGATTTATAGTGGTTCGGAGGTCACGCTCCTACATCTACTTGTTGCCTTCACTCAGCAACTCGAACTTCCGTCACTCAGAAAATCGAACAACCAAACACAAAACACGAACAAACGCCTTGGTTTTATCCTTCCTAGTGAAGCGCTTCAAGTTCGACTTGAACTTGAAAACTTAGAGATTCCAAGTGGGTTTTCTAGAAACCTAACGACAAACTCCTATACTCGACCTTCCACTTGTGTATGCAAACACAAGCTTCACAATCAACAAACGAAACACAAACTTACAACATAAAAGAACTTTGGGTTGGGGGGTTTGGTTTATGAATGTTCTAACTTAATAGAGAATCCTTTTACAATGAAGATCACGTAAAAGATATAAGGATTCTCTTCCTAGAAAATCTAGGAATGAAGGGATATAGGGTTTGCGGACTTAGAAACTTAGAGCAAGTTTCTAAGGACTCAATTAAACTATAAGACTTAAGAACTTTAAAGAATGTTTGAAAGAAGGCTTTGAAGTTCTTGCTTTAATCTTGTGCACGAGAGAGTAGTTTCATCTGTCTTCACATTGAGTTGGCATCCCTGTTTATAGTGAGAGAACATCCACTATTCGTTAGAGAGATAGAGGGCGCGTATACTCCACTTCCCTTCAGTTGAACGTCCATGCAGCTTTTTGTAGGTGAACAGTGTTTTTCCGGCTTGTCTTCTTCCCGGAAGAGGAAAACCTTAGTTTTTTCAGATTTCCATCTTGGATTGTAGCGTAGACAATAGCTGTGCACTGTTCCGGCGATTTCTGTTGACTTATGGCAATCTTCCATGTGTCCTCTGTCTTCCTGCGCCGCAATTAAGATGTCGCTTTCTTGGAGATTTAATCTGCACTTGTGTTTCACTTCAAGTTGCTACTGTTGTCGTTGCTTTCCACTTTGAACATTGGTTGCTTTGAGACTTTTTCGCTTTTAGCAAACTTGAGAGAATTCGCTTTTGCTTATGAATCGCTTGACCTGAAAAAAAAAGAATGCTTGCGTTTGCACTGCGCTTACACTTATAATTTTGTAGCTCCCTAACATATGAGCAGTTCTAAGTGTGTAAGGCAATATTTGACTTCATCAAAAATAATAAGGGAAATAATTAGGGACGTATGACAGAGGGTTTTGGAATCCAATCAAAACAAGTATAAATAAGTCCCCCCTTTATCCAAAACCCAAATTAAACTAGACAAAAATAAGTTATATTCTATCTAAAACTACAAGTGATAGAAGTCAGAAAGTGATGCCAAGGATTTGCTTTTCCACTTGGACTTTTAGTCTTCAAATCTCCTTCGTCTTCTTCTTGTTTTTCTTTCTCCAATCTTCTTCACCCTGATGCCCTTCCATTCCTTCTTGTCTGGAATGATGAGAAGGTATCTTCTAGGGATGGCCAGAAGCTTGTGTCATCATCGTCGCTTTGCGACGACTCTCTCCTCCGCTTCTCTCTTGCCTTTCCTAGGGAGATAAACTTATGTCACTTATCTCCCCTCCTTTGACTCTTTCAAAGTCAACATGACTTTGAACCTTGCCATCAAGGATTGAGGCGACACATGTCCATCATATTTAGTAGGTGATGAAACAAGTGTCAGAGAGCACTTTGGAGATATTCATGTATGAAGATCTTTGAGTGGTTTTACCAGCATTTCGGAAGATCTTCACTTTCTGCCCTCTCGCCTCAGAGAGGTTAGAAATACATGAGTCGAACGAAAGGCAAGTTATAGCCAGTCGTTGTGGCTACAGAGTGATCGTAGCTGGGAGCAATCTGAGAATGACTTGCTGAAACATGTCAAAGATGACACTTCAGCCTTGTTGTAATACCCCAACTTTTATTAATTAGAAAAATGCGTAAAAATTCGAAACTTTGTATATCTTTGTTTCAACCGATGATAAATAGAAGGATTATTATTCGAGTTATATGAAATTACATTTATTTTTGCAATTTAGACATGGATATAAATCTATATTTATATCTCGTAATTATTATTGCGAACTAACGAATCGAATTCAATATTATATATATGTATAATATTTCTAAATTGATTAAACCAAAGAATCTCTAAGTATTAATGGACCAAGAATAAAATACTTACTCTTATAAAAGAAATTGGGTCAAACCCATTTCAACCTCTGCCATACTAGAACAAATAAAGCATCAGCCCATTTACTAAATATATATACACATAAGAGTCCAAAAACTAATCAAATAAATAAAATGTTTTACAAAATTAAAGTTGCTGCAAGAGCAATTTATTTTACACGGCTTTGGCCCCCAATTGTCAACAAAACAGCCTTACATTTACTCCTAAATTCAGTAAATCTTGCTAAGAGATTTTGTGAGCTTCAAAAAGCTCATCTCAATTAGGGAGAGGATCCCCTGCTGTGGGCTTTAACACAACAGAATCTGCTGTGCCACTCTACGACGCCGTATCATGCTCTTATTCCCACAACTCACATATTTAATTAACATTTATTTTATGTAGCAACGGCGTGGTCTCCCACAAACCTATTTCATTTCTTTCCTTCTTCCCACCGTAAATTTTTAGCGCCGCTGTAAATATGAAGTTTCCTCACAATTTGTGATAGAATTGATATCAAGAAATTGACCTATATCATCAAGCTTACACCTTCAGACATCTTCAAGGTAAAATTCAGCACCATTGCAAAAATCAACAAGTTCCTTAATTTTCTTTTTCTTTCTTATTCTTCTAGGTAGAAATTATATGAGATAATTTTTCTGCAATAACTCTCATGAACTTGAACAACAAAAGTTCGATATTTCACAAAATTTAGGTTATGTTCTTAACCTTTTTGTTATTGATGCAATATCATTGATATTTTTTTCGAATTTTATTTAATATGTGCAGCCTTTTTTATGTAAGAATTCCTCTCAATGGATTTTAGTTCAGAATCTGAGTACAAACCCAGAATTGGGATGGAATTTAATAGCTTGGATGAATCTTGGGTGTTTTGGGTTCAATATGGAGGGAAAGAAGGGTTTGGAGTTAGGAAACACTATTGCAACAAGAACAAGAAAAGTGGTCGTATAACATCATACAAATACGTTTGTTGCAAAGAGGGTGTTCGTAGTAAAGTAGATAAAAGATATTCTTTGACAAGCAAAGCTCGACTAGAGACGCGAACAGATTGTAAAGTTAGAATGGGGGTAACTTATGTGGATGAAAAATATAAAGTAAATGAGTTTGTCGAAGAACACAATCACCCTCTCCATCTTCCGGAGACAGTTCATATGTTGTCATCTCAACGTAAAATTACTGAAGTTCAAGCACATGAAATTGATTTGGCTGAAGATGTTGGGCTTAAACAGAAAGCAACCTTTAATTTGATGGCTAGACAAGCAGGGGGGAGAGATGGCCTTGGTTACACCATGTTAGATGCTAAGAATTATCTTCGGTCCAAGAGACAAAGAAGCATGATATATGGTGAGGTTGGTTGCCTAATGGGATATTTTCAGAAACAGATATCCAAAAATCCATCGTTTTATCATGCTTATCAAATGGATATGGAAGAGCAAATAACTAATGTGTTTTGGGCAGATGCAAGAATGTTGATCGATTATGAGTACTTTGGCGACGTCGTATCATTAGATACCACACATTGCACAAATCGGGCTAATAGACCACTTGCCATCTTTTCAGGTTTCAGTCATCATAGAAGAGCTGTGATTTTTGGTGCAGCACTTTTATATGATGAGACAACTGCGTCGTTTAAATGGTTGTTTGAAACATTTTTGGAGGCACACAATAAAAAAAGGCCTATCACTGTCTTCACAGATCAAGATCAAGCCATGGCAAAAGCTTTGCGTGAGGTAATGCCCGATACGTTTCATGGTTTATGCACTTGGCATTTGATGCAAAATGGCATTAAACACTTAGGAAACTTGATGAAGGAAGGATCATGTTTCTTAACAGATTTTAAGAGGTGCATGTATAGCTTTGACGATGTGACTTTGTTTGAGGAAGCTTGGAGTACCTTATTAGTAGAATATAAGCTCCATAATAACAAATGGTTGAAGCATGTGTATGATGTCAAAGAGAAGTGGGCACGTTGCTATATGAATGCTTACACACTTGGTATGAGAAGCACACAACTAAGTGAGAGTGTCAATTCTAATATGAAAAGTTGTATGATGCCCCACTTAAATATTGTACAATTTTTCAAGAATTTCGAGCAGGTTGTGGAAGAGAAGCGGTATAGTGAATTAAAGTGTGAGTTCGAGGCACGCCAAAAATTGCCTAGATTGAGGCTAGAGAGCTCTCCCATGTTGAAACAGCTTTCTAGGATCTATACCCCATCGGTATTTGATTTATTTCAGAAGGAATATGTTTGGTTCGCAGCTGCATACATAAAGCATAGAAATGAAATTGGATCATTATTTGAATATATCATTGGAATAATTGATCGAGATAGAGAACAAAGAGTGCAGTTTGATCCGAATACAAAGATGGTTTCATGTAGTTGCCGAAGGTTTGAGAGGATTGGATTAATATGTTGTCATATTGTGAAAGTTTTTGATGTGTTGGACGTTAAGTTACTTCCAGAGCTCTATATTTTGAAAAGGTGGACAAGAGAAGCGAGGACTGGTGTCGTACATGACTACACAGGGAATGAAGTTGAAGAAAATCCTGCTTTTGAAAGTACAGAGCGATATCGAAAATTATGCTTGATTCTTATAAGATTGGCGACTGAAGCTTCTGATTACCAATCAACATTCTCTTTGGTGCACAAAACAGTGCATGAATTGAATAAAAAGGTAACGGAAATGCGTTTAAGAGAAGAGGGCCAAGAAAATGATATCAACACGAAGATCTCTCCCACAGTCCCTTCTATGGTGTCACCAAAAGGATTCAAGAAAAAAATTGCCGTGAAAGGGTCGAAACGACGACTGAAGAGCTGGGTAGAGCTTCAGCCAAAATGAAAAAAAGCAAATCAAAGAGCTAAGGTATGTATGTAGACTATCTGTGTATTCATGTTTTCAAAAATATACCAAATGATTATTGCTTATAAGATATAAACATTTTATAATAATTTAGGATCTTGGAACTCAAGATGCATCACATGTTTCTTCTTCGGCACCTCCAGCACCTCAAGTGTGCCTCCAAAGGAACCAACTCAATTTCACAGAAATGTTGATGGTATAACTATTTATATTACATCAATTATTTTTTGAATCAATTGTAATTGTCTTAACTTTTTCATGTAGGCACCCCTTGATCAATCTGTATACTATTTTGATGGATTGTATTTCAATGGAGATGCATCCAATGCCAACAATCAAGATCAAGACCATTAAAACTTTAGTCTTTGAGTTGTTATGATGTTAAATATACACTATTTTTTGTGGACTGAAGATTCTGAGTTGGATGTGAAGTGCTCCAATATTGAAACATTATACTATATGTAGATTTTGAGTTGGAGGCAAAAGTGTAGATTATGGTGCTTCAATGGTAATTACGTTGTTATATACTTACATATAGTTCAAACTTATTTTATAGGTGAGACAAAAAATTGATATAATTTTGTTGATAAATATTTGTTTTTCACTTTGCTTGTTTTTGTTTCTGAAATGAGAGAATAATAATTATGAAACGAAAATAATAATACTACAGTAGGTTGAATTGTTAAAAAAAAGAAAAGAAAAAAAAAGATGTAGAGAGAATGGGGTTTGTAGTGGTGGAAATAAATGTTAATTAAATATGTGAGTTGTGGGAATAAGAGCATGATACGGCGTCGTAGAGTGGCACAGCAGATTCTGCTGTGTTAAAGCCCACAGCAGGGGAACCTCTCCCTCGCAATTACTCCATGAAGACTTTTTGCACCCCTACTACTGCAGCTACTACACCATCTACAATTCCCCTCATTATTCCTTATTATATCAACCTCTTCATCACTTCTTTCCCCTGCACAAACCAAACACAAATACTCACTCAAAAGAGAAGATGAAAACGTAGAAAAGGAGAGGAAACAAAGAAGGGGCAGAAGCTGAAAACGGAGGCAAGAAAATAAGAGAAGAAGAAGCTATTTTCCATTCTACCTAACCTGTTACAACTACAGCATTCTTCAACCAAAACCAAGCTAAACTGCAAGGATTTTCAGCCTTCTTTATCAATGTTTTAAACTAGAGAATAAGAGCAAGTAAACTGAAATCATGCAAATAAAGCATGAACTCAAATCCTAAGACTTTTGCCTAATAACTAAACTATATGCAAAACTCCTAATCAACAAGAACCAAGCATGTATTAAGGCATGAAAATCCTAAACTACCACTGATAAATGAGGTATATGTTATCCCATAATGCAACTAAAAGCTATAAATGAAGCTGCGTGCAAACCAAATGAAACCAAGTAACTCACGCCTCCTAAACCACAATTGAAAAGTGAAGCTGTAAATAAACCCGAGATCAAGACTTTAGCATGAAAATTGGAACAAAAGCATGAGCATGTTAAATTCATAACTTAATATACTTATGGAACCAAACAACAACTACGTATGAATATGTATGCTATTCAAAGCAAGAAACCAAAATCAGAAACCAAAGCATGATTAAAGAATGTGCTCACTCTATCTACGGCTATATACTTGCCACCAAGAACTTAAAAATCTAAGAAAGAGGGAGAAAGGGATGGGAGGAGCTGGAAAGGAGGGCGGCTCTGCCCTGTGGTGGCGGTTGGCGTCGACGGCGGTGTTACCAGCCATAGACGGCGACGGCGGCAAGAAACCGCTGAGCTCACAGCGGAAGCACCACAGCAGCGGCGGCGCTGTCACGAACTCGACGGCGGCGAGTTGGAGGCGGCACGGTGTCGGGATGAACAGAGATGACGGTGGCGCTACAGCAAGGACGGCGGCGTCGCGAGCAGGTAGCCACGGCGGCGGTGCTGAAACAGGGTTATGGCTGCGGCACCGGCGTACTTGCAGCGGCGGAGGTGCTGCGATAGAAGCAAATCGATGGCGGAAGTCGAAGGAGAGGGTCGGAGCAGCGGCGTTTTGGCAGAGACGCTGCGTTGGAGGCGAGCCCAGAGACGTTCTTCGCGGCTATGAACCAAGAGAGGGATATCAATTTCGAATTTGGGGAAATGAGAGGAGGGAGAGGAGTATGCGAGACGGCGGTGGCGCCGGGCGCCGGCGAGTCGGCCGCAGAAGAAGGGACGACGAAGAAGAAGAAGATCGAGGAAGAGGGTGAGCTCGAGAGAGAGAGCGACGGTGTGTGCGTGTCTGTGTAAGCTGAGAAGGAATTGGGGGTTTGGGAAATGGGTTTCTCTTTTATCGGGCTTGGCTTGAATTGAGTGGGCCTGAACTTCAATTTGGATGGGCCTTTTTGTTCAATCGAAAATGGGCTCTTGCTTGTGGGTCGAGAACTGTTTCTGATGGTTTTATGTGTCGGGCCGTTTTAACTAATTCACTGGACAATGGTTTAAGAATAATTAACGTTTAATTAATTATCAAGCTTTAATTAGCCCAAAAATGTGTTTCGGAATTTATCCTAATTTCGGATTAAATATTCAACGAATATTTGAGTCCGATTAATTATTTAATTGAACTCTTCTAATAATAATAAAATGGCTATTCTATTAATAAAAATATTTAAAGGATTCAAACAAATCTGTTAACCCTAGCAGGTTTATAATCAAGAAAAAAATTAGAAGGCGAATATATTTCCCTTAGATTTATTTCAAGAATTTTAGAATTCTTATTATATCGTTATGAATAGGCGTGGTTCGACGATGATATTAATTTAGACGTTGTCTATCAAGACCGGCCATTCTACTACGCTTCAAGAGGTGGACTTATTTTTCCAAAGTATATTGAGTTATGTATGCTCAAGGTTTTAATGATGAAAAACTGGTTATCCATGAAAATGTTTAATGTGCGCTCTACATGTTTAATGCTCTGAAGTAATCGATCGAGATTCATCGCTTAGCCTTATAAACTAGCCTTGAATCGTGTACACTCCCCTGGTAGTTATGTGATTGGTTGATCTCTCTCACATACTATTTCAATGGAATTCCTGAGTTTTGACTCGGAATTCACCAGCTCAAATAGACTTTCCGGTTTTGACCTGAAGTCTGGATATATGGATTCGTCGGTGGCTAGAGGTCCGGAATCACAGTAAGAGTAACTGTAGAGAGCGACATGATACCCGGGTGCAAGTAAAATGATTTAGCATGCTTAATTGTATTTTGTTTTCCAAAATCTCTAAGTCATGCCTATGATATGGATAAACTGCTATGTTTCTAAGCTATTGATAAAATGCGCAGCCTACTGAGTACATTAGTACTCAGCCCAAATGTTTTTAGGTTGATGCAGTTGTGATAGCGGTGCGGAGCTGAGGCTAGGAATCTCTCTTTGTTAAGCTTCCGCTAAATGTATTTCTTGTCTTGAACTAGAGATATGCACTCTGAATTTATTCACTATCTATTCTTGGGAAATCAAAATTGACTTTATGTTTTGGAATGATGGACTTATGTTGATTCGTTGAGCCATCGAATCTTATGCGTGCCTAGTATAATGATATGTTGTTATGTTGGGTATATTGCCATTGTATTTATTGTGGCTTATTCCCTTTGCAAAAGAGATATTGCCCAACTTTTCGGGAAGTATCAGTTTATTATTGAAATGAGTTGAATCCCCTTTCTATCCCCGCTTCTTTATTCCAACCCCTAGTCACACCCTTGGCGCGTGCGCCTTCCCTCGGGAATTGGGGCGTGACACCTGTAGTCTTGACGATGGAGTATTTTTCTAAAGCGATACTCGCATGACATCATTCTGGTCAAGGTTTTTGGCGTGCTTTCTCCACACACCTTGAATCTTCCAGGTTCGTCATGAGAGTGGAACATTTGAGTAGCTCTTGCTCGCTTCTCCAGGCCAAACTTTGGTTATTTGAAATCTGAGAATGGCAAATCAAGAGCGATTGCCCTTGAATTCTCAGAATGTGAGAGTATTTCCTTTCTACTCTTCCACGAACTGTTTTGAACCGAGTTTAAGTAAGCTTCATTCTGGAATTCGCCTGGGATTTGAAGAGACTTGGTAGAAGACATATTTGAGGAGCTATTTTTCTAAGGTAATCTCTTTTTTTTTTTAGTGTATAGAAAAAAAAAAATCTTACAAGAGTTTGTAGAGGAAAAAGAATGTTGAGGCTGTGTACTCTCCTTGTGGCTTGAACTCCCCTTTTATAGTGGTGGAATACGTATAGGTTGCGCCTTTGATTCGAGATTCGTTCTATCATTCTCGGGATACGGCCTAAAATGTAGCGGTTGACTCAGAATTGATAGCCCTATCATTTCGGATTCGACTATTCAATATCAGTCGATCACTAGGCATTGCTATGTGTACTGTACAACCATTTTCCTCTATCTCTATTTTGACTGCATTTACTGTGGTATCAGTGCCGCTCTAGAAAACTCCTTTCAAAGCGTTTATGATTGATACCAAGTCTTTATATTGTCAAAGCGTTTAACCAGCCTTGACTAGATATTGAACTTTTACAGTATCAGAGCATTTTGAAGGGTGACTTTCAACTTGTCTTTTGTTGATACCCGATCTGTATAATATCAAAGCGTTTAGCTTGTATTTCCTTAGACATAGACCTTTATGGTATCAGAGCATTTTGAAAGCGAACCAATATGATTTTCGCTTTTAATTTTTGCTCTTATGCTTTCATCCACTTTTCTTTTGAAAGCAACAAAAAAGCATGAAGTAATAACCAATCAGTGAGACATAGTTTGAGATGATTAATGATTATCTCATATATGTTTCGCAATTTATATCTCATATATGTTTCGTAATTTATACAGAGATAAGTATGAAAAACATCAAAGAAGGTATGCTTCTTAGAATCTTGGTGGTGGCTCATTGTAAGCACTGTACACCAGCTTCCTTGCTTCCTTGAATTATTTTGCGGTTGGAACATTTGTGTACTTCTTCACTTTGCAATACTTCATCACTTATTTCTCGATGAAGTTGAAGTCTTTGATGTTGGTGCCTAACTTGGTGGGCATAGAAAGATGGACTCGTGGGGGTGGAATGATTAGAAAGCCTTTGGATTTGGCTACTTCATAAATTCTGTTCCAGAGTGTACAGTGGTATTGCTGCATGTATGCCATGAAGGCTTTCATCTCGAACTCAGTTTTCCATACATTCTAGAAGTAAGCCATTTGATAAATTCTTCTTTCGCTTCCTCCTATTCCGGCTCCACTGTATCTTCCTCAAGAATTTGCTCTACTTGCTTAGCACGAGTTTTATGACTCCTGTTTGCTCTGATTTCATTCGCTTCTCTCTTCAACACTTTGGGAATTCCTTCATTAAATGCCGTTTTTTCTTCGGCTTTTGGGAAAAGATTTTCAACGATTCCCCTCAGAGTGGCTTCAATTGCGTCTTTCTTCATTTCATTTTCATTTGACGCTTGATTTTCATTCCTCATTATGGCTAGCATCTTGATTTGAGCTTTCTTCCTCAGCCAAATGTTTTCTTCTTTTGTTGAGGGAGCATATTGTTGGTAGAGAATGAAGTGTTCATTTATCCAACGCTCTTGGTATTTTGGATACACTTCATTGTACACCTTTAACTGTTCATTTCTCAATTCTTCTTCAGTTTGGCTTATTTCTGCTTTCCCTTTTCTTTCTCTACTTCTCCTTGCTTTCGGTTGGTGAGGACCAACACCTTGTTGAAGCGATTCTTCTTCTTCTTCAATGTTAATAGTTTTAGCACTTTCCGGTGCGACCGCAATTGACTTTAACTTCTTTGACCTTCCACCTCCTTCTATTTCTATACTCGGCTCTTCTGGTTTACGCTTCAACCCAGTACTTTCCCCTTGTTGGCCTCACCAACAATAGTAAGAGGTAAAGTAGAGTGAGGAGCTGCAGACACACGTGTCCTCAGTTGAGCAGTTGGAGTGAGAACATGTTCGTCATGAGATATAGGTAGATTGATATGCCGTCGTGGCAAGATCCACGCTTTCTTGTATGAGTCTTTGCATGAGCGGCTTGAACTCGACAACTTGCTTCACTTTTTCTTCAAACTTTTTTTCTTGTTTGTCAAAGGCTAAGCTGATATTATTGTAAGCCTCTTGGCTGTGAGCAAGAGCCGTTGTTGCCTTGTTGACTTCAGTACGAAGATGTTTCAATTCGGTCTCAAGTTCTGCAACTCTCTTGGTTGCTGCATTCTCCTCCAACACCTTCTTTTCGTATTTAGCTGTGTTGAGCTCGGCTAAAAGAGAAGTACTTCGCCGTTGTGCATCTTCAAGTTCCTTTTCAAGCGATTCCTGTCACTTCTTCCTTTCTACAACGTCTGTCTCAAATGTTTCTACCTTCGCTTGTAGGGCATCAGCTTCATCTCTGTACTTTTTAGCCAGTTCCTCTAGGCCTGCTGCTGTTTTCAGTTTTTCTTCCTCTGCCTTGTGCTTTTCACGTACATTCTGCAGCTCTATTTCTTTGTTGGAAATGGCAATTTCCTTGTTCGCAGCAGCTTTGATGGCGTCTTCTTTCTCTTTAGTTTCAGTTTTCAGCTTTACTTTGCTTTGTCCAGGCTCTCTGAAGTTGATTAATCGTTGTGTTGCGCTCCTGCAAGACCTTCTCTTTTTCGGAAAACTCCCTAGCTATTGCCAAAAGCCGTTCTTATGTTTTAGTGTTTTCTTGTTGAACTTCAACCAGCTGTTTTTTGATTTTCTCAAAATTTCTTGTTGTTTTCTCCTGTTCTGCTAGATATTCTTTTGTAAGCATCATATCTTCAATGATAGAAGATAGCTTTCTCTCCCTTGATTCAATGTCGAAGCATATTGGATTCTCCGTGGTGGAAAAGATTTTCGCCACTCCGTCATAGACCTTTTGTGCCCATTCCAACTTAGTGAACTTTGGTTGGGACGGGTCAGTACTGTCTGCGCCTGTTGGAGTGATAGCTAGAGTGTCCTTTGCTGCTTCTTCACTGCTCGCTTTGTCAACAACATGTCCGCTTGTGGACATTACCACCTCATCAATTTTCTTCCAAACTTCTTCTATGTTGATCAGATCACTGAAGTATCTGACCTTAAACTGTTGAAGATATTCTGCTTCAGTTTTCTCAGGATCATTCTCTCCATGGACTGTTTGAGCCTTGAAAACCTTGTGATATTCTGATCCACGAATATATACATAGGTCAGAAAGCACGATGCAGCTTCAATCATGCTTACGTTCACCTCATTTCCTTCGTACCGCTTTAATATAGCATCAGTCGCTTCACTTTTGGATGCTTGGAGGACTTGCTTTGCAAACTCTTCTGCACTTTCTTCTTTATTAGCAAAGTCCAGAATCATGTTCTCCTCCTCTTCATTGAAATCTTCTTCAAGAGGGCTTAGATCCCTGAAGATATTTCCTTCCATCATTGTTGAGGATGACTCTCCATATTACTGCATCCGGCTTGCAATCAATGCTCGTCATAGGTCTTCATCATCGCTCTCCGTCTCTTCATCATCATGGACATTCATAGTGTTAGAAGCGGAAGTAAACGCTTCGTCCATTGCTTCTTTTCCCTTGTCTTGTATGATGTTGGATTGAGGAGCGACTACATCGAGCAACTGGATGTCTTGGGAGATTGTCTTTACCACTGCATCAAGCTTTGTGGTATCAATTGCTTCATCTTCTGGAGTGGTGGATTTTGACTCCTTTCTTGCTGGTTCTTCGTCAATTTGACTTTGTTTTGGTGCATCTATTTTTAAAATCTCTTTGGCTTGACTTCCTTCTTCCTTTTCATCAAGAGTTGAATCTTTCAATTCCTCGGCTACGACAGCAATCTGCAAGTCATCTGTATCCTCTTCTTCATTCTAATGTTCCCCCTCAGATTTAGCTTCCTCTTCTTTCTCGCTTTCAAATTCATCAATAAGCTGTCGCTTTGCTGGTTTTCGGGAAGCGATTTTTGTTTGTTTTTGCTCATCCCTTGATCTTCTTTCTTTCGCTTTCTTTGTCACCACTGTTGCATCCAAGTTAGCTGGTTCTTCAATTTGTAGGTGTTGCTCGTTTTCTTCTTCCAGCAGCAGTGGACTTTGTGGTTCACACTCAGTCTTATCCACTTGCTTTTTGAACAACTGAGTATTCATCACATCCATTTCTTTCTTCTTATCTAGAGTAGTATGGCTCTTTTCAGCAATATATGAAATCAGTCGAGCAAAGCGAATCTTTTTCATCAGAACTTTGAAAGAGATGTCAGAGACTGGAGTCACATGCTTTGATGCTTCATAAAGCTGATCCATCATGAATTGACTCAACTAAACTCTAAGACTTAAGAACTTTAAAGAATGTTTGAAAGAAGGCTTTGAAGTTCTTGCTTTAATCTTGTGCACGAGAGAGTAGTTTCGTCTGTCTTCACGTTGAGTTGGCATCCCTATTTATAGTGAGAGAACATCCACTATCCGTTAGAGAGATAGATGGCGCATATACTCCACTTCCCTTCGGTTGAACGGCCATGCAGCTTTTTGCAAGTGAATAGTGTTTTTCCAGCTTATCTTCTTCCCAGAAGAGGAAAACCTTAGTTTTTGCAGATTTCCATCTTGGATTGTAGCTAGACAATAGCTGTGCACTGTTCTGGAGATTTTCGTTGACTTATGGCAATCTTCCATGTGTCCTTTGTCTTCCTGCGTCACATTTAAGAATTGTGTCATAGCTGTAGAATTTCAAATTTGAAATTCATAAGCTTTAAACACTTTGCCGCTTTTTATCGTGCTTCCTCACGAGTGCTTGATTTTGCTTTTACTGATGTCGCTTTCTCAGAGATTTAATCTGCACTTGTGTTTCACTTCAAGTTGCTTTTGTTGTCGTTGCTTTCCACTTTGAACAATGGTTGCTTTGAGACTTTTTCGCTTTTAGTAAACTTGAGAGAATTCGCTTTTGTTTCTGAATCGCTTGACCTGAAAAGAAAAGAATGCTTGGGTTTGCACTGTGCTTACACTTACAATTTTGTAGCTCCCTAACATATGAGCAGTTCTAAGTGTGTAAGACAATGTTTGACTTCATCAAAAATAATAAGGGAAATAAGTAGGGACGTATGAGAGAGGGTTTTGGAATCCAATCAAAATAAGTATAAATTTTATTAGAACTATAGAATTCGCTTCCCCCTTCATATAAATATCCCAACAGTGGCTTTGGGTGTGTTGGAATATTTGTTAACGGAGAAGTATAATTTATTTATGTTTTAATAGTTTAATAATATTTGTTTTGATTAGATTCTAAAACCCCATAGAACTTTCCCTTGTTATTTTTGACGAATTCCAATATCACTTTATATAATTTTAAATGTATTAGATAAGCTTACTTATTAGGGATTCTATAAGTGTTTTTAGTACAACATAAGTGAAGCGCAACAAAGAGAAGTGAAGAAGCATTTACAACTTTCAAGTTTGCAAGAAGCACTTAGTCACAAGCGTTCACTTTGACAAAAGTGAAAAGCAACTATAGTAAAAGCAACTTGAAGAGAATCAGGAAAGTGGAAAAGCAAATCCGAGAAAGCGACATCAGTACAAGCGATAAGTTAACATTATCAATCACTGATGAAGCACTCGTGAGAATGCACGGGAAGCGACGAAGTGAACTGTAATTTGTATTTCAAAATTCAGACTTCACGACAGTTAGTATACTACATTAAATACAACACATCAGTCACTAGACATGCGGAAGTTTGCTATTGTTCAATGGTAGTCGCCGGAATAGTGCACAGAAGGTGTTCTTGCTAGAAGAAAACATCTAGTAAAGAGATAAGGTTTCTTCTTTCGGGAAGAAAACAAACCTAACTCTGCAAAAGCACTGTGCACCCGCTGTTAAAGCTGCATTGTCGCTTGACCGAAGGGAAGTGAAGAGCATACGCTACCAACATCTCTAATGGGAAGATGGTTGACTCCCACTATAAATAGGACTGGTACCTCAACGTGAAGACTTACGAAACTACTCTCGCGCACAAGTATACAACAAGAATTTCAGAGCTTTCTAGCATTCAATCTTCCAAGTTCTTAAGTTCTATAGTTAGTTGAGTCCTTAGAAACCCTAAAAAGTTTCTAAGTAGCAGCATCTTAAACCCTTCATCCCTAGACTAGGAAACTTGTGTTCAAATCTAGGAGGATAATCCTTTATCTTTCTGTTCTTCATCGGAAAGGATTCTCTAAGTTAGAATTTTTCAAAAACCAAACCCCAACCAAAGTTTGTTTTTGTGTTGTAAGTTTATGTTTGTTTTGTTTGATTGTGAAGCTTG
This sequence comes from Mentha longifolia, assembly GCA_001642375.2. NCBI lineage: Eukaryota > Viridiplantae > Streptophyta > Magnoliopsida > Lamiales > Lamiaceae > Mentha > Mentha longifolia. Next base: position 32,789,999 of record CM038112.1, read on the forward strand.
TGTTTGCACACACAAGTGGAAGGTTGTTAAGTTTTTTGTTGTTAGGTCCCTTGAGAACCCGTTGTAATCTCAAGGACGTGTGGAGCTTAAATCACTTCATTGGGAAGTATTAAACCGAGACGTGGTTGTTGAGTTCTGAGTGAAGGAATTCAAGTTGTTGAGTGAAGGCAACAAGTGGATATAGGAGCGTAACCTCCGAAGCATTATAAATCTCTCGTGTTCTTACTGCTTTTCTAGCTAAGTGTTTATCGCTTTCATTTCTTTATTTTTACAAGCTTGATTATTGCATAAGGAAAACACTCACTCTAAGCAATTAATACGGCTTTTAACTTAAGCAAGATTTTCACAAAAGTGAGTATAAACTCTGCTCACCAAAATTCCGCAAGCGTTTTAACTCTGTAAGCGATTCGCTTCTAGAAAGTCTATATTTCTTCAAAAGCAAAGTGATTCACTATTTTTAAAAGCACACTGTGTTGGTCCCAGAAGCGAGTTTTACACGTGTAGGGGGGGGGGAGATGAATACACGTGTTAGAGAAGTTTCTACTTCTCTAAATTTTTGCTTTATGAAAACTGTGAGTTTTGAAAAGGAAGCGTTTCGTTTTTGATGAAGTGTAAACTTCACAGAAGCGAATCACTTACAGAGTTGAAAACGTATGCGGAATTTTGGTGAGCAATATTATACTCGCTTTTATAAAATCTTGCTTAAGTCAAAAACAATGTTGGTCGCTTAGAGTGAGTGTGTGCCTTATGCAATAAAGTTTATAAATATAAAGAAATAAAAGCGATAAATACTTAGCTAGAAAATGCAGTAAAGAAAGGAGTAATTGATAGATCCGGGTGAATGATCCATCAACGGAAACAGAGAAATTAACCCAATTATAGAGAGATTTAAATGCTCAAGAATATGGGTGAGAAATAGATTCAAATATAAGAAGAGTCAAGCCCTTCATGAATACAGGAAGAGTCGAACCCTTCAATATCTTCATAGTATACCTTGACTCCTATCTTCACCTCGCCAGAGAGTTCAAGAGTCCTGCAAAACAACACCTGAGGAACAAGGGGGGAGGGAGGGGGGGGGGGTTTCTCCGGGAAGAACCTCCGACACTCAAGTTAGTACCTTATATTGAAAATATGTGAGATTCTTTGGAGAAGAAATCTCTAGGTGCAGTGGGTGTTTGCTTAAGCTAGGCTTATAGCAAAAGTGGAGAAAAATGAGTGTGTAAGTATGTATATGCCTTTGTTCGAAGTAGGGAACTCACCTATTTATAGTAGAATTGAATAGCTGGGTAAAGAGGTAATTTCTTTGGTTATGACGAGGGTATTTTAGTCTTTTCCAGGGGGACAATTCAGTTAGAATCCACTCAAGATCTAAAGATATTATTGCGGTTGCGGTTAGGATGGTCCCTATTGTGGGACTCAGGGTCACGCATCTCGCATGTTCATAGGGTTCTGTCTGAAGGAGAGGGATCTGTAATGCCTATTACAGATCCTTCTTTCTGGTTTTGTTTATTGGATAGATCCTTCAGTGGGATCTGCTTGCATGGCGAGTGTCTTGCTATTCTTTCTGCCAGCTGGCGGTGTGCAGGTTTACTCCTTATCAGCTACTCCCCCCCCAGATCCCAGAAGGTATTCCTAAGAGCTTCTGTAGGAATAGAGTGGCCTCGGTAATACCAATCGTTGACTTGTCTTTTTACCTGTTAGCCGTCGATCTTAATTACGCAAGGCGTAATGATGATATTCCATTGGGAAGGTAAGGCATCGCTGATTCCTGGCCATAGATTTATTGCAAATTTTTGTGATCGTTGATCTCTACTTCACTTTCCTATATATATATAGGGGGTATGGTTATATTTTCCTCTCATCTTCTCCGGTAAGAAAGGAAGATATGTATGCCTGTGAAGCTACTTTACCCCAATCAAGGGGTGAAAGTAAGTGTTGTCATCCTATTGAATGTTCTTCTCCTGGAAGAGCATAGTGATATAATTTATCACACTGCTGAGGCTGATGATCTTTAAGTGAGGACCTGTGATGATCCTTTCTCATCTACCTTCATTCCTTTGAATGAGTTGATAAAGCATCTGAGGTCTCACTCTAGTGACCCTGTCTTTTCCTTACTGCACCTGTGTGCATTGTTGTTTGTTTGTTTTGTTTTGTTGTGTTTTTTTTTTTGGCGGGGGGTAGTACTAGAGTGACATCTAATACCTCCTTTTCCATAAATCTGTTTATTTTTATTTCATTGTTTATTTGTTAGGAGGTAATACTAGAGTGACATCTAGTATTTCTTCCTTCGAAAATCCTTCTATTTTACATATATATGTATATATACACTTACTGCACTCCGTGATCTAGCAGACTTGTCAAGTCAAATGATTTGAGGCAGTAGTAGTGAAGAGTTAGCATAGTCGTAATCTCGTATGTCCTAGAATCTCTTAAAGGGAAAGAGACAGAAGACCTATGCACACACTTCCTTGGAAATAAAAAATATCATGGTGTGGTGAGAAACATCTGCATTGTGTAGATCTCTTAAAAGCCTTATACTCTGAGGGTCTGCCATAAGACAGATGCCTTTGGTAAGGACCTGCAAAGCAGATGTGCAATTTCTGACAGATCCACGTGTCTCCAGGTCCTACCAATCGTTGGACATGACCTTTTGACGAGGATCTGTAACTCTCGGAAGATCTGTATACCGTCAGATCCCTTTAATGCTCTAGTGGATGCATGAGATCTGTAACCCGCAGATCCTCTTTTGAGACGTGGGCGCTACTTTTCAGGGGGTTTTTTAATACCCACTTACCCTTTTATTGGGACTTAAAACCGCCGCCATTTTTTGCCATCATAACTTCTCTACTTATGTTGCATTACTGGAGAATCATGTCTCTTTATTTCACTTAGTGGGGTAGTTTCTTCTGTCATTTTAAAAAAGAGAGGGGAGAATAGAGAGGCATCCTACTCTTTCTTTTTGCCCTTTTTCTCTCGCCATTTCCTAATCTTGCCGTCGTCCTTGTCAAGTAGTAGGTACCCATCTCTCCCCTTTTTCTTACTTCACTTTATTGTTTCAACTTTTAGTTTCGATTTCTTTAAGAAAAATGGTTTCTGCTCACCCTCCTCGACATAAATCAAAGGGGAAGCAAAAGAAAGTAGAGAAAGATGAGGAGGGGGAAGAGAGCAGAGCTCCTCCAAAAGCTCTCCTTCCTTTATCCCAATATGAATCCTCTACTATTTCTAACAAAGCTTTTGCCCTTATTTTGAGCCGTTTAGGAGATACTAGGGGTTTTATTATAGAGGTTCTGAAGCCGCATGAACGTCCTTTGTTTCCTAGGGTTTGTGGTAAAACCTTCTGGCTTTTCCAATTGAAAGCAGGTTTACGCTTTCCCACCCCCCCCCTTTTTTATCCGTTTAGCTGAATTATTGATCGCCCTACTTTTTAAGGGTAGATGATGCAATGATAATCGAATCGTATATTCGAGTCGAACTTCAAGGAATGCTATGGCGTAAAAGTTTCAACTAGTAATCTAGCTATTTAACTACTATCCAAGCTACCGAATGTCATGTTTTTGTGTTTTCTTTAAACTAAAGATCAAATGAAATGACAATTAATCAACTAACAAATAAGTGGCAAATGATTAAAATCAATAATAGAAAGTATGGTTCCAAATATAATCCAACATTCACTAGAGGCATAGGTTTTGGGATTTGCAAGAATTAACCAATTTAATCTAAATCAAAGGGGAGTTCTCTATATGATATACATTAGTTCTTTTCTCAAAGCAACAATGTAAGTAGATTAACCTATGACATCTATCTCCGCTAGGTCTCAAGATGCATAAATCAACTCCAAATAGCATAATTTTATATCTAAAATCTCCTATTAGCAAGAATTACTAATATGTTGTGATTTGATGCTAAGTGTTATGAATTAAAGCCTACTAAGCATTTAACCAAACACCTTATATGCACCCGATGATGGCCAATCAATCATGCAATAATATTCAAGACCCAAACCACAAGATCCTTGAAATAGAAGGTAAGTCCAATTACAATACCCAAAAACCTATTAATCTAGCTCATGTCTTCAAATATTTGAAACCAAATGAAGCTTAGATAGACATAATTAAAGAGAATAAACCATAAAAAGTAAATAAAATCATGCTTAAAAGATAGAGAATTCAATAAGGAAGAAGAAGATGGTCTTGAATTTCAAATCCACAAAGTATAGCTCCAACAATCTTCAAATTACCAAAGTAGAAAGAGGAAAAATATATTTAGGGTTCTAAGAATATTAAAGTATACAAAAGATATACAAATAGGGTGAATTTAAGGATTAAATGCATCAAAAACTGAGTTTGGGATGAGTTGGGGTGAATCGGGACGAACCGGGACGAGTTTGGGCGAGCCGAACTCACCCTTTCAAATGAAGAAAAGCGCTTGACCGGCGGTCTGGGAGGTCGCCGGCGGTCTGGCAGACCGCCGGCCCAGACCGCCATTCTCTCTGAACCCGGCGGCGACCTGGCGGGCTTGGCCGGTGGTCTGGCAGGCCGCCGGCCCTCTTCCCTTGACCGGTCCACTCTTTGACTTCTTGCGTAACTTTTCCGTTTTCGCTCGTTCTCTTTCGTACGAACTCCGATTCTCGATCCGCTTTCTTCTACGGCTTCCTAATGAGCTCCTTTTCGACATGGAGTGATTAGATTGGCCAAACAAGTTCTCCATTATTCCTGAAAAAGCATAAAAAGACTCGAGAGAACGAGGAAAACATAAATGAAATCAAACTAGTGAAACCCTAGCTATATAACTCGAAATTCCATATTTTTAGACATGAGTTTCACTCTAATTAAGCTCAACATGTACACAAAATACGTGTTAATTACTCCCCCAAACTTAAGCCATTGTTCGTCCCGAATAATGGAACGAACAATTTAAACACTTAACACGTATGGGATATGCAATTTAAGTTCCTTGATGCCCCATATCACTTCAAAAACTATTTTAATTCAAAAAAATTCTCAAGTCAAGCCAAGCATTCATAAGATCAAACACTATCCTAACTTAGAACTCAATCACTCAAGCACATTTAACTCTAGACCTCACAAGAAGTGTGTATCACTCAAGCACTCAATATATATGAAAGGTAAGCACTCATCGAAATCATGCAATACATCACTTTAACCTTAAGCTTGCCTATCAACTCAAGTTTCTAATACTACAATGCATGCACAAATTATGATCCAAAATGTCTTTTTTAAGCTTGTAATGTAGGGACATTGGTTAAGGTAGGACATTTTTAGGCCAAGTGACTTAAATTTTCATCTAAGCTCCTTCACCTCCTTTCTTCGCCTTTCTAAGTATGAATTTCTTCATCTTCCACCTTATCCTATCCCTTTTTAGCCAATGAATCCCAAGCTTCTACCAAATATCTAAAGAAACACTCCTTTATGCTCTTATTCTTCTTTTTTTCTTGTAAGAACTTTGTTCTTACCCCTTTTTTTTTTTTAATAATAAGAACTTTGTTCTTATTCTTTTTTTTCTTCTAACTTTGAGCTTATAGGAGTGTTCTTTCAACTCAAAACCAATCTCAAGACCCTTCACCATCACCCATCATTTTTCATTAATTTTCAACTTTCACCAAAGTTCCCTTAACCAACCTTCACCTCCTATCATCCGGTTCAAGAAGAAAAGACTCTATTCAAGGCTTAAAATGGGACGACAATGGTAATGAAAAATAGGTTAGTGTTTAGGGAAAATGAGCTATTCAATGATGGTCTAAAATCATCTCCTAATCATGCAAACATGTAGTACTTCTAACATGAGTATCAAGACAAGTTCTAGTAAAGAAAATGCAATGCAAGATCAAGCTCTCAAGAAAGGATATTAACTATGTAAAGTGCATAGTTTAAGGCTCAAAATCCTCCCAAGCTTTTTGCCTAGAGTCTAAGTACTTAAGTTCAATCATTCCAAGCTATTCAAGTGAAATAACCCTAATCATGCTTGACTCAAACTTAAGAAATTTCGAAAATGTTACCATTTTAGCATCAATCATTGGCATCTCACTCAAAAGGCACTTGAGAAATTAAACACGTTCTTTCACATTCATACATGCAAGCATGATTAACACGTATTTTTATATGCATGTTGAGTGTATTTTGAATATATTTGAAGCTTGATTTGTATGTTTTAATGTTAGAAATGCTAGGGTTTCTTAACTCTTAGTATACTTTAGACTTTTCTCATTTTTCTTGGTTTTCGATCCATTTTTGTAAGAATTGGAAAAAGTATTCATGTGGATAAGGATTGAAGACTAGAAACGAGGAAGAATCGAGCTTAGTTAGGGTGAAACTTAGGTTTGAAATGTGGAATTTAAATATATAGAGTTAGGGTTCACTAGTTTGATTTCATTTATGTTTTCCTTGTTCTCTTGAATCTCTTTATGCTTTTTACAGGAATAATGGAGAACTCATTTGGGCAATTTGATCATTCCATGCCAAAGAGGGGTTCGTTAGGAGTCTATAGCAAAAAGCAGATCGAGAATTGGAGTTCGGACGAGGGAGAACGAGTGAAAACGGTGAAGCTGCGCAAAAGACCGGACCGGTGGCGACCCGGACGGCGACCGGCTGGACCGCCGGCCAGGCCGCCGGCTGGACGGCTGAGGGACAGACTTGGCGGCGACCCAGGCGGCGGTCGGCCAGGGCGCCGTCGCCCCTTTCTTTTACTATCTTGACCGAGTTAGTCTTCTAACTCGGTCCAACTCGACCCAAAACTCACCTATTATATATTTAAACCCAAAATCTTCCTATTTGGGGGATCTTTTGCATATTTTAACATTCTTAGAACCCTAGAAACATTTCCCTCTTTCCTTTTTAGTAAATTTAAGATTGTTGGAGCTACACTTGGTGGATTTACAATTCAAGACTATATTCTTCTTCCTTATTGAATTCTCTATCTTTTAAGCATGATTTCATTTACTTTTTATGGTTTAATTCCTTCAATTATGTCTAGCTAAATTTCCATTTAGTTCCAATATATGAAGATATGATCTAGATCACTAGGTTTTTGGGTTTTGTTGTTGGATTTACCTTCTAATTCATATGTCTTGTGATTTGGGGCTTGATTTAATTGCATGATTGATTGGCCATCATTGAGTGCATACAAGGTGTTTGGTTAAATGCTTAGGAGGCTTTAGTTCATAACACTTGGAATCAAATCACATCATACTAGTAATTCTTGCTAGTAGGAGCTTCTAGATAATTAATTGAACCATTTGGAGTTAATTTATGCATCTTGAGACCTAGCGGAGATAGATGTCATAGGTTAATCCACTAATATTGATTGCTTCGAGAGAAGAATTAATGTTTACTATATATAGAACTCCCTTATGAATTAGATTAAAATGACTAATCCTAACAAATCCTAAAACCTAGGCCTCTAGTGATTATCGGATTATATTTCGAACCAAGCTTTCTAATATTGTTTGTTAACTCTTTTTATTATTTGTTCTCTAGTTTGTTACTTACTTTATATTTTTCATTAGCTAATCAAAAACACAAAAACATGTCACTTGCAAGCTTGAATAGTAGTTAGATAATTGGATTACTACTTGAAACTCATTCGCCATTGCATTCCCTGTGGATTCGACTCGATTATACTATAATCGATTATTATTGCTCTCTACCCTCACCCCTAAAGTGAGGGCGGACCAGAGCATCCTTTCATTCCTTGACTCAAAACTCTTCACTTTCTAAAAATTTCGCATTCAAACCACAACTCATCCACAAACTCATGAATCAACAAAATATTCATTCAACCCCTATTCATCCCCAAATGCAACAGAACAAACAACAAACTTTCAAATAAATTCAAAAACCATCAAACAAAACATCAAATGACAAAAATACTTTCAAACAACCCCACCATTCAAACTCATCACCAAATAAATTCCTCTCCATCAACCAACAATTTTCATCCACAATCAACATCAACATAACCAAATCATCACATCATCAAATGACAAACAAGTCATATAGAAATCACCAAGTCACATTATAGGCATCAAGAGAGACAAACAAACCAAGAAGCAAAGAAGCAAAGAAACAAAGCATAATTAAAGAGACTTTAAAATACGAAATGTAAGTAATTTAAATTCATTATCCTACCTCCCTCTCCCAAACTTATTTTAGAAAATAAATTCTAAAATGAGTTTGGAGGGAAAGATAAATAATGGATTTAAATTACACTTACAAATACTTCGAGCTACTTCGGGGGTGGTCGTGGCCAAGTGGCACCTTGGCTAATTTGATACTCCCTAAAGCTCTCAAGGAGTTCTTCCATTCTCGTGCTTCTTCTTGCTTCTTCCAATTGAGTGAGTCGGATTGATGTCATCTCATGCCTCATAACTGTGACTTGAGCATTCAAACTCTTGAATCCACTTTCCATGTTTGTCATCCGGCTCTCGAGAGCCTCAAATATTTCATCATAAATGGGTACACTTGAACCTTGCTCATCTCTTGAAGGCTCATCATTTTCTTCCATGTCTTCATTTCCATCCACTTGGTTTCCTCTTTCAAAGTTGTCCGGGCCTCTCTCACCAAGAGCATGCTCATCTCCCTCACCTTGCTTAAACATTCGAACCCTCATGATCATCTTATGTAAGGGAGTGTGCAAATACCAATTTACCCTTTCGTTGAAGTTTGTAACTAGTATGCTCATCGAATTGGGCAAAGGGTATAACTCTTCTCGATTTATCCGGAAGTAGTAAGAAGGGGTACTTGAGTTTAGGAAAAGTAAGTACCGGAGCTTGCCAAAATCCAAGAGAAAATCACCTCCCATTGGAGGGTATCCACCAATATTTCCTCTTATCTTCCTTGCAATTGGAGTGAGCATGCCTCCAATGTTGACCTTGCCTATTTCTCCTCGAGCATGCTTCTTCAATTGAGGAAGAAATAGATCACAAAAGCTTATCCTCCTCCCAGTGAGCATGACATGAAGAATAAACAAATCATCATTCCTCACCGAGGTATTCTCTCTTTTTGCAATGATGGTGTGCGATAAGATCTTCAACACCATCCTTAGCACCGGATTTCTTACTTCATTCGACTTGGAATACCCGGATTGATACCCCTCTTCCGAATTTGGCACAAACTTGTTCCAAATGGCCTTTACATCGAACACTCTATCAACGAGTTGGTCTCCTCCATGGGGCACACCAAAGGCATTGTCAATTTCCTCATAGGTCATCATATGCTTGCTTCCAAAGAGTTGAAACTTGCTCCTCATGACATCCATATGTGAGGTGTCCAATGTGCTCAACATCTCAAGAACAACTTTGGAGTATGTCCTTCGGTCTTGAATATTCTCATCAAGAAAATTCCCCCATCCTATATTGTCGAAAAGAGCTTTCACATTTTCATAAAGCCCTAGTTCCTCCAACACCTCACGAGATGGAAATCTCGTTGCTTCAATTCCCTTGGTGACTAGAGTAGCAAAGGCTGCCCTTTCTTCATGAGTGCTCAAGTATAAGTTGTGGGTTTCCAGAACTTTCAGATCCATTGTTCTTGAGGCGGTTTTCGATGGTTGAGATGAAGAGGACCCATTTTTTCGCCTCTCCTTGGATGGTGCCTTAGAAGGTCCTTTTCCTTTAGCTCCTTTATCCCTCATTATCTTGAAGTAACTTGAAGAAATTCACCTCTTTCAAAATAAAAATGAATTTTCGTTTTTTGTAAAAGAGGGGTAAAAAATGTGATTTATTTGGTTCAAAATGCAAGTTTTGGGATGGGTAATGAACCAATGGAAGAAAGTTGAAGTTTTGGAGAGAAAATGGGGGATGTTCTTCAAGGATTTAAGTTTGAAATTGAAAGAAAATGAAAATGAAATGCTCACAACACAAAAATAGAAATAGGGGAGGAGAAAAGGGGGACCGGCGGTCTGGCAGACCGCCGGCCCAGACCGCCGAAATGTCTGCAATTGGCGGCGACTTGAAGCTGATTCCCGGCGGTCTGACAGACCGCTGGCCAGGCCGCCGGTTTCTTCCAGCTCGATTTTGGGCCATTTTTTGGCCCTTCCAACGAGAGGGGCCGACTCCCGACCCTCTATCAAGAACCCCTAAACATGTTTTAATTTTTTAATTTTTTTATTTTTTAATTTTCTATTTTTTTATGGTTTCTTCGAATTGAAACGAAAAGTGAAACAAAAATCGAAAATAAAATTTAAACTAAACTAAAATGAAAAATAAAAGGATACGTGTTGAGGTGCCTCTCAACGAGAGCTTTGTTTTACGTCGTTAGCTCGACGTTACCTCATTCTTCAAGGGTCGTTGAGGTAGAAAACCGACTCCTCACGAGTCTTCTCCAACTTAAAGTAGGGTTTGAGACGATGGCCATTGACAAGGAACTTGGAACCATCTTCCTTCAAGAGCTCGAAGGTGCCATTTTTGTTAGCTTTGTAGATGACGTAAGGCCCGGTCCATCGAGACTTTAGTTTTTCCGGAAAAAGACAAAGTTTAGAATTAAAGAGCAATACCTCATCTCCGGGACCAAGTTCCATCCTCCGGATGCCCATATCATGGAATCTCTTCGCCCTTTCCTTATAGATTCGAGAATTCTCATAGGCCTCGTTTCTCCATTCCTCCAACTCAACAAGATGATCAATGCGACTATATCCGGCTCCTTTGAAATCAAGATTGATGGCTCGAGTAGCCCAATATGCTTGATACTCGATTTCCAAAGGTAAATGATAAGATTTCCCAAATACGAGTTGAAAAGGAGACATACCAATGGGAGTCTTGTACACCGTCCTATAAGCCCACAACGCATCATCAAGCTTGTTTGCCCAATCTTTTCGAGTGGTGACCGTCTTCTCCAAGATTTGCTTGATCTCTCGATTTGCGAGCTCGGCTTGACCATTAGCTTGAGGGTGATAAGGTGAAGTGACTTTATGCTTTACTCCATACTTGGCAAGCACGCTTCCCAACCATTTGTTGTTAAAATGGGACCCCCCATTGCTAAGCAATGCCCGCGGAGTTCCAAACCAAGTCAAAATGTTCTTTTTGAGAAACTTGATAACCACTTTTGCATCATTTGTCGAGGTTGGAATGGCCTCGACCCATCTAGAAACATATTCGATGGCAAGAAGAATATAGGAGAATCCACATGAAGTTGGAAAAGGGCCCATAAAGTCAATTCCCCACACATCAAACAACTCTACCTCAATCATGACATTTTGGGGCATTTCATCTCTGTTAGAGATGTTTCCTATCCTTTGGCAATGATCACACGTCTTGACATATGCTTGACAATCCCTAAATATCGAAGGCCAATAAAAACCACTTTGCAAATCTTCATGGCCGTTCTATTGGATCCAAAATGTCCACCACTTGGTCCATTGTGGCATTCCTTGATGATCTTTTGCCAATCAATCTCCATAACACATCTCTGGATCACACCATCGACACATCTTCTCCACAAATGAGGATCACTCCAATAATAGAAATTTAATTCACGAAGAAACTTCTTCTTATCATAATCCATAGTGAGATTTGGAGGTAACTCATGAAGAACTAAGTAGTTTGCATAATTGGCAAACCAACATTTGTGAACTTTCAGAGCAAAGATTGTTAAGCAAAAGAGCTTTTCATCGGGAAAAACACTCATCAATTTCCAACTTGCCATTTTCACCTTCAATTGGATCTTCAAGACGAGATAGATGATCTGCTATGACATTTTCACAACGTCTTCGATCTCGAATCTCCATATCAAACTCTTGTAGAAGAAGAATCCAACGAATAAGGTGAGGTTTAACATCCTTCTTGGCCATGAGTTGACGAATAGCCGTGTGATCCGAATACACAACGATTTTGTTTCCAACAAGATAAGCTCGAAACTTGTCGAATGCAAAGACAACAGCCAAGAATTCCCTTTCCGTTGTTGTGTAGTTCCTTTGAGCCGGATCCAAAGTCTTGCTAGCATAATGAATAACTCGAAATATCTTGTCTCGGATTTGGCCCAACATAACTCCCAACGCCCAATCACTAGCATCACATATCAATATGAAAGGGTCACTCCAACATGGGGTAATCAATATGGGAGTTGATATTAAAGCCTTCTTTAGAGTCTCAAATGCTTTCAAACACTTGTCATCAAACTCAAACTTAGCATCCTTCTCCAAAAGAGACCATAGAGGTTTTGTGATCTTTGAGAAATCCCTTATGAATCTTCGATAAAACCCGGCATGACCAAGAAAACTTTGAATAGATTTCACACTTGTAGGAGGTGGCAACTTCTCAATAGCAACAATTTTCGCTCGATCAACTTCCAACCCTTATCTTGTAATCTTGTGGCCTAATACTATTTCCTCTTTTACCATAAAGTGACATTTTTCCCAATTAAGAACTAGGGAAGTTTCTTGACATCTTTGCAACACCTTGGTTAAGTTCTCCAAACAATGATCAAAAGAAGTCTCAAATACGGAGAAATCATCCATAAATACCTCCATGATGTTTTCAATCAAACCATGGAAGATAGCCATCATGCATGTTTGGAATGTGGCGGGGGCATTGCACAATCCAAAAGGCATTCTCCAAAATGCGAACACACCATAGGGGCAAGTGAATGCCGTCTTATGTTGATCTTCCGGGGCGATCATCACTTGATTGTATCTGGAGTAGCCATCCAAGAAGCAATAGTACTCGTATCCGGCTAACCGATCAAGCATTTGATCAATAAAGGGTAATGGGAAGTGATCTTTTCTCATAGCGGAGTTCAAGGCTCGATAGTCTATACAAACTCTCCAACCCGTTGCTACTCTAGTGGTGATCAACTTATCCTTATCATCCTTCACCACCATAATACCTCATTTCTTAGGAACAACTTGGGTGGGACTTACCCACTCACTATCTGAAATAACATAGATCATCCCGGCATCTAACAATTTCAAGACCTCTTTCCAAACAACCTCTTGCAATACCGGGTTCAACCTCCTTTGAGGTTGAACCTTAGGACGAAAACCATCCTCCATCAATATCCTATGCATACAAACCGATGGGCAAATTCCCTTTATATCATCAATGGTCCAACCAATCACATTCTTATACCTTCTAAGCACCCTCAACAATTTATCAACTTCGGATGTAGAAAGATATTGTGATATGATAACCGGAAATGAGTCTTTATCACCAAGGAAAGCTTACCTTAGGTGATCCGGAAGAGGTTTCAACTCATGGTTTGAATGAGAAGTGTTTGGAGATGGTTCCTGTTGAGTTGAACTTCCAATTTCCCCCGGTTTGTTGATATCAAGGTACTTCACTTCATCCTTTGGAGAGCCTTGGTTAGCATCCATCCTTGCAAGTGATTCAAGTAGATCATCACAAGCATCCTCCAAATCGGAATAGGTATAGATAGAATTGGAGATGACATGTTCCACCGGATCCTTAGCCATAGATGTAGGCAAGGTAATGATCATCTTGCATTCTTCAACATGAGAATTATCGACCTTCGTCATAGCATCGAATATGGAAAGGGTAAGTGATTCATCATTGACTCTAAAAAGTGAGGTTGCCTTCTTGTACATCAATAAGTGCCCTTCCTGTTACAAGAAATGGCCGACCAAGGATGAGAGGCATGTTCTTGTCTTCCGGCATATTTAGAACTACAAAGTTGACCGGGAATATGAAATCTTCTACTTTCACAAGGACATCTTCTACAACACCATTTGCATAAGTGATAGATCTATCCGCCATTTGGAGAGCTATGACTATAGGTTTGATATTACCTATTTCCAACCTCTTGAAAATGGATAGCGGCATTAGATTTATACTTGCTCCCAAATCATACAAAACATTTCCAAATTTGGAACCTCCAATCAAACAAGCTATTGTGAAACTTCCGGGATCCTTTTGATTTGAAGGCATATCCTTCTTTTGCAAGATTGCACTATATTCCTCCGACAAGTTTATAGTCTCAAATTGACCAAACTTCCTTTTGTTGGCAACCGCCTCTTTCAAGAACTTAGCATAGCTAGGCATATCCCTCAATGCATCAAGTAAAGGATGTTTAGATGTACCTTGTTGAAAATCTCTAAAAATCTCTTCATCTTTTCATCCACCTTTGCCTTGGCCAAATGATGAGGGAAATGAGCTTTAGTAATCACATCTTTGGTAGGAATTGGTGCCTCTACCAAATCATCCTCTTGAAATTTTTCTTGAAGAGTGATTTTCTTTGAACCTTCATCCTTTGCACATGGAGCTTGAACCTCTATTGGTAGTTTATCTTCATGCTTTGAAAATTCTTCTTCATAAGGTATATCTTCAACTAGCACCTTCTCTTTCCCACTTCCGGATGCAACATGGTTCTCATACCTTTTCCCACTTCTCAACGTGATAGCATTGCATCCTTTAGGGTTCACTTCTGTATTACTTGGAAATTTGCCCGGAGTATGTTGAGTGGCGGCATGATTTACCATTTGACTTAGTTGCCCTTCCAACATCTTCACTTTTTTAGACAATGAAGTTATAGTGTTCTCCAAGGTAGTCACCTTTTGTCCGATTTATTGGATGAAAGTGCTTTGTTGATTTGCCATTTGAGTTTGTTGGTTGGCCATGTTATTTTGTTGAGTAGCCATTTGTCCTTGATTTACAACAAGTTGTTGAAGCAATTGCTCCATAGAAGAAGGTGTCTTCTTTTGCTCTTCAACATTCCCTTGAGAAGTAGAGAATCTCGGAGGCGGATTTTGAGCATTATTTGGATTCCCATAAGATAAGTTGGGATGAGGACGATTGTTGGGATGATAGGTTAAGTTCCCTCCTTGATTTCCATAAGAATGGCCTCCTTGATAGTTCCCTTGAGTGTTTCCTTGAAACCCGTGCCTATAATTCCCATAACTCCTTTCATTCACAAAATTTGCATCCTCAATCACCTTGGATTCTAACATCCCTTGAGTTTGAACAACTTTAAGTTGAGCTTTTGCTTCATCATACTTATTCTTCATATTAGCCAACTCCTTTACCATGACGTCGTACTTCTCATCAATAATAGAAGAAACTTTTCTCGAATGAGCCCTTTCCATTGGCCATTGGTAGCTATTAGCTGCCATTTCCTCGATTATCCTCAAAGCTTCCCTTGCATTCTGGTTCACCAAACATCCTTCGGAAGTCGCATCCACTATGCTCCTTGTGTGAGGCGTCAACCCACTATACAAATTAGTGATTTGTTGACCCTCATTGAAACCATGTTGGGGACACTTCCTCAAGAGCTCCCTATAACGCTCCCAAGCTTCAAACAATGATTCATCGCCTTGTTGAGAAAAGTGCGATATTTCGGATATAAGCTTTTGCGCATTGGAAGGAGGAAAGTATTTATTGAGAAACGCCTTGGATAACTCATCCCATGTGTGAATATCCACCTTATTCAAACTCTTATACCAATCTTTGGCTCAATCTCTCAATGAGAAGCCAAACATCCTCATCCTTATTGCATCGTTGGAGACACCATTGAGCTTCACGGTGTCACACATATCTAAGAATATGCTAAGGTGTGTGTTTGGGTCTTCCATAGGTGATCCTCCAAATTGCTCACTCTTTATCATTTGAATAAGCCCGGATTTCAACTCGAAGTTGTTAGCATTTATCCTTCCCCACTCACCTCCTTGAAATTGTTGAGTAGGAGGCTCAAACATGTGGTTGAGTGGAGGTTGTTGTGCCTCATTGGCTCTCCTCTCTTGATCTCCCTTCCAAGCATGAAATTCTTCCATCTCTTTCATAAGAGCTTCCATGTTTTGATTGTTGCCTTCCATAGCTTCTTCTTCAATATAATTCCATCTTCTATGTCTTCTTTCAAAGTGCAAAATCAAAGGCTCTACAAGTCTTCCCTTAGACCTTGTGTGCATAAACCTACAAAACAAAAATAAAAAAAAACAAATGCTTGAATTAGTAACTCAATAACCAAATCAACTATTGAAACTAAAAATAAGCATTCCCCGGCAACGGCGCCAAAAATTGATCGCCCTACTTTTTAAGGGTAAAGGATGCAATGATAATCGAATAGTATATTCGAGTCGAACCTCAAGGAATGCTATGGCGTAAAAGTTTCAACTAGTAATCTAGCTATTTAACTACTATCCAAGCTACCGAATGTCATGTTTTTGTGTTTTCTTTAAACTAAAGATCAAATAAAATGACAATTAATTAACTAACAAATAAGTGGCAAATGATTAAAATCAATAATAGAAAGTATGGTTCCAAATATAATCCAACATTCACTAGAGGCATAGGTTTTGGGATTTGCAAGAATTAACCAATTTAATCTAAATCAAAGGGGAGTTCTCTATATGATATACATTAGTTCTTTTCTGAAAGCAACAATGTAAGTGGATTAACCTATGACATCTATCTCCGCTAGGTCTCAAAATGCATAAATCAACTCCAAATAGCATAATTTTATACCTAGAATCACCTATTAGCAAGAATTACTAATATGTTGTGGTTTGATGCTAAATGCTATGAATTAAAGCCTACTAAGCATTTATAACTAAACATCTTGTATGCACTCAATGATGACCAATCAATCATGCAATATAATTCAAGACCCAAACCACAAGACCCTTGAAATAAAAGGCAAATCCAACTACAATACCCTAAAACCTATTAATCTAGCTCATGTCTTCATATATTTGAAACCAAAGAAAATTAGCTAGACATAATTAAAGAGAATAAACCATAAAAAGTAAATAAAATCATGCTTAAAAGATAGAGAATTGAATAAGGAAGAAAAAGATGGTCTTGAATTTTAAATCCACAAAGTATAGCTCCAACAATCTTCAAATTACCAAAGTAGAAAGAGGGAAAATGTATTTAGGATTCTAAGAATATTAAAGTATACAAAAGATATACAAATAGGGGTGAATTTAAGGATTAAATACATCAAAAATCGAGTTTGGGAGGAGTTGGGGCGAATCGGGCCGAACTCGCCCCTTTAAATGAAGAAAAGCGCTTGACCTGCGGTTTGGGAGGTCGCCGGCGGTCTGGCAGATCGCCGGCCCAGACCGCCGTTCTTTCTGAACTTGGCGGCAAC
This sequence comes from Mentha longifolia, assembly GCA_001642375.2. NCBI lineage: Eukaryota > Viridiplantae > Streptophyta > Magnoliopsida > Lamiales > Lamiaceae > Mentha > Mentha longifolia. The sequence goes on from CM038112.1 coordinate 32,807,047, forward strand.
CTGACGGGCTTGGCCGGCGGTCTGGCAGGCTGCCGGTCAAGCCGCCGGCCCTCCTTCCTTGACTGGTCCACTCTTTGACTTCTTCGCGCAACTTTTCCATTTTTGCTCGTTCTCTCTCGTACGAACTCCGATTCTCAATCTGCTTTCTTCTACGGATTCCTAACGAGCTCCTCTTCGACATGGAGTGATTAGATTAGCCAAACAAGTTCTCCATTATTCCTGAAAAAGCATAAAAAGACTCGAAAGAATGAGGAAAACATAAATGAAATGAAACTAGTGAAATCCTAGCTATATAACTCGAAATTCCACATTTTTAAACATGAGTTTCACTCTAATTAAGCTTAACATGCACACAAAATACGTGTTAATCAATTATACCGTATTTGTTTAGTGTGTTTTTGTTAGGTTTTTAAGATTTTGTGTGAGTCTACTTTATTGTGTTTTGTTCTATTTTACTTGTTTTCTTGTGTGTTTAGGTGGAGATGATGAACATGAGAAGAATGAAGAGGAAATGGAGGGAGACGAGCCTAAAGAGAAGAAATGAAGAAGAGAACGAGGAAAAACGAGTGGAGTCGAAGAAAGGAGAAGACAAGAAGGTGTGGAAGGAAGAAAAAAAGACAAGTGAAGAAAAGCAAAGGAAAAAGAAGCTCGGGATGGACAGAGAGGCCACCATTGCGACTGCAAGACCCCTCATGCGGTCGCAAGGCCTGCGAGCTGCGAGAAGAACAGAGACTGGGACCTTGAGGGTCGTAAGGGGTGCCTTGCGGTCGCAAGGCCCGATGGATTTTTGCAAGTAATTTCCTTATAGGAATAGGTTTAGCTATCTATAAATATGTAATCCTTTAGAACGAATTAGACTTTTGTTTTTACAACCTTTCTACTTAGTTTTTAGCTTTTAAAACTTTAGATTTGCTTAGGAGAAATTGAGATCAAGATTAGAATCTTTGCAAGTTTTAATTCAAGCTTTCTTTTCTCTTTAATTCTCCATTCTTCATTCGTTCTTTGTTCTTCGTTCATCTAGTATTTAGTAAGCATAGATTAAATTTTAAGTGCTTTTCATGTTCTTTGTTTTCTTATTTATTTTTCAACATTCAATTATTTGCTTGATTTATCTAGATTTAATTTCATAAACATGTCTAGATTTCTTTGCATTAGAGTAGTTTTATTTGCTTTCTTTATTGCTTTCTTTTCCATTCATGCATAGGTAGATTTATTGCTTTTAATCTAGTTTTTAAGTTAAGTCTAGGTTTAATTGCTCTTATTGTTTATTTTATTTAAATTGTTTTCAAGTCTAGAATAGATTTCATTGCTTTCTTTTATTTGTTTTATGCCTAGGATTTAATCAAAATTTAAAACCCCCAATTTTTACTTGCTTTCTTAGGGTAGAATATAATTAATTTCCCTGTTAAGCTTTCCTTGAGAATTGACTTTGGTTTTACTTGCTAACTACTACGATAGACCTAGTTTATTGCTAGCACTTTTTAGGTGAAACAAATTTTGGCGTTGTTGCCCGGGAAAGCTTTAGGCGATTAATTGTGTGATTTTATTTTTCCGTATTTCTTTTTCTTCTTATTAAAAAATTAAAAAAAAATTAAAAAATAAATAAATATTTTTTGTTCTTGATTTTCTCTTCTCCCATTGGTGTGTTTGATCTGTTGAGTGTTGTGCATGCGAGGTACCCGAAGTCAAGGAGAACCATTGACACCTTTCATTGCCAACATCAACCGGAAGAAGGACATTCTGGCTGTGATTTCACCATCCAAGGAAGGAGAGTTCAAGAACTCCAATGATGAGTCTAGCATTTTCGATACACCAATTGTTGAGGAAAAGCTGAAGGGATCTTTATATCGAAAGCAAACCAATTTTGCCTCGGATTTGAATTGGTTGTTGTAATTAATGCAACTAATTCACACATAAATCGAGATGTACCTTTGAGCTCGGAGATGGTAATCTATAGGTCTAGATTACTGGAGTGATATCCCGTTCCTCACGTTCGAACAACAGAGTGGGCATTGAAATCGAGATCGGATCTTGGATCACACCTTGCACTTGAGTTGAATGGATTCAACTCGATTTCTTCTTGGAGAAGAAAACTGCCGCCACCCTCTGCTCTCTCTCACTCACACATTATGTGAATGAATCACGTATCTCATGTTACTAATAATTATACCTGAGAGAGATTGCGTGTGTGTGCTTTAATTAAATAATAATTAACACACATTGGGCTTAAGTGCAAGCCTTGGCCCAAATTGGCCCAACTGAGAGGAGAAGGTGCCCCACCTAGGGTTTCTCTCCTATGTGGCGCCACTTGTGGGCCCATGGCCCACAAGCCAGCTCTCTTGCTCCAAACCAGCTATTGGGCTCAATATTTAACTTCGGATCCATCTTAAGGTGTTTGGGCCACTCCAGGGACCTAGATACCAGACAGAGTTAGGCCTTGCCTAATTAGATAATTACTATGCTCCCCCATAGAGCATTTATGATAATTAGAGCTATAACTCATTCCACTACAGAGTTATAACTGAATCACCGCTCTATCCCGATTACGTAGATCGGGGCTGGTATTTTGCTTAGTACGATCCCCGTGTTTAAGAATCCTGATATCCATTAATTAATTAGAGCTCGTCTGACTGCTCTTAATTAATTAACCTCTTATACTTCCTTAGGTAGTGCCCGTTCATCCTTATTATTATACCTTGATATTAATCAAGCTTGAAAAACTTGGTATAATAAACATTGTGAACTCCCTAAGGGGATATCTCAACCTAAATGGACACGGTGTCTCGATACAACTAACTAGACATCATACGTGCCTCCATGTTACCCAAGATATAAGAAATTGAGGAACCTCACAAGGCCCATACCGAATAAGTCAAAGCAATAGTGAAGAACTCGCATATGCCTAATAGCTTATCAGGATTAAGAACAAGCTACTAAGACCTGAGATCTTTAGTTCTTCACCTCATTATAAAGGTCAGTCTAGAAGAACATTATCTCTCTGCGATCCTATCAATACGTTCCACGGAATGAGCTAACTAGTGATTGAGACCCACCACTACTGTTAATGTTGCAGTCTAAACCAATAACTTTACCCAAGTTATCTTGACAGTGATAATCATTTATATCTCATGAGTTACCGAAATACATGATCCCCTCCAAACACAACTGGCACGTTAACTAAAACATGAGATAATGGACTTATTCAATCTCAACTATATAATGTCAGATAGGTGATTGTAAATAGTGGAATAATCTTTACATACACTAAAACACTGGTTTTGCTTTAGGTATACAAAATCCCAACAATCTCCGACACGGCCTGCCTGATTATTTGTGTCAACAAACTTGTAAAGAATGTTCTGACTAATATCTTTCTTTCTATGCCCTTGGCAAAAGCAGATATCTGGCTTATTAGCCAGAACAATAGTCTATGAAAGATACTTGAATAAAAGTACAATATTCAGCTCCGAATATTTCCAACTCATATTCATATCTTCATTCTAACCTGTTCACATAATCAACACTTTATGTCTGATAATATTTTTCACATTGTTTCCAATGCTATTATACTAACTACATAATATACTAGAATTACCATGCTTTCATCTAAACAAAGACGAAATCGTAATGTTCATTAAGACATTGCATATAACATATGTTCTACTTGTGTTTGTTCCTAATAAACTTGTCATCATCCTGGACCACTGCTTAACAATTTAAGCTTCCAAGATGACGTGCATATCACTATCTTACACATTGCTTCTCAAGTAGTTTCCTTGAAATGTCCTTACCAAGGCTAGGCAACCGGATTGAAATTCGGTAGACAAACATTTACTTGAAACAGTTAGAGATCTAAATCTGTGGATGATAGAATATAAATGGAAATTTTCCGACAAAGCCTTGAAAAAATAGGCCTAAAAAGCCTTTTTGCTTTCCATTTTATTCTTATTTTACTTGTATATCCTATTACCATTTGTGGCCTTTACTCCAATGGCAGGATCATACAAAACCATTACTTCTATGAATTTCCAATTCATAGATAGAAATAGTGATTTGCAATGATTTCTTCCAAATGCCTCTTAATACTGTCATAAGTGGATGTTTCTTCACTTATCCGTTTATCTAAGAATCCAGGATTCTTTACGAACATGAAACAATGTGAGGCTTACTCAAGGCACTCCCACTAAGATGAGGATTTGTAAAGACAAATGTGCAATTAATTGTGGTATACTATCTAGCACCTTTTAGTTGTGTTTCGTGAATTGTCCACAATTCTCGAATCAAATTCAAGAATATACTGTTTGTCACAATCTTGTTGTTCAATAGTTTTCTTCCAAATCAGTCACATGGCAGCATGCAATGATCGTTTATTCTTTTGGAACTATTCAACAAGTTTTGTTCCTTCTTTTCTTTGAAATATACCTTTTGAACTTTCAAATTTATCGACCTAGGTTACAGTGTGCACCTTTATCCAAGATATGTGCATACTTACCTTATTTCTGAATCAATAACAGAAAACAAGGATTTGAAGCCTCTCAGAATCGATTCTAAAGGCAAAATGGTCATAAATAACGTTCTAAGTAAGATTTCATAAAAGATGGACAAAAGGGTGATAAATATTTAGTATAAAATTGTGTTGTTTTTCTTTATTATTTTTATGTGATTTTCTTAGGATTTTGTTGTTTTAGTTTGTATTTTCGGGAATGTTTATTGGGTTTTGGTTGATGGTGATTGATAGGAGTAAGTGGAAGGAATCAAGATTGAGAGTGAAGAATCGAAGTTAAATTGAAGAGAAAGAGAAATGATGAAGAAGCGTGCATAGGAAAGAAATGAAGAAATCAAAAAAAAGGAAACACAGCGATTGCTCAGCTTGCAGAAGGAAAAATTCAGAGAAGTCGGTGCAGCAGTTGCTGGCATGCCATGTAGCAATTACTGGGTGCCAAGTCGGAAATTTTCAGAGATAGGTGCGCAACACTTGCTGGATCGCAGCAGTTGCTGCAATTGGAAAATTATTATTATTATTTATTATTTTATTTCGTCTTTATCCATTAGGCCCAAGGAGAAAACGATATATGAGTGTAAAAACACATTTGAAAATGAACCTTCACTGCGGATTACTTTAGGAAACCGCTATGGAGAATTCTGGGAGGATTTAGACTGGATTTGGTACTGAAATTCGTTTGGCAATTCAATGTGAGTTTTCTTATGATGAGATTCTTGTCTTTGGTTGTTTGAATGATGATGAGTGGCTAAATTCTCTTCTAGGATTCAGATTTTTCAAAATCAATAGTTGAATTTCATGATTTATACATGCTCATTGATTGAATCACACTTGTTTAATATGAACGCTTGATCACCGTTTGAATTTCTTAAATACTAGTTGAGGTCGAGAGATAATTCTAGTATTGGATCGAGGTTTAATACACATCAGTTTTGAATCGAAAACGTATGAATCGACAGCTTGTTTATTTATCTTTGAATTCTTAATTGTGTAACTTGAATACGAGAGGTATGGTTACTGCTTAATTATGAATACGAAAGTTATTAATTAGACAACTCTTAAGAATTTTTGGTGATTGAATAAGTGCATGTATTGATCGTGAGACTTGATTATTGATGGAAGATATTCTGAATCCTAGCCTTTAATTCTTGATTTTCTCTTAGTTTATTTTCGTTGATTGATTATTTTTGTTGATTGGCATTACTTCCAAAGTTTTTGATTAGAATGTTTAGGATGTTTAGCAGGGCTTTTAATTAAAAAGCCCTGCTAAGTTTTCCATGAGATTCGACTTAGGTTAGCTTATTTGTCTACAATAGATCTTGTACAATTGCGAGAACCTAGAGTACACTTTTAGGTTAAACAAATTTTGGCGCTGTTGCCGGGGAAAACTTTAGGCATTTTAGTAATTAGTGCTACGTGAATTTAATGATATTTTATTTTAATTGATTTTCTGTGATAAGTGTTCATTTCGTGGTGTGTTATTAGTATTAGTTTAGTTGTTTAATTTCCACTTGCATTATTAGTTTTGCTAGTCACGTTCTTTTTAATTAGCTTAGAGTTCTTTGAGAGCTTGTTTATTTTTAAGTTTGTTTTTATACTTAGTAGTGTATTGTTTTTATTTTTATTTCCTTTATCCCGCAAATTGCGTTTAATTTGTTTGTTATTTTTGCGAGGGAGAAATTGAATACCTTGTACCTTAAAGAAGGAAAAGACGAAAAGATGGCTCGTCAAATGAAAGAATTGGCTCACCCGGTCATCGGAGCAGCTGCATTACCAATTGTGCTTGGGCAGGCAGTAAGGAACTATGAGCTGAAGAACATTCACTTCAACCAGTTGCCCTCGTTCTATGCGATGCCAATTGAAGATGCGTTGAACTTCATCCAGGATTTCTACGCAATTGTGCAGACTTTCCCCCTCGGTGACCTAAACGAGGATCAGTTGAAGATGCGTTGCTTCCCATATACCCTCAAGGATCATGCCAAGATGTGGATCATGTCTCTAGCACCAAATTCGTTGCGGACATGGGATGCAGTGTTTGCAAAGTTCATGGCCAAATGGTACCCCAACCAAAAGACTCAAGATATAAGATCTCAAATCGTCAATTTTAGTCAAATGGAAGGGGGGACATTTCATGAAGCTTGGGAGCGATTCAAGAGTTTGCAACTACAATGCCCACACCACAACTTCCGCGCAGAGCTACTCAATCAGTTTTTCTATGATGGTTTACATCAAAGCTTTCAATACATGGTGGATAATGTAGCTGGAGGAGATGTGGGAAGTCAAACAGCTGCTGACTGGACTACAATTTTTGAGAGTATGGCGGAGAATTCGCAGCAAAAGAGTTTGAGAGGCACAAGGAAGAAGATCAATGAGGTCACTCCAAGACACGATATGGTGAAGCAGCTGGCTGAATTGACAAGGCAAGTCAAGGCAATTCGAACTGCCGATGAGCAAGCTCGACGATTCATGGTGCAAGAAACATGTGGAGTATGTGGCAAATATGGGCGTGGAGCAAATATGTGCCCGAGGGTGGTGGATCCTAACTCGGAACCACAATTCGATCCTTACTCCAACATATTTAATCCAGGCTATCGGTATCATCCGAACTTATCTTGGAAGCAAAATCAATCGAGTCAGCCACAACAGCCCATTGCACCATCGGCGAACCCACTAGTCGAAGACACTTTGAACAGGTTCATCCAAGTAAGTCATCAATGGTTCGAGTCAGTTGAATGTTCAATCAAAAGAATCGAGACTCAAGTGGGGCAGATAGCGGGCACAGTTGGAGAATTGATGCAGCATGTCCAAAAAGGGAAGTTGCCTAGTCAACCGGAGCAGGTTCAAGCAATCACAGTTCTCACCAAGGACAAAGAACGTGAAAGTAGAATTGTAGTGATCGACATTGGGGATGAAGAGGAGCAACATTCAATGAAAAAGGAGAAGGAGATGAAACGGAGGATGGCGATGCATGAGATTTTATCAATTCCTTTTCCCACAAGAAGATGGCCAATAATAGAGCTCACAGTGTCGGAACTTATCAACTTGGTTGTTAAGAAGAATGAAGAGAAAACCAAGGGTGAAGGTCAAAAGAAGGATTTGAAGGTTGAAGCCATTGAAGAACAACCTCAGTTGCCACCTAAGAAGCAAGATCCAGGTTCTTTTAATGGTGACATTACTATTAATAATCACGAGATTTCTGATTAACACATATTTTATGTGCATGTTGAGTGTGTTTTGAATATATTAGAAGCTCAATTTGTGTGTTTAAATGTTAGAATACCTAGGGTTTTTCAACTTATAGCATAGTATATATTCTTCTCGTTTTCTTTCGGTTTTCGATCTATTTTTGTAGGAATTGAAGAGTATTAAAGTATCTAAAGATCGGAAGCCGGAAACGAGGAAGAATCGAGCTTCAAGAGGTGGAAGTAGAAGGTCAAAAGCCAGTTTGAAGGAAGGAAATCAAGAATCGAAGAAAGAACTAAAGAAAGAATCGAATGAGAAAAGAGTTGACCGGGAGAAGGAGAGCCGGCGACCCAGGCGGCGACTGGCTAGGCCACCGACGGGATGGCTGGAAGGTTGCAAGTTTGGCGACCCAGGCGGCGACCGGCCAGGGCGCCGCCGTCCCTTCATTCCTTTATTATTTGACTGAGTTGGTCAAACCAACTCGGTCCAACTCGACCCAAAACTCACTTTTTATGTACTTAACCCCAAAATCTTTCTCAATTGGGGATCTTATGCTAGAATATTCATCTTAGAATCCTAGAAACATTTCTCTCTTTCGATTTTGGTATTATCATCAATTGTTGAGGATTTATGTTGAAGATTTGAAGATCCTTCCACCATTCTCTTCCTTATTGAATTCTCTATTTTTTTATTATGGTTTTATGCATTTTCTATGGTTCATTTTCCTTAATCATGTCTAGCTAATCTCTTTTGTGATTCCAATTATATGTAGATTAGGTATAAGTGATGGGATTAGGCTTGATCTATGAATTTACCTTCTAATTTCATGTTCATTTCTCTTGGGGCTATGTTTTATTATGTAATTGTAATTGATCACCATAGTTACATACCGAGTGTTTGATCTAAAGCTTAGGAGGCTTAGATTAGATACTAGGATCAAGAGGTTTGCATGCTAGAGAATAGTAGGGCTAAAGAACTCCATAATCCATTGGGAGTTAATGAATTGCTTGATATCTTAGTAGCAGTTAAGCTTTTGATTAATCTACTTGATTTCATTGCAATTAGAATTGGGTGAATCATACTTAGGAGGTTTCCCACATGAAATTGGATTAAAATAGCTAATTCTAGTTAGAGTGTTACATCCCTATCACTTAGACCTAATTGAAGTATAATTGGAGTCACTTTCATACCATATTGAGTTTATACCTTTTGATTACTTGTTGCTTGTTTAGTTGAATTTCAATATTGTTCATTACTTCCCATTGTTATTAGTTAATCAAAGAAAAAAAATACAAAAACAAGCTAGTTGGTAGCTTGGATAGTGATAGAGATAGCTAGGTTACTACTTGAATCTCTTACGTCCTAACACTCACTGTGGATTCAATTTGATACTTATCAATTATTATTGCATCTCCCTCAACCTCAAAGGACGGGCGATCAATTTTTGGCGCTATTGCCGGGGAATGTTTAGTTTGAGTTTCAATAGTCGATTTAGTTATTGAGTTACTAATTCAAGCATTGTTTTTCTTTTAATTTTTGTTTTGTAGGTTTATGCACACAAGATCTAAGGGACTACTTGTTCAACCTTTGATCTTGAACTTTGAAAGGAGACATAGAAGAAGGAATTCTATTGAAGAGCAAGATATGGCTAACAATCACGAGATTGAGGCTCTTAGGAAGCAATTGGAGGATATGCAAGCTTGGAAAGAGGAGCAAGAAAGAAGGGCTCAAGAGGATCAACAACCTCCACTCAACCAACTGTTCGAATCTCCTATGGATCAATTTCAAGGAGGGGCATGGGGACCTCGTGTCAACGCAAACAACTTTGAGATAAGGACCGGTCTCATCCAAATGGTCCAATCCGAGCAATTTGGTGGGAGGCCAAACGAGGGTCCTAATGCACACTTGAGCATGTTTCTGGATATTTGTGATACGGTGAAACACAATGGAGTGCCGGAGGATGCTATAAGTATGAAGCTCTTCAACTTTTCTCTAAGGGATCGTGCAAAGGAGTGGTTCAAAAACCTTGACAAGAGCGAGATCACCACATGGGAAAAGTTATGCAAAGCTTTTCTAGCCAAGTATTTCCCTCCTTCAAAGGCTCAAAAACTCATCTCGGAAATTTCTCACTTTTCCCAACATATTGATGAGATACTATTTGAAGCTTGGGTGAGATATAGGGACTTGCTACGTAAGTGCCCTCAACACGGTTTTAGTGAAGCACAACAAATAGTCAACTTCTATAGTGGACTCTCTCCACACATGAGGAGCATAGTTGATGCTATATCCGGGGGTTGCCTAGTGAATCGGAATGCAAAGGAAGCGCTACTGATCATAGAAGAGATGGTGGCCAATAGTTATCAATGGCCATTGGAGAGAGGTCCTACGAAGAAGGTGAATTCTATACTTGAAGATGCAAGGATTGATGAGTTGGCTACACAATACACCCTTCTCAAGAAGGAATTTGAAGAAGAGAGAAGATCGAAAAGAGATGTTCAAGTGGTTCAAGCCCAAGAGAATGATGAATACAATGGGAATGAAAATGTGAGCTTTGTGAACCAAAGACCCTATGAAAATTTCAACAAGCCAAATTTTCAAGGAGCTCAAGAAGGATTCCAAGGGAACTATCAAGGGAGATTTCAAGGGAAGCCATAAGGAAGTAATTCCTATGGTCATCAAGGAGGCTATCAAGCCTACAATCCTAACAACCAGACTCATCCCAACCTCTCCTACAAAAATCCCAACAATGCTTAATTTCCACCTCCCGGATTCTCCGTGTCTCAAGGAGTTATTGAAGAGCCAAAGAAGAATTCTCCATCAATGGAGCAAATGATGCAAAAAATATTGGCTAATCAAGCTCAAATGTCTTCTCAACAAGGCACATTCATTACTCAAACCGGGCAAAAGGTGAGTGCCTTGGAAAATTCTCTCACCTCTTTGACAAAGCAAGTCAAGATGATGGAGGGCCAAATAAGTCAAATGGCTAACCAAGTCACCACTTAACAAACACCGGGCAAGTTTCCAAGTAATACGGAGGTGAATCCTAAGGGATGCAATGCTATCACATTGAGGAGTGGAAGAACCTATGAGAATGAAACTACATCCAAAAGTGAAGAGGAGGAAGTTCTTATGGAAGACATTCCCTATGAAGAGCCTCTTATCAATGATGAGGAATCAAGGAAAGAAGTCCAAAAAGAGGCTCCAAAGGAAGTGTTGATTGAAGCTCCTCTTCCTACCAAGGATGTGATCACGAAGGTTCCATTTCCTCATCGTCTAGCCAAGCCTAAGGTGGATGAAAAGATGAAGAGGTTCTTAAACATTTTCAACAAGGTACAAATCAACATCCCCTTGCTTGATGCACTTAGAGATATGCCGAGCTATGTGAAGTTCTTAAAGGATGCCGTTGCTAACAAAAGAAAATTTGAATCATTTGAAACTATAAGTCTAACGGAAGAGGTTAGTGCGGTGATTCAAAGGAAAATGCCTTTTGAAGAAAAAGGATCCCGGGAGCTTTACTATAACATGTGTGATTGGTGGGCAAAGGTTTGGAAATGTCTTATGTGATCTTGGAGCTAGCATCAATTTGATGCCCTTGTCTATTTTTAGGAGATTGGATATTGGAGAGATCAAACCTACATCTATTTGTCTCCAAATGACCGATCGTTCTATTTCTTATGCTCAAGGAGTTGTTGAAGATGTGTTAGTGAAAGTTGAGGAGTTTATCTTCCCCACGGACTTTGTGATTTTGGATATGCCGGAGGACAAGGATATGTCCCTCATTCTTGGGCGTCCTTTTCTAGTAACCGGACGGGCTCTTATTGATGTACAAGACATGAATCTCACTTTTAGAGTGAATGAAGAGACCCTTACTCTTTCAATCTTTGATGTTATGAAGCGAGGATATGAACCAACCTATGAGGAATGAAATTCAATCACCACTTTGCCTACATCTATGGCAAAAGATCTCACGAAGGAAATCATCTCCAATTCTCTCTATTCTTATTCCGATTTGGACGAGGCTTGTGATGACTTATTGGAGTCAATTGCTTATTTGGAAGCAAATCAAGGATCATTGAAGGATGAAGTACATTACCTTGATATCAACCAACCGGGAGAGAGTGGGAGTTCAATGAAGGTATAATCTTCTTCAAGCACTTCTCAAGAGTTAAAACCTCTCCCCGATCACTTAAGGTACGCCTTCCTTAGTAATAATGACTCTTTTCCCGTTATTGTGTCACAACACTTGTCAGAGTCTGAATTGGACAAGTTGTTGCGAGTTCTTAGAGAATTTAAAGATGTTATTGGTTGGTCTATTGATGATATCAAGGGTATTTGTCCATCTATATGCATGCATCGGATATTATTGGAAGATGATTGTCATCCTAAGGTTCAACCTCAGAGGAGGTTAAACCCGGTCTTGCAAGAGGTTGTGAGAAAAGAGATTTTAAAGTTGTTAGATACGGGAATGATTTATGCCATATCAGACAGTGAATGGGTGAGTCCTACCCAAGTGGTTCCGAAGAAAGGGGGATGATTGTGGTCAAGAATGAGAATGATGAGGTTATAGCTACAAGGGTTGCTACCAGATATCGAGTTTGCATTGATTATAGGGCTTTGAATGCGGCAACAAGGAAGGACCATTTTTTATTACCCTTTATAGATCAAATGTTGGATCGTTTGACAGGTTATGAATACTATTGCTTTCTTTATGGGTATTCGGATTACAATCAAATTGTTATAGCCCCAGAGGACCAACACAAGACGGCCTTCACATGCCCTTGCGGAGTATTTGCTTATCGAAGAATGCCATTTGGTTTGTGCAATGCTCCGACTACTTTTCAAAGGTGCATGATGTCTATCTTTGGAGGTTTGATCGAGAATATTATGGAAGTGTTCATGGATAGCTTCTCGGTTTTTGGGAAGAGCTTTGACTCTTGTTTGGATAATCTCACGAAGGTGTTGCAAAGGTGCAAGGACACTTCTCTTGTCTTAAATTGGGAGAAGTGTCACTTCATGGTTAGAGATGGAATTGCGCTTGGGCACAAGGTTTCTAGAGATGGTTTGGAAGTTGATAGAGCCAAGATTGTTGCCATAGAGAAGCTTCCATCCCCAACAAATGTGAAATCAATCCGAAGCTTCCTTGGTCATGCGGGGTTCTATAGAAGATTCATTGAAGGTTTTTCGAAGATTACAAAGTCACTTTGTTATCTCTTGCAAAAAGATGTGAAGTTTGTTTTTGATGAAGAATGCTTGAAAACTATTTGAGGCATTGAAGAAAGCCCTCATCTCTACTCTTATTCTAATCAAGCCTAATTGGAGTGAGTCTTTCATTTTGAAGTGTGATGCTAGTGATTGGGCTTTAGGAGTGGTGTTGGGACAAATGAGAGATAATGTGTTCCGAGTCATTCATTATGCTAGTAGAACTTTGAATGGTGCTCAAAGGAACTACACAACAATGGAGAGGGAATTCTTGGCCATTGTTTTGCCTTTGACAAATTTCGGTCCTATCTTGTTGGGAATTATACCATTGTCTATTCGGATCATACGGCTATCCGACATCTCATGGCAAAGAAGGATGCAAAGCCTCGTTTGATTCGTTGGATTCTTCTTCTCCAAGAATTCGACATGGAGATTCATGATAGAAGAGATTGTGATAATGTGTTAGCCGATCACATGTCAAGGCTTGAAAAGCCGGTTGAAGGTGAAGACTTGAGATTGAGCATCAATGATTGTTTTCCGGATGAGAAGATTATGGTATTGAAGTGCAGAGATTCTTGGTTTGCCGAATTTGCTAATTACCTTGTGCTTCAAGAATTGCCACCAAATCTCTTGGATTATCAAAAGACCCAATTCATTCGAGATGTTAAGTTCTATTATTGGCAAGATCAATATCTATGGAGGAGGTGTGCCGATGGCCTTATTAGGAGATGTGCTATGGAGAGTGAGTGGTTCAAGATTATTGAAGATTGTCATGAGGGACCAAATGGGGGTCATTTTGGGGCTAATCGCAGGGCTTGGAAGGTATTTCAAAGTGGATTCTATTGGCCTTTGATTTTCAAAGATTGTCAAACCTTTGTGAAGAATTGTGATAGATGTCAAAGGATGAAGTGTCAAAGTTGAACTATTTGATGTTTGGAGGATAGATTTCATGGGACCATTTCCCAAATCTTATGGTTGTTCTTATATTCTTCTTGCTATTGAGTATGTTTCAAGATGGGTCAAAGCCATTCTAACTTTGACTAGAGATTCCAAGGTGGTGATCAAGTTTTTGAAGAAGAACATTTTAACTTGATTTGGAACTCTGAGGGCTTTGCTTAGCGATGGGGAGTCACATTTCAACAACAAATGGTTAGGAAGTTTGCTTACAAAGTATGGTGTTAAGCACAAGATTACTTCTCCATACCATTCTCAAGCTAATGGTCAAACGAACTTGCAAACCGGGAGATCAAGCAAATCTTGGAGAAGACAATCACTACCCGGAAGGATTAGGCTAATAAGCTTGATGATGCTTTGTGGGCTTATCGAACCGCCTACAAAACCCCCACTAGTATGTCCCCGTATCAACTTGTCTTTGGAAAGTCTTGTCACTTGCCTTTGGAGATTGAGCATAAGGCATTTTGAGCTATAAAAAGGATAAATTTTGAGTTTAAGGAGGCCGGATTTAGTAGGAAGAACCATCTTGTGGAGTTAGAGGAATGGAGAAACGAGGCCTATGAAAATTCTCGGATTTACAAGGAAAGAGCCAAGAAGTTTCATGATTTGGAGATTCGAAGCAAGGTTTTCATTCCGGGAGACGAGGTTCTTCTCTTTAACTCTCATCTTCATCTTTTCCCCAGAAAACTCCAATTAAGGTGGACCGGTCCTTATATTGTGAGTAAGAGTTTCAAGAATGGAACTTCTCAAGAATGATGGTTCTACTTTTGTTGTCAATGGTCCTCGACTCAAGCTCTATTTCAATTCCAAGAGGGTTAAGGAGGAGTCGACCATTCTTCTTATACCACACAGACGAAAAGGGTATGCGCAAACCAAATATTCCAATCATATTATTAAGAACCATATTTCTGCCTTTGCTGAGTGTAAGCATGCTTTACGAGAAACTTTATGATTAGCAAGCCAAAACAATGTGAATTTACATATTACTCTACAAAAACACCACATAAGCCAAAAAATGTAGTGCAGACTAAAAGTTCCAATCACATAAATAAAGAGCATTTTATCTTTTCCCTATTTAAGCATGCTTCACTCGAACGTAGCCACAGCCAGCAAGCAAAAAACAATGTAAATTATAGAGATTTACCACTATAAGGGAGTTGTAGGAGGTCGTAAGCTGGAAATCCGATTCCAATACCAAGCAAAGTGATCCCAACACTAAAGCCAGTTCCATAGCCAGCTCCAACGTAACCGACTACCTCATGGCCAAAGCCGGGGCCTCACCCTACGGCACAACCAATGCCTCTTCTTTTGGTGTAAACTGGAATTTCTTAAGGGAGTCTGGTATATAAAAACAAGTAACTCTAAGCACCCATGTAAAATTTGAAAAAGTGTGTCATCTCAAAAACTTAGTCACTAGTGTAGCATACTAAGTATTTTTCATATTTAATTGATCACAAAATTTATATTGAACCATATGGAATGACTATCAGATACAAATATAGTCTATCTTAGATTTACATGCGAGTGTATAGATATATATACTTTATGATGCATAAAAGTTCAAGTTCCTCAGAAACTGAACAAGATATGATATAGAACAGAACATGGTACAAACCTGAGATACTTATCAAAAGTCGACTAAATCTGCTGGAGGTATAATCTCTGAGGGCAACACGGGCATGCTGAATAAACATAGTTACTAGCTAATCAGCCATAGTATAATACAAATGAAAATGAAATGGAGATATATAGCTATAATAGCTAATGATTTGCATTTAAAACCACAGAAATGTATAAGCTGAATTTAAAACATACCACTGCGATGCAACATTCACAATTAACAGGACTTTCCCTTTGTAAACGCTCAAATCAACATCATTCCCCTTGGCATCCTGCACAATTAAAAAATCCCAGAATGTAATAACAATAGACATAATAGAAAATCTCATTACAAACTATAGTAACGATAGAAAATCCATTATAGATAGCATGCTATCTAGGAAATGGTACAGAGCACTTAAAAGTATCTGCATCAGAAAGGCCTCTGTTCTAATGGTTTTCATTTAACTCGAAAGTCGAAAGGCAAGAGTTAACAATTAAAACCCGACTCAGTACATTGCAACTTATCATAATTGCCAGAAACTTTTTCAAAAGCTCCTTTCAGAAGCTTCTTTTTCTTGGAAGACTCGAGAAAAAGCTCAACGACGATTTTGAGTCCACGATGTTAACAAACATGGGCTTCTGGTTTCCTATGGTTATAAAACCTTAGATGATGAAACAACACGGCATCACCTAATGTGCAATTTTAAATGTATCCTGATCCTATCTTCTCTACATGAAAGTCTATTTTTTTTCCAATGCATATCAAATTAACATTCAAGAAACACAATACGCAGATTCTGCAACACAATATTTAAGACAATATACAGAAGCTAGAGATAAGAAAAAGCTTGAATCAGGGCTTACTTCAGCTTTGCAGTTGGAATGACAGGAACAAGAAATTTTCCGAATGGTGAGTCGAATACTCTGAAGTTCGCAGTGCAATTATCTTACTGCGCTTGGGCAACTGCGAAATTCCTCGCTTGTTGAATCCTTAGACCCACATTCGCATTCTGAGTTTCATGAACTTGATGCATCCATTTACAATATAAGCTATCCAAAACTAAGATTTCCACAAATAATAAATGAATAATGAATATATTCCGGCGACGACCCCTTTCGACGGCGCCGGTGGAGGTTGTGCCCTAATTTCTAAACCAAAATTCCCAATACAGCGACTCAATTTAGATTATTTATGAAACGAAAATATCAAGAAGCCCTAATAACAGACAAATTCCTGCCGTTGCTGCTCCTCGCCGTCGACTCCCTTCGTCGATGCTTTGCTTGTTTTATAGAAGACTACTCTCTTCTGTTTCAGCGCGAAATGAATTGAAGGAGAACGGGGAATTTTGGTGGGTTTATTTCCTTATTCAAATATAGAATTTTTTATTTTTTTTAATTTAAAAAAAATTTGGATTTTAATTTAACATTTTTTAATTCTTTAAATATATAAATAACGGTTTTATTTCTATATACATAACGGTTATACAAGAACTGTTATCTATTTATAGTGTAACACCAACATAGATAACGGTTTTACTTAGAACCATTATGTATACTAAAATAACGCTCATACATAACGGTTGCCTTAAAAAACTGTTATCTATGTAGTTATCTATGTAGAAATTTCTAGTAGTGCATGAACTTTGTTCTCCATGATTTTACAAGTTCAACCTCATCAAACAGATCCTCCAAGCGTCGAAGACCCATATTCCCAAGAATGGATGCCTCTTCCTCTATCAACCCTTTATCACCTCTTTTGTTTACTAATTTGCAAACTTTGAAGTAGCTTTCTCCACGTGCACGCACATATGCGAGAAAGCTGGTAAGGAGATTGAAAAGCGTGGGAGGTATGTCAACACCTCCAAAGTGTTTACTGAGTTCCTCCTTCGCAAATATGAGATCGTGATTGTTGACATCACTCTCAACATTTGAGTCCTTGGTGGGATGCGCTTTGGGTGTTGGTGGTGGATCAGCCTGAAAATGTTCATCGACTTCCATCGATGGACTGTTGACTTCTTCAACATTGGAGTCGAGAGCACCAATCTTTTGAGCGTCCTGATGGGGCACTTCAATTTCTTTTGTCGCGGCTCTGGCACCGGCATCTAGATCTGCACTGAGGCTTTTCTCAAATTCTAAAGCACTTGATGAAGAGGCACTTTCTTCATCAAGTAGTTGTTTCTTTCCACCCTGCTTTCCCTTCTTCTGAATGTGGTTTGTTTGGTTTGCTTTGGTGCTTTCCTTGTCTTCTTTTTCCTTGTCTGCCGCTCTGAAATTTCTTTGAGGATAGCCTTCTCCTCGAGAATGTAATCAATCTTAATTGGTTTCAGTGGCATTTCGCCTTGTATATCTCCATCGAGTGCTTTGGAGAAAAGCACTCGATTATATGTGCTCTCCACTGGCCATTCTTTGTGTGCTGGCCAGGTGTGCTCTAGAAATAGGGAGACCTTCATCCTAGATTTTAACTTTCCAATGAAAGTGAATTTCCCTTTATTCTCTCATTGTTTCTCTTCCTTCACATCCTTCTTTGCTTCCAAGAGCTGGTTAATGAACCAGCCTTTCCAGTTGCATACTTTCAAGTTTAGTGCTCCGTTGCAGAGCGTTGCCATAAGATGGATTTTATGTTCCGTCAGCTTCGACCATCCACCCGTGTGACAAATGAGGCATTTTAGTCACTATGTTTGGCGAGGTGATTGTATGGTGGTCGAAGGGCACTTACTTTCATCTGATTCTTGTCGTAGATTTCCTGTGGGTTGGAAGAAAATCTACGGAATTCTTTCTGGATGTCCTTGTCTCCGGCCGATTCGGGATTATCACCGTGATTATAGAGGCAGATAACATCGTTGAATAGATTGTCGAATTCAAGATCGTCTATCTTCACAAGATATGAGCTCGTGCTCACCGGTCTTGCGAAGACCGATCTTGGTCTTTAGGGTTTCCTCGTTAAGATTAAGGAAAAACTTAACAACTCCTTCTGGGTAGATGCTTGTTGGGTGCTGGAAAAGTAGTTTATCCAACCCAGAATTTACAATGGCCTTTTTGATGATTCCGCCATTAGCCAAGAGTTTTTCAGTTGAGATGAGCCTCAATAAAGACATATTTAGGGAATTGGCTACGAGCAACAGTCATAATTCTGGCATTCATCATCACAAGGGTATGAATATTTTGGGGATTCTGGAAATTAGAGGTCTGAGTTAGAGAGAGCTCTAGATTTGCAGAAATGGAGGAGATGAATAATGAGAGAGAAGAGGTTATCGGGCATCTATATATATGTGAAGGTGTAAATTTAAGGTTTAGTGGGGTTAGTGGGTTCACGTGGCTCATTGAGTGGTTGGATATCATTTCCACTTTTTCAATTAATGGTGAGATCGTGCATGAAGTGACTTTTTATTCGTGCGGTTGAGATCAATATAATTTAAAACAGTGAAGGGCCAGGATTAAGGGACTTCGAGTCCTGTACTTGCAGCAGACTTTATATTAAATGCCCAGATTTCATACGTAAGATATACTTGAGTGATATCTTACTTGGTAAGATAAATATTCAAGTCTAAGGAATAATAAATTAATAAATAATTAATTTTGAAATAATTCGACATGTTACTGATTTGCACACTTTGGAATTTAGATGAGAGCGTCTGTAATAGTTTTATCAATATTTTCAGAGAGTCTCACAGAGTTCTCGAAGGACGCTTTATCTTGACTCACTTACTTTTATTTAAAGACATGAAAGGACTTACTAATCAGTCAATATTGTAATTAACTGATACCACATTTTGACATCCACACTCTCAACCGTTAAAGTGTTAGATTAGGGAGACTTGCAGTCACGCTTAGATAACGTGAGGGGTGTCTCTCCTTATCTAAGCGCTTTCTCTTCAAGTTAGTATGCTTCCCCCTTAATAGAATATCTGACAATCTATTAAGAGCGTCTATTCTATCAGAGAGCCTATTTACTTGTTTTTCTCTAATTAAAGAGAGATAGATGGAAGTACATAGATCCCTTTTTCCTTACTAGGGCAAGTCTCTCTTATATTCACAACTTGGAATTTTTGTGAGATTACAAAATCCGTTTAAGATCCATTTAGGGATGAGTTTCCTTATAGTTTTCAAATAAAAATTGTGAGTTACCTCAATCCTTACTAGGGATATGCCTCTTGGGGAAGAGATTCACAATATTCATGAAATGACTATAGTTTCACTCTCCTTACTAGTGCAAGCCATCTCACTTTTCCAAGAAGTGAAATTTTGTGAGTAGAGTCATGCCTTTTTAGGGTAGGTTATTTACTGTTTCCATAGCGATTAAGGCTTTCACAATATGAAGTGGTGAGAGTCTTTCGCGTGATCTTTACTTCTTGCTCCAAGTCCACCATGAAAGTTTGTGAAAGTTGAGTGAACCTGCCTCAAGAGTAACTCTGCGCATCTCCCCATCTTACAAATATGCTTTGTGACTCTGATGTAGGTCATGCTCAACACTTTCATGTTTCTTCAGCATCGGAGAAGGAGGTAGAAGGGTTGGGAATGGAGTCGCGGTTGTGCAAACTCTAATAGGCTTGATCTATGAATTTACCTTTTAATTTCATGTTCATTTCTCTTGGGGCTATGTTTTATTATGTAATTGTGATTGATCACCATAGTTGCATATCAAGTGTTTGATCTAATGCTTAGGAGGCTTAGATTAGATGCTAGGATCAAGAGATTTGCATACTAGAGAATAGTATGGCTAAAGAACTCCATAAACTATTGGGAGTTAATGAATTTCTTGATATCTTAGTAGGAGTTAAGCCTTTCATTAATCTACTTGGCTTCATTGCAATGAGAATTGAGTGAACCATACTTAGGAGATTTCCCATATGAAATTGGATTAAAATGGCTAATTCTAGTTAGAGTGTTACATCACTATCACTTAGACCTAGTTGAAGTATAATTGGAGTCACTTTCATTTCCTATTGAATTTATATCATTTGATACTTGTTGCTTGTTTAATTAAGTCTTAAGTTTGGTAATTACTTTCCTTTTGTTACTAGTTAATCAAAAACCCAAAAACATGTTAGTTGGTAGCTTGGATAGTAGTTAGATAACTAGGTAATTACTTGAAATTCATACGCCATTGCATTCCCTGTGGATTCGACTCGATTATACTCAATCAATTATCATTGCATCCTCTCACCTTCAAAAGTGAGAGCGATCAATTTTTGGCACCGTTGCTGGGGAATGTTTAGTTTGAGTTTCAATAGTCGATTTGGTTATTGAGTTACTAATTCAAGCATTGTTTTTCTTTTAATTTTTGTTTTGTAGGTTTATGCACACAAGGTCTAAGGGAAGACTTGTTCAACCTTTGATTTTGAACTTTGAAAGAAGGCATAGAAGAAGGAATTCTATTGAAGAACAAGAGATGGGAGCTAACTTACCGAATATGGAAGCTCTAATGAAGGAGTTTGAAGATATGAGGGCAAGGCTTGATGAGCATGAACGAAGAGCAAATGAGGAGCATCTACCTCCATTAAACCAAATGATTGAGGCGCCGGTCCAACAATTTCAAGGAGGAGCATGGGGACCTCGAGTCAATGCTAATAATTTTGAGATAAGGACCGGCCTTATCCAAATGGTCCAATCCGAGCAATTTGGGGGAAGGCCAAATGAGGATCCTAATGCACACTTGAGCACATTCTTGGAGATTTGTGATACGGTGAAACACAATGGAGTGCCGGAGGATGCTATAAGGATGAAGCTCTTCAACTTTTCCTTGAGGGATCGTGCAAAGGAGTGGTTCAAAAACCTTGACAAGAGCGAGATCACCACATGGGAAAAGTTATGCAAAGCTTTTCTAGCCAAGTACTTCCCTCCTTCAAAGGCTCAAAAACTCATCTCGGAAATTTCTTACTTTTCCCAACATATTGATGAGACACTATTTGAAGCTTGGGAGAGGTATAGGGACTTGCTACGGAAGTGCCCTCAACACGGTTTTAGTGAAGCTCAACAAAGTAGTCAACTTCTATAGTGGACTCTGTCCACACACGAGGAGCATAGTTGATGCTACATCCGGGGGTTGCCTAGTGAACCGGAATGCAAAGGAAGCCCTACGGATCATAGAAGAGATGGCAGCCAATAGTTATCAATGGCCATTGGAGAGAGGTCCTACGAAGAAGGTGAATTCTATACTTGAAGATGCAAGGATTGATGAGTTGGCTACACAATAAACCTTTCTCAAAAAGGAATTTGAAGAAGAGAGAAGATCGAAAAGAGATGTTTAAGTGGTTTAAGCCCAAGAGAATGATGAATACAATGGGAATGAAGTTGTGAGCTTTGTGAACCAAAGACCCTATGGAAATTTCAACAAGCCAAATTTTCAAGGAGCTCAAGGAGGATTCCAAGGGAACTATCAAGGGGGATTTCAAGGTAATTCCTATGGTCATCAAGGAGGCTATCAAGCCTACAATCCCAATAACCAAACTCATCCCAACCTCTCCTACGGAAATCCTAACAATGATCAATTTCCACCTTCCGGATTCTCCATTTCTCTAGGAGTTATTGAAGAGCCAAAGAAGAATTCTCCGTCAATGGAGCAAATGATGCAACATATGTTGGCAAATTAAGCTTAAATGTCTTCTCAACAAGGCACATTCATTACTCAAACCGGGCAAAACGTGAGTGCCTTGGAAAATATTCTCACTTCCTTGACAAAACAAGTGAAGATGATGGAATGTCAAATAAATCTAATAGCCAATCAAGCTACCACTCAACACACACCGGGCAAGTTTCCAAGCAACACGGAGATGAATCCTGAAGCATGCAATGCTATCACATTGAGGAGTGGAAGGGCTTATGAGAATCAAGCTATATCCGGAAGTAAAGAAGATGAAGTTCTTGTGGAAGATATACCCTATGAAGAGCCTTCAACTAATGATGAAGAATCAAGGAAAGAAGTGCAAAAAGAGGTTCCAAAGGAAATACTAGGAGAAGCTCCTCTTCCCACCAAGGATGTAATCACAAAAGCTCCATTCCCTCATCGTCTAGCCAAGCCTAAGGTGGATGATAAGATGAAGAGGTTCTTGGATATTTTCAACAAGGTACAAATCAACATACCTTTGCTTGATGCACTTCGAGATATGCCCGGATATGTGAAGTTCCTTAAGGATGCCATTGCTAACAAAAGAAAATTTGGATCATTTGAAACTATAAGTCTAACGGAAGAAGTTAGCGTGGTGATTCAAAAGAAGATGCCCTTAAAGCAAAAAGATCCGGGGAGTTTCACTATTGCTTATGTAGTTAGTGGGCAACGGTTTGGAAGAGTGTTGTGTGATCTTGGAG
The DNA here is from genome assembly GCA_001642375.2 of Mentha longifolia. Taxonomy (NCBI): domain Eukaryota; kingdom Viridiplantae; phylum Streptophyta; class Magnoliopsida; order Lamiales; family Lamiaceae; genus Mentha; species Mentha longifolia. Next base: position 32,829,791 of record CM038112.1, read on the forward strand.
CAAGCATCAACTTGATACCCTTGTCTATTTTTAGGAGATTGGACATTGGAGAGATCAAGCCTACGTCTATTTGTCTCCAAATGGCCGATCGTTCTATTTCTTATACTCAAGGAGTTGTTGAAGATGTGTTAGTGAAAGTTGAGGAGTTTATCTTCCCCGTAGACTTTGTGATTTTGGATATGCCGGAGGACAAGGATATGCCTCTTATTGATGTGCAAGACGGGAATCTCACTTTTAGAGTGAATGAAGAGACCCTCAGTCTTTCAATCTTTGATGCTATGAAGCGAGGAGATGAACCAACCTATGAGGAATGCAATTCAATCACACTTTGCCTACATCTACGGCAAAAGATCTTACGGAGGAAATCATCTCCAATTTTCTCTATTCTTATTCCGATTTGGATGAGGCTTGTGATGACTTATTGGAGTCAATTGCTTATTTGGAAGCAAATCAAGGATCATTGAAGGATGAAATACATTACCTTGATATCAACCAACCGGGAGAGAGTGGGAGTTCAATGAAGGTGGAATTTTCTTCAAGCACTTCTCAAGAGTTGAAACCTCTCCCCGATCACCTAAGGTACGCCTTTCTTGGTGATAATGACTCTTTTCCCGTTATAGTGTCACAACACTTGTCAGAGTCCAAATTGGACAAGTTGTTGAGAGTCCTTAGGGAGTTTAAAGATGTTATTGGTTGGTTTATTGATGATATCAGTTTGTCTATCTATTTGCATGCATTGTATATTATTAGAAGATGACTGACGTCCTAAGGTTCAACCTTAAAGGAGGTTGAATCCGGTCTTGCAAGAGGTTGTGAGATAAGAGGTATTAAAGTTGCTAGATGCGGGTGAGTCCTACTCAAGTAGTTTCAAAGAAAGGGGGGATGACCATGGTCAAGAATGAGAATGATGAGGTAATAGCTACAAGGGTTGCCATTGGTTATCGAGTTTGCATTGATTATAGGGCTTTGAATTCAGCTACAAGAAAAGATCACTTCCCTCTACCCTGTATAGATCAAATGTTGAATCGTTTGATGGGCTATGAGTACTATTACTTTCTTGATGGGTATTCGGGGTACAACCAAATTGTCATAGCCCCGGAGGATCAACACAAGACGGCCTTCACATGCCCCTATGGAGTATTTGCTTATAGAAAGATGCCTTTTGGGTTGTGTAATGCTCCGGCCACTTTTCAAAGTTGCATGATGTCTATTTTTGGTGGTTTGATTGAGAACATTATGGAAGTATTCATGGATAACTTCTCAGTTTTTGGGAAGAGCCTTGATTCTTGTTTGGATAACCTCACAAAGATGTTGCAAAGGTGCAATGACACTTTTCTTGTCCTAAATTGGGAGAAGTGTCACTTCATGGTTAGAGATGGAATTGTGCTTTGGCACAAAGTTTCTAGAGATGGTTTGGAAGTTAATAGAGCCAAGATTGTTGTCATAGAGAAGCTTCCACCCCCAACAAATGTGAAATTAATCCGAAGCTTCCTTGGTCACGCGGGGTTCTATAGAAGATTCATTGAAGGTTTTTCAAAGATTACAAAATGACTTTGTAATCCCTTGTAAAAAGATGTGCAGTTTATTTCTTATGAAGAATGCTTGAAAGCGTTTGAGGCATTGAAGAAAGCCCTCATCTCTACTCATATTCTAATCAAGTCTAATTGGAGTTAGTCTTTCATTTTAAAGTGTGATGCAAGTGATTATGCTTTGGGAGTTGTCGTGGGGCAAATGAGAGACAATGTGTTCCGAGTTATTCATTATGCTAGTAAAATATTGGATGGAGCTCAAAGGAACTACACAACAACAGAGAGGGAATTCTTGGCCATTGTTTTTGCTTTTGACAAATTTCGGTCCTATCTTGTTGGGAATCATACCATTGTCTATTCGGATCACACGGTTATCTGACATCTCATGGCGAAGAATGATAGAAAGCCTCATTTGATTCGTTGGATTCTTCTCCTCCAAGAATTCGACATGGAGATTCGTGATAGAAGAGGTTGTGATAATGTGTTAGCCGATCACATGTCAAGGCTTGAGAAACCGGTTGAAGGTGAAGACTTGAGATTGAGCATCAATGATTATTTTCCGGATGAGAAGATTATGGTATTGAAGTGCTAAGATTCTTGGTTTGCGGATTTTGCAAACTACATTGTTCTCCAAGAATTGCCTCCAAATCTCTCGGATTATCAAAAAGTCAAGTTTCTTCGAGATGTTAAGTTCTATTATTGGCAAGATCCCTATCTATGGAGGAGATGTGCCGATGGCTGTATTCGTAAATGTGTTATGGAGAGTGAGTGATTCAAGATTATTGGAGATTATCATGAGGGACCTAATGGGAGTCACTTTGGGGCTAATCGTACGGCTTGGAAGGTATTTCAAAGTGGATTCTATTGGCCTTCAATTTTTAGGGATTGCCAAACTTTTGTGAAGAAGTGTGATAGGTGTCAAAGGATGGGGAATATCACTAAGAGGGATGAGATGCCCCAAAACATCATGGTTGAGGTTGAGTTGTTTGATGTGTGGGGATAGATTTTATGTGACCATTCCCTAATTCTTGTGGTTTTTCCTATATCCTTCTTGCTATTGAGTATGTGTCACGATGGGTTGAAGCCATCCCTACTTCAACCAATGATTCCAAGGTGGTGATTAAATTTCTCAAGAAGAACATATTGACTCGGTTCGGGACTCCAAGAGCCTTGCTTAGTGATGGAGGATCTCACTTCAGTAATAAATGGTTGGGGAGCATACTTTCTAAGTATGGAGTGAAACATAAGGTTACTATACCTTATCATCCTGAAGTAAACGGTCAAACTAAGCTCGCAAATCGGAAAATCAAACAAATCTTGGAGAAAACAATCACCACTCGGAAAGATTGGGCAAAGAAACTTGATGATGCATTGTGGGCCTATAGAACCGCCTACAAAATCCCCATTGGTATGTCCCCGTATTAACTTGTCTTTGAAAAGTCTTGTCACTTGCCTTTGGAGATTGACCATAAGGCATTTTGGGCTATAAAGAGGATAAATTTTGAGTTTAAGGAGGCCGGATTTAGTAGGAAGAACCATCTTGTGGAGTTGGAGGAATGGAGAAACAAGGCCTATGAAGATTCTCGAATTTATAAGGAAAGAGCCAAGAAGTTTCATGATTTGGAGATTCGAAGCAAGGTTATCATTCCGGGAGACGAGGTTCTTCTCTTTAACTCTCATCTTCGTCTTTTCCCCGGAAAACTCCAATCAAGGTGGACCGGTCCTTATATTGTGAGTAAGAGTTTCAAGAATGGCACATTCGAACTTCTCAAGAATGATGGTTCTACTTTTGTTGTAAATGGTCATCGACTCAAGCTCTATTTCAATTCCAAGAAGGTTAAGGAGGAGTCGACCATTCTTCTTCATGATGTTTGATGTTGGAAGCAATGTCAAGCTAACGACGTTAAACAATGCGCTTGTTAAGAGGCACCTCAACACGTATCCTTTTTATTTTTCATTTTAGTTTAGTTTGAATTTTATTTTTGATTTTTGTTTCACTTTTCGTTTCTTTTCGAAAAAACTTAAAAAAAATAGAAAATTAAAAAATATAAAAATTAAAACATATTTAGGGGGTCTCAATAGAGGGTCGGGAGTCAGCCCCTCTCGTTGGAAGGGCCAAAAAATGGCCCAAAATCGAGTCGGAAGAAACCGGAGGCCTGCCGGCGGTCTGCCAGACCGCCGTGAGGGAGCCACAGGTCGCCGCCAACTTCAGAGATTTCGGCGGTCTGCCAGACCGCCGGCGACCTCCCAAACCGCCGGTCACCCTTATCTCTCCCCCTATTTCTATTTTGTTTGTTTGAACCTCCATTTCTTTATTTCTTCCACTTTTCAACTTAAATATGGAAGAACATAGCTCATTTTCTCTCCAATTCTTAAATTTTCATCCTTCAATTACTCTCAATTCCCTTTGATTCAAGTTTAGTCCTTCCATAGGTCCATTACACATCCCAAAACTTGCATTTTGAACCAAGAAAATCAATTTTTTCACTACTTTTTCACAAAAAACGAAAATTTATTTTTATTTTGAAAGAGATGAATTTCTTCAAGTTTCTTCAAGATAATGAGGTAATGAGTTCTATATCCTTGCTTTTATGTGTTTTTACTGTATTTATATGAATTGGTATGTATGTTTTTGCTTATCAAATTCATGAAAATGGGTAGAAATTCATGCTAGGATTTTGCTTGAATCTTAGAAATTCTTGAATAAAGAATGTGGATTTGGTCATGAATTGGATAGCATTAATTCTTCTCTTTAGGATTTATGCTACATCAAGTCTTGAAATTTGCATTCTTTGATGAACCATGTCTCTTTTGCACTTGAGCATACTTGGAATGAATTTGGAATATTTTTGATTTCTTGATGAATAAATGAATGCATATGCTTGATTCTTAGATAGGAAATTCATTTCTTGAATGTTTCATTGCTTGAAGAGGTTATGATTTCATAGATTCTTGAGTTTGAAATATAAGGATTCATGGTTTAAGTCTTTTGAGTTGAATTTCAATATGCATTTGAATTTATTTTCACTTGGATACGCATGAATGAATTGAGATGAATTTTTCTTGGGCTTATGGGGCTTTAATGATGAAGTGTTTGTTTTGATTTGAAAATGCACTCCTTGAATGCATGAATCCAATATGGGGGGTAATGGCTAGACGAAATGTGAGTGTTTAAGTGAAAATCCTTTGATTAATTTCTTGAATCTTACTTTGGATTTTTCACTTGGTGTAGGGATAAAGGAGCTAAAGGAAAAGGGCCTTCTAAGGCACCCTCTAAAGCATTGGTAAGTTACTCCAACAAGAGGCGAAAAGATGGTTCCTCTTCATCTCAACCTTCGGAAACCACTTCAAGAACAATGGATCCGAAAGTCCCGGAAACTCATAACTTACATTTGAACACTCATGAAGAAAGGGCAGCCTTTGCTACTCTAGTTACCAAAGGAATTGAAGAGACAAGATTTCTATCTCGTGAGGTGTTGGAGGAATTAGGGCTTTATGAAAACATGAAAGCTCTTTTTGACAATATTGGATGGGGAAATGTTTTTGATGATAATATTCAAGACCGAAGGATATATTCGAAGGTTGTCCTTGAGATGTTAAGTACATTGGACACCTCTCATATGTATGTCATGAGGAGTATTGAGTTTCAATTATTTGGAACCAAGCATATGATGACTTATGAGGAAATCGATAATGCCTTTGGTGTGCCACATGGAGGAGATCAACTCGTTGATAGAGTGTTCGATGTAAAGGACATTTGGAAGAAGCTCGTGCCAAATTCTGAAGAGGGGTATATATTCGGGTATTCCAAGTCAAATGAAGTAAGGAATCCGGTGCTTAGGATGGTATTGAAGATCTTATCCCACACCATCATGGCAAGAAGAGAGAACACTTCGGTGAGGAATGATGATTTTTTTATCCTTCATGCTATGCTCACCGGGAAGAGAATAAGTTTTTGTGATTTATTTCTTCCTCAATTGAAGAAGCACGCTCGAGGTGAAGTAGGAAAGATAAATATTTGAGGCATGCTTACTCCAATTGCAAGGAAGATAAGAGGAAACATTGGTGGCTATCCTCCAATGGGAGGTGATTTTCTCTTTGATTTTGTCAAGCTCCGGTACTTACTTTTCCTCAATTCGAGTACCCCTCCTTACTACTTCCGAATCAATAGCAAGGAATTGTACCCTTCACCCAATTCTATGAGCATACTAGTTACAAATTTCAATGAAAGGGTAAATTGGTATTTGCACACTCCCTTACATAAGATGATCATGAGAGTTCGAATGTTCAAGCAAGGTGAGGGAGATGAGCATGCTCTTGGTGAGATAGGCCGGGATGATTTTGAAAGAGGACACCGGGGGGGATGAAGAGGAAGGAATGGAAGATAATGATGATGAGTCTAGAAGGGATGATCAAGGTCCGAGTCATGCTTGCTACGATGAGAGGTTTGAGGCTCTCGAGAGTAGAATGGAAGGCATGCAGGATAGCTTCAAGGCTTTAGATGCCCAAGTAACGGTAATGAGGAGGGAGGTGACTTCGATGAGAGTCACACAACTTGAAGAATTTGAAAGGAGTGAGAGAATGGAGAAGCAAGCAACATCGATGATGGAGCTATTGGAAAGCTTCCGGGATTATCAAATTGCTGAAAGGGCGACTTGGCCCCGACCGCCATCATCATCATAGCTTAGAATGTTTGTAAGTGTGATTTAAATTCATTATTTATCTTTCCCTCCAAATTTATTTTAGAATTTATTTTCTAAAATAAGTTTAGGGGAGGGGGGTATGATAATGAATTTAAATTACTTTCATTTCATGTCTTGCTACTTTTCATTATGCTCTTGTCCTTAATTTTCCTTGCCTTTGTTTCTATTACTTGGGTTACTTGGTTTGAAAGAGTTACTTGGTGCTATATTTGAGGATTGATTGTGAAGGTTTGATTGGTGCTATTACTTGGGTTACTTGGTTAGAAAGAGTTACTTGGTGCTATTTGAGGATTGATTGTGAAGGTTTGATTGGTGTGCATTTGATTCTAGATGAGAAAGAAATTTGTTTGAAAGTTGGGTTTGCTTTGATTGTGGATGAAAATTGTTGGTTGTTGGAGAGGAAATTGTTTTGAGATGAGTTTGAATGGTGGATTTATTTGGAAGTTTTGTGGTCATTTGATGAGTTGTTTTGTGGTGTGTGAATTTGTTTGAAAGTGTGGTGCTTTGTTATGTTGCTTTTAGTGGATTTGTTGCATTTAGGGGATGAATAGGGATTGAATGAGTATTTTGTTGAGTCAAGTGGTTTGTGATGAGTTGGTGGTGTTGATGTGCAAAATTTTTGAAAAGGAAAAGTTTTTAAGTTGAATAATGAATGAATGCTTGCATGTGTGAATGTCAAAGAACGTGTTTAATCTCTCAAGTACTTTTGGGTGAGATGCCGATGATTGATGCTAAAATGGTGACATTTTTCTTGAAATTTCTCAAGTTTAAGTCAAACATGATTAGGGTTATTTCACTTGAATGGCTTGGAATGATGATCTTAAGTACTTAGACTCTAGGCAAAAAGCTTGTAAGGATTTTGAGCCTAAAACTATGCATAGTTAATATCTTTTCTTGAGAGCTTGATCTTGCATTGCATTTTCTTTACTAGAACTTGCCTTGATACTCATGTTAGAAGTGCTACATGTTTGCATAATTAGGAGATGATCTTAGGCCATCATTGAATAGCCCATTTTCCCTAAACACTAACCTATCTTTCATTACCATTGTCGTCCCATTTTGAGCCTTGAATAGAGCCTTTTCTTCTTGAACCGGATGATAGGGGGTGAAGGATGGTTAAGGGAACCTTGGTGAAATTTGAAAATTCATGAGAAATGTTGGGTGATGGTGAAAGGTCTTGAGATTGGTTTTGAGTTGAAAGAACACTCCTATAAGCTCAATGTTAGAAAAGAAAAGAATAAGAACAAAGTTCTTATTGAAAAAAAAAAAGAGTAGTAAGAACAAAGTTCTTACAAGAAAAAGAAAAGAATAAGAGCATAAAGGAATGTTTCTTTAGATGTTTGGTAGAAGCTTGGGTTCATTTGATAAAAAGGGGTTGGATAAGGTGGAAGGTGAAGAAATTCATACTTAGAGAGGTGAAGAAAAGAGGTGAAGGAGCTTAGATGAAAATTTAAGTCACTTGGCCTAAAAATTCCCCACCGTAACCAATGTCCCTACATTACAAGCTTAAGAAAGACCTTTTTGATCCTAATTTGTGCATGCATTGTAGTATTGGAAACTTGAGTTGATAGGCAAACTTATGGTTAAAGTGATGTATTGCATGATTCGATGAGTGCTTACATTTCCTATATATTGAGTGCTTGAGTGATACACACTTCTTGTGAGGTCTAGAGTTGAATGTGCTTAAGTGATTGAGTTCTAAGTTAGGATAGTTATTGATCTTATGAATGTTTGGCTTGACTTGAGAATTTCTTTGATTAAAATGGTTTTTGAAATGAAATGAGGCATCGAGGAACTCAAAATGCACATCCCATATGTGTTAAGTGTTTTGATTGTTCGTTTCATTATTCGGGACGAACAATGGCTTAAGTTTGGGGGAGTGATTAACACGTATTTTATGTGCATGTTGAGTGTGTTTTGCTTGTGTTTGAGTCTTGATTTATGTGCTTAAATGTTAGAAATGCTAGGGTTTCTTAACTTGTAGCATACTTTCTACTTTTCTCATTTTCTTTCGGTTTTCGGTCTATTTTTGTAAGAATTGGAAAGAGCATTCATGTGGCTAAGGATCGAAGGCCGGAAATAAGGAAGAATCGAGCTTAATTAGAGTGAAACTTGTGGTTAAAATGTGGAATTTCAAAGTTATAAAGTTAAAGTTTCACTAGTTTGATTTCATTTATGTTTTCCTCGTTCTCTCAAGTTTCTTTATGCTTTTTGCAGGAATAATGGAGAATTTACTTAGCCAAATTAATCATTCCATGAGGAAGAGGAGCTCGTTAGGAAGCCGTAGCAAAAAGCGGATCGAGAATCGGAGTTCGTACGAGAGAGAACGAGCGAAAATGGAGAAATTGCGCAAGAGACGAAGAGGGGCTCAGACCGGTCAAACAAGGAAGACCGGCGGCTGACCGGCGGTTTGCCAGACCGCCGGCCAAGCTGGCAGGTCGCCACCGGTGACAGAGAAGACGGTGGTCTGGACCGGCGGTCTGGCCGATTTTTCCTCACTTAAGGAGCGCGTTTGGCTCGCCCAAACTCATCCCAGTTCGTCCCGTTTCACCCCGATTCGACTCAAACTCGATTTTCTTTGTATTTAATCCCTAAATTCACCCCATTTAGGTATCTTTTCATACTTTAACATTCTTAGAACCCTAGAAATATTTCCCTCTTTCTACTTTGGTATTTTCATCAATTGTTGGAGATTTACTTTGAAGATTTGAAGATCCTTCTACTATTTTGTTCCTTATTGAATTATCTATCTTTTTATTATGGTTTTATGCATTTTTAATGATTTATTTTCCTTAATCATGTCTAGCTAGATCTCTTTGTGATTCCAATTATATGTAGATTAGAGATAAGTGATGGGATTAGGCTTGATCTATGAATTTACCTTCTAATTTCTTGTTCATTTCTCTTGGGGTTATGTTTTATTATGTAATTGTGATTGATCACCATAGTTGCATATCAAGTGTTTAATCTAATGCTTAGGAGGCTTAGATTAGATGCTAGGATCAAGAGATTTGCATACTAGAGAATAGTAGGGCTAAAGAACTCCATAAGCTATTGGGAGTTAATGAATTGCTTGATATCTTAGTAGGAGTTAAGCCTTTCATTAATCTACTTGGCTTCATTGCAATGAGAATTGAGTGAACCATACTTAGGAGATTTCCCACATGAAATTGGATTAAAATGGCTAATTCTAGTTATCACTTAGACCTAGTTGAAGTATAATTGGAGTCACTTTCATTTCCTATTGAATTTATATCATTTGATACTTGTTGCTTGTTTAATTAAGTCCTAAGTTTGTTAATTACTTTCCTTTTGTTACTAGTTAATCAAAAACCCAAAAACATGTTAGTTGGTAGCTTGGATAGTAGTTAGATAACTAGGTTACTACTTGAAATTCATACTGATGGAACTGCTGCTTGAAAGCATTCCCTTTTGCCACTAGATCTTCGAATTGGATGTGATAATTTAAATGCAACTAAATCATATAATCGAGTTTAGAATGTTATACATCAGATCTGTGCCGACGGAGTAATCTACAGGTCTAGATTACTGAGGTGTGATCCCTTTCCTCGAAGTTCTTTGACTGTGTGGGCGTCTAGGAACTTTGGAAACCGGAACTCTCCCTCTGTAGTAGTAGGCGCCGATTCTCAATTCTACAACCCTTTTTCTTTTGAGAATCTCCTCCTCCTTATTTATAAGAGGAGATGGCGCCCCTTTTCCTTGTCCACCAAGTCACGGGCTTTAATTAATTAAAGCCCGTTTTACTTTACTAAAGTAAAAACTTTTAGTATACCCATGTGTCTATCGGAAACTATATGGCATCACTGTATTTCACATTTTCTCCCACTTATACTGAAAGATTTTACCGTGGGAGGATCACTGAGACAATGCCCACCACGTGCTTCCGAGTGTGCCGCACTACTCAATTTAGTGAATGAACCGCCATATTGACATTCCTGTTTTAATGTTCCTTTATACATGCAATATCGCCTTATGGTTACATAAACCAATCGGTACTCCTATGTGTTTCCCAGTTTGACAAATCCGTAAATCTTGCTTCTGCACTTGAAAACTCATTGTGAGATTTCTTGCAAGATAGGATTACTACTACTTCACAAAGTAAAGTTTCCAACCATACAACTGCTTTAGTAGCTCCCACTACAATTTTAGCTTGTCATGAAAGAACTCTCATAAATATTTTACTGTCCCGAGATTCTCCAAGGTATGGTTCTCCTCTCTAAGTGAACACATAGATTTAAGGTCGATTACCTCATTTACCAACATACTCCCTGATTATCCGTGTTCATTAATGAACTATATTTGTTACCTTGCACGCAGCAATAGCAAATATCTGACACTTTTCCGATATAACTTATATCGATAACCTAGTCAGAACAGTAACCTACATAGAATACTTGAATTATGTATAATATCCTTATGGATATACCCTACATTATTCAAATTCTGCGTCTTAAACTGTCCGGATAACCACCATCATTATGTCTGATGATACTTTCACAATGTTGCCAAAGTTAATGATATTATCACATAATGTACAAGAAAACCACGCCTTTCATCTTTATTACCATGAGAACTGTAACATTTATTGACATGTTCCATGAAACTTGATTTTATGTATGTCATTCCATAAATGCTTCTATTATTCAAATTTCCGCAAGAGTTATCAAGCATTCGGAACAATGTGCTTAATTGATTCATATTTGTTCCAACATAACCGTTATATCCGAATATCACCACCCAAAAGCCACTGGCTTTAGACAGATATTGGATTATAACTTATGAGGTACAAAAAGTGTTAATATGAAATATAGAAAACTTTTTCTATATTTTCATATCAACTTTGTTTTTCCATTGTCATTGCCCTTTTTCATCATGAATCTAAATCCAACAATGAACCTCACAAATTAACATGGATCGTATCAATTACTTTAACCTTTTCATTTAAACTTTTACGTTTACTTGGTCGTTTCTTTCCTCATGTACATTTTCCAAGGAAACTAATTTCTTGATGTATATGAAAAACGATTCAGTGTTCTCTTTTGAAAAACACTCCACTGCAATAAAGATGACCTTGTGCAGAATACTTGTGACTACTCATTCTTGTACTTTTTGGCTTGTTGAAATTCCTTGAATGATTCCATCATTTTTGAACATTCGTTCGATAACGATCTTTTTCATCACCTTATCCTTTTAATCTTTCATTGAAACTTTTACTAATCCAACTTATCACTAATCTTAATTCAACTAATTTGCACTACGATACATGCAAATATCCCTTATATCCAACTTGAGCTTAAAATCGGCCATCATGCCAATTCATACTCAAATTGTAAGGTAGAATTATAGATACTTGACATAGTTTAGTAATGTTTCAAATAAAGATGAGAAAAGAGGTGAGAAACAAAGAAACAATTACATTTATCTAATCATATTTGAGATATTCCATATTTCTAGATAATTACTTCAACACATGAATGAAAAACATTTAACAACCAGTGTTAAAAATTAACACAAATGTTAAAACCGAAATCATCCATAAAGCAATTCAAAAACAAATGTACCGCCATTCATGGCAAAACCAAATGTATCGAAAACAGTAAAGTAATGTATCATCCCAAACATCTATCTCAAAACCAAAAGATAAAACAAAGAAAATAGAAGTCTTTGAGTAATCAGCAACCGCATCAACCATCAATGCTTGCTGACACTAGAACCTGAAACCGCCTCATCATCCTTTGTGGCATCGCCTACAAAGAAACACATGTAACAAACCATAATTAGTATCCACCAGTTTAATCCGTCCAATAAAGGACTAAACTAATGCTAATATGTTTTTCCATGTTACATTTTAGAGACATACCTTCATCTATCTTTTGTTTCTTATTCCGCCTCGCATAAACCTCTTCGGCTGGAAGTTTATGTTCGCATGTTAACTGAACTTTGGCTCTGGTCGCATCAACAAAATCAAGACCTCCTATACCTTTGTGACTGAACATAGTCACTAATGGTATATTCATTTTCATCCCAGGTTGATGAGTATCTCATAACCTTTTCTTCATTAGGAGATTTTCCTTGATCAAGTCGATTTTCCCTTCTTGCTTCCCGAATTAAGTTGATCCTGACTTCATCAAGTTTGAGTAATTCTTCGCATAAAGCAAAGACATCCTCATGATGAACTTCACCAACAACTTCTTCCCTTAAGGCCAAAAACCAATCAGGGAAAGTAGAAAGCAAGATTTCACACCTCGTTCTTCCCGTCATCTTTCCTCCATTTAGGAAGTATTCGACAGAGAAATGTGTGAACACCTTGAGGTACCGTTTCATATCGAAATAATCCACAAACCTCATTAACTCCATTTCTTTTCTTGCCAAGGTTCTTAGCAGCTTCTCACGGAAAACCTTAGGAATTCCATTAGGGGATTTTAGCAAACGATTTATTTTATTGCGTATTGAGGACAAAGACATATCTGAAACCAAATAACATAAGTTGACAGTTAACAACTCATTTAAAAAGAATAATTTATGTTATCAATGTTATAACCCTTTGACAAAATAACATTGAACCAACAAACGAGTAGCCCAAAAATTTTATACTTGAGTCACGTAGGGTGACCAGGCAAGCATGAAATTTTCAACCATGACTTCTAGAGCCAGTTTATTTCTCTTATCATCACATGGACCCTTGTGAACTAAAAAAATAATAACCCGTACCTTAACCGGACCCTACTATTTTGAGAAGTGACCTCGTAGGGAGATTCATCAATTAGTAGCTAAGCTTTAACCATATTATTCACCTAACCAAGTTTATCTATAAGATAGCACAGAAAACGAGAACTGTGCCAGTATTGTAGACGCCCTCTTAGATTATCTCACTTAAAATTTCCACTAAGGACCGAGTTTGAGCCTGTACATGCAAGCCACGTAGGGTGGACATTTACTCGTACAACTCCCACTCTCCTAAAGAATATTCTAAGTTATTGAGAAATTTTACCGACGAATATACGGGCAAGGGGTCGAAATCGTGCAGGCCACGTAGGGTGGACGTATACATGATCCTAATCCTTGACTTCATCTAAAACCAAATATGGAGGTCCCCAATTAATTAATTAAAACTAATTGATTTTACCGCTTAGTCTTTTTATTTTCAAAAGGTTTTTATGCGATATACGAAGCACGTTTGACAATTAAGTCCTACCGCATGATTTCTAAGCGCAAGTAATAAAACATGCTCGCTTTTGAAATCTTAAATCCATGCTATGACACCCTAGGCATGTTTGTTTCTATTACGCATTTAATAAAAGCAACAATAACATGCAAAACATGCTTTCATCACATTGCGTAATTTAAACCATCCATAGCATGCATAATTAATTAAAATAAATAAATAGGCTGCCGACCGGGAAGGATAAAACCTATCTATTACAATTTAATTAATTAAAATCCGAAATAAGCTTCGATCTTGGAAAGTCTTCACTTGGTCTTCAAGTCCACCTTCCAAAATTAGCAAGCAGCTTGAAGTGGAATTAGGGCGCGGAATTCCCTATTTCCAAAATGAGACAAGATGAATGATTTTTGAAATGAATTAGGTTACGAAAACCTAACCTTCAACGATCACACTAAAGTTTCAGAAAACCTTAGTGCTCGTTGAATGACGAGGACCGTTCGTTGAAAAACGAACATCCCTCATTCGTTTGCCACGTTACAGACACGTGTCACGATGACATATGCGCGTGCATCACACTCGCCGTCATCGTATGCATCAAATGGGCCGGATCGGATCGGAATGCGCGTGGGCTAGGGCGTACGGGCCAGCTGCGTCACTTGCAGCCTGGCCCGAACCCAACCCGGCATCCCGGCCCCATCACCATCATCATCGTCGTCTTCATCTTCTTCGAGCTGCCGCTGCTGCTGCATCTCCGCCGACGAACCACCACCCAATGGACGAGCTGCCCGGCACCATAGAGATGCCGGGCTCGAACCATCACGCACAGCAGCAGCCGGAACAACTGCAGCAGACGACGGGTCCGCATGCGGATAAGTTTCGCCGCCGCCCGTCGCCATGGCTGCTACAACATCCAGCCACCACCGTCGCCATGAGCTCCCACTGCTCCAGCAGAACTCCCGTGCAACGCTGAGAAGCCGCACCAGCATCGAGCAGCAGCAGCTGCCCATCGCAGCCGCAGCGGTCAGAATTAGGGCTGCGCGCGGAAAAACCTTCGCCGCCACCCGTCTCCGCCGCTGTTGCCGGATCTGCCGCTACCTCCACCTGTCTGTCACCATCGCCAAGCTTTGCAGCCGCCGTCTCTGTCAGCATGCGGCCTGAAAACGCAGCAACAGCCGCAACAGTCGGGGCTGAAACCCTCGAAGGCATGCGCACAACGGAACCCTAACCGATGCCGTCGTCGTCCATTTCCGCCGCCGCCACAGCCACCCCTGCCTTCGCCCGCGTCTCTGTCCACTGAAAACCGCATGCCTACCTCCGACAACGACGATGTTGCAGTGGCGAGCATGGGGTTTGGTCGAAACCCTAAGGGTTTTGACCCCAGCCGCCGCCAACCACCGTCTCCCGCCGCCGATTCTGCACCACCGCCCCCGTTCCGACGCCGCTTTCGCCTAGGGTTTAAACCCTAGGGCTAGCTATCGTGAACGACAGAGGCCGTACAGCCGCAACCGTCGTCCGCTCAGGCGCGTGCGTGACACACGCTTCCACACGCGTCGTCGCTGCCATCTCCTCGATTCTCGTGCCTCGTTCTTCATTTTTCCAACTCTCGATTTGTAGCAATTACAATACCAAAATCGAAAAATACATGGAGAAATTACAGAAAAACGAATCCTATTCTAATCGGTACCTTATTTCTCACCGATTTGAAAAACAACACGAAAAACCGAATAAAATGGGATAAAAAAAAACACACATTGTTCCCGGATAGCAGCATGCACAGTTTATAGCATAATCGACTCGAATGCATGAACATACATTTATTCCAATTATCACAGAGCCAATTCTAGAACCGTGGCTCTGATACCAGTTGATGGAACTGCTGCTTGAAAGCATTCCCTTTTCCCACTAGATCTTCGAATTGGATGTGATAATTTAAATGCAACTAAATCATATAATCGAGTTTAGAATGTTATACCTCAGATCTGTGCCGACGGAGTAATCTACATGTCTAGATTACTGAGGTGTGATCCCTTTCCTCGAAGTTCTTCGACTGTGTGGGCGTCTAGGAACTTTGGAAACTGGAACTCTCCCTCTGCAGTAGTAGGCGCCGATTCTTAATTCTACAACCCTTTTTTCTTTTGAGAATCTCCTCCTCCTTATTTATAAGAGGAGATGGCGCCCCTTTTTCCTTGTCCACCAAGTCACGGGCTTTAATTAATTAAAGCCCGGTTTAGTTAATAATTACTGGAACAAATTCTAATTAAATATAATTAGAATTAATCCTAATTATTATAAGGAAAATAATATGTAATTATTAAATTAATTATCTAATTCCTTAATTAAGAATAAATCTAAATTAATTAGATATTAATTTATTCTACAATCATATAATTAACCAGAGTACAATTATTGAGATCAGATGGACACCAAAAGAGGAAACTGGCGTCCCCTACATTACAGTAGGCGCCACATTACTGGGCTCAAGCCCATAATGCCTCTTTTCAGTCCAAAACTGATATCCCTCAATAATACCTTGAATTCCTTTCCTGAAGAGCTCTTGGGCCACCCCAGGGATCTATGTACCAGACAGAGTTTAGCCTTACCTAATGAAATAACCATGATCAACCCAAAACATTTATTTCATTAGAGTTGTGATGCATTCCACTAAAGAATCACAACTGAATCACCGCTATGTCCCAATTTGTAGATTGGGGCTGATACTTTATTTAGAGCTATCCCCGTGTTTAATGACTCCGATATCCATTAATTAATTAGAGCTCCTCTAACTGCTCATAATTAATTAATATCTTATTATCCTCAAGTAGTACCCGTTCACCCCTGATTATTATACCTGAACTTAATTAGCATGCATGACTTGGTATAATAAACCTTGTGAACTCCTGAGGGGATATCTCTCAACCTAATACGGACACGGTGTCTCGATATAACTAATTAGACATACTATGTGCCCTCATGTTACCCAAGATGCAAGTCATCAGGGATGCTGCGATAGACCCTTAGCTATACAAGTCAAAGTAACAGTGAACAACATATATATCTCTAATAGCATATCGAGATTAAGATCATATCTCTAAATTCCGAGATCTCTAGTTCTTCACCTATTGCTAGGGTCAGTATCAGAAGAACCTTATCTCACTCGATCCTGTCAATACGTTCCACCGTACCAACATAACTAGTGACTGAGACCCGCCACTACCGTTATGTTGCAGTCTAATCCGATAGTTTTCCCAAGCTATCTCGACTGTGACACTGTCTATATCTCATAATTATTATCGAACGCTGCGTGATCTCCCTGACACCCGAGCCGTCCACGTGTTTAAAAACATAAGATATAGGGCTTATTCTTATTAATATATTCATTCAGATAGGTGATTGTTACCAGTGGAATACATGTTGTATATACTAAAACATGTTTTTGCTTTAGCTATACACAACAACCCCAACAATTACGCCATTGCATTCCCTATGGATTCAACTCGATTATACTCAATCGATTATCATTCCATCCTCTCACCTTCAAAAGTGAGAGTGATCATAACGCAAGCCTATAAGCTACAGGACCAACCTTCTCTAGGATCTCGAAAGGTCCTACAAATCTGGGGCTCAACTTGCTCCCCTTGCAAAAGTGAACGACACTCTTAGTTGGAGAGACTTTCAAATAGACTTATCATTCCTATTTCAAATTTTAATTCGGTTCCACGCGTATCAACATATGACTTTTGCCTATCTTGAGCCTCCTTGATTCTTTCTTTGATACGCTTGATGTCTTCAATCATTTCTTGCACCACTATGGAACCCAACATTCTTCTTTCACCCACCTCGTCCCAATAGAGAGGGGACCTACACCTTCGACCGTACAATGCCTCGTAAGGCGCCATACCAATGGTTGCTTGATAGCTATTGTTGCATGCAAATTCTACCAATGGTAGGAATTTCCCCTAGCTTCCTCCGTGATCAAGGGTTACAGAACGTAACATGTCTTCCAATGTTTGTATCTTGGAGTGTCCATCGGTTTGGGGATGGTAAGCCATGCTGAAATTCAATCTTGTTCCCATGGCTTCTTGTAAACTGGTCCAGAAATGCGAGGTAAAGCGAGGATCTCTATAAGAGGTAATCGATATAGGTACTCCTTGTAGACAAACTATTTCACGAACATACAGTTGCATGAGTTTATCCAAGCTCCAATTCATCTGAACTGGAAAAAAAAATGTGCTGATTTGGTAGTCGATCCACGATGACCCAGATAGCTGTGTGACCTTTGTTGAAGTGAGGTAAACTAACTGCAAAATCCATTTTGATATATTCCTATTTCCATTCTGGCACTTCTAATACATCTTTCCATATGGCCTTTAGTGTAATGCTTTCACCTGTTGGCAAACTTGACATCGCTCAACGAATGAGGCTATATCGATTTTTATTCCCTTCCACTAGAAGTTGTTTCGTAAGTCGCGATACATTTTGATGGAGTTTGGGTGTGCCATGTAGGGCATTTCATGTGCTTTACTCATGATTATGTTCCTTAACTCATCTTAAAGTGGTATGCACATTCTTCCTTGAAAGATGAGAGCATTGTTGGCTTCTTCCTTGCTTTCTTTGGTTGGTTTGCTTCTTGAGGCTTGGTCTTCCATCGTATGTCAGAGTCGAACGTCGTCTTCGATTGTCGTCGGGTTAGTAGGTAAACGATCTACATTTTTTATTATGGCAAGCTTCCTAGATAATCATTTCTATATTTATTTGACATTCATATGATACACGTATCTTTCTAATCATATGATCAATCCTGGTTACTAACGTTTATCGAGGTCATCGATCTTGTCATAATTCAAGTCGTTTGATGTATCTTTTTTATCTGAGTCATTGTGCTAATGCTAGGTTCACGTTTGTCTGCCGCCTCTATTTTATCTCATTTGATTTGATGTTCTTCGAGTTCATGTCCATCAATCATCACTGTTATGTCATGGAATCCAATACTTCTTTAATCGAGAGTATAAGCTATAATTATTCTTGACATCAGAAGGAGATGACACTTTGTAGTCAATTAACGATTCTACTTATAATTTCTAAGCATGCTTCTAGTAGTTAATCACATAACATCACGGCTGATATTATCTTGAAAGATCACAATTGACCCAAGGGGTCGGCTATGACAAACTCTATCTCATTTTCATGTCTATACCTATACATATAATTCTCGGTCATGAAGCTTTGCTAATCTTCTTTTCAAAGAAATACTTCCTTCTTTGCTTAGGTATACATATCGTATACAAGGCTTATACAGGCCTTATCTATAATCTTTCTTTCTTAGTCCTGCATTGATTGAGAGACATATCCTATCTTTAGTACGAGATATCGCTATCATATACGTATACTTCTAGACTTTATGCTTTAATTAATGCTAGACTCTTCTCATGAGTCTCTTATTTTTATGGATAATTGAGCTGCCCTTAGTTATTTCTCGAGGATTATTCTCGTATCATCCTACATTCTTCTCTATCGATTCTAGTGAGACTGCTGTCTTACTCCAGCTTTTGGATGTTTATTGAAATTTCCTTGTCGTTCCTTTGCCTTTATCTAACTTGGTATGCTCATTCGGCTTTGTTTTTTTTTCTTAGCACCTTGCCTTTGTTGTCGTTGACTTGATGGAGGGATTTGATTCAGAGCTGCTCTGATGTGCTACTTTACTACCCACTTACAAAGAATTATGTTATAGCTTCTCTTCATTTCCACGTAAGGGCATTACCCTCTAGTGCGTTATTAGGTTGAAATCATCTTTTCCCGATCTTGACGTATGTTTAACGTTCTTTAGGGTACGCGGAATGCTGAAGGTATTATCACATGTTGCATAGCTGGGCTTTTTTTTTCAGAACACGCACATCATTTGTGTATTTATACGTCTTCAAGCTTTCTTTAAGCTACGATTCGATATTCGTTTTTGAGGAAATCTTGAGAGTTTTCATTTTTGCTTCTGCTCCTTGGTTTCTTTTTTTCTTTCATACAAGTTTTGTTCATCATTTTGGATTCATCGTGGTCTTCAATCGATTCATTTCTTGGTCTTTTTGTTGGTACATCCTCAGGTTGCGTATCGGCTTCTCTTTAGGGGTCTTGCTTCGGGTTGGAGTAATGTTGTTGGCATTCTAATCACGATCTAACTTGTATCTTTGCCAGTGTTGTTCTCTTTTCTTGTGCTCTATCTCTTTCTCTGATTATATTCTCATGACCGCTTCTGTTACTCGTGTAAGTCTGGTCCAAATTCATAATTTTTAATAACCTAGGCTTTGGGGTGAATCGTTTTGACCATTGAATTGTGTCTATCATTCTAGTTTCCATCGCCATAGATAATACGATGAGGGGAGGTCATACCGACACATTTATAGAAGTTGCTCTTGAAGAAATGTTGAAATTCATAAATCACTTCTTTCGCTAAAGCTGAAACAAATTTCATGTAGGCCTTGGCATAGTGAGCTTGATAATAGAAGCTTTCGTAAATAGATTAGAAAATAGGAGCTTTCGAAAACCGATTTGAAAATAGAAGCTTTCGAAAAACAGATTTGAAAATGATCAAGTTCGGTTTGAGTCTCTAAAATAAAATAAAAAGTGACCAGGGTTTTAAATCTCTGAAAACAACAGTTTTGAAAGTAAAAACGTTCGAAGATCGTCTTGAAATGATCAAGGTTTAAACTAAGTCATTCATAATTTGAAGTACTAAGTTTGAAATCTCAAGGATGAACACTTTGATTTTAGAAAAATGGTTTTCACAATGTTTATCAAAAGCAATTGGCTAGCTTCTAGTCAGCGTTGTTGGTTCATGATTCTAGCTATCGATCCTAGATCTCGTCGTACATCATCTTAACTTCATCTATGGCAAGGGATACCTAATTGCTCTGCCCTACTTTTGAGGGTAGGAGGATGCAATGATAATCGATGTGTATAATCGAGTCGAATCCACAGGGAATGCAAGGGCGTAAGAGATTCAACTAGTAACCTAGCTATCTATATCACTATCTAAGCTACAATATATCATGTTTTTGTGTTTTCCAAAGATTAATAACAAATTCAAATAACAAAATCAACTAGCAAACAAGTATGAAATGATAAATATCAATAGAAGAAATTATGGTTCCAAATATAATCCAACATTCACTAGAAACATAGGTTTTGGAATTTGCAAGGATAAACTGATTTAATCCAATTCATACGGGAGTTCTTTATAGGATATACATCAACTCTTTTCTTAAATCAATCAATGTAAGTGGATTAACCTATGACATCTATCTCCGCTAGGTCTCAAGATGCATAAATCAACTCCAAATAGCTCAATTAATTATCTAGAATCTCCTATTAACAAGAATTACTAATATGTTATGGTTTGATGCAAAGTGTTATGAACTAAAATATACTAAGCATTTAACCAAACACCTTGTATGAACTATATGATGGCCAATCACTCATGCAATAAAATCAAGTCCCAAACCACAAGACATATGAATTAAAAGGCAAATCCAACTACAATATCCAAAAACCTATTAATCTAGATCATGTCTTCATATATTTGAAACCAAAAGGAACTTAGCTAGAGATAATTAAAGGAAATAAACCATAGAAAGTAAATGAAATCATGCTTAAAAGAAAGAGAATTTAGTAAGGAAGAAGAAGATGGTCTTCAATTGCAAATCCACAAAGTATAGCTTCAACAATCTTCAAAATACTAAAAAGGAAAGAGAGAAAATATTCTAGGGTTCTTGGGAGAATAAAATATGCCAAAAGATATCCAAATGGGGTGAATTCTAGGATTAAATACATTGAAAATTGAGTTTGAGTCGAATTGGGGCGAAACGGGACAAACCGGGGCGAGTTTGGGCGAGCCGAACTCGCCCCTTAAGTTGAGAACTTTCGGCCAACCGGCGATCTGGGAGGCTGCCGGCGCTCTGGCAGACCGCCGGCCCAGACCGCCGAAATCTCTGTAGTTCCACGGCGGTTTGCAGCTTCAGACGGCGGTCTGGCAGACCGCCGGCCCTCCTTCTTTTACCGGTCAACTCCGTCTTCTCTTTTGCGCGCCTTTCCCGTTTTCACCCGTTCTCTCTCGTACGAACTCCGATTTACTAACCGCTTTTTACTACGGCTTCCTAACGAACTCATCTTCGACATGGAATGATCAATTTAGCCATCTCCATCAACCTGCAAAAAGACACAAAGAGACTCGAGAGAATGAGGATAATATAAACAAACTTGAACGAGTGAAACCCTAACTTTATAAATTCAAATTCCTCATTCTTAACCCGGGGTTTCACCCTAATCAAACTCGACTCTTCCTCAGTTCTAGCCATCGATCCTTAGTCACATGAATGCTCTTTCCAATTCTTATAAAAATGGATCGAAAACTGAAAAGAAATGAGAAAAGTAGAATGTATGCTACAAGTTAAGAAACCCTAGCATTTCTAACACTTAAGCACCCAAATCGAGACTTAAACACATGCAAAACACACTCAACATGCACATAAAATACGTGTTAACCACTCCCCCAAACTTAAGCCATTGTTCGTCCCGAACAATGAAACGAACAATCAAAACACTTAACACGTATGGAGTGTGCATTTTGAGTTCCTCGATGCCTCATATCATATCAAAAACCATTTTAGCTCAAGGAAATTCTCAATTCAAGCCAAGCATTCATAAGATCACTCACTATTCTAACTTAAAAATCAATCACTCAAGCACCTTCGACTCTAGACCTCACAAGGAATATGTGTAACACTCGATCCCTCTACATATGGAAAAAGTAAGCACTCATCGAAATCATGCAAAGCATAACTTTAGCCATAAGCTTGCCTATCAACTCAAGTTTCTAATACTACAATGCATGCACAAATTAAGATAAAAAAGGTCTTTATTAAACTTGTAATGTAGGGACATTGGTTAAGGTAGGGAATTTTAGGCTAAGTGGCTTAAATTTACATTCAAGCATCCTTACCCCTTTTCTTCTCCTTTTAAAGTATGAATTTCTTCATCTTCCACCTTATCCAACCCCTTTTTATCAAATGAACCCAAGCTTCTATCAAAATTCTAAAGAAAAACTCCTTTATGCTCCTATTCTTTTCTTTTTGTTGTAAGAACTTTGTTCTTACGTTTTTTTTTTTTCAATAAGAACTTTGTTCTTATTCTTTTCTTTTCTAACTTTGAGCTTATAGGAGTGTTCTTTCAACTCAAAACCAATCTCAAGACTCTTCACCATCACCCAACATTTTTCATGAATTTTCAACTTTCACCAAGGTTCCCTTAACCATCCTTCACCCCCTATCATCCGGTTTAAGAAGAAAAGGCTCTATTCAAGGCTCAAAATGGGACGACAATGGTAATGAAAGATAGGTTAGTGTTTAGGGAAAATGGGCTATGCAGTGATGGCCTAAGATCATCTCCTAATCATGCAAACATGTAATATTTCTAACTAGAGTATAAAGGCAAGTTCTAGTAAAGAATATGCAATGCAAGATCAAGCTCTCAAGAAAGGTTATTACTATGTAAAATGCATAGTTTTAGGCTCAAAATCCTCTCAAGCTTTTTATCTAGAGTCTAAGCAGTTAAGTTCAATCATTCCAAGCCATTCAAGTGAAATAACCCTAATCATGCTTGACTTAAACTTGAGAAATTTCAAAAATATCACCATTTAGCATTAATCATTGGCATCTCACTCTAATGCGCATGAGCAATTCAACACGTGCTTTCGCACTCAAGCATGCATACATTCATTCACTTAAAATTTTTCCTTTCTTAAAAAATTCGCATTCAAAACCACAAACTCAACCACAAACTCATGAAAAGTAATTATTTAACCCTAATTCATCCCCAATTGCACAAAACAAAACACAAACTTCCACACAAATTCAAAAACATCCAACAAACTCAACAAATAACACAAAATCCTTCAAAGCATCCCACACATCAAACTCATCAACAAAGGAATTTATTTTCCAACATCACCAACCCACAATTCTCATCCACAATCCAAGCAAACTAATCTCAATCACATACACACCATCAAGCCACAAGAACGTCAACCCACAATTTTAAAGCCAAGCAACATCAATCATAAGAGACAAAGACAAAGAGACTATGACAAGAGTGTAAAGCAAGAGAGCTAAAACATGGAAAAGTATCAAGACATGAAATGAAAGCAATTTAAAGTAATTTAAATTCATTATCCCACCCCCCTCCCCCAAACTTATTTTAGAAAATAAATTCTAAAATTAGTTTGGAGGGAAAGATATATAATGGATTTAAATTACACTTACAACATTCCAAGCTATGATGATGGTGGTGGTCGGGGCCAAGTCGCCCCTTGAGCAATTTGGTAATCCCGGAAGCTTTCCAAGAGCTCCATCATCGATGTTGCTTGCTTCTCCCTCCTTGTACTCCTTTCCAATTCTTCAAGTTGTGTGACTCTCATCGAAGTCACTTCCCTTCTCATCACTGTTACTTGAGCATCCAAAGCTTTGAAGTTATTCTCCATGCCTTCCATTCTACCCTCAAGGGCCTCAAACCTCTCATCGTAGCAAACATCACTCGAACCTTGATTATTCCTTCTAGACTCATCATCACTATCCTCCATGCCTTCCTCTTCGTCCACCCCCCGGTGCTCTCTTTCAAACCCATCCCGGCCTCTTTCGCCAAGAGCATGCTCATCTCCTTCACCTTGCTTGAACATTCGAACCCTCATGATCATCTTATGTAAGAGAGTGTGCAAATACCAATTTACCCTTTCATTGAAATTGGTAACTAGTATGCTCATAGGGTTTGGAAGAGGGTACAACTCATTGCTATTAATTCGGAAGTAGTAGGGAGGAGTACTAGAATTGAGGAAACGTAAGTACCGGAGCTTGATAAAATCAAGGAGAAAAGCACCTCCCATTGGAGGATAGCCACCGAGGTTTCCTTTTATCTTTCTTGCAATTGGAGTGAGCATACCTCCAATATTGATCTTTCCTACTTCACCTCGAGAGTGCTTCTTCAATTGGGGAAGAAATAAATCACAAAAACTTATTTTCCTCCCGGTGAGCATAGCATGAAGTATAAACAAATCATCATTCCTCACCGAAGTGTTCTCTCTTCTAGCAATGATAGTATGTGATATGATCTTCAACACCATCCTAAGTACCGGATTCCTCACTTCATTTGACTTGAAATACCTGGATTTATACCCCTCTTCCGAATTTGGCACGAGCGTCTTCCAAATGGCCTTTACATCGAACACTCTATCAATGAGTTGATCCCCTCCATGTGGCACACCAAAGGCATTATCGATTTCCTCATATGTCATCATATGCTTGCTTCCAAATAATTGGAATTCAATGCTCCTCATGACGTGCATATGGGAGGTATCCAATGTACTTAACATCTCAAGTACAACCTTCGAATATGTCCTCCGGTTTTGAATGTGCTTATTAAGGAAATTTCCTCATCCAATATTATCAAAAAGGGCTTTCACATTTTCATAAAGCCCCAATTCCTTCAATACCTCACAAGATGGAAATCTTGTCTCTTCAATGCCTTTGGTGACTATACTAGCAAAAGCAGCTCTTTCTTCATGAGTATTAAAGTGTAGATTGTGAGTTTCTGGGACTTTGGGATCCATTGTGCGTGAAGTGGTTTCCGAAGGGTGAGATGAAGAGGAGCCATCTTTTCTCCTCTTATTAGAGTAGGTTACCAATGCTTTAGTGGGTGCCTTAGAAGGCCCTTTTCCTTTGGCTCCTTTATCCACCAAGTGAAAAATTCAAAATAAGATTCAAGAAATGAAACAATGAATTTTCACTTAAACAATCACATTTGTTCCTATCCATCAACCCCCCATTTTGCCTTTAAAACTCCAAGAAGTGAATTTCAAACAAACACCAAGAAAATCATTAACAAAACTCCCCTAAGTTCAAGAAAAATTCATCTCACTCCATTCATGCATATCCAAGTGAAAATAAATTCAAATGCATATGGAAATTCAAATCAAGAGACTTAAACCATGAATCTTCATATTTCAAGCTCAAGAATCCATGAAAATATACCCTCTTCAAGCAATGAAACATTCAAGAGATGAATATCATATTCAAGAATCAAACATAAACATTCACTCATTAATCAAGAGATTAAATATATTCCAAATTCATTCTAAGTATGCTCAAGTGCAAAAGAGATATGGTCCATCAAAGAATGCACATTTCAAGACTTGATGTAGCATAAATCCTAAAAAGAAGAATTAATGTTGTGCAATTCATGATCAAAACCACATTTTTCATTCAAGAATTTTCAAAATTCAAACAAAACCCTAGCAAGAAGTTCTACCCATTTTCATGAATTTGATAAGCAAGACATACATACCAATTCATATAAAACAAGTAGAAACTCATAAAAGATAGGATATAGAACTCATTACCTCATTATCTTGAATGAAATTGAAGAACTTCACTTCTTTCAAAAGAAAAATGAATTTTCGTTTTTTTATAAAAATGTGGGTGAAAATGTGATTTTCTTGGTTCAAAATGCAAGTTTTGGGATGGGTAATTGACCTATGGAAGGATTAAACTTGATTCAAAGTGAATTGAGAGTAATTGGTGGATGAAAATTTGGGATTTGGAGAGAAAATGGGCTATGTTCTTCAATGTTCAAAACAAAAAGTGGAATAAATGAAGAGAGAAGCGGTTCAAGCAAAGAAATAAGGTGAAGGGGAAAAAGAGGGGCGGCGGCGGTCTGGGAGGTCGCCGGCGGTCTGGTAGACCGCCGCCCAGACTGCCGAAATTGTTGTGGTTCACGGCGGGTTGTGCACAATTCCCGGCGGTTTGGCAAACCGCCGGCCAGACCGCCGTCCTCTTCCGGCTCGATTTTGGGCTGTTTTTCGGCCCTTCCAACGGGAGGGGCCGACTCCCTGACCCTCTATCGAGACCCCCTAAACATGTTTTAATTTTTTTATTTTTTAATTTTCTATATTATTTTTTTTGAAAATGAAATAAAAACTAAAGGAAATGAAAAAGAAAATGATACGTGTTGAGGTGCCTCTCAACTAGCGCTTTGTTTTACGTCGTTAGCTCGACATAGCCTCCGAATCAAGCATCATTAAGAAGAATGGTCGACTCCTCCTTAAACTTCTTCGAATTGAAATAGAGCTTGAGTCGATGTCCATTAACAACGAATGTAGAACCATCATTCTTTAGAATTTCAAATGTGTCATTCTTGAAACTCCTACTCACAATGTAAGGACCGATCCACCTTGATTTGAGTTTTCTGGGGAAAAGACGAAGACGAGAGTTAAAGAGAAGAACCTCGTCACCCGGAATGATCACCTTGCTTTGAATCTCCAAATCATGAAACTTCTTGGCTCTTTCCTTGTAAATCCGAGAATTTTCATAAGCCTCGTTTCTCCATTCCTCTAACTCCACAAGATGATTCTTCATATTCACTCCGGCCTCCTTAAACTCAAGATTAATCTTCTTTAAAGCCCAAAACTGCCTTATGTTCAATCTCCAAAGGTAAGTGACAAGACTTTCCGAACACAAGTTGATACGGAGACATATCAATGGGTGGTTTTATAGGCGGTTCGATAGGCCCATAAAGCATCATCAAGTTTCTTAGCCCAATCCTTCCGAGTAGTGATTGTCTTCTCCAAGATTTGCTTAATCTCCCGGTTTGCAAGCTCCGCTTGACCATTGGCTTGAGGATGATAGGGAGAGGTAATCTTGTGCTTCACTCCATATTTAGCAAGAACACTTCCCAACCACTTATTATTGAAGTGAGACCCCCCATCACTAAGCAATACCCTTGGAGTTCCAAACCAAGTTAATATGTTCTTCTTCAAAAACTTGATCACAACCTTGGAATCACTAGTCGAAGTTGGAATGGCTTCGACCCATCTTGAAACATACTCAATAGCAAGAAGGATATAAGAAAGACCACAAGAATTAGGGAATGGTCCCATGAAGTCTATCCCCCAAACATCAAACAATTCAACCTCGACCATGATGTTTTGAGGCATCTCATCCCTTTTTGTGATATTCTCCATCCTTTGACACCTATCACAATTCTTCACAAATGATTGACAATCCCTAAAAATCGAAGGCCAATAGAATCTACTTTGAAAAACCTTCCAAGCCGTACGATTTGCCCCAAAATGACCCCCATTTGGTCCCTCATGACAATCTTCAATAATCTTGAGCCATTCACCATCCATAACACATCTTCTAATAAGACCATCGGCACATCTTCTCCATAAATATGGATCTTGCCAATAGTAGAACTTCACATCTCTAAGGAACTTAGGCCTTTTGATAATCCGAGAGATTTGGTGGCAACTCTCGAAGCACAAGATAATTAGCAAAATCGGCAAACCAAGAATCCTTGCATTTCAAGACCATAATTCTCTCATCCGGGAAGCACTCATTGATATTCAATCTCAAATCTTCACCTTCAACCGGATTTTCAAGCCTTGACATGTGATCGGCTAGCATATTATCCACTCCTCTTCTATCACGAATCTCCATGTCGAATTCTCGTAGAAGAAGAATCCAACGAATCAATCGAGGCTTTGCATCCTTCTTGGCCATGAGATGTCGTATAGCCATATGATCCGAATAGACAATAGTGTGATTCCCAACAAGATATGACCGGAATTTGTCAAAAGCAAAGGCAATGGCCAAGAATTCCCTTTCAGTTGTTGTGTAGTTCCTTTGAGCACCATCCAAGGTTCTACTAGCATAATGAATGACCTAAAAAACTTTGTCTCTCATTTGCCCCAAAACCACTCCTAAAGCATAATCACTTGCATCACACTTCAATATGAAAGATTCACTCCAATTGGGCTTAATTAAAATAGGAGTAGAGATGAGGGCTTTCTTCAATGTCTCAAAAGCTTTCAAACATTCTTCATCAAAGACAAACTTCACATCTTTTTGCAAGAGATCACAAAGTGGCATTGTGATTTTTAAAAAATCCTTAATGAATCTTCTATAGAACCCCGCGTGACCAAGGAAACTTCGGATTGATTTCATATTTGTAGGGGCTGGAAGCTTCTCTATAGCAACAATCTTGGCTCTATCAACGTCCAAACCATCTCTAGAAACTTTATGCCCAAGCACAATTCCATCTCTAACCATGAAGTGACACTTCTCCCAATTCAAAACAAGAGAAGTGTCTTTACACCTTTGCAACACCTTTGTGAGATTATCCAAACAAGAATCAAAGGTCTTCCCGAAAACCGAGAAATCATCCATGAATACCTCCATAATATTTTCAATCAAACCTCCAAAGATAGACATCATGCACCTTTGGAAAGTGGCCGGAGCATTACATAACCCGAAAGGCATCCTCCTATATACAAATACTCCATAAGGGCATGTAAAGGCCGTCTTGTGTTGATCCTCCGGGGCTATGGCAATTTGATTATATCCCGAATACCCATCAAGAAAGCAATAGTACTCATAGCCCGCCATACGATCCAACATTTGATCTATAAAGGGCAAAGGAAAGTGATCTTTCCTTGTAGCCGAATTCAAAGCCCTATAGTCGATACATACTCGATATCCGGTGGCAACCCTTGTAGCAATAGTCTCATCATTCTCATTCTTGGCCACATTCATCCCCCCTTTCTTCGGAACAACTTGGATAGGACTTACCCATTCACTATCCGAGATGGCGTAAATTATTCTCGCATCTAATAGCTTCAACACCTCTTTTCTCACCACTTCTTGCAAGACCGGATTCAACCTCCTTTGAGGTTGAACCTTAGGACGACAATCATCTTCCAATAGAATACGATGCATGCATATATATGGACAAATACCCTTGATATCATCAATAGACCAACCAATAACATCTTTAAACTCCCTAAGAACACGCAACAACTTGTCCAATTCGGACTCTGACAAGTGTTGTGACACTATAATGGGAAAAGAGTCATTATCACCAAGGAAGGCGTACCTTAGGTGATCTGGAAGAGGTTTCAACTCTTGAGAAGTGTTTGAAGAAGATTCCATCTTAGTTAAACTCCCACTCTCCCCCAGTTGGTTGATACCAAGGTAATGAACTTCATCTTTCAATGATCCTTGATTTGCTTCCAAATAAGCAATAGATTCCAACAAATCATCACAAGCATCATCCAAATTGGAATAAGAATAGAAAGAATTAGCGATGATTTCTTCCGTGAGATCCTTTGCCATAGATGTAGGCAAGGTAGTAATTGAATTGCATTCCTCATAGGTTGAGTCATCTCCTCGCTTCATAGCATCAAAGATGGAAAGAGTGAGGGTCTCTTCATTAACTCTAAACGTAAAATTCCCATCTTACACATCAATAAGAGCTCTTCCGGTTGCTAGAAAAGGACGCCCAAGAATGAGGGGCATATCCTTATCCTCCGTCATATCCAAGATAACGAAGTCCGCGGGGAAGATGAACTCCTCAACTTTCATTAACACATATTCAACCACTCCTTGAGCATAAGATATAGAACGATCAGCCATTTGGAGACAAATAGAAGTAGGTTTGATCTCTCCAATATCAAATCTTCTAAAAATAGACAATGACATCAAATTGATGCTAGCTCCAAGATCACATAAGACATTTCCAAACTTTTTCCCTCCAATTACACATGCTATTGTGAAGCTTCCGGGATCCTTCTTTTTCAAAGGCATTTTCCTTTGAATTACCGCACTAACCTCCTCCGTTAGGCTAATTATTTCGAATGAACCAAACTTTCTCTTGTTAGCAACGACATCGTTCAAGAACTTCACATATCCGGGCATATCTCGAAGTGGATCAAGCAAGGGAATGTTGATTTGTACTTTGTTGATTATCTCCAAGAATCTCATCAACTTTTCATCAGCTTTATGCTTGGCTAGACGATGAGGAAATAGAGCCTTTGTAATAACATCCTTGGTAGGGAGAGGAGTATCTACTAGCACCACCTTAGGAGCTTCTCCTTGAACTTCTTTCCTTGAATTCTCTTCACTGGTAGGAGACTCCTCATAAGGTATATCTTCAACAAGGACTTCCTCTTTTCCACTTCCGGATGTAGCATGATTCGTATAGACTCTTCCACTCCTAAGTGTGATAGCATTGCATTGGTTCTTTGGATTGACCTCCGTATTACTTGGAAACTTTCCCGGCGTATGTTGAGTGGTGGTTTGGTTAGTCATTTAACTTATTTGGCCCTCTATCATCTTCACTTGCTTTGTCAAAGAAGTGAGAGAATTCTCCAATGCACTCACTTTTTGTCCAGTTTGTGTGATAAACGAGCTTTGTTGATTTGCCATTTGTTGGACAAGTTGCTCAATAGAAGGAGATGTTTTCTTTGATTCTTCAATAACTCCTTGAGAAACGGAGAATCCGGGAGGTGGCACTTGAGCGTTGTTAGGATTTCCGTAGGAGAGGTTAGGATGGTTCCGGTTGTTTGGATTAAAGGCTTGATAGCCTCCTTGATAACCATAAGAATTTCCTCCTTGTGGCCTTCCTTGGAATCCTCCTTGTTGTCCTTGGAAACCCCCTTTGTTGAAATGTCCATATTGCCTTTGGTTTACAAAATTCAAGTCTTCACTTCCACTAGACTCCAAGTTCTCTTGATATTGTTGAACACTTTGAACTTGAGCATGAGATTGAGCTCTCCTCTCTTCTTCATATTGCTTCTTCATATTAGCAACTTCCATTGCCAATGCATCAAACTTCTCATCATCGATATAAGTAATCTTCCTAGAAGGGGCCCTCTCCATTGGCCATTGATATCAATTGGCGGCCATCTCTTCAATAATCCTCAAGGCTTCCTTGGCATTTCGATTCACTAGACATCCTCCGGAAGTAGCATCCATGATGCTTCTTGTGTGTGGTGTGAGACCACTATAGAAAGTGGTAATTTGTTGACCTTCCGTGAAACCATGTTGAGGACATTTTCTCAAAAGCTCTCGATACCTCTCCCATGCTTCAAACAAAGTCTCATCACCTTGTTGAGAGAAGTGTGAAATATCGGAGATAAGCCTTTGAGCTTTGGATGGTGGGAAATATTTAGAGAGGAAGGCCTTACATAGATCATCCCATGTATGAATGTTAGCTTTATTTAGTCCTTTATACCAATCCTTGGAACATACCTTGAGAGAATGAGGAAAATATAAACAAACTTGAACGAGTGAAACCCTAACTTTATAAATTCAAATTCCTCATTCTTAACCCGGGGTTTCACCCTAATCAAACTCGACTCTTCCTCATTTCTAGCCATCGATCCTTAGTCACACGAATGCTCTTTCCAATTCTTACAAAAATGGATCGAAAACCAAAAAGAAATGAGAAAAGTAGAATGTATGCTACAAGTTAAGAAACCCTAGCATTTCTAACACTTAAGCACCCAAATCGAGACTTAAACACATGCAAAACACACTCAACATGCACATAAAATACGTGTTAATCACTAATCCACCATTTTGTTATCGTGATCATCATTCTTGATGATTCTACTGCTGCATCTCAACTCTTCCATTACTCATTAGTGATACTTGTCCTTCGTGTCAGTATCAGGGTCAGTGAAGGTTCCTAGTCCGAAGTTAGCTACTAAAGTTTGGTTCTCATTGAGAGATAGAGGGCAAAACTAATTATTATCGTCATGGCAAGAAAATCAATATGGATTAAGAATGAGAGGGTGATTAGTTACGAAGGGTATCTCATTCATTGCTAGAGGTCTAACACTGGAGGTCCCCAATCGAGATTGAATAGAGGGAACATCTTCCCATGACTTCTCTTCTCCTTCAGGCATTGAGGTTCTCGTTTCTGGTACAAATATAGTTTATGTATCATCTTCACTGTCAAAGGTTAAAGGAGTTGAGTCAAACTCATACGAGTCCGCATAAAAGTAGTCTTGTGTGTATGCTTCGGGGTTATCTACTTCACAAGAATTAGGAGGAGTAGGTGGAGCGTCGTATAAATAGTATTAAGAGCTAACGTGGGATGTCAAACCCATGCTTCTGGAATCTTTATTTCGTTCTGGCATTTGGTAAACGTAATCAGACGAAGTGTGTAAAACCCATGCTTTCTAGTCATCGGGTGTCATATAAACTAGCTGATAGATTCCATCCCAACCGATTACATGGAAGTCTTGTACGCTTTTCCACTTCTGGTGGAACTCAGCTAAGAATATTCCTATAGTCTGAATAGCTCTCAT
This sequence comes from Mentha longifolia, assembly GCA_001642375.2. NCBI lineage: Eukaryota > Viridiplantae > Streptophyta > Magnoliopsida > Lamiales > Lamiaceae > Mentha > Mentha longifolia. Next base: position 32,862,395 of record CM038112.1, read on the forward strand.
TTGATACTCATATTATTCGGGGACTTCACGTGTTTGTTGCAGTCGTAGACATCAGGCCTATGGCTGCGGTGTTGATGAGTGCGAACCATCCTAATATACTTACCATTATGGTCTAAGTCATAGCATATACTTGTTTATTTACTTTATGCATGTACACACATGCACCTCGTACTATAGTCATGTCTCAATCAACGTGGCTATATTCTATACTTCACATAAGTTCTATTTTATCCTTATCAGGATTCCAACATGTATGCTCTATTTCTTATACTCATGCCTTAATCACATAGATATCATCATATTCACATCATAGTTGTAGGCATAAATCAATCTATCATAGCATGTTCAACCACGTAATTCTATATAATCATCTCATATCATCAAGGCATTAGCAAGCTCACAATAAATACTTCACATTAGAAACCCAAAACATGTACCTTCATAGCTGGAGGGCAGAGAGCTGCAAGAAGGTGGAGGATTGTTTCATGCTTAGAAATCTAGAGACTCAATTCTAGATTCAAATTTCAAAATGAGAAGGACAAGAATTTCGGTATTCAGAGTGAACCAAGGCTCTGATACCATCTGTAACGACCCAGACCCGGGGCTATGCAAAATAATAATTTAATGGTGGGTTTTGGGATGCTACTCGAATAATAACATAATTAGACATTTAAATTAGGACCTTGAACACACTGAATACCCACATTTTCAATGTGTGAAGACATTGGGATGCGTGCCATAAATTGAAATCCAGTAATCAAGAACCCGATAGGAGAAGATAGTCGATATCCAAACATGCATAGCAAGTCAAATTGTTCAAGCGAAAGTTGAGAAATAGATAAGGGGTCATTATTATAACAAGAGTTTCCAAATCATGTTTTGGAATTTATTCTAATGAGAAACAATCCATAAGCTAGCTACCTCTCTTGCAAGCTCGTCCCCGCCTCCGATCATTAACTTGAAAACAATAATTTTGGGCTGAGTACTAGTGCACTCAGTGGGTTTCGCTTGCCCCTTTTGTTAGTGAAAAACATAAAAACTTTACTTCGAACTTGGAAGATCATGCATGTTATTGTATAACATATGAGTTTTAAAAAGGAAAACATCACCCTACGTATATGCAAAATACTTTGTTTACCCTTAGATGCATAGATACTTGTGCGCGCCTTGCTCATACGCCATATAGCCATAATTGGGGACCCGGCCGAGTCTACCCAACATGGACTTAAGTGCACTCACCTGGGTTTAAATCAACCAAGGCCCAATTGTTCATCGACATTCCGTCGCATCGACATTCCATCGCATCATATGAGTGCAGTAAGACATAAAAACTTTTGACATGCACAATCATACTTTCATACATATATACATAAGGAGCTCACTAGCTCAAAAATACTGCACTGTAAATAGAAACCCACTCGTTAGATCACGTCTCAAGAGGATCCGATTCAGTTGTTGGCACACAAGCTTCCTTTACTTGCCGTACAAGAATAATCTAAGGGCTAAGCTTCCATATAATATTCAAATGGCATCTAAGCCCCTAGGCTCTATAGTTTCCTACTCTCCCATCATAAAGCAAATATATGCTTGATATCATACTATCACATATAGTAGTCACATATATGTTCACATACGTAAAGTTCACATATAACATATTCATGCTTATGCAATAACCGTTAACGAACCAAATAGACACACATGCATTTCACTATTTTTGTACAAGAGTCTCACATTTTTAGAACGACATAAACAATTTTCTTAAAGAAAAATAACAAAATATAATCTAAAACAAAGAGCTTTATTTTCATAAGACGTACATTCATTTTCAACAAAAATGAGAGTTATATAATTAAATAAACGTGTCCTAAAAGAAAAGGCAACAATCCAACACTAAGAATATATCAAAAATCAACTTAGTTTCTTTAACCCATATGTTTTTAAGAGGTTTGATAAATTTCATTTGAAAAGAAGGTGTTTCATGAAAAGCTAAAAATCATGGCAGATCCATATCTAAAATACCAATTAAATAGTTAAACTATTCAAAAATTTATGAAATTTAACAAAAACACTCTCAACATTCAGAATAACAACTCTGAAAAGTTTCAGAATTTTTGAATAAGTATTTTTATTTAAAACGCATTTTACAAACCGTGAAAGTGTGTTGTTCCAATTAAAATTCTGCTGCGCAAGTATGTTTAAAAGATCATTCTGCATAATCGGTTCACCAAAAGATTCTCATATTTTTACATAACATAGTTAACACGTCAAAGTTGCATTAAAAAGAAAGAATTTCTAGAAAAAGTCGATTCTAAAAATAATTAAAAATTATAGAAATTCGTTCTCAGGATCTGTGACAGATTGACATATTGTAAAGAGAGGTCATTTTCGTCAACAAAAGATCATTCTAAAATCATGGAAAAATTCACACATCATACTAACACCATATAGTTACTATCATGGAAATATTTTGCAAAAATAGTCAACATAAGTTTGCATAGAAATTTCGAAATGCTCACATCTCACAGAATTTGGCAGATTTTCACACACTTCGAATACGTAGTTCTTATCAACATATTCTCCACACCAATAACCAAATGACTTATTCATACAAAAAAACACATATAAGCACACCATATATCTCATAGATGAAGAGATTCAAGAAAGAAAAGTCGTACAAGAAAGCCTTGCCCCCAAAACTATCAAGAAGGGGAACGATCATGGCTACCTTGAAGAGATCGAAGCAAAACACAAGAGATCCTTGTCCCACCCCTTGGATACGAACTATAGGCTTTGATGGCTGTACATAATTTTGAAAATAAGTGAATGGAACACAACATGAAGCATGAGCAAGAGGGAGGAAGAGGAAAGGGAAAACCAATAATTTTTCCTCACCTTTCACAGTGATGATCATGTTTGAACAAAGAGAAGAGATGTAGTTTCTTCTCCCTTGATGAAGAATCGTGTATGAGTGAGGAGGAGAGGATGAGAGGAGTTTAGTGTGTCTTGGATAATGAAAGGATGCTCATGAATGGTGACATTAATAGGGGAATTGATGGTTTGCATAGGGAATGAAAGAATCATCGATGAGAAGATTATGTGCACCTCTTGAACTCCAAATTCAATCAAAACACATGTTAAATGTGTTCCCTTGAAGCTCATCAATGGAATTATTACCCAAATCTCTAGGTACAATCATGGGATCTAGTAGTATCTTTCTAGGCTAGTTAGTTAGGATTTTAATCTCTTGTAGCATTGCCTACACTTGACACTTGTCACGCATGCACACATTCATCACATAAATAAATATAAATACAAATATATAGATATGAATGTAAGTATAAATATATTTGTTCAAGAATACCATGTATGCACAAATTATATACTCATATATGTAACCTAAATAATTCAAGCAATCAACTAGGTAATAATCACATCATAAGATAATAAATTAAGGCATAGACAAATTCATGCTTGAAATAAACATTTATAAAACGAATCATGGGGAGTGAAACTATAATGCTCTAGATTATGAGCCCATAATTATTATTAATGAAAATTCGGGATGGTACAGTATCGATAGCTATAAATATCAAAATTTTGTAACAAACAGTATATTTTTAATTTAATATACTTGACAATATATTAGATCGATAACTATAATTGTCAAATTCTTGTAACAAAAAAAATATATTTTTAATTTAAGACACTTTACAATCTACTAGACACAAAGTGAGAATCGTTTTAAAATTTTACGTTGATCTGACAAACCCTTTATGTTATTTTTGATTTTAATAGGTATAATTAGAGTAAACTAATCGATAAATACTTCAACACATTGAACTATTTTTTCTAATAAAATTTAATCCGACTTTATAACACAATTTCTCTAACAAATTATCATAATATTGTCATCTCCAAAAATATATACTACTATACTATTATTTAATATTTTTATTAATGAAATATATTACAAAGTGATACTCCATCGAATTTCAACGGGATACAAACTAGTGGTATATAAAAATAAATATTTAAAAATTCATGATAATTTACTTAATGCACGAGCAACTACCTGTAATATATGTACAATCTCTCAATTATTTCTGATTTTGCACATAGGATCAAAAAAAAAATCTAATTTCGTCAAATTTCGTGCTAATATAAAATTTGAATTTGTCGAACGATTAGTAAGGTTCTAATTTCCTCGGATACACGAATGATATAATTTCAACATATCCAACTTTCGACTTTCATATCGACATTAAATCTGACGAAATTAGAAAAATCTGCATCGCCTACAAAATCAGAACATTTAAAATGTTATATATCTATATAAATAGATTTAAATTTCCACGAAATTTTGGGTATTTTGGGGCAATTTTTCCAAAATAAGATAATGATCGATGCATTTGGCAATTGACATTATTAATCATAAATTTATAGGCGAAATTGTTAATCCGCACGTGACAGCGGGGCCCAACAGCAGCTGCACCGAAATAATTAGCACTTTCTCAACTGTAAACCCCACCCCCGACAATCCTGAAAGCTTCTGCCTTTCCTACTTTCTTCGCCTTATCTCCATACCGCTTTCGACTGTTTTTCTCCGATTCACACAAGTAAGCGCTGCATTCCCACTCTCTTTCTTGATGATCTTGTTGGTAATTTGTATGTGATCTTAATTGCTATGTAGAGTTTTGAGAATTCCGTTTGGTAATTGAATTGCGTGTTTATGTTTTGGTATGATCGGTGGTTTTGATTGATGGATGAATGTGCGTGCCGTTTGTTATTTGTTTGCGTAGCATTTCTCTGTGTTTTAGGATTTTGTCTGATCACGTGCTATTGGAGCTATGGGGTGTCCAGTTTATAAAATTCATGAATGGGGGGTGGCATCTGAACATTGTAGTACAATGATGTATCTAACCCTGAAATTGGAAAATGAGTAACTAATGTGTGTGTGTTTGTGTGTGTGTGTGTGTGTGTTTTCTGTGCATAGGCTTGCTTGAGCTGGTAGTATGATAATATCATATTTTGAGTTTAACTTTGTTAAATCAGATAGTATTATTCTAGCAGAGCTGCACTGACATTACATTCATTAGATAGGGTATTTTAGAAGATTCATTTCTGCATGAAAGTATTTGATAACTTCAAAATTCATCAGTTAATTTAGGCCACAAATTTTCAGTACTAGTCATCTAGCAGGTCCGCCCTTTTAGTTATAATCATGATGTCTCATGATTAGTGATTCATGTGGCTTCTTTTCCAAGAAAGTTCAACTTTTTCTAAGAAACCTATGTAGCTTTATTCTGGGAATGGATGAAGATAATATTGGTGTCGTCCCTCTCCAAGAAACAAAGATGTCAACTGTTTATTCATCTAGACATGTTGCATCATGATTTTTTATATCTTAATAATAGACAATGCTGTTGCAGATCTTACCGAGCAATTATGAATTGACAAATGAAATTACTAATCTTTGTAGCACCACACTGCCTTCTTTATGCTATTGTGTCGCAATAGTATTCTTGTCAGTGTAGTAATGTGCTTTGTGATTCTTTGTGCTTTCACATTGTTCTTGTATTTTGAGAAGGGCAAAAATTCACATAGCTTGACTACTGATGTTATATGAGTGCGATTAGAGCTGGATGAATGATTTTTTTTCTGTCGTATCTGTAAAAGTAGTTAATGACGATTTTACTTACTCCTGCAGGTTGCATCTTCTGATTCTCATTCCAGTTAAACTCCAAGAGGAGCCTATTTTTCTACTGTTGAGCAGCTTTGTTTTAAGACCCTGATATTTAGGGCCATGAAGTTGTCTTGTTTTCACTACAACATTGCCATCAACTGGGAGATATGATATTCATGCTCTCAAATAATTGTGATTGTTATCTTCTCTTGTTCCCAACGAGCACCAGGCAAAAGTATTTCCGCAAGTTTCTTGTTTGATCTGAAAGAGTGCGCCATCTAGTTACTTCAATTAGTGAATAAAATTTACAGTATTGGCTCTTGGAAGGTTGTCTAACATGGCCAATGTTGTCAACAATAAAAATGCTTCAAGAAGACTTTCAGTTGCTTCTGGCTCTAAGTCCTTTCTACATCAGTCTTTAAGACCAATAACATCACATAGGTGGGAAATTGGGAAGGGAACTGGTGTTCAGGTGGCATCTTTTCTTGCTAAAACAATTGCATTAGAGACTGTGCGGAGGTTATCGAGGGCCAAGTGCCCATTTCTCTGGAATGGACTGCAAGGTCTACAAGTTCTATGTTGTCCCCCGTTCAAATGGATACAGCGATGGAAACCTTTTGGCTTCTTGGTTCATGGAATGCAGGTAGGTTCTTAACTGAAAGGTGTTGTCTAATATTCAAGTATGCTTTGAAATTTTTATTTGCAGTACTTAATTTCAATATTTTCTTCATTGCACATGTTGGATGTATCTGGCTTTAGATGATATCACGACCACTATTGGTTCTCTCTATAGTAAATGCTCTGTCCGACCATTCAGAGTGCAGCAGTTTCGACTTGGATGATGCTGAAAATTCTCCTAGCCATGATGACTCTCAATTAGGTTCAGAAAATCTTACAGGACCCCCTTCTTTACCATGCAATCAGAACACAAGGTACATGATGTAGTTTGTTCATATTTTACATTCATTCTGCTACAGAACTTCTGATGGTTTCTTTTGCCTGGTGAAGATACCTGAGATAATAGTTCTAAGAAAGTGAAAGTCAAAAAAATTTCTAGATTTCTAGGAACATAACTGAAATGGTTATTGATAGCAGAGAACCAAGTGTAGCTTTGAGGGTGTACACCCGGCGCAAGAAGAATGCGTAGGAGAAGTTATTAGCTCTTAATATTATTGTTATTAAGTTGTTTATGCTTTTGGGCTTTTATTATCCTAGTATTTCCGGCCCATGTTTTGCAGCCCATGGCCTTTTGTAAGTTTGTATTTAAGTAGCAATTGGGATTAGGGTTAGGGTATCGTATTTTTGTAGAAAGGGGCAGAAGATTCTGTGGCAGCTTTGGCTGTGAACCTTCATTGTTGGGGTGTTTATCCTATTAATATCAAGTTAGTATCTTCCTTATCTGCTTTACTCTATCAATTGGTCCGATCCTGCCGGCCCGTTCACGATGACATGGGAGGGAAGAATGGATGCGGTAGAGAAGGCGGTGGCAGAACTGAAAACCAGCACTTCAGCCTTCCAGTCCTCTGTTCAGACGGCCCTTGATGACATTATGGCCAAATTGAACACTCTAAGCTCATCCTCTTCGTCACGTCCGACATCTTCCGACACCAACGACCCGCCCACTGGCACCCACCACAGCTCGGACTGCGTCTTGACGACGATCCACTTACCTGGCTCGCTCGGGCTGAGCAATTTTTTCTCGTTCACGAAACCCCGCCGGAATCCTGGGTAAAGATGGCCCTCGTCGCCATGGCTGGAGATGCACAGAATTGGGCTCAATGGGTTATGCGCCGCTCAGCCACAGTTTCGTGTAAGCAATTTACACACGAGTTGATTGAACGTTTTGGAGATAATTCAACCATTAATGCCTACGAAGCCATGCACCTCACACGCCAGACGGGATCTCTTGAGGAGTATCTTTCTCTATTCGAAGCACGGGTCGCCCAATTACCCGAATTACCGCCAGAACACTACTTGGGCATGGTTTTAGGTGGCCTGCAGCCTAGTATTCGAGAACGTATTCCAGACTCAGATATTTCAGAGTGTTTGCTGCTATTCCAGCAGCGCGTCGAGTGGCTCGCTGACCCCCTGCTGCCCCACCTCGGCCCCACTACCAGCAACGCTCTGTCCCTAATTTCAAACCAAATTTTTCATCTTCTAGCAGCAGCTCCTTTTCAGCCAAGAATTTTTCACCAACTACCCCTGCTCCATCATCTGTGACGTCCTCTCACAGTTCCTCTGGCCCGTCTGAATCGTAACGTGCACCACATGACACCAGCTGAATATCAAGAGCATCGCGCCAAGGGCAAATGTTAACGTTGCAGCCAACCTTTCAGCCCCACACATCGCTGCCCTGCCAAGTCTCTCAATGTTCTCTTAGCAGCTGAGGATGGGTTGGAGGAGGAAGCCCTCGATTCGTCTAATCCGAGCAATCTTATGGAAGAACCCCCCACTGACATCCCTACTGAACTACAACAGCTGCAACTATCCAAACTATCCTCAAATGGATTCAATGGGCCTTGTACGATGAAGCTCTTTGGTCAAATTGGAGATAAATACATCCTAACAATGATTGATAGTGGCGCCAGCCATTGTTTCATTTCTGAGAAGCTGGTACGAGCGTTGCAACTGCCGGTGGATTCAACAACAGGATTTTAGGTCGCTCTTGGCGATGGTACGCAGATTCAAACACAGGGGATTTGCAAGGATGTCAAATTTGTTCTCGATTCTACAATTTTTATTATCACGTTTTATGTGTTTCCCCTAGCAGTGTGGATGCCATCTTGGGCGTGACTTGGCTCGCCACATTAGGGGATATCACAGCCAACTGAGCCAAACTATCTATGGAATTTCGATTAGCCAACAAAACACTCCGTTTGAATGGTGATCCGTCTTTATCTCGCCAACAATGTGGTCACCGCGAATTGAAATCATTGGAGTCCAATGATGATTGTTGGTTATTGTGGGTTTTGGAGAGAAAGGATGTACTCGAGCAATTTGGGCTATCAGATTCTTTGACATCGCAACAAAGGACGGAATTGACAGAGCTACTAAACGAATTTCCACTGATCGCGCAACCTCCATCTGGTCTTCCTCCTTCGCGACCAAGTGATCACCACATTCCTCTCCAACCGGGCTCCCAACCTGTTTCTGTTCGACCCTATCTCTACACTCACACGCAGAAGGATGAGATGGAGCGATTAGTGGATGAAATGCTCGCAGCCGGAATTATCCAACCGAGTTCAAGCCCCTATTCGAGCCCTGTTCTGTTGGTCAGGAAGGACGGATCGTGGAGATTCTGCGTGGATTACTACTCACTCAGTAAAACTACTCGGATAAATATCCTATTCCCGTTATCCAGGAGTTATTAGATGAACTGCATGGCTCGCGCTGGTTTACTAAATTGGATATCCGTGCAGGGTATCATCAGATCCGTTTTCTGGTTATGCCTTTTGGCTTAACAAACGCCCCTGCAACTTTTCAGAGCTTAATAAACGATATGTTTCTGCCTTATTTACTAAAATATGTGCTCGTATTTTTTGACGATATCCTGATTTATAGTCGTTCCTGGTCAGCCCACATTCGTCATTTTCGACAGGTACTCTGTACTCTTCAAAACCATTCCTTGATTATTAATCCCAAGAAGTGCATGTTAGGGACTACTTCTATTGAGTATTTGGGACACGTGTGGAAGGAGTCCATATGGACCCCTCAAAGGTGGCAGCAGTCCTTCAATGGCCAACTCCAACTTCAGCTCGAGGATTACGAGGATTCTTGGGACTCACCGGTTACTATCGGCACTTTATTTGCGCCTATGGTAAAATCGCTGCTCCACTCACTGCATTGTTAAAAAAGGATCATGTCAAACCTTAGCACTGGTCGATGGAAGCAGCTCAAGCGTTTGAGGCCCTAAAGATTTCTCTAACATTAGCTCCAGTTCTGCATATGCCGGATTTCTCGAAACCTTTTGTCGTGGAATGCGATGCTTCTGGACGAGGTTTGGGTATTGTTCTTATGCAAGACAAGCAGCCCACTGCCTATTTTAGTAAGAGTCTTTCTGGACGACTGATTACTAAGTCTGCTTATGAAAAAAAATTAATGGCTTTGGTTCTAGCTGTTCAACATTGGAGGCCTTACTTACTCGGACGGCGTTTTGTCGTTCAAACAGATCAGAAAAGCTTAAAACAATTGTTATCCCAGCCTCTCACTACTCCTGCTCAACAAAATTGGGCAGCAAAATTGTTGGGGTATGATTTTGAGATCGTTTACAAAGAAGGATCCTTGAATAAGGCGGCCGATGCCCTTTCACGCCGCAATGAGGAGGGTGAGCTGGCTGCGATTTCTGTCCCAACTTGGATAGATTGGACGCAAGTTCGGGCTGCCATTGAGGTAGGATAGTGAGCTCCGGAAAATTTTGGGTGATTTGGAGTTTGGTCGTCCGACTCTTAAACATTATTCACTAACGCAAGGTGTTTTATTCTATAAGGGGCGCTTGGTGATTCCAAAATCATCACCATGGATACGCAAGCTGCTGGAGGAGTTCCATTCTACCCCCACCGGAGGACATTCAGGTGCTGTTCGGACATATCGACGTTTGGCGGCCAATGTTTATTGGTCCGGAATGATGAAGGCGGTGACTCGTTTTGTGGCCGAGTGTGTAATTTGTCAGAAGAATAAGTACGAGACCAAATCCCCAGTTGGATTACTTAATCCCTTGCCGATTCCGACTCGCGTTTGGGAGGATATTAGCCTTGATTTTATTACAGGGCTTCTGCGTTCTGGGGGTGTCGATTGCGTGTTGGTTGTTATCGATCGCTTCTCCAAGTACGGGCATTTCTTGGGGTTACGACATCCTTTTACAGCTAAATTTGTGGCTGAGGTTTTTGACAAGGAAGTCATCCGCTTACATGGCATGCCAGGGTCGATAGTTTCGGATCGTGACCCTATATTAATGAGTTCCTTTTGGACGGAGCTTTTTAAGCGCAGTGGTACTACTCTTCGCATGAGCTCGGCTTACCATCCTGAAACAGATGGACAAACGGAGGTCCTTAATCGTTGCTTGGAGAGTTATTTGAGGTGTTTTACTTCAGAACGGCCAAAGAATTGGGTCAAATGGCTGTCCTGGGTTGAATTCTGCTACAATACTAGCTTTCATTCCGAAGCGGGTGTGACCCCCTTCGAGGTTGTTTATGGCTGCCCCCCTCGCCTTCATCAATTTTTACCGGGAGAAGTTAAAATCGAAGCGGTGGCTGAGTCCTTGCTCGAGCGAGATGAAATACTCTCTCACTTGAAATTCCAATTAGAACGTGCACAACAACGCATGATTCGAGAAGCTAATAAACATCGTCGCCATGTGGAGTATTAGGTGGGTGATAACGTGTATCTAAAATTCAGTCCCTGCAGGCAGAACACCTTGTTTAAAGCACCTTTCTCCAAGCTTGCCCCACGCTACTTTGGGCCGTTTATGGTTGAAGCTCGAGTGGGATCTGTGGCATACCAGTTGCAACTGCCTCCAAATTCTCGCGTGCATCCTGTCTTTCACGTGTCTCTCTTGAAGCCCGCTGTGGGAGATGTTGAGCTTAGCACCAACCTGCCGGAGGATGCATTGGCAGTGGAACCCCCTTTTGTGCCAGATAGAATTTTGCAGCATCGAGAGATGCTACGTGGCAATGAGCGTGTGCAACAACTGCTGATCGGGTGGCAAGGTTTGGGGGATGATGAAGCTTCGTGGATGGATGAGGCTGACGTTTACAGGCAATTTCCAGAATTCAGATCCAGCCTCAAGGTTGCTTTGGCGGGCGAGGCTATTGATAGCAGAGAACCAAGTGTAGCTTTGAGGGTGTACACCCGGCGCAAGAAGAATGCGTAGGAGAAGTTATTAGCTCTTAATATTATTGTTATTAAGTTGTTTATGCTTCTGGGCTTTTATTATCTTAGTATTTCCGGCTCATGTTTTGCAGCCCATGGCCTTTTGCAAGTTTGTATTTAAGTAGCAATTGGGATTAGGGTTAGGGTATCGTATTTTTGTAGAAAGGGGCAGCCGATTCTGTGGCAGCTTTGGCTGTGAACCTCCATTGTTGGGGTGTTTATCCTATTAATATCAAGTTAGTATCTTCCTTATCCGCTTTACTCTATCAGTTATGGTAAAACACAGCACATTACTTGGATATATTATATACATTCTTAATGTCTTTAGTCTCTTAAGATAAATGTATCCTTGTGCTCTTTTACAGCCAATTCTCCTTTGATTTGGCTTAGATTGTGTGTATATCATACCCATGCTTATTGCGTCTCTTCTGACTGTGTGAAAACTTTCTTTTGCCTTCTGTTCATATGCCAGTCTCCTTTAGTACTATATTGGTCTATCCGCTCCCTACATTTTTATGAATTTACTGATGTGCTCATTTATCCTTCATTATAGAGCCTCCTCTAGTTTTTATTTTATTTTCTTATATATTGAGTGACTGCATGAGTTTTTAGGCTGCAATGTGGGACAGATAGAAACATTCTATGGTCTTGACTTCTTGCACCCGGTTTCTAGGCCTTAAACTACACTTATATGGAGTTTTCTATTATGTTCTTGGAGAAATCATATAAATTAATTATGGTTTTTTTTTTTTTTTTTTTTTTTTTCCATTGTTGACTTTCTCCACCTCTTTCTTCCACTTACAGAATTGGCAGTGAAAATCCTCAAGGCCTTTTGTCTCTAGACTGGGTTAACCGCCTTTGCCAAGAACTAGAAAGCCAGGGAATCTCTTTGCCTGAAAGGTGAATTCCAATTCTGATTTTCTATTGAAAAGCTGGTAAAACAAAAGAAAAATAAATACATAATCTCAAGTTAATTTATGTGGGATACTTCAAATTCAATGTTTTCAACGTTCATGATTTTTCTGTCTCTCATACTCCTTTTGTTTTCATACTGTTAAATGCTCGAGGGTACAGAAACTTGTGTTCAGTTACTGGTTTGTTCAATTGCTATTAATGCCCAGCTTTGTGTTGGTCTTACTGGACTGAGAAGAGTAGATTAACCTTTGAGGACCTGAAGGAACCACAGAGACCACAAACCATACATAGTATTAAACCATTATGGTAGACTTAACTAAAGACTGGAGTTGTATCATCAGTGAGAATTGTCTTTATTTCAAGGGATGTCTCATTCCTTTGCTGTGCACCTGATATGTTTTTGTTGTTCTTATCTAAAAAAGAAAAGGAAAAGAAAACAAGAAAGAAACAAATGGATTCCTTCTAGTCCTCATGTTTTTTAGCTTTTTGTTGTCCTATTACGTTCAGAGTAGTGTCAACTGTCAAAATATATCCCTTAGTCAAAGCCATTTCCAGGGTTCCCTGTCCAAATTCTCACTGAATTTTAATCACATTAGTCATCTTTGTGCATGAGTAGTTAGTGGCGGTGCATCAGATTATGATTTCATCTTGGAAGGAAGTTTCTGTTACAGCCATGATCATCTTAGCCTGAGATATTGTGTGTATCGAAACAATCTACAGGCAACCTAGCCTAGTTTCCCTGTTTTACTATGAGCTCTTTTGTTTTTAGGTCACCCAAAGAAGTTCTCTCAGATTCTGTTGATGGATTTATGCTACAAAAGATCCTACTTGCATCTGATATTAAAGGCTTTTGGTGTTCTTGTGCTTCAAATGCGGCAGTATCTTCTACAACATAAACTGAAATCACTGGAAAAATGCTAATTATTTCTGTTGATCGGTTATGTAATAAAATAAAATCCATATTCTGTTTCCACATTAGCCATCCAATACATTTATGTCTTCTGTTTTTCCTCTGCTCTTTGGAGCATAACATATGCATCTCTGTACAGAATCAACCAAGAAGAACTGCAAAGATTTTATGTAGCTACAGATGGTGATTGGCCTACCTTGCTATCATCTATAAAGAAGACAATAAAATGGAGAGAGGCTTACAGAATTCTCTCTACAGAGGAACTTGAGTTGTGGTCAAATTTGATTTTCTGGCACGGATTAGATGTGAATCATCGGCCATGTCTCGTTGTTCGACTTGGCCTCACTTGTGTCCGTTTGCCATCTCATGATAGACCACGCTTTATCCAGGCTCTTGGTAAGCTCTCCTGCATCTGGTCTTGGTTTTGCTCATTTTTGCTTTTGTTGAAGTTCTTATTTTCAGTACCACATAGATTACCTTTTGATGGCATGAGGTATGAGCATAAATCAGGATCATGTCCTACACTTGATCCGTATAGTAAAACATAAGAGAACTTGATGATAATTAGCTGAAGTATTCAAGAGCAATACATGTGAACGCGACAAGAATATCACAGATGTACCCACTAAGAACTGTAAAATGTAATGTATCTAATGCATAAAGTTTGCTCTTTAGTTCTTGATGAGTGGTGTCTGTGATTTACATAATATAATTGTTCATCCGTTCAACTTATATATCATTCAATCAACTTACGTTTTTGACTTAGTACATGCTTAAGGCAGGTACTCCTACGTGTCATGCTCGATTCTCAACTAATGAGGTGGTGTTAATGAAGTATCTCAGGTTGAGCACGGTGTCTTGCACTTGGTGGATAGAGAAAATCTTCAAATCACGGTTCTAGTGGATTGCCATGGGCTGTCTCCACTGAGAATTCCTGTGAAAATAATGAGACACTGCTGCAATATTCTACAAGATCACTTTCCTAATGTTTTGGGTGGTTTAATTATCATCCGTCTTCCTTCAGTTGTTCGTGTTATTTCCCAAACATTTATACAAGTAAGTTACTGGACCAAAATTCATAACTATTACCATACGTTGTATGTATAATGTATATATTTGTTGCAATCATCGTATTATGGACGAAAGATGCACCTTAAGGGGGTGTTTCCTTTGCATGATTAGGTTGGATTGATTGATTTTTACCCAAGTCAATCAATCACATACTCTATCGGGTAATAAATAAATAATATCCCAAGACCCGAGTATTATTTTATAAATTTTGGACTTTTGCTTGGATATGAATCCAACTGTAGAAGGTGTGATTGTTTTTATACTATAAATTGTCTTTGTAGTTATCAATCCTTAGATTAGTATATCTATAAAAGTAAACACCTCCTATGAAAAGAAAAGAAATAAATGAAATAGCAGTTGATATCATTTATGCTAATCTTCTATGCCTTTACATCAGGTTCTGAAACCTACAACTAAGCAGAAACTCAGAATCGAAGGGGATTCATATCAGAAGGTTCTGGCTGAATGTTTTCAAAGCGTTCCTTCATATCTCGGTGGAAACTGTACTTGCATAAGATGTGTTAAGCTTCAAGGAGGCGATTTGTGCCGAATTCCAGAGAGGCGAACAATCACTTCAGAATCGATCATCAACGATGGGGATTCTCCATTAGTAGAAAGAGCTGATGAATATGATATGATCATGGAAAATAACTGCAGTCAAACAATAAGGTCTGCTGTCATAGGCATTCTCATTGTCTTTGTACTGATCGCCTTCATCGAGGGAATGTACAACACCGAAAGCCGCCCGGTACTACTCTGATATGTTGCATCTGTTGTTCAATTCTGGTTATTACTTATTACACGCGACGAAATAATGGTATTTTAGTAAGTATAGATAGGTGTGTTAGTGATCTTGTGCAAGTATTTATTATTATTGTAATGAAATGGTGTCAGTTTCATAGTCTCAATCTTGTACTTGGTGGTTGTAATAAAGAGTTAAATATATGGTGAGTAATGTTATTATAGTGAAGTGATAACGGTTCTTGTTGTGAGAATTATGAACCGATCTATCTTTTTGATTTAGATCAACGGTTTAATGGAAAGACAGTAAAGTAAAATTAAATTAATCAAATATTCAGCCTCCTTAAATCGTGGGAATCGATCTATAGCAGTGCAAAACTATACTCAATCTCAATGCCGAACTCACTCCTTACCTTAGTCATCATCTCATTCGGCTTCAACACGGCACCATTGGTGATCAAGCTTTGTGCAAAGAATACTGTTTCACCCAAAAAGTGCTAGCAATAGAACTATGTCTATCGTAGTACTAGCAAGTAAAACTCAATGTCGAATCTCAAGAAATGTAGACTTAGCAGGGTAATTAATTATGTGGTAACAAAAAGCAAGTAAAATCTACTCTAAGAAAGCAAGTAAAGAATTTGGGGGTTTTGAGTTTTTATTGTTAATCCTAGACTTAATGAAAAGAAAGCAAGTAAACTAAACTAGACTTGAAATAATTAAATTAAAAGCAAGTAGAAAACATTCTCGTCTGTCACCCGGGATAAATAATTAAACTAAGAGGAAAGCAATAAATCTACCTAGGCATGAATTGGAAAGAAAGCAATTAAATCTAAGCTAGATAAATCTTAACATGCTTGAAAATAAATCTAAGAAACTAGAAAGCAATTAAATCTAATCTTAGCAAATTAATCTAAACTAATGAAAGCAATTAACCAAAGCAAGTAGAGAAAGCAAATAAAATTAATCTAAGAGCACAAATTAAACTTACGAATCGAAGACAAAAGAAGAACAAAGAACTTGAATTAAATCTTGAATCCAAAGCTATAATCTTCAAAGCAATATCTAAAAGCTAATCTAAACTAATCTAGAGTTTTAAAGGCTGAAAAATAAGAGAGGAGAAGTATATTTTCGTTCCCTAAAGATTACATATATATAAGACCTCAAAAATCTAATTAAACAAGGAAAGAAATCACTAAAATCGGCAGGGCTCGCGGTCACGAAGGGTACGGTGTTGTCCGCTGCGCGTGACTTTTTTGTTTCGGCCATATCTCCCTCGCCCGAACTCGAAATCGACCGCCGTTTTTTCCTACGCACTCCTATCGAACTCCTCTTCAATAATATGCTTTTATTTCATCTAAACTTCATCTCCATATTTTGTTCATTTCTTCATTCTTTTGCTCCTTTCTCTCTTCTCTTTCAAAACTTCTCACGAACTCAACTTTGACTAAAACACACAAAATATACACATAAAAATGAACAAAACACACATAAAAAAACTCACACAAAGCTATAAAAACCACACAAAAATACACTAAATAAATACTTTTTGATACCTTAGCATGCACCAGTTGTGGAGCATTCTGATCCAGCACTACAGAACACAAATGACCTGGGAGTATATTTTTTGAGTTAACAATTAAAGTGCCCTTTTAGAACATAAAAAACCAAAATATGCCCAACACATAAATTTACACAAATTGTGCCCAATTTTTGGGGGATGACCCTAAAATACCCCTCAACCCCTAAAATCAATTTCCCCCCAATTTCTCTCCCACTCTCACATGTTACCCTCACACAACCCATTAATTAGAGAAAACCCATTATTCTGTCCATAACCCTCATCTCTCTTTCTCTCAATTCTCTCCGGCAATTCCACAAAGCCAGCCGCAGTGGCCTTACCCCGCCGTCGTCGACGTTCATCACTTCACAGGTCAGTTTCGTTGTTCTCGCTCCTCAGTCCCATGGCGCCGTGAAGTTCAAAGAGGAAGAGGAGGGAAGATGGAGCCGACGAGCAAAACGCTCCGCTGCTCCGACAGAGGAGCCAGTCTCAACGCGTCCCAGCGGCCATCCCTTCATAGAAGTAGAGGTAAAATTCTAGGGTTTTGCATGTGGCATTTTGTTGCATTATTAAACTCTTGATTACTTAAAAAACTTTTCCTTTTGAACTTGTTGAGATAAGAAATGGGAAAATTAGGGTTTTGGAACTTCGATGAACCCCTTCAATTTGTTGAGTGTTTTTGTTTGAAAAGTTGAACTTG
Organism: Mentha longifolia; assembly: GCA_001642375.2. Taxonomy (NCBI): domain Eukaryota; kingdom Viridiplantae; phylum Streptophyta; class Magnoliopsida; order Lamiales; family Lamiaceae; genus Mentha; species Mentha longifolia. The sequence goes on from CM038112.1 coordinate 32,879,841, forward strand.
CATGTGGCAATTTGTTGAATGTTGGATGTTGAGTTTAGTTTTGGTGTTTTGAATTGTTGGTTGAAGAGTAAAATGGGCTGCTTTGAATCCATTTAAAACTGGAAATGAGGATTGTGTGCTGAAAATTCTAAATTTTGGACTGAAAATCGAAAAAGTTGATTAGAATTATGTGTTTTGGTTAGAATGTTTCACAAGTTGGTTAGAAAAAGTAGCATTTCTGATAACGTGAAGGACGTTCGTTAGAATTAGATGTGTATTTGCTTTCTCGTTGGTTAAAATTCTGAATTTGAAAAAATGGAGTGCATCTTGGTTAGAATATTGTGTTTTGGTTAGTGTTTTGCACATTATAGTTATAAAAGCTACATTTATTAGATGTTGATTAAAATTTTATGGTTTGGTTAGAATTATTGAAAGAATGTGTGAAAGAAAGAATTTCTCCCCTTGAATTGTGTGATGTATATTGCCACATATATATAGTACATATTACAACATAAATTACGATCCTTAAGGAAAGGATCTCAACAAATTATACAAGGAAAGGATAAACATAAATAAATAGAAGATATGAGAAGATATTATGATTTATCCATAATACCCCCCCTCAAGTGTTGCGTGGGGTGAAGACGCACGCATAGCTTGGAACGCAAGAACTCAAAGGCTGGTCGAGGTAAGCTTTTGGTGAAGATATCGGCCAACTGCAAATGTGATGGAATGAACTGAGTAGAGAGTTTCCTTGTCGAAACTAAGTCTCGAATGAAATGATAATCAATATCAATATGCTTTGCTCGTTTATGTGAAATAGGATTTTGGCTGAGAAAAACAACGCTAAGATTATCACACAAAAGTGTAGGTGGAGAAGGAAAGGGAACACGAAGTTCACGAAGCAGCTGTATTTGCGAGAGCTCGATATTCAGATTCACAGCTTGAACGGGAAACCGTGGGTTATTTCTTTGCACTCCAAGAAACAAGATTGCCACCCAAGAAGATGGAATAGCCGTAGGTGGACCGACGAGTATCAAGACAACGAGCCCAATCAGCATCCGAGTAACCAAGAATCGACAAGTCAGACTTACGAGTAAAAGAAAGCCCGAGATGAAGTGTGCCTTTAACATAACGGAGAATGCGCTTTACAGCATCGAAGTGATCGGTTGTGGGAGAGTGTAGAAACTGGCTAACATGATTTGTGGCGTAGGAAAGATCAGGCCGCGTGATCGTGAGGTATTGTAAAGCGCCAACCAACCAACGATATAAAGTAGGATCTTGGAACGGAGTACCATGTTGGTTGAGGGAGGTACCGGCAGCCAAAGGCGTAGCGACGGGCTTCGAGTCAAGGAGCTGTGCACGAGAGAGAATATCATGGGCATACTTGGCTTGGCCAATGAAGAGGCCATCAGGTGTGGAGGAAATTTCGAGACCAAGAAAATAAGTAGGAGCACCCAAGTCAGTAAGACGAAATTCACGACTAGTGCGTGAGATGAACCGGTGAAGGAGGGGCTTATCATTGCCGGTTAAGATAATATCATCCACATATAAAAGAAGAAAGATGACCGAGGAGCCATGATGAAGAAAGAAAAGGGACGTGTCACAGCGACTTTGACGAAAACCAAGGCTGAACAAGAAATTGCTAAAGCGTTGAAACCATGCAAGTGGAGCTTGACGAAGTCCATAGAGGGCTTTCTTGAGACAACACACATGATGTGGGTGCTGTGGATCAATGAAACCCGGAGGTTGGGCCATGTATACAGGTTTCGAAAGAAAACCATTCAAGAAAGCATTTTTAATATCTAATTGATGCAGAGACCATCGAAAATGAACCGATAGGGCCAAAATTACCCGAACAGTGGAAGCCTTGACCACCGGACTGAAGGTATGATGAAAGTCCGAGCCGGGAACTTGAGTGAAACCTTGAGCTACGAGACGAGCCTTGTAGCGCTCGATGGAGCCATCAACTTTGTATTTGGTTCGAAAGACCCATTTTGACCCAACAATATTTGCACCGGATGGGGAAGGCACAAGATCCCAAGTATTATTGGCGCAAAGAGCGTCCATTTCTTCTTGCATGGCTGAAAGCCAATGCGAATATTTGGCAGCTGACTTGGAGCCTTTGGGTTCGGTGGCAGCGGTAGTGGCAAGCATAGCCGATAGAAGAGGAGTAGCGGCGAGGTCGACAGGGTAGCGAGGCTTGAAAATACCGGCCTTCGATCTAGTGATCATATGGTGCGTGGGTGGTGGAGGATTTGAATTAGAAGATGGCTGTGGGGAGGTGTCGTTTACCAGAAAAGGTAATTGGTGGAAGATAACTTGATAGAAACCATGTGAATCATGGTAACAATTGGGAGAGAGTCGGAGGAGGAGGAAGAGGAGGTGACGCCAGCCATGAGAAAGATTTAGGGTTTGTAGGTGTTTTAGGCTGATACCATGAAAGAATGTGTGAAAGAAAGAATTTCTCCCCTTGAATTGTGTGATGTATATTGCCACATATATATAGTACATATTACAACATAAAGTACGATCCTTAAGGAAAGGATCTCAACAAATTATACAAGGAAATGATAAGCATAAATAAATAGAAGATATGAGAAGATATTATGATTTATATGTTGGATAGAAAATCTACATTTCTGACAACTTGGAATATGGTTTTCTATAATCAATAGTCATTTCTTAGATGTTGGTTAAAATTTGTGAATTTGTGTGTTTCTTATTAGTTGGTTAGAAAGTATGAAAATTCAACATGTTGGTTAGAAACATGCACATTTCTGACAATAGGTCATGTGGATTTCTGACAATGAGTGTTCATCTATTATGTGTTGGTTAGAATTAGTTATTTATTTATGATGGGAAGATTAGAATTAGTTACGCATTTCTGACAACTTGGAATATGGTTTTCTATAATCAATAATCGTTTCTTAAATGTTGGTTAGAATTTGTGAATTTGTGTATTTCTTACTAGTTGGTTAGAAAGTATGAAAATTCAACATGTTGGTTAGAAACATATACATTTCTGACAATAGGTCATGTGGATTTCTGACAATGAGGGTTCATCAATTGTGTGTTGGTTAGAATTAGTTGTTTATTTATGATGGCTATGTTAGAATTAGTTGTGCATTTCTGACATCTTGTAATATGATTTACTCTAATTCCTTATGTTGCCTTCTTGTTTCTTATATTGCCTACAAGGTTGAGTGGGAATATCAAAGATTGCATTTGCTGGACAAACCCCACAAGGTGATACCGGGAGGGTATGAAAGCATGGCGGGAGATGTGAACGCAATTCGAGCTTTGACCCATATGAGGCTCACGAATTGCCTCCAAATTCAGTCTACGAAAAGCTATTTGGTGCAAGTGATGGTCTTCAAACAAATATGCTTTTTGTAAGTAATGGTTTTTTGGGATGAACCCAAACATGCAAAACCAGCTTATTTTGTAAGTAAAGGGTCGGGTACATGTACGTATGTACGTATGGAAAAAAACTTATTTTTCATTTTTTGGGAAGTGGGGATTATGGATATGGTACTAGCCACCCACTGTTTTTTGTGAATTTCTAGACAAATCAGTTTTTTTGCACATATGTAATGGATTTCTTACAATCTTAACATTTATGAATTAAATAGATTTCTATATTTCTAGCCAACGTCTGTTTTTTGGGAAGAATTAATACGTTGGTTATAAGAATTTATTCAAGAAATCGTTGGAAATAAGTTAAAAGTTAAAAGAATTCACGAAATTATTACCAAACTATATGAAACCTTCCAACGATAGCTTGCAGTAGATAAGAATTTAATAAAAAAAATAATTACTGCAAAAGTTATATACTACGTTATTTCTTACAACGTTGATGTAAGAATTGATGAACAACTTCAAAAAACATTTTCGACAAAAGTCTGAATAAAGAGCAACAATGTAAACAATCTTCAAAAGTATTGAATACATATTACGCCAAGAGCTCTTATGGATGCGGACACGCACGCATGAAAAGCTCTTATAGATGCGGACAGAGAAAAGAAACAATACTTGAATTTGGAATCTTTGCAAGTCTGCAAATCCACCTTAGAACTGGGATTCATTTTTTCAAGCATGTAGAGATACTTTGCAATTGCCTTGAAATAATAAAAATCATAATTGTTAGAATCAAACAGTCAAATTAGTGAGAAAACTACTAAATTCTTACCACATCATGAAAAGATAATAATTCTTATGACAACTTTGTAAGAATTAAAGATTTCTTAAGATAGATAAACAAGAAAAGTAAAATTCTTACAATGAATTTTGAGTTTCTTATAATGAATTCCTAAATTATTACCTGGAAAGACTTCTCTTCATTTCCATAGATAGATTTTAAAGCTCGGTTCCTCCCAGATAATGCAAATGAGTAGCTCAATCTAACACCAAACTCCCTAAGTACTTGGCCTTGGATATCACATGGCCTGAGAAGAAATCCATCCACAGACATGTGAGGTCCAACAAACTCCGCTATGGCTCTTGCAGGCACCTTAGGTTCGGTACAGGACCTGATGTCTTTGGCACATGTGTGTGCGACCAGGGTTTTTATTTTCCATGCTTTGCCCAACGCTAAACTTGGCAATAAAACACGCATGCTGAATCAAACTTGCAAATAATGTGGTATCTTTTCGGATCAGATTTCACAGTTTGGAACTCCACGAATTCTTCAAATGATATGCATGAATTGCCGAAAGCATGTTATCCTTGTTACGAAAGACAGAACCGCGAACAACCTGACCCTTCTCGGTTGGTTCGGTTTGAATATGAATATCATCGGCATCTATCAAAGCTTGTTGAGATACGCCAGCAATAATCCAACGAGATGAGCTTTCACTTGATATGTCCATTACCATTGCGATAGATGAGATTGTTATCAACTGCAAAAATTCATGAAAAAGTTGTTAGAATAATGTAGTTTTGGTCTATAACTTTGATAAGAATTTCGGGAGATTCTTATCACGTATAATCCAACGAGATGAGCTATCCTTGATATGTCCTACTCTTTTCTTTTCCTTTTTACATTTTCCTCATTTTTCTTTACATTATTTTTCATTTTCGTTTTTTTATTCTTCTTTTTTCTTTTTTTCTATCCTTTTTAGAATAAGGTTTTTTTTTTTTTTTTAATACTGTAAGGAGATACATATTATTTTAGAATTTGTGAATTTGTGAAATTCTTAAAAGTTGATAAGAATTTGTGAATTTTATGTACTGGTTAGAATTCTGCACATTTTTGTTAGAAATTGTACATTTCTGACATTCTGTAATATGGTTTACTAAAATCAATGGTCATTTCTTACAGAATTTGTGAATTTCTTATAGATTATTTTAATTTCATTCAACCAAATACTTCGTAAGAAATCGTCAATTTCTTACTTTCTTCAACTCGCTTTGTAAGAATATGATAATTTCTTACTTCTCTTTTTTCCTTCTCACTTTTTTTCTACTTTTCTTTATCTATTTTTTTGACGAGTTTCAAATTCTTACCAAGTCTATTTGGTATATTCTTACCTTATCTTCAATTATATAAGCATTTGAACAATTTCTTATCTTCTACTTGGTAGGAAATTTGACAGTTTAGTTTATTCTAGTAAGCAACAATAACTAGAAAATCTTACTTTTCCTTTAATTTATGTAAGAATTGCAAAAATTCTTATGTTGAACTTTGTAAAAAAATTCTTTAATTTATGTATGATAGAATGCCTACATATTGTAAGAAAATAGTAAAGTGCAAAGAGAAAAATGTCTTACGTGTTGGTTAGAATTCAGAAATTTTCTAATCAATAACAGTTGTTATTGGTTATAAACTTGCACATATTGGTGAGAAATCCAAACTTTCTTACGTTCTGTAGTGTGATTGCTTTGATTTTAGTAAAAAATATAATAATTCTTACCACTGGTAGAATGTCTGCATATTAGTTATAATTTGTGAAAATCTTAAGTGTTGATTAGAATTTGTGAATTTTGTGTGTTGGTTAGAATTTTGCTTATGTTGGTTAGAAATTGTATATTTCTGACATTCTGTAATATGATTTACTAAAATCAATGATCATTTCTTACAGAAATCAATAGTCATTTCTTACAGATTTTGTGAATTTCTTACGTGTTAGTTAGAATTTGCGAATATTGCACATGTTGGTTAGATCAATACTCACCACAAAAGCAACAAAAAAAAAATTATATATATATACATCTGAAAGATCTCAACACACAAGTTTTTCAAACAATTTGCAAAAGGTGCTAATTGGTAGAAGAATAAGAAGAAAAAAAATTATAAAAACATACAAATATACTAAGAAAGGGGGGCAAAAATCCTAAATTCCAAAAATCCTAAAAGTCACAAGACCACTCTTTTTTTTCTTCTTCTTCTCTCTCTCTAAAATTCTCTGCACTCTCTCTCTCTCTCTCTAAAACTCTCTGCACAAAAGTTTCTAAAAAATGGAGCAAGATTTGCCAATAAATTCTTTAAAAACAAACAAACCCTAAAAAAAAAAAAAGAGAGATAGAGAGAGAGGGGAAGAAGTGAGAACAAATCGCAGAAGGTGGGGAAGAAACCCAGCAGATGTCGTCCTCTCTCTATGTCAGCGTCAGGTCGGTCAGCGGCTGCCGTCTCCGTCAACATCGGGGGAGGGCTGGAGAAGTAGGGTTTTTAGAGAGCTGAACTTAGAGAGAGAGAGAGAGTGAGTGAAATTGAGGGATATATGCCTAGTATGTGAAAGAAAAAGAAGAGAGGAGAGAGGAGAGAGAAGAGGGTAAAAGAGGAACAATATATAAAAATTGGGCAAAAATTGTGTAAAATTATAGTGTGGGCAAAAGTTGTTTTCTTATGTACATTTCCTCATATTTTTTTATGGTCCAAATCAAGCCTTCATGCCTAATATATAACAAGAACTCACATCCATCCTGCTTGCACACGAACCCCAACCGACCAGTTGTTGAACACTCAACTCTGTAAACAATAATGTGGGCACAAGCTTGGGCTAGGCCTAGGGTTGGGGAAAAATACCGAAAAACAGGTATACCGCTTATAATCGTATCGAAAAATTATCGAAAATACCGTAATTAAGATATACTGATATTTTCGGTAAGGTATCATACCGTAACGTAAAACTAAGTTAAGGTAAATATATATACCGTTGTATACCGTACCGTAAAACTATTTATAAAGGTCTATATATTTTATATTTAGCTAACATTTTTAATTTAAAAAAATATGAAGTATGTTATTGACTAATTGTGTAATGTACTATTATTGACTAATATAAGCCAAAAATAGAAAATAATAAAGAAGAATGAATAAAGACAACTTAAAAAAAAAAGGAGCATTTCTTATTAGTTGGAATTTTAAATATTAAGTCTCAGTTATTTGTTTGAGAATGACTAGAGTTTGATTAATAAGATGTAAAGTTTAGTATTTTCTAGTTATGTTTTCAACTACTTATTGTTTGAATATTAATTTATAAGATTTGAATCATGATATTCTAAGGTATACCGACTTCATACCGAAAGTTACGGTAAGGTAAAGGTATGAAATTTAGCATACCATTATTTAAGGTAAGGTATATGGTATGACAAAAAAATAAAGGTATACCGTACCGACCCACCCCTAGCTAGGCCTACCTCCGTCCCTAGAGGATCTTGAATTTCATGATTTTCACATTCAAGATATAAATCTGATTACTAACCTTGATAAGTCATGGAGTATTTGATTGATGATGAAGAAATTAAGTTCTCTCCCTTGGCCGTTTTCTTTAGCACAGAACCATACGTGAGATGATCGAGAATATATATAATTTTGTGTTTCTTTTATTGGTGGTGGTGAGAGGACCAGTTTCTCATGCAGTTATATTTATACACATTCTATCAATGTGGTGGTTATCAGAAACCCTCTTGTTGATAAGGATGACCAAACTTATCATCCAAGTTATTTATTTAAACCATAATATATTAAGATATACTCCCTCTGTCCATGATCTTCGAACCTAAAAATCCCAGCATGTAGTTTTAATGTGTTTTGATGATGTGTTAATAAGTTAAAATGTTTAAGTGTTAAAGTGAAATAATTATGGGTCCATTGATTAACACGTATTTTATGTGCATGTTGAGTGCGTTTTGTATGTGTTTGAAGTTCGATTTGTGTGTTTAAATGTTAGAATGCTAGGGTTTTCAAACATATGGCATACTTTATACTCTTCTTGTTTTCTTTCGGTTTTTAATCTATTTTTGTAGGAATTGAAGAGCATTAAAGTATCTAAAGATCAGAGGCTGGAAACGAGGATGAATCGAGCTTCAAGAGGTGGAAGTAGAAGGTCAAAAGCCGGTTTGAAGAAAGGAAATCAAGAATCGAAGAAAGAACCGAAGAAAGAATTGAATGAGAGAAGAGTCGACCGGGAGAAGGAGAGCCGGTGACCGGCTGGACCGCCAGCCAGGCCGCTGGCTGGCCGGCTGAGAGGCTGCAAAGATGGCGACCAAGGCGGCGACCCTGGCCGGCGCATGTTGAGTGCATTTTGTATGTGTTTGAAGCTCGATTTGTGTGTTTAAATATTAGAATGCTAGGGTTTTCAACTGATGGCATACTTTATACTCTTCTCGTTTTCTTTCAGTTTTTTATCTATTTTTGTAGGAATTGAAGAGCATTGAAGTATCTAAAGATCGGAGGCCGGAAATAAGGATGAATAGAGCTTCAAGAGGTGGAAGTAGAAGGTCAAAAGCTGGTTTGAAGAAAGGAAATCAAGAACCGAAGAAAGAATTGAACGAGAGAAGAGTCGACCGGGAGTAGGAGAGCCGGCGACCAAGACGGCGATCGGCTGGACCGCCGGCTGGCCGGCTGAGAGGCTGCAAAGACGGCGACCAAGGCACCGACCAAGGCACTGACCCAGGCGGCGACCGGCCAGGGCGCTGCCGTCCCTTCCTCCTTCATTTCTTGACCGAGTTGGTTCGTCCCACTCGGTCTAACTCGACCCAAAACTCACCCTTTTATGTATTTAACCTCAAAATCTTCCTTAATTGGGTATCTTTTGCATATTTTAATATTCTTGGAACCCTAGAAATATTTCCCTCTTGCTACTTTGGTATTTTCATCAATTGTTGGAGAATTACTTTGAAGATTTGAAGATCCTTCCAATATTTTGTTCCTAATTGAATTATCTTTCTTTTGATTATGGTTTTATGTATTTTCTATGGTTCATTTGTTCTAATCATGTCTAGCTAATCTTCTTTGTGATTCCAATTATATGTAGATTAGGGATAAGTGATGGGATTAGACTTTAATTATGAATTTACCTTCTAATTTCATGTTCATTTCTCTTGGGGCTGTGTTTTATTATGTAATTGTGATTGATCACCATAGTTGCATACCAAGTGTTTGATCTAATGCTTATGAAGAGCTTAGATTAGATGCTAGGATCAAAAGATTTGCATGCTAGAGTATAGTAGGGTTAAGGAACTCCATAAGCTTTTGGTAGTTAATGAATTGCTTAATATCTTAGTAGGAGTTAGGCCTTTTATTAATCTACTTGATTTCATTACAATGAGAGTTGAGTGAGTCATACTTAGGAGGTTTCCCAGATGAAATTGGATTAAAATGACTAATTCAAGTTAGAGTGTCACATCCCTATCACTTAGACCTAGTTGAAGTATAATTGGAGTGTCTTTCATTTCCTATTGATTTTATATCATTTGCTACTTGTTACTTATTTAGTTAAGTTTTAAATTTGTTAATTACTTTTCATTTTTCATTAATCAATCAAAAACACAAAAACATGTTAGTTGGTAGCTTGGATAGTAGTTAGGTAACTAGATTACTACTTGAATCTCATTTGCCATTTCATTCCCTGTGGATTCGACTTGATTATACACATCAATTATGATTGCATCCTCTCACCCTCAAAAGTGAGAGCGATCAATTTTTGGCGCCGTTGCCGGGGAATGTTTAGTTTGAGTTTCAATAGTTGATTTGGTTATTGAGTTACTAATTCAAGCATTGTTTCTTTTGATTTTTGTTTTGTAGGTTTATGCACACAAGATCTAAGGGACAACTTGTACAACCTTTGGTCTTAAACTTTGAGAGGAGACATAGAAGAAGGAATTCTATCGAAGAACAAGAAATGGCTAACAATCAAGATTATAAAGCTTTTAGGAAGGAACTAGAAGATATGCGAGCTTGGAGAGATGAGCAAGAAAGAAGGGCTCATGAGCATCAACAACCTCCACTCAACCAAATGTTCGAATCTCCTACGGATCAATTTCAAGGAGGAGCATGGGGACCTCGTGTCAGTGCAAATAACTTTGAGATAAGGACCGGCCTTATCCAAACGGTCCAATCCGAGCAATTTGGTGGCAGGCCAAATGAGGATCCTAATGCTCATTTGAGCACGTTTTTGGAGATTTGTGATACGGTGAAGCACAATGGAGTGCCGGAGGATGCTATAAGGATGAAGCTCTTCAACTTTTCTCTAAGAGATCGTGTAAAGGAGTGGTTTAAAAACCTTGACAAGAGCGAGATCACTTCATGGGAAAAACTATGCAAAGCTTTTCTTGCCAAGTACTTCCCTGCTTCCAAGGCTCAAAAGCTCATTTCGAAGATTTCTCACTTCTCACAACATGTTGATGAGACCCTATTTGAGGCATAGGAAAGGTATAGGGACTTGCTACGCAAGTACCCTCAACATGACTTTAGTGAAGCATAACAAATAGTCAACTTCTATAGTGGACTCTCTCCACACACGAGGAGCATAGTTAATGCTACATCCGGGGGTTGTCTAGTGAATCGGAACGTAAAGGAAGCCCTAAGGATCATAGAAGAGATGGCCGCCAATAGTTATCAATGGCCCATGGAGAGAGGCCCTATAAAGAAGGTGAATTATATACTTGAAGATGCAAGAATTGATGACTTGGCTACACAATACAACCTTCTAAAGAAGGAATTTGAAGAAGAGAGGAGATCGAAGAGAGATATTCAAGTGATTCAAGCCTAAGAGAGTGAAGAATTGAATGGGAACGAAGATGTGAGTTATGTGAACCAAAGGCCTTATGGAAACTTCAACAAACAAAGCTTTCAAGGACCTCAAGGAGGATTTCAAGGGAATTATCAAGGTGGGTTCCAAGGGAAACCACAAGGAGAGAATTCTTATGTTCATCAAGAGGCTATCAAGCCTACAATCCCAACAATCGGACTCATCCCAACCTCTCCTATGAAATCCTAACAACGCTCAATTCTCATCTCCCGGATTCTCCGTTTCCCAAGGGGTGATTGAAGAACCTAAGAAGACATCTCCTTCTATTGAGCAACTTGTCCAACAAATGGCAAATCAACAAAGCTCGTTTATCACACAAACCGAGCAAAAGGTTAATGCGTTGGAAAATTCACTCACCTCTTTGACAAAGCAAGTCAAGATGATGGAGGGCCAAATAAGTCAAATGGCTAACCAAGCCACCACTCAACACACAACGGGCAAGTTTCCAAGTAATACGGAGATGAATCTTAAGGGATGTAATGCTATCACATTGAGGAGTGGAAGAGCCTATGAGAATGAAGCTACATCCAAAAGTGAAGAGGATGAAGTTCTTGTGGAAGACATTCCCTATGAAGAGCCTTCAACCAATGAGGAGGAACCAAGCAAAGAAGTGCAAGAAGAGGCTCCAAAAGAAGAGTTGATAGAGGCTCCTCTTCCAACCAAGGATGTGATCACGAAGGCTCCATTCCCTCATCGTCTAGCCAAGCCTAAGGTGGATGAAAATATGAAAAGGTTCTTAAACATTTTCAACAAGGTACAAATCAACATTCCCTGCTTAATGCACTAAGAGATATGCCGGGCTATGTGAAGTTCTTGAAGGATGCCGTTGCTAATGATGAACACGTATTTTATGTGCATATTGAGTGAGTTTTGCATGTGTTTAAGTCTCGATTTGGGTGCTTAAGTGTTAGAAATGCTAGGGTTTATTAACTTGTAGCATACATTCTATTTTTCTCATTTCTTTTCGGTTTTTGATCCATTTTTGTAAGAATTGGACAGAGCATTCATGTGACTAAGGATCGAAGGTTAGAAATGAGGAAGAGTCGAGTTTGATTAGGGTGAAACCTCAGGTTAAGAATGTGGAATTTGAATTTATAAAGTTAGGGTTTCACTCGTTCAAGTTTGTTTATGTTTTCCTCGTTCTCTCGAGTCTATTTGTGTCTTTTTGCAGGTTGATGGAGAACTCATTTGGTCAAATTGATCATTCCACATCGAAGATGAGTTCGTTAGCAAAAAGCGGTTCGTAAATCGGAGTTCGTACGAGAGAGAACGGGCGAAAACGGGGAAGGTGAACAAAAGAGAAGACGGAGTTGACCGGTCAAAGAAGGAGGGCCGGCGGCCTGACCGGCAGTCTGCCAGACCGCCAGCCAAGCTGCCAAACCGCCGGCCATTGGACAGAGAATTCGGCGGTCTGGACCGGCGGTCTGCCAGACCACCGGCAAGCCACCAGACCGCCGGTTGGCCGGAATTCCTCAACTTAAGGGGCAAGTTCGGCTCGCCCCGGTTCGTCCCGTTTCGCTCTGATTCGACTCAAACTTGATTTTCAATGTATTTAATCCTAGAATTCACCCCATTTGGAGATATTTTTTTTGCATATTTTATTCTCCCAAGAACCCTAGAATATTTTCTCTCTTTCCTTTTAAGTATTTTGAAGATTGTTAAGGCTATACTTTGTGGATTTGCAATTGAAGACCATCTTCTTCTTCCTTATTAAATTCTCTTTCTTTTAAGCATGATTTCAATTACTTTCTATGGTTTATTTCCTTTAATTATGTCTAGCTAAGTTCCTTTTGGTTTCAAATTTATGAAGACATGATCTAGATTAATATGTTTTTGGATATTGTAGTGGGATTTGCCTTCTAATTCATATGTCTTGTGGTTTGGGACTTGATTTTATTGCATGAGTGATTGGCCATCATAGAGTGCATACAAGGTGTTTGGTTAAATGCTTAGTAGGCTTTAGTTCATACACTTGGCATCAAACCACAACATATTAGTAATTCTTGCTAATAGGAGATTCTAGATAATTAATTGAGCTATTTGGAGTTGATTTATGCATCTTGAGACCTAGCGGAGATAGATGTCATAGGTTAATCCACTTACATTGATTGCTTTGAGAAAAGAGTTGATGTATATCCTATAAAGAACTCCCGTATGAATTGGATTAAATCGGTTTATCCTTGCAAATTCCAAAACCTATGTTTCTAGTGAATGTTGGATTATATTTGGAACCATAATTTCTTCTATTGATAGTTACCATTTCATACTTGTTTGCTAGTTGATTTTGTTATTTGAATTTGTCATTAATCTTTGGAAAACACAAAAACATGATATATTGTAGCTTGGATAGTGATATAGATAGCTAGGTTACTACTTGAAACTCATACGCCATTGCATTCCCTGTGGATTTGACTCGAATATACTATTCGATTATCATTGCATCCTCTTACCCTCAAAAGTAAGGCGGATCAATTTTTGGCGCCGTTGCCGGGGAATGTTTAGTTAAAGTTTCAATAGTCGATTTGGTTATTGAATTACTAATTCAAGTATTGCTTCTTTTGATTTTTGTTTTGTAGGTTTATACACACAAGGTCCAAGGGAAGACTTGTTCAACCTTTGATCTTGAACTTTGAAAGAAGACATAGAAGAAGGAATTCTATTGAAGAAGAAGAAATGGCTAACAATCAAGATTATGAGGCTCTTATGAAGGAACTTGAAGATATGAGAGCTTGGAGAGATGAGCAAGAAAGAATGGCTCAAGAAGATCAACAACCTCCGCTCAATCAAATGTTCGAATCTCCTACGGATCAATTTCAAGGAGGAGCATGGGGACCTCGTGTCAATGCAAACAACTTTGAGATAAGGACGGGCCTTATCCAAATGGTACAATCGGAGCAATTCGGTGGAAGGCCAAATGAGGATCCTAATGCTCATTTGAGCACATTTTTGGAGATTTGTGACACGGTGAAACACAATGGAGTGCCGGAGGATGCAATAAGGATGAAGCTCTTCAACTTTTCTCTAAGGGATCGTGCGAAGGAGTGGTTTAAAAATCTTGACAAGAGCGAGATCACTTCATGGGAAAAATTATGCAAAGCTTTTCTTGCCAAGTACTTCCCTCCTTCCAAAGCCCAAAAGCTCATTTCAGAGATTTCACACTTTTCTCAACAAGCCGATGAAACTTTATTTGAAGCTTGGGAGAGGTATCGGGACTTGCTACGCAAGTGCCCTTAACACAGATTCAGTGAAGCGCAACAAATTATCAATTTCTATAGTGGACTCTCTCCACATACGGGGAGCGTAGTTGATGCTACATCCGGGGATTGTTTAGTGAATCGGAATGCAAAGGAAGCCCTTAGGATCATTGAAGAGATGGCTGCTAATAGTTATCAATGGCCATTGGAGAGACGTCCCACGAAGAAGGTGAATTCTATACTTGAAGATGCAAGGATTGATGAGTTGGCCACACAATACACCCTCCTCAAAAAGGAGTTTGAAGAAGAGAAAAAGTCGAAGAGAGATGTTCAAGTGGTCCAAAGCTAAGAGAATGAAGAGTACAATGGGAATGAGGAAGTGAGCTATGTGAACCAAATGCCTTATGGGAATTTCAACAAGCAAAATTTTCAAGGAGCTCAAAGTGGTTTTCAAGGGAATTATCAAGGGGGATTTCAAGGGAGGTCACAAGGATGCTATCAAGCCTATAATCCCAACAACTGGAATCATCTCAACCTCTCCTACGGAAATCCTAATAATGCTCAATTCCCACCTCCCGGATTTTCCGTTTCTCAAGGAGTAATCGAAGAACCTAAGAAGACAACTCCTTCTATTGAGCAACTTGTCCAACAAATGGCAAATCAACAAAGCTCATTTATCACACAAACCGGGAAAAAGGTGAGTGCCTTGGAGAATTCACTTACCTCTTTAACAAAGCAAATGAAGATGATGGAGGGCCAAATAAGTCAAATGGCTAACCAAGCCACCACTCAACATACTCCGGGAAAGTTTCCAAGTAATACGGAGTTAAATCCCAAGAACCAATGCAATGCTATCATACTTAGGAGTGGAAGAGCCTATGAAAATCATGTTACATCCGGAAGTGGAAAAGAGGAAGTTCTTGTTGAAGACATACCCTATGAAGAGTCTCCAACTAGTGATAAAGAATCAAGGAAAGAAGCTCAAGGAGAAGCTCCTAAGGCGGTGCTAGTAGAGGCCCCTCTCCCTACCAAGGATGTTATTACGAAGGCTCAATTTCCTCATCGTCTAGCCAAGCATAAGGTTGACGAAAAGTTGATGAGATTCTTGGAAATATTCAACAAAGTACAAATCAACATTCCCTTGCTTGATGTACTCCGAGATATGCCCGGTTATGTGAAGTTCTTGAAGGATGCCGTTGCTAACAAGAGAAAGTTTGGTTCATTTGAAATAATTAGCCTAACAGAGGAGGTTAGTGCGGTGATCCAAAGGAAGATGCCTTTGAAAAAGAAGGATCCCAGAAGCTTCACAATAGTATGTGTGATTGGAGGGAAAAAGTTTGGAAATGTCTTACGTGATCTTGGAGCTAGCATAAATTTGATGCCATTGTCTATTTTCAAGAGGTTGGATATAGGAGCGATTAAACCTATATCAATTTGCCTCCAAATAGCCGATCGTTCTATATCTTATGCTCAAGGAGTAGTTGAAGATATATTAGTGAAAGTTGAGGAGTTCATCTTCCCCGCAGACTTCGCTATCTTGGATATGCCGGAGGACAATGATATGCCCCTCATTCTTGGGCGTCCTTTCCTAGCAACCGGAAGAGCTCTTATTGATGTGCAAGATGGGAATCTTACATTTAGAGTCAATGAAGAGACCCTCACTCTTTCAATCTTTGATGCTATGAAGCGAGGAGATGACTCAACCTATGAGGAATGCAATGCAATCACCACCTTGCCTACATCTATGGCAAAGGATCTCACGGATGAAATCATTTTCAATTCTCTCTACTCTTATTCCGATTTGGATGATGCTTGTGATGACTTATTGGAATCAATTGCTTATTTGGAAGCAAATCAATGATCATTGAAAGATGAGGTCTATTACCTTGATATCAACCAACCGGGGGAAAATGGAAGTTTAACCAAGGTGGAATCTACTCCAATCACTTCTCAAGAGTTGAAACCTCTTCCCGATCACCTAAGGTACGCCTTCCTTGGTGATAATGACTCTTTTCCCGTTATAGTGTCACAACACTTGTTAGAGTCCGAATTGGATAAGTTGTTGCGTGTCCTTAGAGAGTTCAAAGATGTGATTGGTTGGTCTATTGATGATATAAAAGGAATTTCTCCATCTATGTGTATCCACCGGATTCTTTTGGAAGATAATTGTCGTCCTGGGGTTCAACCTCAAAGGAGGTTGAATCCGTCTTGCAAGAAGTCATGAGAAAAGAGGTGTTGAAATTGTTGGATGCCGGGATGATTTATGTTATTTCGGATAGCGAGTGGGTAAGTCCTACTCAAATTGTTCCTAAGAAATGGGGGATTACGGTGGTGAACGATGAAAAGGATGAGTTGATCACTACTAGAGTAGCGACGGGTTGGAGAGTATGTATTGACTATCGAGCATTGAATTCCGCTACTAGAAAAGATCACTTTCTGTTGCCCTTTATTGACCAAATGCTTGATCGTTTAGCCGGATATGAGTATTATTGTTTCTTGGATGGCTACTCTGGATACAATCAAGTGATGATCGCCCCGGAAGATCAACATAAGACGGCATTCACTTGTCCATACGATGTATTTGCATTTCGGAGAATGCCTTTTGGATTGTGCAATGCTCCTGCCACATTCCAAAGATGCATGATGACTATCTTCCATGGGTTAATTGAAAACATTATGGAGGTCTTTATGGATGATTTTTCCGTATTTGGGACTTCTTTTGATCATTGCTTGGAAAATTTGACCAAGGTTTTGCAAAGATGCCAAGAAACTTCCTTAGTTCTTAATTGGGAAAATGCCACATTATGGTACGAGAGGGAGTTGTATTGGGCCACAAAGTTTCAAGAGAAGGGTTGGAAGTTAATAGAGCAAAAATAGTTGCTATTGAGAAGTTTCCACCTCCTACAAGTGTGAAATCCGTTCGGAGTTTTCTAGGCCATGCTGGATTTTATCGACGGTTCATCAAGGATTTCTCAAAAATATCCAAACTTCTTTACTCTCTCTTGGAAAAGGAAGTTAAATTCAACTTTGATGAAGATTGTTTGAAGGCTTTTGAGGCATTGAAGAAAGCTTTAGTATCTATACCCGTGTTAATCACTCCTAATTGGAATGAGTCTTTCATTTTGATGTGTGATGCTAGTGATTGGGCGGTTGGTGTAGTATTGGGGCAAAAGAGAGACAATTTGTTTCGTGTGATCTACTCTGCTAACAAAACTTTGGATTCCACTCAAAGGAACTACACCACGATGGAGAGAGAGTTGTTGGCTATAGTCTATGCTTTTGACAAGTTCCGATCTTATTTGGTAGGTAATCATACCATTGTCTACACGGATCATGGGGCAATTAGGTATCTATTTGCTAAAAATGATTCAAAGCCTAGGCTCATCCGGTGGATTCTTCTTCTACAAGAGTTTGATATAGAGATTCGAGATAGGAGAGGATGTGAGAATGTGGTAGCGGATCACTTGTCACGTCTTGAGAATCCGGTGGAAGGGAAAGATCAAAAGTTGAGTATCAATGAGCTTTTTGCCCGGATGAGAAGATCATGGTGTTGAAGTGCAAAGATTCTTGGTTTGCCGACTTTGCTAATTACCTTGTGCTTCGAGAGTTGCCACCAAATCTCTCGGATTATCAAAAGGCCAAGTTCCTTCGAGATGTGAAGTTCTATTATTGGCAAGATCCATACTTATAGAGAAGATGTACCGATGGTCTTATTAGAAGATATGTCATGGAAGGTGAATGGCTCAAGATTATTGAAGATTGATATGAGGGACCAAATGGGGGCCATTTTGGGACTAATCGTACGGCTTGGAAGGTTTTTCAAAGTGGATTCTATTGGCCTTCGATTTTTAGGGATTGCCAATCATTTGTGAAGAATTGTGATAGGTGTCAAAGGATGGGAAATATCACAAAAAGGGATGAGATGCCTCAAAACATCATGGTCGAGGTTGAATTGTTTGATGTTTGGGAGATAGACTTCATGGGACCATTCCCTACTTCTTGTGGTTTTTCTTATATCCTTCTTGCTATTGATTATGTTTCAAGATGGGTCGAAGCCATTCCAACTTCAACTAGTGATTCCAAGGTTGTGATCAAGTTTTTGAAGAAGAATATTTGACTAGGTTTGGGACTCCAAAGGCTTTGCTTAGTGATGGGGGGTCTCACTTCAACAACAAGTGGTTGGGAAATGTTCTTGCTAAATATGGAGTGAAGCACAAAATTACCTCTCCATACCATCCTCAAGCCAATGGTCAAGCCGAGCTTGCATACCGGGAAATTAAGCAAATCCTGGATAAAACAATCACTAATCGGAAGGATTGGGCAAATAAACTCGATGATGCTTTGTGGGCTTATCAAACCACTTACAAAACCCCGATTGGTATGTCCCCTTACCAACTTGTCTTTGGAAAGTCTTGTCACTTACCTTTAGAGATTGAGCATAAAGCATTTTGGGCTATAAAGAGGATTAATCTTGAGTTTAAGGAGGCCGGAGTGAATAGGAAGAATCATCTTGTGGAATTGGATGAATGGAGAAACGAGGCTTATGAAAATTCTTGGATTTACAAGGAAAGAGCCAAGAAGTTTCATGATTTGGAGATTCAAAGCAAGGTGATCATTCCGGGAGACGAGGTTCTTCTCTTTAACTCTCGTCTTCGTCTTTTCCCCGGAAAACTCAAATCAAGGTGGACCAGTCCTTACATTGTAAGTAGGAGTTTCAAGAATGGCACATTTGAACTTCTAAAGAGTGATGGTTCTACCTTCGTTGTTAATGGACATCGACTCAAGCTCTATTTCAATTTGAAGAGGTTTAAGGAGGAGTCAACCATTCTTCTTAATGATGTTTGATTCGGAGGCTATGTCGAGCTAACGATATAAAACAAAGCGCTAGTTGAGAGGCACCTCAACACGTATCCTTTTCTTTTTCATTTCCTTTAGTTTTTATTTCATTTTCGATTTTTTTAGTCGTTTGTTACGTTTTTCGTTTCATTTTGAAAAAACCAATAAAAAAATAGAAAATTAAAAAATTAAAAAATAAAACATGTTTAGGGGGTCTCGATAGAGGGTCGGGAGTCAGCCCCTCCCGTTGGAAGGGCCGAAAAACGGCCCAAAATCAAGCCGGAAGAGGACAGCGGTCTGGCCGGCGGTTTGCCAAACCGCTAGGAATTGTGCACAACCCGCCATAGAAGACAAAGATTTCGGCGGTCTGGGCAGTGGTCTACCAGACCGCCGGCGACCTCCCAGACCGCCGCCGCCCCTCTTTTCCCCCTTCACCTTATTTTTTTGCTTGAACCACCTCTTTCTTCATTTATTCGACTTTTTGTTTTAAACATTGAAGAACATAGCCCATTTTCTCTCCAAATCCCAAATTTTCATCCACCAATTACTCTTAATTCACTTTGAATCAAGTTTAGTCCTTCCATAGGTCAATTACCCATCCCAAAACTTGCATTTTGAACCAAGAAAATCACATTTTCACCCACATCTCCATAAAAAACGAAAATTCATTTTTCTTTTGAAAGAAGTGAAGTTCTTAAATTTCATTCAAGACAATGAGGTAATGAGTTCTATATCCTATCTTTTATGAGTTTCTACTTGTTTTATATGAATTGGTATGTATGTCTTGCTTATCAAATTCATGAAAATGGGTAGAAATTCTTGCTAGGGTTTTGTTTGAATTTTGAAAATTCTTGAATGAAAAATGTGGTTTTGATCATGAATTGAATAGCATTAATTTATTTTTTTAGGATTTATGCTATATCAAGTCTTGAAAGTGCATTCTTTGATGGACCATATCTCTTATGCACTTGAGCATACTTAGAATGAATTTGGAATACATTTAATTTGGATATTCATCTCTTGAATGCTTCATTGCTTGAAGAGGGTATGTTTTTATGGATTCTTGAGTTTGAAATATGAAGATTCATGGTTTAAGTCTCTTGATTTGAATTTCCATATGCATTTGAATTTATTTTCACTTGGATATGCATGAATGAATAGAGATAAATTTTGCTTGAACTTAGGGAGTTTTGTTAATGATTTTCTTGGTGTTTGCTTGACATTCCCTTCTTGGATGTTTAAAGGCAAAATGGGGGGGGGGGGGTGATGGCTAGTTTAAGTACAATCCCTTGATTTAAATTTCTTGAATCTTATTTTGGATTTTTTTCATTTGGTGTAGGGATAAAGGAGCTAAAGGAAAAGGGCCTTCTAAGGCACCTACTAAAGCATTAGTAACCTACTCTAATAAGAGGAGAAAAGATGGATCTTCTTCATCTCACCCTTCGGAAACCACTTCACGCACAATGGATCCGAAAGTCCCAGAAACTCATAACCTACACTTGAACTCTCATGAAGAAAGGGCCGCATTTGCTAGTATAGTCACCAAAGGCATTGAAGAGACAAGATTTCCATCTTGTGAGGTATTGAAGGAATTGGGGCTTTATGAAAATGTGAAAGCCCTTTTTGATAATATTGGATGGGGACATTTCCTTAATGAGCACATTCAAGACCGGAGGACATATTCAAAGGTTGTACTTGAGATGTTAAGTACATTGGATACCTCCCATATGCACGTCATGAGGAGCATTGAATTCCAATTATTTGGAAGCAAGCATATGATGACATATGAGGAAATCGATAATGCCTTTGGTGTGCCACATGGAGGGGATCAACTCATTGATAGAGTGTTCGATGTAAAGGCCATTTGGAAGACGCTCGTGCCAAATTCGGAAAAGGGGTATAAATCCGGGTATTCAAAGTCAAATGAAGTGAGGAATCCGGTACTTAGGATGGTGTTGAAGATCATATCACACACTATCATTGCTAGAAGAGAGAACACTTCGGTGAGGAATGATGATTTGTTTATCCTTCATGCTATGCACACCGGGAGGAAAATAAGTTTTTGTGATTTATTTCTTCCCCAATTGAAGAAGCACTCTCGAGGTGAAGTAGGAAAGATCAATATTGGAGGTATGCTCACTCCAATTGCAAGAAAGATAAAAAGAAACCTCGGTGGCTACCCTCCAATGATGGGAGGTGCTTTTCTCCTTGATTTTATCAAGCTCCGGTACTTACGTTTCTTGAATTCTAGTACCCCTCCTTATTACTTCCGAATCAATGGCAAGGAGTTATACCCTCTTCCAAACCCTATGAGCATACTAGTTACAAGTTTCAATGAAAGGGTCAATTGGTATTTGCACACTCCCTTACATAAGATGATCATGAGGGTTCGAAAGAGGCCGGGATGAGTTTGAAAGAGAGCACCGGGGGGTGGAAGAAGAGGAAGTCATGGAGGATAATGATGATGAGTCTAAAAGGAATAATCAAGGTCCAAGTGATGTTTGCTATGATGAGAGGTTTGAGACCCTTGAGGGTAGAATGGAAGGAATGGAGAATAACTTCAAAGCTTTGGATGCTCAAGTAACGGTGATGAGGAGGGAAGTGACTTCGATGAGAGTCACACAACTTGAAGAATTGGAAAGGAGTACAAGGATGGAGAAGCAAGCAACATCGATGATGGAGCTCTTGGAAAGCTTCCGGGATTACCAAATTGCTCAAGGGGCGACTTGGCCCTGACCACCACCATCATCATAGCTTGGAATGTTGTAAGTGTAATTTAAATCCATTATATATCTTTCCCTACAAACTAATTTTAGAATTTATTTTCTAAAATAAGTTTGGGGGAGGGGGGTAGGATAATGAATTTAAATTACTTTAAATTACTTTCATTTCATGTCTTGCTATTTTTCCATGTTTTGCTCTCTTGCTTTACACTCTTGTCTTAGTCTCTTAGTCTTTGCCTCCCATATTTGATGTTGCTTGACTTTAAAATTGTGGTTTGATGGTATCTATTTGAGTGAGATTTGTTTGCTTGGATTGTGGATGAGAATTGTGGGTTGTTGACGTTGGGAAATGAATTTCTTTGATGATGAGTTTGAAGTTGTGGGATATTTTGAAGGATCTTTTGTTATTCGATGAATTTGTTTGATGGTTTTTGAATTTGTTTGAAAGTTTGTGTTTTATTTTGTGCATTTGGGGATGAATTAGGGTTAAATGAATATTTTTCATGAGTTTGTGGTTTTGAATGCGAAATTTTTAAGAAAGGAAAAATTTTAAGTGAATGAATGTTTGCATGCTTGAGTGTGAAATGATCGTGTTTATTTGCTCTAGTGTTTTCAAGTGAGATGCCGATGATTGATGAAAATGATGAAATATTTTGAAATTTTTCGAGTCAAAGTCAAGCATGATTAGATTACTTCACTTGAATGGCATGAAGGATTGATCTTAGGCACTTAGGCTCTAGACAAAAAGCTTGAGAGGATTTTGAGCCTTAAACTATGCATTTTACATAGTAATATCCTTTCTTGAGAGCTTGATCTTGCATTGCATATTCTTTACTAGAACTTGCCTTGATACTCTAGTTAGAAATATTACATGTTTGCATGATTAGGAGATGATCTTAGGCCATCATTGCATAGCCCATTTTCCCTAAACATTAACCTATTTTTCATTACCATTGTTGTCCCATTTTGAGCCTTGAATAGAGCCTTTTCTTCTTGAACCGGACGATAGGGGGTGAAGGATGGTTAAGGGAACCTTGGTGGAAGTTGAAAAATCATAAGAAATGTTGGGTGATGGTGAAGAGTTTAGAGAATTATTTTGGAATGAAAGGATACTCCTATGAGCTCTAAGTTAGTAAAGAAAAGAATAAGAACAAAGTTCTTATTAATAAAATAAAAATAAAAAATAAAAAAAAAGAGGTAAGAACAAAGTTCTTACAAGAAAAAGAGAAGAATAAGAGCATAAAGGGGTGTTTCTTTATATATTTGGTAGAAGCTTGGAATTAATTAGCTAAAAAGGGGTTGGATAAGGTGGAAGATGAAGAAATTCATACTTTAGAGAAGTGAAGAAAAGAGGTGAAGGAGCTTCGATGAAGATTTAAGCCACTTAGCCTAAAATTACCTACCTTAACCAATGTCCCTACATTACAAGCTTAAGAAAGACCTTTTTTATCCTAATTTGTGCATGCATTGTAGTATTAGAATCTTGAGTTGATAGACAAGCTTATGGTTAAAGTTATGTATTGCATGATTTCGATGAGTGCTTACCTTTTCCATATATTGAGTGATCGAGTCATACACACATTTTTTTGTGAGGTCTAGAGTCGAATGTGTTTAGGTGATTGAGTTCTATGCTAGGAGAGTGAGTAATTTCATGAGTGTTTGGCTTGACTTGATGATTTCCTTGAGTTTAAATGGTTTTGAAGTGAAATGAGGCATCGATGAACTTGAAATGCACACTCCATACGTGTTAAGTGTTTTGATTGTTCGTTTCATTGTTCGGGACGAACAATGGCTAATGTTTGGGGGAGTGATGAACACATATTTTATGTGCATGTTGAGTGAGTTTTGGATGTGTTTAAGTCTCAATTTGGGTGCTTAAGTGTTAGAAATGCTAGGGTTTCTTAACTTGTAGCATACATTCTATTTTTCTCGTTTCTTTTCGGTTTTTGATCCATTTTTGTAAGAATTGGAAAGAGCATTCATGTGACTAAGGATTGAAGGTTAGAAATGAGGAAGAGTCGAGTTTGATTAGGGTGAAATCTCGGGTTAAGAATATGGAATTTGAATTTATAAAGTTAGGGTTTCACTCGTTCAAGTTTGTTTATGTTTTCCTCGTTCTCTTGAGTCTATTTGTGTCTTTTTGCAGGTTGATGGAGAACTCATTTGGGAAAATTGATCATTCCATGTCGAAGATGAGTTCGTTAGGAAGCCATAGCAAAAAGCGGTTCGTAAATCGAAGTTCGTACGAGAGAGAACGGGCAAAAACGGGGAAGGTGCGTAAAAGGGAAGACGGAGTTGACCGGTCAAAGAAGGAGGGCCGGCGGCCTGACCGGCGGTCTGCCAGACCGCCGGCCAAGCTGCCAAACTGCCGGCCATTGGACAGAGAATTCGGCGGTCTGGACCGGCGGTCTGCCAGACCGCCGGTTGGCCGGAATTCCTCAACTTAAGGGGCAAGTTCGGCTCGCCCCGGTTCGTCCCGTTTCGCTCCGATTCGACTCAAACTCGATTTTCAATGTATTTAATCCTAGAATTCACCCCATTTGGAGATATTTTTTTTGCATATTTTATTCTCCCAAGAACCCTAGAATATTTTCTCTCTTTCCTTTTAAGTATTTTGAAGATTGTTGAGGCTATACTTTGTGGATTTGCAATTGAAGACCATCTTCTTCTTCCTTATTAAATTCTCTTTCTTTTAAGCATGATTTCAATTACTTTCTATGGTTTATTTCCTTTAATTATGTCTAGCTAAGTTCCTTTTGGTTTCAAATATATGAAGACATGATCTAGATTAATATGTTTTTGGATATTGTAGTTGAATTTGCCTTCTAATTTATATGTCTTGTGGTTTGGGACTTGATTTTATTGCATGAGTGATTGGCCATCATAGAGTGCATACAAGGTGTTTGGTTAAATGATTAGTAGGCTTTAGTTCATAACACTTGGCATCAAACCATAACATATTAGTAATTCTTGCTAATAGGAGATTCTAGATAATTAATTGAGCTATTTGGAGTTGATTTATGCATCTTGAGACCTAACGGAGATAGATGTCATAGGTTAATCCTCTTACATTGATTGCTTTGAGAAAAGAGTTGATGTATATCCTATAAAGAACTCCTGTATGAATTGGATTAAATCGGTTTATCCTTACAAATTCCAAAACCTATGTTTCTAGTGAATGTTGGATTATATTTGGAACCATAATTTCTTCTATTGATAGTTACCATTTCATACTTGTTTGCTAGTTGATTTTGTTATTTGAATTTGTCATTAATCTTTGGAAAATACAAAAACATGATATATTGTAGCTTGGATAGTGATATAGATAGCTAGGTTACTACTTGAAACTCATACGCCATTGCATTCCCTGTGGATTCGACTTGAATATATTATTCGATTATCATTGCATCATCTTACCCTCAAAAGTAGGGCAGATCAGCTAACAAGAGAAAGTTTGGTTAATTTGAAACAATTAGCCTAACGGATGAGGTTAGTGCGGTGATTCAAAGGAAAATGCCTTTGAAGAAGAAGGATTCCGGAAGCTTCACAATAACATGTGTGATTGGGGGAAAAAGTTTGGGAATATCTTATGTGATCTTGGAGCTAGTATCAATTTGATGCCCTTGTCTATTTTTAGGAGATTGGATATTGGATAGATCAAACCTACGTCTATTTATCTCCAAATGGCCGATCGTTCCATATCTTATGCTCAAGGAGTTGTTGAAGATGTGTTAGTGAAAGTTGAGGAGTTTATCTTCCCCGCGGAATTTGTTATCTTAGATATGCCGGAGGACAAGGATATGCCCCTCATTCTTGGGTGTCCTTTTCTAGCAACCGGAAGAGCTCTTATTGATGTACAAGATGGGAATCTCACTTTTAGAGTGAATGAAGAGACCCTCACTCTTTCAATCTTTGATGCCATGAAGCGAGGAGATGAACCAACCTATGAGGAATGCAATTCAATCACCACTTTGCCTACATCTATGGCAAAAGATCTCATGGAAGAAATCATCTCCGATTCTTTATATTCTTATTCCAATTTGGATGATGTTTGTGATGATTTATTGGAGTCAATTGCTTATTTGGAAGTAAATCAAGGATCATTGAAGGATGAGGTTCATTACCTTGATATCAACCAACCGGGGGAAAGTGGAAGCTCAACCAAGGTGGAATCTTCTTCAAGCACTTCTCAAGAGTTGAAACCTCTTCCCGATCACCTAAGGTACGCCTTCCTTCGTGATAATGACTCTTTACCCGTAATTGTGTCACAACACTTGTCAGAGTCCGAATTGGACAAGTTGTTGCGTGTCCTTAGGAAGTTTAAAGATGTTATTGGTTGGTCTATTGATGATATCAAGAGTATTTGTCCATCTATTTGCATGCATCGTATATTATTGGAAGATGATTGTCGAGTTTGTATTGATTATAGGGCTTTGAATTCGGCTATAAGGAAAGATCACTTCCCTTTGCCCTTTATAGATCAAATGTTGGATCGATTGGCAGGCTATGAGTACTATTGCTTTCTTGATGGGTATTCGGGATACAACCAAATTGCCTTAGCCCCGGAGGATCAACGCAAGACGTACGACCTTCACATGCCCCTATGGAGTATTTGCTTATAGGAGGATGCCTTTTGGGTTGTGTAATGCTCCGGCCACTTTCCAAAGGTGCATGATGTCTATCTTTGGAGGTTTGATTGAAAATATTATGGAGGTATTCATGGATGACTTCTCGGTTTTTGGGAAGAGTTTTGATTCTTGTTTGGATAATCTCACAAAGGTGTTGCAAAGGTGTAAGGACACTTCTCTTGTCCTAAATTGGGAGAAGTGTCACTTCATGGTTAGAGATGGAATTGTGCTTGGGCATAAGGTTTCTAGAGATGGTTTGGAAGTTGATAGAGCCAAGATTGTTGCCATAGAGAAGCTTCCACCCCCAATAAATGTGAAATCAATCCGAAGCTTCCTTAGTCACGCGGGTTTCTATAGAAGATTCATTGAAGGTTTTTCGAAGATTACAAATCCACTTTGTAATCTCTTGCAAAAAGATATGAAGTTTGTTTTTGATGAAGAATGCTTGAAAGCATTTGAGGCATTGAAGAAAGCCCTCATCTCTACTCATATTCTAATCAAGCCTAATTGGAGTGAGTCTTTCATTTTAAAGTGTGATGCAAGTGATTATGCTTTAGGAGTGGTCTTGGGGCAAATGAGAGACAAAGTGTTTCGGGTCCTTCATTATGCTAGTAGAACTTTGGATGGTGCTCAAAGGAACTACACCACAATGGAGAGGGAATTTTTTGCCATTGTTTTTGCCTTTAACAAATTTCGATCATACCTTGTTGGGAATCATACCGTTGTTTATTCGGATCATACGGCTATCCGACATCTCATGGTAAAGAAGGATGCAAAGCCTCGTTTGATTCATTGGATTCTCCTTCTACAAGAATTCGACATGGAGATTCATGATAGAAGAGGGATTGATAATGTATAAGCCGATCACATGTCAAGGCTTGAAAAGCCGGTTGAAGGTGAAGACTTGAGATTGAGCATCAATGATTGTTTTCCGGGTGAGAAGATTATGGTATTGAAGTGCAAAGATTCGTAGTTTCCCGATTTTGCTAACTACCTTGTGCTTTGAGAGTTGCCACCAAATCTCTCAGATTATCAAAAGGCCAAGTTCCTTAGAGATGTGAAGTTCTATTATTGGCAAGATCCATATCTATGGAGAAGATGTGCCGATGACATTATTCGTAGATGTGCTATGGAGAGTGAATGGCTCAAGATTATTAGAGATTTTCATGAGGGACCAAATGGGGGTCACTTTGGGACTAATCGTACGGCTTGGAAGGTTTTCAAAGTGGATTCTATTGGCCTTCGATTTTTAGGGATTGCCAAACCTTTGTGAAGAAGTGTGATAGATGTCAAAGGATGGGAAATATCACTAAGAGGGATGAGATGCCTCAAAACATCATGATTGAAGTTGAGTTGTTTGATGTTTTGGGGGATAGACTTCATGGGACCATTCCCTAATTCTTGTGGTTTTTCCTATATCCTTCTTCCTATTGAGTATGTTTCAAGATGGGTCGAAGCCATTCCAACTTCGACTAGTGATTCCAAGGTTGTGATCAAGTTTTTAAAGAAGAACATCTTGACTCGGTTTGGAACTCCGAGGGCTATGCTTAGTGATGGGGGGTCTCACTTCAATAACAAATGGTTGGGAAATGTTCTTGCTAAATATGAAGTGAAACACAAGATAACCTCTCCATACCATCCTCAAGCCAATGGTCAAGCCGAGCTTGCAAACCGGGAAATCAAACAAATCTTGGAGAAAACAATCTGTTGGTCCCGAAAGTAGCGAGTCACACACGTAGAGGGGGGGGTGAATACGTGTGTGGAGAAGTGTTTAACTTCTCTTCGATTTTTCGGCCTCTTGTGAAGCGTGACGCTTTGACAGTGTTTCACGCTTTCAAAGCTTCTTGCTAGGCGAGTGGTGCGGTGCGGAATGTGGTGAGCTATTATACTCGCTTTAGCTATCTTGCACTTAAAACAGTTTATCACTTAGAGCGTAAGTGTGTGTTATGAATAATCAAAGCATAAAGAATGTAAAGCGCATAACACAAGAGTTATAGTGGTTCAGAGGTTACGCTCCTACATCCACTCTTACCACCTTTACTTGGTGATGAACTTCACTCAAAGCTTGGGGTTTACAGCGGGCACCCAAGAGCCTATGTGAGTTTATACAATTGGCACTTATGAGCCTATGAGTTTATACGATAGGCACTCACGAGCCTTACAACCTTTACAAACTAAACTCTCAAACTTAGTTTGGGTTTGGGTTCGTATAGTTTCCAACTAATGAGAAATCCTTTTACAATGAAGCATAATGTAGAAGGCTATGATTTCTCTCTAAGGCTTATGGATATAGAAGTTGAAGCCTTATGGATAAACTAGAAGGTTGAGATCCGTAGATCTTCTTGGGAGAGATGTAGGATGGTTGCTACTTTGTTTGCTTGCTCTCTCATCTTCTCTTTTCTATGTAGCTTGAACCTTCTATTTATAGTAAGGGACACTAATCTATCCGTTGGAGAGATAGATTGCGTGTTCCTTACTTGTCTAATCCGAATTTTGAATTCTTCCTTGATAGAGCACAGTCCTAGGAAGATAGTCGTTGACTAGAGGAGCCTAGCTCTGTGCATTCGGCGATTAGACACTTCACAGTCCCTTGAGCAATCTGGAGCGGACACGTGGTCTGGCAGGTGACACATCACACCTGCTTGTCAGACGCTCTCGCTCAAGCTGGAAGCACGCTCTGGCCCTGAGAGGCGCTTTGACTGGAAGCGCTCTCTGGAAGCAAGGCGCTTTGAACTTTGGAAGCGCGCTTCAGGACCTGGAAAGCGCTTTGAACTTTGGAAGCGCGCTTCGGACCTGGAAGGCGCTTTGAACTTCAAAGCGCGCTCTGGCCCTTCCTTTGGTCAGGCGCTCCGGCTTTGCTTCAGAGCCGCTCCGGCTTTCCTTCAGAAAGGCACTCTCACCTAGACACTCTAAAGTTACATTTCAATAAAGAGCTCCCTAAGAAGTGATCTCTTCTAATACATTAAAATATACATTGTAACTTGAGCTAGATCATCAAAGATAATTAGGGAAATATTCTATGAGGGTTTTGGAATCCAATCAAAACACAATTGAATCCAAGTTCCCCCTTAACATAAGATCCCAAAAATTTCCCCCTTTTTGATGATACCAAAACCCGAATGAAAAATGAATAAAATGCTTTAGAAATAAAACATCCTATAAACATACGGTCGGCGAAGGCACTTTGGATGTCAAGGATTTTCTTTTCCACTTGAACATCACTCAAATCTTCACGATCTTCAAAGCTTCCTCGCTCCTTCCCCGTCACTATGAGGTGGTATTTTTCATTCCCATCTTTCCCCCTTTTTGGTATCATCAAAAGCCACAATGATTTGATACCACTTGAAAGCTCCACGGAAGGCAGATCACTGCATTGCAGAGGGTTGAGGCGGGGTATCTTCGGAGTGAAGAGAATCTAGAAATGCTGAAGCATATACTGCTAGACATACTAGAAGATCTGTTAGCAAATGCAGTATGTAGTGAGTGAGGTTTTAAATGCAAGATTTTTAGAAAGATCAGTTCAGGTAGACCTACTGTAACGCTTTAGCGTTACCAGTATTCAGAAACAGAGGTCAGTTAGAACCCATGCTCTGATACCACTTGTTGGTCCCGAAAGTAGCGAGTCACACACGTAGAGGGGGGGTGAATACGTGTATGGAGAAGTGTTTAACTTCTCTTCGATTTTTCGGCCTCTTGCAAAGCGTGACACTTTGAAAGTGTTTCACGCTTTCAAAGCTTCTTGCTAGGTGAGTGGTGCGGTGCGGAATGTGGTGAGCTATTATACTCACTTTAGTTATCTTGCACTTAAAACAGTTTATCACTTATAGTGAGTGTATGTTATGGATAATCAAAGCATGAAGAATGTAAAGCGCATAACACAAGAGTTATAGTGGTTTGGAGGTTACGCTCCTATATCCACTCTTACCACCTTCACTCGGTGATCAACTTCACTCTCATCACCTTCACTCGGTGATGGAACTTCACTCAAAGCTTGGGGTTTACAACGGGCACCTAAGAGCCTATGTGAGTTTATGTGATAGGCACTCACAAGCCTATGAGTTTATACAATAGGCACTCACGAGCCTTACAACCTTTATAAACTAAACTCTCAAACTTAGTTTGGGTTTGGGTTCATATAGTTTCCAACTAATGAGAAATCTTTTACAATGAAGCATAATGTAGAAGGCTAGGATTTCTCTCTAAGGCTTATGGATATAGAAGTTGAAGCCTTATGGATAAACTAGAAGATTGAGATCCGTAGATCTTCTTGGGAGAGATGTAGGATGGTTGCTACTTTGTTTGCTTTCTCTCTCATCTTTTTATGTAGCTTGAACCTTCTATTTATAGTAAGGGACACTAATCTATCCGTTGGAGATATAGAGTGCGTGTTCCTTACTTGTCTAATCCAAATTTGAATTATTCCTTGATAGAGCACATTCCTAGGAAGATAGTCATTGACTAGTGGAGCCTAGCCCTGCAAGTTCGGCGATTAGACATATCACAGTCCTTTGAGCAATCCTGAGCGGACACGTGGCCTGGTCCTGAGAGACGTTTTGGCTGGAAGTGCGCTCTGGAAGAGAGGCGCTTTGAACTTTGGAAGCGCGCTTCGGACTTAGAAGGCGCTTTGAACTTTGGAAGCGCGCTCTGGACCTGGAAGGCACTTTGAAGTTTGGAAGCGCGCTTCGGACCTAGAAGGCGCTTTGAACTTTGGAAGCGCGCTCTGGACCTGGAAGGCACTTTGAACTTTGGAAGCGCGCTTCGGACCTAAAGGCGCTTTGAACTTCAAAGAGCGCTCTGGCCCTTCCTTTGGTCAGGCACTCCGGCTTTGCTTTAGAGACACTCCGGCTTTCCTTCAGAAAGGCACTCTCACCTAGACACTCTAAAGTTACATTTCAATAAAGAGCTCCCTAACAAGTGAGCTCTTCTAATACATTAAAATATACATTGTAACTTGAGCTAGATCATCAAAGATAATTAGGGAAATATTCTATGAGGGTTTTGGAATCCAATCAAAACACAATTGAATCCAAGTTCCCCCTTAACATAATATCCCAACACAATCACTACTCGGAAAGATTGGGCGAAGAAACTTGATGATGCATTGTGGGCCTATAGAACCGCCTACAAAACCCCCATTGATATGTCTCTGTATCAACTTATGTTCGGAAAGTCTTGTCACTTGCCTTTGGAGATTGAGCATAAGGCATTTTGGGCTATAAAGAGGATAAATTTTGAGTTTAAGGAGGCCGGATTTAGTAGGAAGAATCATCTTGTGGAGTTAGAGGAATGGAGAAACGAGGCCTATGAAAATTCTCAGATTTACAAGGAAAGAGCCAAGAAGTTTCATAATTTGGAGATTCGAAGCAAGGTTATCATTCCGGGAGATGAGGTTCTTCTCTTTAACTCTCGTCTTCGTCTTTTCCCCAGAAAACTCCAATCAAGGTGGACCGGTCCTTATATTGTGAGTAAGAGTTCCAAGAATGGCACATTCGAACTTCTCAAGAATGATGGTTCTACTTTTGTTATCAATGGTCATCGACTCAAGCTTTATTTCAATTCGAATAAGGTTAAGGAGGAGTCGACCATTCTTCTCATGAAGTTTGATCTTGGAAGCTATGTCGAGCTAACGATGTTAAACAAAGTGCTAGTTGAGAGGAACCTCAACAAGTATCCTTTTCTTTTTCGTTGCCGTGAGTTTTTATTTCATTTTCAATTTTTGCATTGTTTGTTTTATTTTTCATCTAATTTTGAGAAAAACCATAAAAAATAGAAAATGTTGAAAATGAAGGTTGAAAAATGCTTAGGGAGAATCAAGGGGGTGTCGAGAAGGGTCCGGTGCTTCGAAAAGGGGCGGAAAAGGTTGAGAAACGCATCGGAAAAGGCCGAAACAAACCGGAGGGGAAGCTGCCGGCGACCCGGATGGCGCCCGGCTGGACCGCCGGCTGGGTGGCTGGGGGTGCAGCATGTTCGGCGGTCCAGGCGGCGACCAGGCGGCGACCGGCCAGGCTACTGGCCAGGGCGCCGCCGGCCCTTCCTCCCCCTTTAAATTCCTATTTTTGATTTTTTTTCATTTCACTTTCTTGCATTTTGTGTCTTTCATCCTCTTTTCTTAGAATAAACACACTTTCTCACTCTAAAAACCTAGATTTTCCTCCTCTAATTACTCTTAAATCACTTGGAATTGAGTTAATTCATTCCATAGATTCATTACCCATCCTAAAATCTACATTTTGAACCGAATAATTTACTTTTTCATCCACTCTAACTCAAAAAACGAAAATTTGGTTCTTTTGGTTAAAGAGTTGAGTTTCTTCAAGTTTCTTCAAGAAGATGAGGTAATGTGCTCTATACCCTTGCTCTCATGAGAATCTACTTGCAAGATATGAAGTGGTATGAGTGTTTAC
Organism: Mentha longifolia; assembly: GCA_001642375.2. Classification (NCBI taxonomy): domain Eukaryota; kingdom Viridiplantae; phylum Streptophyta; class Magnoliopsida; order Lamiales; family Lamiaceae; genus Mentha; species Mentha longifolia. The sequence goes on from CM038112.1 coordinate 32,912,641, forward strand.
TTTATCATTTTCATGGAATTAAGTAGGAATTCTTACTTAGGGTTTTTCTTGGTTTTTTAAGAAATTTTAGATGAATCATGTGGAAATGAGCATGTATTGGCTTGTATTTATTCTTTCTTTAAGGAATCATGCTAGATAAATCCTTGAAAGTGCATTCTCTTTTGAATTATGTCTCTTTATGCACTTGAGCATACTTGAAATGAGCTTGAATGAAAGTTTGCATAATTCATGAATTTTTAATGGATATGCTTGATTTTTAATTGGGAAGTCATTTCTTGAGTGCTTTAAGGCTTAAAGAAGGCATGAATTCATGAATTCTTGATTTGCAAAGTGATTTACATGGCATTATTCTTGTTGAATTGAAGTTTCATGTGAATATTGATTAACACGTATTTTATGTGCATGTTGAGTGTTTTGGAATGTGTTTGAATCTCGATATATGTGCTTAAATGTTAAAAATACTAGGGTTTCTTAACTCTTAGTACATTTTAGACTTTTCTCATTTTTCTTGGTTTTCGATCCATTTTGGTAAGAATTGGAAAGCAGTATTCATGTGGATAAGGATTGAAGGCCAGAAACGAGGAAGAATCGAGCTTAATTAGGGTGAAACCTAGGTTTGAAATGTGGAATTTACATATATAGAGTTAGGGTTTCACTAGTTTGAATTCAATTATGTTTTCCTCGTTCTCTCGAGTCTCTTTATGCTTTTTTCAGAAACAATGAAGAACTCATTTGCACAATTTGATCATTCCATGTCGAAGAGGGGTTCGTTAGGAGTCCATAGCAAAAAACGGATTGAGAATCGGAGTTCGGACGAGGGAGAACGAGCGAAAACTTTGAAGCTGCGCAAAAGGACCGGACCGGACCGGAGGCGACCGGCTGGACGACCGGCCAGGCCGCCGGCTGGCCGGCTCAGGGACAGATTTGGCGGTGACTCAGGCGGCGGTCGGCCAGGGCGCCATCGCCCCTTCTCCTTCACTTCTTGACCGAGTTAGACGAGCTATTTTGTGTATCTTTTACATATTTTAACACTCTTAGAACCCTAGAAACATTTCCCTCTTTTCTTTTTAGTATTTTGAAGATTGTTGAAGATTTATGTTGAAGATTTGAAGACCCATTCTAATATTCTCTTCCTTATTGAATTCTCTATCTTTTAAGCATGATTTCTTTTACTTTTTATGGTTTAATTCCTTCAATTATGTCTAGCTAAATTTCCTTTTGGTTTCAATATATGAAGATATGATCTAGATCACTAGGTTTTTGGGTTTTGTTGTTGGAATTACCTTCTAATTCATATGTCTTGTGATTTGGGGCTTGATTTTATTGCATGATTGATTGGCCATCATTGAGTGCATACCAGGTGTTTGGTTGAATGCTTAGGAGGCTTTAGTTCATAACACTTGGAATCAAATCACACCATACTTGTAATTCTTGCTAGTAGGAGCTTCTAGATAATTAATTGAGCTATTTGGAGTTAATTTATGCATCTTGAGACCTAGCGGAGATAGATGTCATAGGTTAATCTACTAATATTGATTGCTTCGAGAGAAGAGTTGATGTTTACTATATATAGAACTCCCATATGAATTAGATTAAAATGGTTAATCCATGCAAATCCTAAAACCTAGGCCTCTAGTGATTATCGGATTATATTTGGAACCAAGCTTTTTAATATTGTTTGTTAACTCTTTTTATTATTTGTTCTCTAATTTGTTACTTACTTTATATTTTTCATTAGCTAATAAAAAACACAAAAACATGTCACTTGCAAGCTTGAATAGTAGTTAGATAATTGGATTACTACTTGAAACTCATTCGCCATTGCATTCCCTATGGATTCGACTCGATTATACTATAATCGATTATTATTGCTCTCTACCCTCACCCCTAAAGTGAGGGCAGACCAAATATGCATCCATTTTCATGTGAATACTCATGAATGAGATTAGAAGAGGTTTAGTGCATTTGTGAAGGAAATGTAAAAATCTTTCTTGGTTTTGAGTTAAATTTCATTTCTTGGAAATATGAATGCCAAATGGGGGGTGATAACTATGTGAAGTGTGCTTATACCTTGGAAATGCTTAGTTTATTCTCTCAAATCTTACTTGGACTTGTTTTTGGGTTTGTAGGAAAAAAGATTCTAAAGGGAAAGGAAATGCCACCATCACTTCTAAGGAATTGATTGTCTCTCTTTCCAAAAAGAGGAGAAATGATGCCTCTTCATCTTCACAAATACCAAGAAGAGATCCGAAGACACCGGAAACTCATGATATTCACTTGGAGTCTTATGAGGAAAGAGCAAGATTCGCCATCCTTGTGTCAAGAACCATTATACCAGCTCAATTCCCATCTAAGGAGACATTGGTGAAGTTAGGGCTTTATGACAACATCAAAGCCCTAATTTGATAACATAGGTTGGGGAAGTCTCCTAGAAGACACTCTTGAAGATAGGAGGACTTATGAAAAGGTGGTTCTTGAAGTCATGAGTACATTGGAAGATGAGAGCATTCATACTATGCAAAGCCTCAAATTCCAATTATTTGGAGAGCGTCATGAGTTGAGTTTGGGTGAGATAGATGACATATTTGGAGTGCCACATGGCGGTGATGTGTTGGTTGAAAGAGCTTTTGAGCATAGTTTCATATGGAATAAACTTGCTCCAATCACAATGGAAGGCTTTAGAGCGGGGTACTCAAAGTCGAATGAAGTGCGCAATCCGGTTCTTAGAATGGTGTTGAAGATCCTTGCTCACACTATGGTGGCAAGAACGGAGAACACTTTGGTTCGGGTTGATGACCTTTTCATTATCCATGCCATGCTAACAAAGTGGCACATAAGCTTTTCTCACATCTTCCTTTCTCAAGTGATGAAGCAAGCAAAGGTGACTAGTGGAAAGATTAACATAGGAGGAATGCTCACACCTTTTGCTAGAAAAATCAAGGATGATCTTGGTGGCTATTCTCCGATGAGAGGTACATACTTGATTGATATTGAGAAGTTAAGAAATATGAGGTTTATTGTATCATCTAGACCTCCATTTTACTTTATTCAAGAGGATGAAGAGACATTCCCTCTTCCTAGTGCCATGAGCGTGTTGGTAACTGATCTACATGATCGTAAAAATTGGCACTTGAACACCCCCACTCATAAGTTCATCAAGGAGAATCGTATTTTCAATTATGGAGAAGAAGATGAGTATACAATGGGGGGTGAGGGAATGCCTTTTGTTCAAGAAGATGATGAAATGGAAGATTCTACAAGGGGTGAGCCAATGTCAAGATGAGAGCCAAGTTGAAGAAGAGAGCAAGTTCCAAGTGGGAGAGGGTATGAAGAGATGTTTGAAGCCCTTGAGGATAGGATGACAAGCATGGATCATGGATTTAAATCCCTTGATGCACAAGTCACTGTGATGAGGCAAAAAGTAACTTCGATGCGAATTACTCAACTTGAGGAAGCACAAAGAAGTGAAAGGATGGAAAAGCAAGCAAAATTGATGATGGAACTATTGGAGAGTTTTCGGATACACAAAGTCACTCAAGGGGTGACATGGCCCCTACATCCTCCATCATAGCTTGGACCTTTGTGAGTGTAATTTAAATTTCTTATATATCTTTCCCTCCAAATTTATTTTAGAATTTATTTTCTAAAATAAGTTTGAGGGAGGGGGGTAGGATAAGAAATTTAAATTACTTACATTTCTATGTCCTTTCCATTCCTTTACTCGTTTTTTGTTGCTTGTTGTGTCTTGTTGCTAGTTACATGACTTTGTGGATTGTTGGGTTAATCTTGTATGCCTTGTGGATTGATTGAGAAGTCTTTGATTTGAGATGTGGAAATTTAGTTGGTTTTAGAGTGAAAAGTGTTGTTTGGAGGATGAAATTGGAAGTTTAATTTGCTTTGGTTTGTTTAGTATGTTTTCATGTTTTGTTGGTGTTTTGTTAATTGGAAGGAAGATTTGGGTTAAGGAAAGAATGTTGAATGCTTGATGTTTGATTTTTGATGAGTTTGGGTAAATGAGCATAATTGATGAAAAATTCTTCTTTGGTTTGATGGCTTTTGAATGTGAGCTTGAATGTAAAATTTTTTTGAAAAGTTGAAAAGTTTGTGAATTGACAAAGATTGAATTGAATGCATGCATGCTTGAATGTGAAAGAACGTGTTTAATTTCTCAAGGGCATTTGGGTGAGATGCCAATGATTGATGCTAAAATGGTGACATTTTTGAAATTTCTCAAGTTTAAGTTAAGCATGATTAGGGTTATTTCACTTGAATAGCTTGGAAGGATTGATCTGAGGCACTTAGGCTCTAGACAAAAAGCTTGAGATGATTTTGAGCCTTAAACTATGCATTTTACATAGTTAATATCCTTTCTTGAGAGCTTAATCTTGTATGGCATATTCTTTACAAGAACTTGCATTGATACTCTTGTCAGAAGTACTACATGTTTGCATGATTAGGAGATGATCTTAGGCCATCATTGAATAGTCCATTTTCCCTAAACACTAACCTTTCTTGCATTATCATTGTCGTCCCATTTTGAGCCTTAAATAGAGTCTTTTCCTCATGAACCAGATGATAGGGGATGAAGGATGGTTAAGGGAACCTTGGTGAAGTTGAAAATTCATGAAAAATGGTGGATGATGGTGAAGGGTCTAGAGATTGATTTTGAAATGAAAGGACACTCCTATAAGCTCAATGATTGAAAAGAAAAGAATAAGAACAAAGTTCTTATTAAAAAAAAATGTAAGAACAAAGTTCTTACAACCAAAAAGAAAAGAATAAGAGCATAAAGGAGTGTTTCTTTAAATGTTTGGTAGAAGCTTGGGTTCATTTGATAAAAAGGGGTTGGATAAGGTGGAAGATGAAGAACTTCAAACTTTGAAAGAGGAAGAAAAGGGGTAAGGGTACTTGAATAAAAATTTAAGTCACTTAGCTTAAAATTCCCGACCTCAACCAATGTCCCTACATTACAAGCTTAAGAAAGACATTTTTGATCTTAATTTGTGCATGCATTGTAGTATTGAAAACTTGAGTTGATAGGCAAGCTTATGGTTAAAGACGTGTATTACATAATTTCGATGAGTGCTTACCATTTCCACATATCGAGGGATCGAGTGATACACATATTCTTTGAGAGGTCTAGAGTTTAAGGTGCTTGAGTGATTGAATTCTTAGCTAGGATAGTGGTTTATCTTATGAATGTTTGGCTTGACTTGAGAATTTCCTTGAACTAAAATGTTTTTTTTATTATTATTTTTTTAAGTGATTTGAGGCATCGAGGAACTAAAAATGCACACTCCATACGTGTTAAGTGTTTTGATTGTTCAGTTTCATTATTCGGGACGAACAATGGCTTAAGTTTGGGGGAGTGATTAACACATATTTTATGTGCATGTTGAGTGCGTTTTGTATGTGTTTGAAGCTTGATTTGTGTGTTTAAATGTTAGAATGCTAGAGTTTTCAAACTTATGGCATACTTTATACTCTTCTCGTTTTCTTTTAGTTTTTGATCTATTTTTGTAGAAATTGAAGAGCATTGAAGTATCTAAAGATCGGAGGCCAGAAATGAGGTGGAAGTAGAAGGTCAAAAGCCGTTTTGAAGAAAGGAAATCAAGAATCGAAGAAAGAACCGAAGAAAGAATTGAACGAGAGAAGAGTCGACCGGGAGAAGGAGAGCCGGCGACCCAGACGGTGACTGGCTGGACCGCGGACCAGGCCGTTGGCTGGCCGGCTAAGAGGCTGCAAAGACGGCGACCAAGGCGGCGACCGGCCAGGGCGCCGCCGTCCCTTCCTCCTTCATTTCTTGACCGGGGTTGGTTCGTCCAACTCGACCCAAAACTCACCCTTTTATATATTTAACCCCAAAATCTTCCTCAATTGGGTATCTTTTGCATATTTTAACATTCTTAGAACCATAGAAATATTTCCCTCTTGCTACTTTGGTATTTTCATCAATTGTTGGAGAATTACTTTGAAGATTTGAAGATCCTTCCACTATTTTGTTCCTTATTGAATTCTCTTTCTTTTGATTATGGTTTTATGTATTTTCTATGGTTCATTTGTTCTAATCATGTCTAGCTAATCTTCTTTGTGATTCCAATTATATGTAGATTAGGGATAAGTGATGGGATTAGGCTTTAATTATGAATTTACCTTCTAATTTCATGTTCATTTCTCTTGGGGCTATGTTTTATTATGTAATTGTGATTGATCACCATAGTTGCATACCAAGTGTTTGATCTAATGCTTAGGAGGCTTAGATTAGATACTAGGATCAAGAGATTTGCATGCTAGAGTATAGTAGGGCTAAGAAACTCCATAAGCTCTTGGGAGTTAATGAATTGCTTAATATCTTAGTAGGAGTTAGGCCTTTTATTAATCTACTTGATTTCATTACAATGAGAGTTGAGTAAATCGTACTTAGGAGGTTTCCCACATGAAATTGGATTAAAATGACTAATTCTAGTTAGAGTGTCACATCCCTATCACTTAGACCTAGTTGAAGTATAATTGGAGTCACTTTCATTTCCTATTGATTTTATATCATTTGCTACTTGTTACTTATTTAGTTAAGTTTTAAATTTGTTAATTATTTTTCATTTTTCATTAATCAATCAAAAACACAAAAACATGTAGTTGGTAGCTTGGATAGTAGTTAGGTAACTAAATTACTACTTGAATCTCATTCGCCATTTCATTCCCTATGGATTCGACTCGATTTAACACATCGATTATCATTGCATCCTCCCACCCTCAAAAGTGAGAGCGATCATCCATCTAATAATTTTAATTGTACTAAAGTGTTAAAGTATTAACGCGTAAAGTGTTAAAGTGTTGAAGTATAGAAAAGGATCTAAAGACGGTAGACGTCCTGATATAGTAATAGGATCTGAATTTCGTGGACGGAGGGAGCAATAAATATCTTAATATTATTAATTATATGGCACTTGAGCCACATAAACCTTACATACTCCGGTCAAGTCTCCATATGATGCAATCTCACATCTATTGCCAAGTCATCATTTTTCTTATAGAGGTTGCCCACACACAATTGTCCAAGTGAGGATGTAGAATCAAGATCAATCCACCTTTATAGTAGCGCAATGTCTAGATCAATATGGGGAATCAATCATTTTTGGATGGCATCGTCATCAGCACCATAATCATCGTCGCGTGTATCCTGGTGATTTAAATGTACGCAATAATGCCCAATGACCTAATTCGGTGGTCAACGACTTAAATATATCGGACCATTGCTCTACATCCCTTTCTTCTTCATCCGAAGACTCAACAACCTCGTCTTGCCATCTCTCTAGATCGGGTTGAATATCTCATTGGTGAAGAAAGGGTAATAAAACTGAAAATGCCTCTCTTCTGAATGTAATGCTTCCGAGCTTGAATCTCCTATGTTCACTTTCAGAATATTGTAGATCATTGTGTTGTATAAGTGCCCTTCCCGATATTCATATCTTTGTTAATGACATAAACAGTTGATGCTTCTTTCTGCTCAACAATCACTCTCAATAAATCAGTGTCGTACTTAAAACAACTTTAGTCTTCTTGTTGTCGCTTATATTCGTCAAACAGTAAAGACAATATTCCGATTCCTCATCAAATTGCTCATAGATCTCTTGTTATACACTATCACGTATAATTTATAATATGGGAAAATGCACACGAAAAATATTGATTATCTCCCAATATCCCACTATGACGAATAAACATTTCTGAAAAGACACCCCAAAAAAAGAGTCAAAAAATGGTCCAACCGTGTAAAAAATAAAACCAATCATTCGAACATTTCAACCGTGTACACGATTAACCATGTACTCAACAACAAATTCTATTTTTATAATATACATGATTATTTTATTACGGTTGCATAAATGTAGACATATATGGTGGATGTCCCAAAAAAAAATTCATACAGATGATCCCGTGATGAGCTAATCTTTACACATGTAGAGGGGGTTGAATACACATGTGTGCTATCTTATTACAACTTTTCGATTTTTGCTCTCAGCTTAACCTCTTACAGTGCACCTTGACTTATCAGCAGTTGAAGATATGATGCACTTAGTTGTGTGGAACTGAACTCAACCTGTTAACTTTGGGAGATGATCAGCGTGTCGTAGTTTAATATCAGTGTGTGCGGAAACGTGAGCCCTAAGTTTACTCTTCTTTTAGTTAGCTGAAAAAATATGTTTCCCTTTATATGCAAAGAAGGTACGAGTGCATGTGTTTGTGTGTTGAAAAATGAAAGAGACGTTGATGTTGATCAGCGACTGTAAACATAAATTTTTATATGTATTTAATCCAATAAATACAAAATTGTGCACAAGTAAATATTTGAGAACTTGAGATAATTTGAGTTGATGCGGGTTGCAATCTCTATGATTCATCTAATTATCCCTCCAATTTGCCTCTTGAATGACCTTTGAGCAGATTCCGAGATTTGCAGAGAATTTGGTACTCCTTGATCTCCTTGAATTTGATGCTTGGATTTGTAACGTTAATCTGAAGGGTTTTTGCCTTATTTTTGAATGTAGATTTGAGATCATTTCGGCCAAGAATGCAATAACGAACGTTAAATAGAAGGGCTTTGCCTTATTCTCGAATTAAATGTTGTTTTAAGATGATTCTGGCGAAAAACACGTTAATTTGGAGGACTTCCAGATTAAACGCAAGTCTGAGAAGATTCCGGCGAAGAACGCAATGATGTTTCACACGAATAATGCTTTGAATATTGTAGAAATTTTGTATTTTTATCTTTTGAGCTCTCTATGCATATTCTTTTTTTATGTGATTTTTTTGAAAGGAATGGAGAGCCCTATTTATAAGAGTAGAAGAAATAGGTTTGGTGAGCTTTTGGGCTCCATGATGGGCTTTTACGCTAAGGTGTCACAATTCTATTGACTCTCATATATTGATATTTATCAATAAAATATTTAACTTGTTGCCAAAGAAATTGATCTTTATCTACAATATCTTTATTAATAAATGCATTATTTAATTGGATTTCATAAGATTCCAAATCAAATAAATATATAAAATCAAGATTTTCTTTTCTTCTTTAAAATTTGTGTGCCTACAAATGCCCCTTCGAGACTTGTTCATGAATGACTTGTCGTGGAAATGGACGAGTCTTGAATATTTGAATTTGTTTGATAGTTTATACTCTTATCAAAGAGTTCTTGATTTTTGACTTGTGATAGTTTATACTCATATTCAAGAGTCTTCGATTTCAGCTTGTAAATAGGTTATACTCATATTCAAGAGTTTTTTAATTTGTTAGAAAGTTTATACTCACTTCAAGGAGTTTCTTCAATTTGAAGTTGGATTTGGATAGATTATGCTCGTATTAAGGAGTTCTTTTATTAAGTTAGATAGTTTATGCTCATATCAAGGAGCTTTGTTAAACTTCGATTTGATGTTAGATAGTTTATGCTCGTATCAAGGAGCTTTGACGCATTTGATTTTTAAACCTTTTATACTCGTGCTAAGGAGTCTTCATTTGATTTGAATTTGTTGACATTTTATACTCGTGTCAAAGAGTCTTTACTTATTTTAAAGAGTTTGATTAGATAGTTTTGGCTCATGTCTAGGAGCTTTATTGATAATTTATGCTCTTATCAAGGAGCACTTAAATCTCTTTATCTTGGAGAGTTTAGATGGTTTTGACTCGCATCTAGGAGCTTTATGGACAGTGGGAGTATTTTTTCATGGATTGCCACATACATTGGAAGATCAAATCATGACTAAATTATTAATCTCTTCTCCATCTTCACTTGGAATTTCTTCAAAATATTTGTCTTCGTCTTTTATTTCTTGACTTTGTTGAAATTCATGAGGCTTTTCTAGTCAATATTTCTTCAACTCCATTTATAATCATGCTCAACTCCGTGTCTAACTCTAGTAGCCATTTTCTCAAAGGTTTTTGATTGAATTCATTTCAAAATGTATCATAATGCATCTTAGATGTACATCTCGATTGCAGAGGTTTCAGATAGTCGATATTTGCAATCTAAACTCAAGTTCCTTCAACAATTGATGTAGTCGATGACATGTTCTTCTTTAAATTGATTTGACTTTGTAAGCGCGACCATGCTCACTATTCTTTGAGTTCTTTGAGTGATGTAGAAGCGATTAAGGAGTTCCTTCTCTAACTGCCCACAACTATCAATTGAATTCGGCTCCAAGTTAGCATACAAGTCAAATACAATATCTTTTAAGGAACACATGAACTGTTTCACCATGTGATCTCCATATGTTCCCACATCATTGCAAGTTTCAATAAAGTGAACCACATGTTGCTTTGGATTGCATTGGCCATCAAATTATATAAATTTTGGTGGTTGGTGACCGATTGACATCTTCAAACGATCAATCCTTGGAGTATATGGCTTGCTATATGTCCATGATGATTCCTTCAAATTTATCTTTGATAGATCCTACAATGAATTCTTTGAGTTGATCAACATGGATCGAACTATTAGAATGAACTTCAAGCTTTGTGGCTGAAGGCTTTTCATTTTCTTTTGTTTGTGGGTTTTAGACTTCATGGTCTTCCTCGAGTTGCTCACTATTTGCATCAACGATCCTTTTTTCTTTACCTCTAACTTTGCAATTTGATGTCTCGCTCGTGAACTTGTTTGGTGAGCCCTTCGACAAGTTTTGTCAAATTTGCGATTTGCTCTTTCAATGTAGCAGACATTTGATGCTTGATCGATTTGGTGAAGAGTAGAGATGAGAGGTAGAAATTATCTCGCTGCACGTGCCAAAATTTGTAAACACATATTTTTATATGTATTTAATCCAATAAATATAAAAAATGTATACAAATAAATATTTGAGAACTTGAGATGATTTGAGTTGATGCAGGTTGCGATATATATGATTCCTCTAATTTTCCCTTCAATTTGCTTCTTGAACGATCTTTGAGCAGATTCTGAGATTTGCGGAGAATTCGGTACTCATTGATCTCCTTGAATTTGATGCTTGGATTTGTAACGTTAATACGGAGGGGTTTTGCCTTGTTTCCTGATTTAATATAGATTTGAGATGATTTCGGCCAAGAATGCAATAACGAACATTAATTCGAAGGGTTTTTTGTCGAATTAAATGTTGTTTTAAGACAATTCTAGTGAAGAACACGTTAATTCAGAGGACTTACGGATTAAACACAGATTTGAGAAGATTTAGGCAAAGAACGCGATGTTTTCCACAAAGAACACTTTGAATATTGTAGAGAATTCGTAGAGAATTTATATTTTTCTCTTTTGAGCTCTCTATGTATATATATTTTTTTTATGTGATTTTTTTGAAGAGCAAGCCCTGATTATAGGTGCTGAAATAATAGGTTTGGTGGGCTTTTTGTGCTCCATAATGGACTTTTAGCCTGAAATATTTATATATATATAGTTCAAACACCCTGAAAGGGTGAGGGGTTAGGTAAACCCACAACCTGTATATAACTCGAACAAAATCATACAGCGTCTGGTGGAGATAACACTAAAAATGAGTGTTATCCCCAACATAAACCGAAAAAACAAAACCAGTTGGAATTGGATCAACAGCCGATCCAATTCTCGACACATAACAGGAAAGACAAAAAAAAGAACAAATACAATGATCATGGCCCAAAAGTGACCATATCAGAAACTAATAAGAGGACCTATCGAAATGTTGGGAGACCAAAAGCAACTGATCATACTCTTAGCTATATCAGAACTTGAAGTTCGGATATCCCAATTGATCCATCTGAACAAGCACCAAAAAGATTTAACTCTAAAATATTTATATTATCAATCAAAGATTTAACTTGTTGTCAAAGAAATTGATTTATATCTTCAATATCTTTATTAATAAATACATTATTTAGTTGGATTTCATAATATAATAAATCAAGTAAATAAATAAAAAATAATAAAGATTTTCTTTTCTTCTTTAAAATTTTTGTGCCTACAATTACTCAATGCTATGAAATATATGTAGTTCAACCAATGAGACTTTACATCCACTTTTCTCCCGTCGTAGATGAATTCACTAAGAATTCTTAGGGATTTCAAAGCAGTCACCCAAGAGTCTTACTCGTCGTGAGTTTATGACGGGCACTTACAATCCTATAGTGAGTTTAAAGCGGGAACTCAATGGATACTCACCGGACTTAAATGTGTGTACCTTTGCGGGTAGCTACAAAACCTGACACCTCTCTTCCCACAAACTCAAACTAGAACCTAGGTAAGAAATGGTTTTCCAACTAATTAATGAGACATTTCTTTATATTGAAGGAAAATACAAAGGATATGGATGCTCGACGAAGCTAAAATATGTGCGTGAGACTTAGTTATATGAAAAACATAAGGCTAGATCTCTAAAAATAAGAAGCATTCGAAGAAGCGAGTGTTCTTCCTCTTTAAGAACTGGAGATATGAGAGACACTTAATTTCTATTTTCTACATTAGTCTCGACGAAGTCTCTTCTCATTGGCATGTCTGCTCTTTCTCTTCTTTTGTTGAAGAGCCTTGGTATTTATAGTGAGGAAGCGAGATATAACCGTTGGAGAGTTATCTTTCAAATCTCCACTTTGTCGGAGGTTACCAGATCGAGTGTTGAACGCATCTCATTAATGCATGAGTAACCCTTGAGAGTGTCTGCTTTGTTGTAATAGCACCCGTGTTTTCAAAACCAGAGGCGGCAACTTTTCGACGATATTCACGGGTTGACTACTTCGTCTCTCTTGATATGTTATGGGTTGCGGCTACATCATACTTGTTGCAAACGGTCTTGTTGCATAGCTTCTGACCTTGTGCGCCTCTTGCTAATCTTCTATCCATTAAGACTCTGCTGAATTATTCTTTGATTATGCTCTGAGTCTTCTTCACTTGTCAGCATATATTTCTATGCCACTGTTGATCTAGACAATGTTTAAAATAAAATGGTTGAGGCTTCTAAGGCACGCCTCGGTTCCAAACAGCCAAAAAACGTATATGAAACGTGTGCCTCTATTTAGTGAGGCATAGGAATCGATTCAAGAATCGCCGAGGCAGTCGAAGGCATAAGAATTACTCCATCCGGTTTTTTCAAGTTGAGTCGTTTCTTTTCAGCATTTGTGGCAAGCATTTTCAAGCATCTTGAATATGAGTTTTAAAATAACTTTTTAAAGATTTTTTTCTTTTACGGGATACTACAATACTTATAGTATCTCATAAAAGAAAAAATTCTTTAAAAAGTTATTTTAAAACTCATCATAAAGACGCTTGAAAATGCTTGCTACAAATGCTGAAAAGATTCAACTCAACTTGAAAAGACCGGAGGGAGTAGGTGATATGAAAATATGAATTTTTTATATAATTAAGCCTAATATTATTTAGGCTTTATAATTAATCACCTAATTAATTATGGGCTTAAAAGATTGTGCTCTAATTTAACCACATTTCATAATAATTAAGAAAAAATATGAATAAATATTTACTGATTTCTAGCTACTAAGTTGCGCCGTCTTCTCTCCTCTCCTCTCTTTGTCTCATGCCGTCATGGACACAGTTGTGGCTCCGACGCGGCTACTGCACAAGTCAAGAGAGTGAAGGAACATTCAGCCGGCAGTCATAAAAATGTGACTTCATGTACAAAAGTGCCTGATGAAGTAAAAAAGATGATGGTAGATTACTTGAAAGCATATGAAGAAGCAAAACACTCAAAGCAGCAAGACTTTAAAGAGATGGTTGATGCAGGATCCTATTTTAGTGTTGGTGGAGGACCCAGTGGAAGCATTTTAGTATAGGATAAGGGTTCTTGCCTCAACAATAGAGGTGTCAAAGGGCCTTTGGATCAATATATGATCAATGAAGTTGAAGATGCAAATGTTGATACTGTACTTACTCCTGCAACTACCAAAGAGCACCAGAATTGAGTTTGTTTGAATATTGGGAGATTCTTTTTTGTGAATACGATGTTATTTAACTGTGTCAGAAGTCCGTTATTAATATGGTGCGCTCAATTGGGAGATATGAGCAAGGGTTGAGCCACCATCGATGCATGAAATGTCATCTTGGGTCCTTTAGGAGGAAGTAAAGACAACATCATTACTAGTGGATGAAATCAAAGCAACTTGGAAGCTCACAGGGGTTGCATTGTTATCAGATGGTTGGTCAGACATGAGGAATATAGGCCTGATCAACTTTCTTGTAACAATCAACATGGGACAATATTTTTGAAAACTATCGATGCAAGTACTATTGTGAAAGATGTTAACAAGTTGTTTGAGTTGCTTGTGAAGTTGTTGAAGAAATTGGCTAGGAACATGTCGTCTAAGTGATCACTGATAATGCAGCTGCATACAAAGCAGCCGAGCGTTTATTGATGGAAAAAAGGACTAGCATGTATTGGACTCCATTTGCAGCTCATTGCATTGATCTAATATTTGAAAGGATTGGAGATTTGATACAACACAAGAGAGTTTTAATTAAAGCGAAGAGGGTTACCAATTTCATCGACAACCATCAGTATGTTTTGAGCATGGCAAGAGAGTTTAAAAAAATATTCTTCTATTCACCACTGCATATCTTACGTTGGAGAGCATATACATGAGTTGAAACAACCATTACAAGAAATGTTTATTTCATGAAAATAGAGGGGATGTGCACGGGTCAAAAAAAGAGGAAGGTAACTCTGTAAAAAAGATTATCATGGTTGATGGTGAAAGGACACTGGCTATGAGAATTATTTATGGTGCTATGTTGGGATATTTGTATGAATGGGGAAGTGAATTCTTTGTTCTTAATAAAATCTATACTTGTTTTGATTGGATTCCAAAACCCTTTCTTGCATCCCTAATTATTTTCTATTTTCCTTATTATTTTTGATGAAGTCAAAAATTGCTTTACACACTTAGAAGTGCTCACATGTTAGGGAGCTACAATATATATATATATATATACAAGTGTAAGTGCAAGGCAAGCCCAAGCATACTTTTTCTTCTTTCAAGTCAAGCGAATCAGAAGCATAAGCGAATACTCTCAAGTTTGCTAGAAGTGAATTGTCTGGAAGCAATCACTGTTCACAAAGTGAAAAGCGACGACAACCAAAAGCAACTTGAAGCAGAACAAAGGTGCATATGAAATATCCGAGAAAGCGACATCAGCAAAAGCGAAAGCTCTTCAGAATCTTCAACTGATGAAGCACTCACGAAGAAGCACCATACAAAGCGGCAAACGTTCTAAGCCTATGGATTTCAAATTTTGACATTCTGCAGCTAAGACGCAATTCTTAAATGCGGCGCAGGAAGTCAGAAGACACGTGGAAGATTGCTATAAGTCAACGAAAATTGCCAGAACAGTACACAGCTACTGTCTACGCTACAATCCAAGACGGAAATCTGCAAAATCCAAGGTTTTCCTCTTCCGGGAAGAAGACAAGCCGGAAAATACTGTTCACCTGCAAAAAGCTACATGGCCGTTCAACCGAAGGGAAGTGGAGTATACGCGCCCTCTATCTCTCTAACGGATAGTGGATGCACTCTCACTATAAATAGGGATGCTGACTCAACGTGAAAACAGACGAAACTACTCTCTCGCGCACAAGATCAAAGCAAGAACTTCAAAGCTCTCATACAAACATTCTTTAAAGTTCTTAAGCCTTAGAGTTTAGTTGAGTCCTTAGAAACTCTCTTTAAGTTTCTGAGTCCACAAACCCTATATCCCTTCATCCCTAGTTTTACTAGGAGGATAATCCTTACACCTTTTACGTGATCTTCATTGTAAAAGGATTCTCTATTAAGTTAGAGCTCTCATAAACCAAACCCCCAACCCAAAGTTCTTTTGTGTGTTGAAAGTTTGTGTTTGCTTGTTTGATTGTGAAGCTTGTGTTTGCATACACAAGTGGAAGGTCATTTATAGGAAGTTTGTCGATTAGGTTTCTAGAGAACCCACTTAAAATCTCTAGGTTTTCAGGTTCAAGTCGAACTTGAAGCGCCTCACTGGGAAGGATAAAACTAGGACGTTTGTTCATGCTGTGTTCGATTTCCAAGTGAAGGCAGTTCGAGTTGCTGAGTGAAGGCAACAAGTGGATGTAGGAGCGTGACCTCCGAACCACTATAAATCTCGTGTCCTTATTGCTTTACTTATTTACGGTTCTTTATCTATTATACTTACAAGTTTTGATTATTGCATTAAGTACACACACTCACATAAAGCAACTAAATGAACCTCTCTCTTAAAAGCAAGATTTTCTAAAAGCGAGTATAATCGCTCACCAAATTCCGCAAGCGTTTTCTCTGAAAGCGATTCACTTATGAGAGATTCATTTCTCCTCTAAAGTGAATCGTTTTTCTTTCAAAACTCACCCCTTTTGAAAAGTTTTTAAGAGAAGCAAAAACTTCTCTTAAGCGTGTATTCACCCCCCCCCCCCCTCTCTACAAGCTTACACTCGCTTCTGGGACTAACATGCTATGAATCAGGCCAAAGTAAAAATTGCAAAGAATTTGAATGATGATCTTGGTTCCTATAAGGAAATTTGGGATATCATTGATGAGAAGTGGGATAAACAAATGCACTCCGGTATAGTCAAAATGTGTCCGAGCATAGAGAAATCAAGAGAGGCTTGATGAATTGTATGGAGAGGATGATCAAAGATGAAGAACAATATTTCAAGGTTGATATCCAACTTGATGACTACAGAAACAAGAAGGGATTAATTGGCTCTAAAGCATCGTTGGCGACATACCTAACACGTGCACCTGGTGAGAACTTAATTTAATTAACTATTTTATTTAGTTAATTTATTAAATATTTAATTTAAATTTTAATCATTCAATATCTTATATAGTTGATTGGTATGAACATTTTGGAGATGTTCCAGAACTTAAAGCATTTGCAACAAGAATTCTTGGCCTTACTTGCTCGGCTTCGGCTTGTGAACGTAATTGGAGTACGTTCAACAGAGAAAAGGAATTGTCTATCCATAATGAAAATCAACAAGTTGAGTGTACATCATGTACAACAAAAGGATGAAGCACAAGCACTATAATAAGAAACAATGAAAGGTGGAAGAAGATCATTTGATTATTGAGGACATTGTTAGATACGCTACTTGAAAGCATTCCTTTCCCACTTGATCTTCGAATTGGGTATGATAATTCTCATACAATTACATCACGCAATGAGTTTAGAGATTATACCTTTGTCATGCAGAAGGAGTAATCTACCGGTCTAGATTACTGAGATGTTCCCTTTCTTCGGAGTTCTATCACTTTGTGGGCGTCTCGGAACTCTAGAACTTAGAACACGTTCTGTACTTTTGCTTAGCAGTAGGCGTCCTCTTTCTCAGAATTAGATTATGACAATTAGGTTTTGCATAATCTCTTTCTCCCTATGTATAGGGAGAAGTGGCGCCTCTCACTCTCAATCCCACTAACATACGGGCTTAATTAATTAAGCCCGATTAAGTTAATGAATATAAATTTTAATTAATTTAATTAGAATTAATCCTTATTATAATAATAGGAATTATGTAAATATTAAATTAATTCTCTTATTCCATAATTAAGAATAAATCTTAATTAATTAGATATTAATTTAATCCATATTACATAGTGGGCCAGAGTACAATTATTAAGCTCAGATGGGCCCAAGAAGCAGAAACAGGCGCCCCCTTATTATACAGTAGGCGCCACATTATGGGCCTAGGCCCATAATGCTTCTTTTCAGTCCAATACTGATAAAATGCTCAATAATTGTAATATCCCATTACAGCCGTAGGGATGCTACTCCATACGAGAAGATTACTGAAACTACTCTCGCGCTCAAACAATCTGCAAGAACTCTC
The DNA here is from genome assembly GCA_001642375.2 of Mentha longifolia. Classification (NCBI taxonomy): domain Eukaryota; kingdom Viridiplantae; phylum Streptophyta; class Magnoliopsida; order Lamiales; family Lamiaceae; genus Mentha; species Mentha longifolia. Next base: position 32,930,464 of record CM038112.1, read on the forward strand.
AAGCTCTACATTCGAAATTCTCTAAGTTCTTCAGCTTTCATGGTAGTTCCAGTCCTTAAGAATTCTTGGAAATCTTAAGTTTACAACATTAACCTATTCCTTCAACCTAAGTTTAGGTCCTGATTTTCAGCCAAACTTAGAAGAGAACCCTTATCCTTTTGCATGTTCTTCATTGTAAAAGGTTCTCTAAGTTAGAACTTTTCGAAAAACCAAACCCACAAACCCAAGAGTCATAACTGTGTTAAGATCGAGTTGTAAGTTTGAAGTTTGCGGTTTTAGTTAGTTTTGATCGGAGATTGTGAAGCTTGGATCTGCGTATTCAAGTGAAAGGTCAAAGATATGTTAGGTTGTTTGTTTGGCCTCTCGAGAGCCGCTTTTGGATCTCTGAGAATCTAGATTCTAGGTATACTTTTGTTAAGATATTTTGTTAAGGGAGAACTTTGAATCAAAGTTATAAATAATTTATTTTGATTCGATTCCAAAACTCTCGTAGTTATTTTCCTTATTATTTTTGATATTATAGTAATCGCACTTTGAAGTCATGTTATAGTAAAGCTTATCTGTTAGGAAGCTTTCACTTTTAAAGTGCAGGTCTAGAAGCAGTTAAAGTTTGGAAAGTGTCAGTGTTGAAAGCAGCAGATAAAGTCTTGCAGAGCGTAGATGAGACGCTTTCAACATAAGAAAGCTCAGAGTGTGCAGTTACTTCAAGATAAAGTGAAGCACTTTCAAGCCGTCAAACCTAAAGCGTCTTAACATTGAAGCCACTCTTAGAGCATCCAAGTAGTCTAGCGATAATTTGACTCAGACTTTACAAGTTTGAATTTCAAACTTACGTCGGAAGCCTCTCCGTACTTATCATTAAATGTGCCGCAGTTGTAGAGTCCACGTGTCGCGCGAGATTGCTCAATGGAAAGTAAATGCATAGGGCTCGTTTAGTTGGTAGGAAAGTAATGTTGTCAGGGAAAATGATTCTGAGGAATGTGATTCTGGGGAAAATAAAACAGGAAAATAAAGTTGTTATGGAATATCATTCTAGGAAATATTATTATGAGGAAAATGAATATTAACTAATCAACAATCCAGTGTTTGGATATTATCAATAAAATTTTCTAGATTCTAATATGAAATCAAGTTATCGTTTACATTGAAAAAATATCAATTTCATAATATCAAATTTCATTATTATTATTATTATTATTATTCTTATTATTATTATTTATTTTTTATTACTATTTATTATTTATTTTTATTTTTTGGTTTTTATTACTATTATTTTTTTGATTTTTATTATTATTTTTTAATTTTTTTGTTTTTGTTATTATTATTATTATTATTATTATTATTATTATTATTATTATTATTATTATTATTATTATTATTCATGTATCAAGGAAAAAGAATACCTAGGTTGGAGTAGGGAATAAGAATCCTTAAATTTTGAACTAACTTTCCTTGATGTCAGGATTCTTATTACTTTCCTAAATTTTATAAATTTGAAACAAACACAGGAATTTAATTTTTTATAATCTGATTACTTTCTCTGTTACACCAAACACAGAAATTTAATAATTTGGAATTAGATTACTTTCCCGGAGCAGAATCCCGCCAACCAAAAAAGCCCAAAAAGTGTCACGTTAAGGGGATGTGCACACTGTCGCTGACCAACTGCTCCCCTACTAGGGTTTCCTCATTACCCGGGTAGAGTCATACCTTCGTACGAAACTCTAAAAAGCACTTGACATTAATGCGACTTTTCCGGTCAAGTGGGATACACATGCCGCTTCTCTCCAACGGGAAGTAGGGTTACCACACTATAAATAGAAAAAGCTGCTCACACACAATGGTTACACACGCACAAGCAATCAAACTTGCAAGCAAGAACTCACAATTCGAAATTTCTCTAGTTCTTCAAGCCTTTTTAATCCTTTAGTGTGTCCTTAAGAAAACCTAGTTTTCTTAAGTACTCACAGCATCTTTCTACTTCTAGGTTCAACCGTTTTAATCCAAAACCTAGTCTCGAAAATCCTTATTCTTTACTTGTGATTTTCATCATAAAGGATTCTCATTTTAAACGAAAACAAAAAACCCAAAGACCAAGTCTATTGTTCTTAGATTAAGTTGCAAGGTTGTCATTTTGGTTTAGTTGAAATTGTGATTGTGAAGCTTAAGTTTGTAAACTTAAGTGGAAGGTCGTCGATTTCATAGAAAGTTTGTTTTTGTACGCCTCTCAAGAGCCTGAAATCTTTAGAGGATCTAATTATCAATTTGTTATTGTTGCTAGGTCACTTCCCCTTGGAAGTATAATACAAGGGATACCGAGTGAAGGTATTCATCCCGTCGAGGATAATAGTGGACGTAGGAGGGTTTCTCCGAACAACTATAAAAGCTCTCGGTGTGCTTTACTTTCGGTCTTTACTTTTAACTTTTAATGCTTTGATTTATCATACTTGCACGCCACGCTTTAAATCAACAAACGGTTTTAACTTGCAAGAAACTCTAAGTCTCACCACATTCCGCACAATACTCACTTAAGCAACTCTCAAAGCATCTACTTCAAAAAGGACGAAAAACGCAAGAGAAGTTAAACACTTCTCCACACATGTATTCACCCCCTCCCCCTCTTCATGTGTGAGTCACTTTCAGGACAAATAACTTTGGGTCACTTCACTAGGAGGTATAAACTAGGACATGCATTTGAATATTGAGTGAAGGTATTCGTCCAAGGTTGGATAAGCGGAGAGGAGCGTTATCTCCGAACCACTATAGTTCATGTGTGTGATTTATTGTTTTTATCGCTTTACTTTATTTCCATTGATTATTTATAAGCACACTATTCACTCTGAACAAACCAACACGTTTTAAATTGCAAGATTCACAAGCGAGTTTTTAGCTCACCAAAATCCGCAAGCGTTTTTAATTTGGGAGCAAGTCGCCCTTGAAAGCGAAAATCTTTCAAAGTGAATCGCTTCTTTAAAAAGGCAAAAATCGAGAGAAGTTTAACATCACACGTATTCACCCTCCCCCCCCCCCTTACGTGTGATACTCGCTTCTGGGACCAACACTCCATATCTCTCCAATGGATATGAGCTTCTCTCCCAACATAAATAGGAAGAGACACCGAGGAAAATAATAAGATGAACATTCGTGCTTTCGTCTCACTTGCAAGTTTTCTCTCTCCACTCTACAAAAAGTGCAAGTCATCAAGTTCTCAAAATATCTCTGCTCTCAAGATTCAAATCTTTAAGAACAGTTCGTCTCTTAGTTCTTGGCAACTAGGTGTTCTTAATAGATCTCACAAGTGTCTAAAGGCTAGTTCACACTATCAAATATCCTTAGCCTTAGTAGAGAAATCCAACCTTACTCTTGATCTTCATTGTAAGGATTTCTCTTTTAGTTGGAAGAGTGTTTACACACCAAATCCCAAAACTAAGCTACGTGTTAGATCGAGTTTAGAGTTGAGTATTTGAGTTATGGTCATGACTGTGATTCTAGATGTAATATTCCTAGAGGAAGGTCTATACGATTTTGAGCATTGTGCTCGAGGATTTTTTTTAGGCTTATCGGGAGCCCGTTTTAATCTTGATCCTTTCTAGGAAATGTATTTCGTCACTAAATGAAGGTGACAAGAGTGAACGTAGGTCTTGATCCGACCGAAACACTATAAAACTATGTGTTACATGATCCGAGGAATGATATGCTACTCCCTCTTTCGTGGGCACCTTAGTGGGTACCTATCGTCGTTTGCTCACTTTAACATTATTTTGTTTGATTTTTTCGATTGTTTTATATTCTAATACCTTAGAAATTAATATAGAAATCATTAAACCTACAATATATATAAAAATCAATACTCGATTTGTTATTTTTTCCATAAAACTTCAAAAAATGAATAATATGACAAATCGAGTGTTGATTTTATATATTTTGTAGGTTTAATAATTTCTATATTAATTTATAAGGTATTAGAATATAAAACAATCGAACAAAATCGAACAAAATAATGTTAAAGTGAGTAAATGGCTATAGGTGCCACGAAGGTGCCCACGAAAGAGGGAGTGACATATCATTTCTCTACATCTTTAATTTCCTGCATTTATTTCTTGTTATTTCATTAATCATTTATTGCATTCGTTCTTCACACTTTCACAGTTCTCATTCAAAGCAAAAAGAATATTTGTGATTTCATTGACAAACTTATTTAATGCCCGCTCACCATATTCCGCACCACTCTTAAAGATAAGTTGACTCTTCAAAGAGTCATCCTATCATCTTTGTTTGTCTTTCAAATTTGCTGCTGACATATCACTTCAGCAAGAAAATGTTTCAAAAGCCTTAAAAGTTTTACACACGCTTCCCTCCCCCCCCCCTCCAAGCTTGCTTAGCAAGACTACCCGGGACCAACATACATATATATATATATATATATATATATATATAGAGAGAGAGAGAGAGAGAGAAATGATATGCTACTCCTCCCATGGTGGGCACCTTCGTGTGCACATTTTTTATTTATTCGATTTGGCATTATTTTGTTCGATTTTTTCGATTGATTTATATTCTAGTATCATATAAATTAATATAGAAATCATAAATATACAAAATAAATAAAAATCAAAGCTTGATTTGTCTTATTAATCATTTTTTATGTTAGAAGGAAAAGAAGAACAAATCGAGCTTTGATTTTTATTATTTGTAGATTTGATGATTTCTATATTAATTTATATCAAATCAATCGAAAAAATCGAACAAAATAATATCAAATCGAAAAACGAAGAAGGTGCCCACCATGAGGGGAGTAACATATCATCTCTCTCTCTCTCTCTCTCTCTATATATATATATATATATATATATATATATAGGGAAGAGTTCGCATGCAAATATATCATAGTGTGATAAATGCGAAAAATGCTTAAAGCTATACAAAATCATGCTTAAAGCTATACAAAATTATGCTTATAGTACATAATTGTGTTTATAAGCACAAAATAAGCTATAAGCACAATTATGTATCATAAGTATGATTTTGTATAGCTTTAAGTATTTTTCGCATTTCTAGCACTAAGATTTATTTCTATATGAACCAAACTCTCTCTCTATATATATAATATATACATATATATATATATATATATATGTGTGTGTGGTCTTCGAGAGTTGTATCTGTAATCGGAAAACCTAGCCTCCCAATAAAATTCGTTCCCCCTTCTGCCCGTAGATGTAGCCAATTGGTGAACCACGTAAATTTAGGTCTTCTTTACATTTCTGTTTTATTATTATTGCTCACTTTTCCTAATCTGTTAAAACATATATCGTGGACGGAGAGAGTAATATTTAATTTCATGATAATCTCTAATAAATTCAATTGTGTACAACCAAAAAAAATATAATTTAATTGTACACATTTGCTTTTCATACCTATGAATTTCCACCGTACATACGTCTATTAATGCAAGGATTATTGTTCATTATCGATCAGTATAACAAGTTATATAACTAATTATCACTATATCATAAACATCAATAAATCGTCATATTGTAAAAGAAGATGGTCCAACCATGCAGCTTTAGTGTCAACCATGTAACGAAGAACAAGAACAATATATATATATATATATATATATATATATATATTGCGGAATATCAACACAAAAATATACGAAATTAATATGTACCTTGATATTAGCTGCAAAAAGCTATTAAAATCCACCCTAAATGCGCTATAATTTTCCGAAAATCGAACACTATTTATCTTTTTTCTCCCTCTATAATTTTTAAGTTCTTCAAATTATGTGAGTATAATTTTTGCAATTGTTGTATTTTGTTTTGTTTTTTAGGTTTTCAATTAATGTTAATACCCCTTTTCAATTTAATGAAGTGAATATGAAATTAATTTGATTGTTCTTGTCAATTAATGCATTTTTTGAATTTTTTATTTTTTATTTTTAATTTTATCTTACCGTGTGTATGTATTTCACGGTTAAATTAGAAGAGAGAGAGGGAGTGAATAGTTGGCGAGAAAATAGGTGAGAGAATTAGTTTTTTTTTTTCTTTTAATTGTAATAATGATAGGAATAAATAATAACATGTGAAGTTCACTTTTTAAGGGCATATTTGTCTTTTTAGTTCAAATGTGACAATAAAATTTATAATTAAACTTGTAGTTATAAAAGATACCCCACATTTTTTTGCAATTTACATTACAAGTAGATAATTTTCAATTTTCAAACAAAAATACCCTTAAAATCAAATAATTCAAATAAAAAATCCATAAAACAAGTAAAAAAAATTAAAGAAATAATCCGTACCAAACCTCACCACTAGCGTTTGAACCCCATTCGATACCCTAACGCCGCCGCCATCAACACTTATGCAATGATGCCACCGCTCACGCGCTACCACTATAGCACGATGTTGCTACCACCGTTGCTCGACGCCGCCACCGCCACAGCCCAAACCACGCACAAAACCCCACCCCATAGTTTCACACCCCTGCTGAGAGGTCGCCCCCCCCCCCCTACTATCTGCCACCATTCGCGCGACGCCTCCACCTTCCTCACTGCTTCATCATCGTGCGGTTGTCCTAATTAATTTCACAATAGCTTTGTATTTACAAATTTTGCCATATTGACACTACCCGATTGAATTTTAAACGAGGCAACTCTACTCAATATGTAACTACTCGAATTAAACAATACTCTCTTTATTTCAAGATTACTGACCCCCTTTTCATATTGGGTCGTCTCAAGATTTCTGACTCCTTTCCCTTTTGGGAAATAATTAGAATATTAATAGTACAATTTGTAAACCTCTTATTACATTTAACATTCTCTAATTAAATCTCATCATTCACTCACCTCTCAGCACGTATCCCAATATAATTTAAATTCTAAAAGTTTAAATTATCATAACTTGCTCGTTTGTTCTCCGATTTTTATAATTTTTATACCAAATTAATGGTCTTGATATGATCCTTCATTTAAGATGAGACATCAATATGTTTTTATACATCTATGATGCTCTAGTTTTAAAATATGCCTAAATACATAAACCACATTATATCCCTACACACAACCTACACACAATTAATACACTATACACACTAAACACTCTCATCTTAATTCCCATGCCGAAAAGAAAGGGGTCGGTAATCTTGAGACGGAGGGAGTTGATGGAACTGCTGCTTGAAAGCATTCCCTTTTCCCACTAGATCTTCGAATTGGATGTGATAATTTAAATGCAACTAAATCATATAATCGAGTTTAGAATGTTATACCTCAGATCTGTGCCGACGGAGTAATCTACAGGTCTAGATTACTGAGGTGTGACCCATTTTCTCGAAGTTCTTCGACTGTGTGGGCGTCTAGTAACTTTGGAAACCGGAACTCTCCCTCTGCAGTAGTAGGCGCCGATTCTCAATTCTACAACCCTTATTTTTTTTTGAGAATCTCCTCCTCCTTATTTATAAGAAGAGATGGCGCCCCTTTTTTCCTTGTCCACCAAGTCACGGGCTTTAATTAATTAAAGCCCGGTTTAGTTAATAATTACTGGAGCAAATTCTAATTAAATATAATTAGAATTAATCCTAATTATTATAAGGAAAATAATATATAATTATTAAATTAATTATCTAATTCCTTAATTAAGAATAAATCTTAATTAATTAGATATTAATTTATTCCATAATCATATAATTAACCAGAGTACAATTATTGAGATCAGATGGACACCAAAAGAGGAAACTGGCGTCCCCTACATTACAGTAGGCGCCACATTACTGGGCTCAAGCCCATAATGCCTCTTTTCAGTCCAAAACTGATATCCCTCAATAATACCTTGAATTCATTTCCTGAAGAGCTCTTGGGCCACCCCAGGGATCTATGTATCAGACAGAGTTTAGCCTTACCTAATGAAATAACCATGATCAACCCAGAACATTTATTTCATTAGAGTTGTGATGCATTCCACTAAAGAATCACAACTGAATCACCGTTTTGTCCCAATTTGTAGATTGGGGCTGATACTTTATTTAGAGCTATCCCCGTGTTTAATGACTCCGATATCCATTAATTAATTAGAGCTTCTTTGACTCCTCATAATTAATTAATATCTTATTATCCTCAAGTAGTACCCGGTCTCCCCTTATTATTATACCTGAACTTAATCAGCATGCATGACTTGGTATAATAAACCTTGTGAACTCCCTTAGGGGATATCTCTCAACCTAATACGGACACGTGTCTCGATATAACTAATTAGACATACTATGTGCCATCATGTTACCCAAGATGCAAGTCATCAGGGATGCTGCGATAGACCCTTAGCTATACAAGTCAAAGTAACAGTGAACAACACATATATCTCTAATAGCATATCGAGATTAAGATCATATCTCTAAATTCTGAGATCTCTAGTTCTTCACCTATTGCTAGGGTCAGTATCAGAAGAACCTTATCTCACTCGATCCTGTCAATACGTTCCACCGTACCAACATAACTAGTGACTGAGACCCGCCACTACCGTTATGTTGCAGTCTAAACTGATAGTTTTCCCAAGCTATCTCGACTGTGACACTGTCTATATCTCATAATTATTATCGAACGCTGCGTGATCTCCCTGACACCCGAGCCGTCCACGTGTTCTAAAACATGAGATATAGGGCTTATTCTCATTAATATATTCATTCAGATAGGTGATTGTTACCAGTGGAATACATGTCGTATATACTAAAACACGTTTTTGCTTTAGCTATACACAACAACCCCAACAATCTCCCACTTATACTAAAGTAAAAACTTTTAGTATACCCATGTGTCTATCAGAAACTATATGGCATCACTATATTTCACATTTTCTCCCACTTATACTGAAAGATTTTACCGTGGGAGGATCACTGAGACAATGCCCACCACGTGCTTCCGAGGTGCCGGCATACTCAATTTAGTGAATGAACCGCCATATTGACATTCATGTTTTAATGTTCCTTTATACATGCAATATCGCCTTATGGTTACATAAACCAATCGGTACTCCTATGTGTTTTCCCAGTTTGACAAATCCATAAATCTTGCTTCTGCACTTGAAAACTCATTGTGAGATTTCTTGCAAGATAGGATTACTACTATTTCACAAAGTAAAGTTTCCAACCATACAATTGCTTTAGTAGCTCCCACTACAATTTTAGCTTGTCATGAAAGAACTCTCATAAATATTTTACTGTCCCGAGATTCTCCAAGGTATGGTTCTCCTCTCTAAGTGAACACATAGATTTAAGGTCGATTACCTCATTTATCAACATACTCCCCGATTATCCGTGTTCATTAATGAACTATATTTGTACCTTGCACGCAGCAATAGCAAATATCTGACACTTTTCCGATATAACTTATATCGATAACCTAGTCAGAACAGTAACTTACGTAGAATACTTGAATTATGTATACTATCCTTATGGATATACCCTACATTATTCAAATTCTGCGTCTTAAACTGTCCGGATAACCACCATCATTATGTCTGATGATACTTTCACAATGTTGCAAAAGTTAATGATATTATCACATAATGTACAAGAAAACCACGCCTTTCATCTTTATTACCATGAGAACTATAACATTTATTGACATGTTCCATGAAACTTGATTTTATGCATGTCATTCCATAAATGCTTCCATTATTCGAATTTCCGCAAGAGTTATCAAGCATTCGGAACAATGTGCTTAATTGATTCATATTTGTTCCAACATAACCGTTATATCCGAATATCACCACCCAAAAGCCACTGGCTTTAGACATATATTGGATTATAACTTATGAGGTACAAAAAGTGTTAATATGAAATATAGAAAACTTTTTCTATATTTTCCATATCAACTTTGTTTTTCCATTGTCATTGCCCTTTTTCATCATGAATCTAAATCCAACAATGAACCTCGCAAATTAACATGGATCGTATCAATTACTTTAACCTTCTCATTTAAACTTTTACGTTTACTTGGTCGTTTCTTTCCTCATGTACATTTTCAAGAAAACTAATTTCTTGATGTATATGAAAAATGATTCAGTGTTCTCTTTTGAAAAACACTCCCACTGCAATAAAGATGACCTTGTGCAGAATACTTGTGACTATTCATTCTTGTACTTTTTGGCTTGTTGAAATTCCTTGAATGATTCCATCATTTTTGAACATTCGTTCAATAACGATCTTTTTCATCACCTTATCTTTTTAATCTTTCATTGAAACTTTTACTAATCCAACTTATCACTAATCTTAATTCAACTAATTTGCACTACGATACATGCAAATATCCCTTATATCCAACTTGAGCTTAAAATCGGCCATCATGACAATTCATACTCAAATTGTAAGGTAGAATTATAGATACTTGACATAGTTTAGTAATGTTTCAAATAAAGATGAGAAAAGAGGTGAGAAACAAAGAAACAATTACATTTATCTAATCATATTTGAGATATTCCATGTTTCTAGATAATTACTTCAACACATGAATGAAAAACATTTAACAACCAGTGTTAATAATTATTACAAATGTTAAAACCGAAATCATCCATAAAGCAATTCAAAAACAAATGTACCGCCATTCATGGCAAAACCAAATGTATCGAAAACAGTAAAGTAATGTATCATCCCAAATATCTATCTCAAAACCAAAAGATAAAACAAAGAAAATAGAAGTCTTCGAGTAATATCAATGCTTGCTGACACAGGAACCTGAAACCGCCTCATCATCCTTTTTATTTTCAAAAGGTTTTTATGCGATATACGAAGCACATTTGACAATTAAGTCCTACCGCATGATTTCTAAGCGCAAGTAATAAAACATGCTCGCTTTTGAAATCTTAAATCCATGCTATGACACCCTAGGCATGTTTGTTTCTATTACGCATTTAATAAAAGCAACAATAACATGCAAAATATGCTTTCATCACATTGCATAATTTAAACCTTTCATAGCATGCATAATTAATTAAAATAAATAAATAGGCTGCCAACCGGGAAGGATAAAACCTATCTATTATAATTTAATTAATTAAAATCCGAAACAAGCTTCGGTCTTGGAAAGTCTTCACTTGGTCTTCAAGTCCACCTTCCAAAATTAGCAAGCAGCTTGAAGTGGAATTAGGGCGCGGAATTCCCTATTTCCAAAATGAGACAAGATGAATGATTTTTGAAACGAATTAGGTTACGAAAACCTAACCTTCAACGATCACACTAAAGTTTCGGAAAACCTTAGTGCTCGTTGAACGACGAGGACCGTTCATTGAAAAATGAACATCCCTCGTTCATTTGCCACGTCACCAACACGTGTCACGACGACGTATGCGCGTGCATCACACTCGCCGTCATCGTATGCATCAAATGGGCCGGATCGGGTCGGAATGCACGTGGGCTAGGGCGTACGGGCCAGCTGCATCACTTGCAGCCCGGCCCGAACCCAGCCTGGCATCCCGGCCCCATCACCATCATCATCGTCGTCTTCATCTTCTTCGAGCTGCCGCTGCTGCTGCATCTCCGCCGACGAACCACCACCCAATGGACGAGCTGCCCGGCACCATAGAGATGCCGGGCTCGAACCATCACGCACAGCAGCAGCCGGAACAACTGCAGCAGACGACGGGTCCGCGCGCGGATAAGTTTCACCGCCGTCCGTCGCCATGGCTGCTACAACGTCCAGCCACCACTGTCGCCATGAGCTCCCACTGCTCCGGCAGAACTCCCGTGCAACGCTGAGAAGCCGCACCAGCATCGAGCAGCAGCAGCTGCCCATCACAGCCGCAACGGTCAGAATTAGGGCTGCGCGCGGAAAAACCTTCGCCGCCACCCGTCTCCGCCGCTGTTGCCGGATCTGCCGCTACTTCCGCATGTCCGTCATCATCGCCAAGCTTTGCAGCCGCTGTCTCCGTCAGCATGCGACCTGAAAACGCAGCAACAGTCGCAGCAGTCGGGGCTGAAACCCTCGACGGCGTGCGCACAGCAGAACCCTAACCGCTGCCGCCGTCATCCATTTTCGCCGCCGCCACAGCCGCCCCTGCCTTCGCCCGCGTCTTCGTCCGCTGAAAACCGCACGCCTACCTCCTCCTCCGACGACGTTGCAGCGGCGAGCATGGGGTTTGGTCGAAACCCTGAGGGTTTCGACCCCAGCTGCCGCAAACCACCGTCTCCCGCCGCCGATTCTGCACCACCGCCCCCGTTCCGATGCCGCTTTCGCCTAGGGTTTAAACCCTAGGGCTAGCTGTCATGAACGACAGAGGCTGTGAGCTGAACCGCGGCTTGAAACAGCCGCAGCCGTCGTTGGCTCAGGCGCGTGCGCGACACGCTCGCGTCGTCGCCGCTGTCTCCTCAATTCTCGTGCCTCGTTCTTCATTTTTCCAACTCTCGATTTGCAGCAATTACAATACCAAAATCGAAAAATACATGGAGAAATTACAGAAAAATGAATCCTATTCTAATCGGTACCTTATTTCTCACCGATTTGAAAAACAACACGAAAAACCGAATAAAACAGGATAAAAAACAACACACGTTGTTCCTGGACAGCAGCATGCACAGTTTATAGCATAACTGACTCGAATGCATGAACATATATTTATTCCAATTATCACAGAGCCAATTCTAGAACCGTGGCTCTGATACCAGTTGATGGAACTGCTGCTTGAAAGCATTCCCTTTTCCCACTAGATCTTCGAATTGGATGTGATAATTTAAATGCAACTAAATCATATAATTGAGTTTAGAATGTTATACCTCAGATCTGTGCCGACGGAGTAATCTACAAGTCTAGATTACTGAGGTGTGATCCCTTTCCTCGAAGTTCTTCGACTGTGTAGGCGTCTAGGAACTTTGGAAACCGGAACTCTCCCTCTGCAGTAGTAGGCGCCGATTCTCAATTCTACAACCCTTATTTTTTTTTTTGAGAATCTCCTCCTCCTTACTAAAACACGTTTTTGCTTTAGCTATACACAACAACCCTAATAGGAGTACTATAAAACTAATTTTTAAGTGGAGCCTTTATTCTATTCACACAACCGTTTCGAAGCAAACATTTTGTGGACAGAACCCACTGAAATACTTCCGATGTATCACCCTAATTAAGGGAAAAGACACAGATATCAATGTTGGAAGAGATAAGAGATTTTAAAAATGGTACGGAGTATTAATTATGTGATAAAGTTTTTACCATTTTAAATAAGTGAACAATTATATAGGATGTCCCTATAAGAAAACAAAGATAATGGCTGGGGAAAAATACCGAAAAACTGGTATACCGCTCATACCGTATCGAAAAATTATCAAAAATACCGGAATTAAGGTATACCGAAATATTCGGTAAGGTATCATACCGTACCGTAAAACTAAGGTAAGGTAAAGGTATATACCGTTGTATACCGTACCGTAAACCTATTTATATTTTATATTCAACATTTTGTTTTCGGAATAATTACGGATATGAAAAAATTATTATTCTCTCATTCTCTCTCTTTTCTATCTTCCTCTCTATAATTTAGGTTCATTATTTTACAAAACACACATTAAATCTACACAAATCTACAAGGGCACTTTACAAATGTAAGCTTTTGTATTTTTTAGTTTTGTTTTCAACTACTTATTGTTTAAATATTACTCCTTCTGTCCCAAATCAATCATCTCACTGTATTATTTTATGTCTCACATATATTCAAAATATGGGACGATTGATTTTGGACGGAAGAAGTATTTGATAAGATGTGAATAATGTTGGAATTTAATCTTTGTATGATATTTTAAGGTATACCAACTTCATACCGAAACTAAGATATACCGACTTAAGGTATACCGAAAGTAACGGTAAGGTAAATGTATGGAATTTAGCATACCGCAATTTAAGGTAAAGTACAAGGTATGACGAAAAAGTGAAGATATACCGTACCGACCCCCTAGGTGTGACAGAGGAAGTAATAGAAGTCCCTTAAAAAAAATTAAAAATAATCCTTTCAAAAAAAAAATTAGATTAATAAATAAAAATAATAAACTAAGTATTTTTTTTTATTCTTATTTTTATTTTTATTTTTATTATTTTTTTATTTTATTTTTATTTTTTGGAACAAAGTGACTTTTTGTAACTATAGTTTATTGTTTTTGGGTTTAAACCATCAGAGGTGAGGTAGATGAGGACTAAATAGCAATTGAGAATAAATCGATTGAACAAAAACAATTACCCCAATTCCATGAATTCCCAAATTCAGCTTAATACCTGTCAATCCATTTCTCGAATTCCCCAGTTCCATTTAATTTCATTCTTCCTCACTCACAATTTCACATACATGTTGAGCCCGAGAGAGAGGAATTCAGGGTAAGTTGAAGGTTCGGTTCGGGTCGGGCTGGGGTCCACGTTGAGGAGAATAGAGTTCAAAAATGGGGGGTGAGTCCGCAACTATGGGGGCTGATGGGTTGATTTCCGGCGAGAAGAACACGGTTTCAGATGGATGAATTCTGACAGAGGTTTCTTATTATTATTTGTTTATGTTTTGCTCTTCTTAGATACATCCTGGCGTTTGGGTCGAGAATTTTCCAGATAGAGGATTTGAGATTGGAATTTTTGGAATTGTGCGTCGGTATATTTGTGAATGAGTTGCTGTGAAAGATGATATGAAGATTTAATTTTTAGTTCCTGGTTGGCACAGACCGAGCTTAATCTTGAACTATGGAGTTACCTGAAAATATCAATTTCCCTTTCTTTTACAGCTAGTCTAGTATATGACTGGTTCAAATATTTGTAATGCGAGTTGGAGCTGGTTGATTGAAATAGTCTGACTCTAGTAGTGGGAGCAGGATGGAAGATATTTTAGGCAAAATCTCTGTTGAGATTTATAATGTTAGCTGATATAAGCTTTGTTGAGTTTCAGTTAACTCATATTTAGTCTATGCACAGACTTTTTCTTACGTTTTGTTGTTTAATCAGGATTCATTCACCATAGGAGAAGATAATTTAGAGAAAGATTGCTTGAATCTGGCGCTATGTTTCATGTGGAATTTGATGGAAACATATTATTATTACGTGTATATTGGGCACTATGTCAGAAAAAGGGTGATAGTTTGGCACTGCTGCTGGGTCTTAAGAATTGGTTTAGGCTTCAAGGAATAAATTTTGAGCTTAGATGACTCATGACTTGTTTCTTGGGCTTGTAAATTGATTTTCTGATTCAACATTTTGGAGCCTATAATCTTTGCCATGTAAGAAATTACTTAAATCTACTCTGCTAGATGACTCTCCAAAAACTCTAATCAAGAAAACATGGGTTATTGTAGCTATAAGATTCAATAATTTAACGTAAAATAAAGTAGAGGTCAAATATACAGGGTGGGTCATTTCATATGGATGCAATGTAGGAGCATTGTTTCAACCAAAAAATTTTATGCATTTTCAGCTAATGTAACTGAATCTTTGTTCATGTTTTATAGGCAATTTCCATGCAGTTGCATTTGATTGGGGGGAAGAACACAATGATTGTAGCTAAGATGAGTTTGTGAAGTTGTGAGCTGTTTGCATTTGGTATTCAAGTCAGGAAGTAATGAAGGCTGGGAGTGCTGCGAAGCTGATTGTTGATGCGCTGCTGCAGCGGTTCCTTCCTCTTGCCAGGCGACGCATTGAAACTGCTCAAGTTCAGGTAAGGATCTTTGTGTGTGTGTGTGATAGCTTTCTATTTACAGCACAGTTTTTTTACTTTATTGTATTGAACTGTAATGTTTTTATTAGATTATGATGGAAGTACCATTTAGATACTTTTTGGATATGAGGAGGCTTATTTATGTTTGGCCAAATAAGTAAAAAAACAAGGGGTTAGGAAAATTTTATGTGAGGAAGTGCTTGGGAAATCATGGAGAAAAAGATAAAATTAGATAAAATGTCAATTGGCAGTTTAGGATCCAATTATTCGCTAAATCACTATTGCAGGGACATTTATGCGTCATATGGCTGCTTCTTGACTCTATATATTTCTCATAATTACCTATGCTTGCTCAAGTATTAATGGCTCAACAATTTCGTAGGATGGGCAGTACCTTCGACCATCAGATCCAGCTTATGAACAAGTATTGGATTCCTTAGCGATGGTAGCTCGACACACCCCTGTACCATTACTTGAGGCTCTTTTACGATGGAGAGAGAGGTTATTTTTTTTCCAAAAAATTGCTGCCGCTTCATAGAAACTTATTATTCCTTTTATGAATTTATTGTTGAATGTAGTCTTACGTAACTATGCTATCACTTGAGTACATTATCAAAATAAACTCCACAAACAAAACAAGAATATCATATGTCAATGGATGATTAGTTGATTTGCTGGTTAGCTGGTCTTTTTTGTCTTTGTGGGCTGGGGTAACTCATTAGAAAGCTTAACTTTTGGGGAGCCTGTCCTAGTTGAGCCCTTGTAAAATGTTGGCCTAGAAATCATTTTTACATCTGTATGATGGACAAATATAGTAGCCCTTGACTAAAAAATTCTAGCTTTAGATAAGTGATGCGGATAATGCGCTTTATTCAAATAAGTTTGTAAAACTATTTGAATCTGTCCATAACTGACATGAAGTGTTCAAAGTACTGCTTAATTTTTCAATCTCGCAAGGGAAGTTCATCTGTTGCAGACTTCACTGCATTGCAGTTTTTAAGTTTTAAGTTCTAAAATCCAGTTATAACATATGCTGATCTTGATAATGTTATATAGCTATCTGAAGTAACTGATTAGTACACTACTTATTAGCAACTTCAGCAATCTGCAAAATAGCCAAGGGTTCGTCATACATCAAGTCACATAAAACAATGAAAGGCTCCTCTAGACAATGATTTGGATTGTCATCATTGAGAACTAAGTTTGCTCTCTTATCTTCTTCTGAAGTTTCTTTATATGTGTACGCTGGAATGACATTTATATGTTTTGTGAACATCAATGGCACCTATGCTATGTGTCAGCACCCAGCTGTATGCACATGTCTAGATTGCCAATAGTGGTTTAACAAATGCAAGCATGTTAGCGTTTGATAGTTTGCTCAAAGGAATGAAGAAACGGATTCATCCTTCTGGATTAGATAACTGTCATGTCAGCACCCGCACCCAGCTGTATGCCTGTATGCTCTTTGTATTTAATTTATATATATATATATATATATATATATATAGATAGGGGTGAGATCATGTAAAAAGCTCTCTTAGTGTAAGAAATAAGAAGTATTCTAGTCCCTTGATAATTAGAAAATACAAGGTCCGGATTGATCCTTCAACAAATGATGCGGATCAAGCTATTTATTAGACATTAACTTCTTTCTTGCTTATGGGTAAATAAGTAAAAAACAATTGAAATAAAAACTGTCCCCACTAAAATCGCCCATGATTTATGGCATGTAACCACTCAAAATTCAAAATTAAAATAACACAAATCAGCTAGAAATACTTGCGACCCACTAGCAAAATTTTTCATAAATCAACAAAAATTTCATATTTAAGGAAATATTTCCAAATACAGAAATTAAGATAATACATGCAAGATTTTCTGATAATGCACTGAGAATGATTAAATAATGCATTTCAAGATTTTAAAATAATTCATTACATATTTTATGCAGATTGACTAACACATAACACTGTTTGAATTATTATGTACATATAATGCATTTACATAAATTAAGATAATGCATCCAAGATTTTATGATAATGCACTGCTGTTTTTTAAATGAATTATAATGCACTAATAATGACTAAATAATGCATTCAATATTTTATAATAAGACATCACATATAATGCAGACTAGCGCATAATTTTTTAAAAATTATTTTATATACTGTATAATTTATTTTTACTTTTACATGAATATAGTGCATTATAAATATTTCTTTTGAAGTAGTGCATTAGAATTATTAATGCATAATGCGCTTATGTATAAGTGATAATGCATCTTAATATTTTTCATAATGCATAATGAACTTCTATATAATGCATTTGTGAGTATTTTCATAATGCATTGATAAAAGATGAATCTAAAATGATAGAATCACACATTATTGTATAATGCATTTAATACTTTTGCATAATGCATTGTCAAATTATGTCCTGTTTAACGTTGAATATTATTATATTAGCAAGTGATTGAATAACATTGACGAATATAAATAAGTTAAGGCATTAAGATAATAAAATATGAAAAACCTTAAACCGAACAACTGTAATTTGTGAACATTTTACAAACTGTAATAGTTATGAAAACATGGACAACAAAAATTCAATGTAAATAAATTGAATGATACAATAATCAGAAAAATAAATTAGCAAGCAAAAAAAAAAAAAAAAAAAGAAACACAATAGAACTTAACATTATGTGACAATCCGTGTTAGGGGAAAAAATGAAGAAGAGCAAGGCATAATAAAGAAAAAAGACATATGAAAGTTATAAAAAATGAAAAGAAAAAAGAAGAAAATGAGGAGAAGGAAAGATACGGCAAAAAAGAAGAAGGAAGTATTGGATACCTTAATTTACGTTCGAACAGCTGTTTCTCAAAAGATAAAATACGATTATATCCCTTGATGAGATACATAAGGTAACCTTCAATTAAAATATTAAATTAAATATTGACCATTGATCCTTAAATCTGGATGGCTTATATTGCTTCTTATTTCTTACAGAACTTGGTTTTTCTACATGATCCTCCCTCTATATATATATATATATATATTCTGATGTGGCTTAATAAGTCATGGCCGCTAAGGATCCAATATCAATTAGGTAGAACTAGGCAAGTTCCATTTTTGTTTTTCTTTATTGGTTGGCCTGATCTGTTGGTTGCTTAACTGATGAACTTTCCATGGTACCAGGTCTACATTACTTTATAGCTTTCTCACCAGACAAAATTTTGAATCTTTCTGCAACTTCCATAAGGTTACAGAAATAACATTAAAATTCCTCTGTACATTCCTATTCAACGTAATTATAGGATAGATGCTGGCTCTTTCAGATGATTTAATTTCAATTATGTCAGTTGATGTGAGAGTTTAGAGGTGATTGAATTTTCAGATATTAAGCATGCAAGGCAACCTTGATTCAGAAGGGATACATATAATGATAATATTGTCTTCTACTGTGACTTTGACTTGTTATCTGTTTAATTGTCTAAGGTCGTTGGCATGCTATTGTTATGCCGACGTTACTCTATATTCATTTGTATTTAAGAAGGATTTTTGGGTTACTATGCAGTGAATCTCCAAAAGGTGCAAATGATGCTTCAACATTTCAAAGGAAGGTTAGTCTCTTTTCATTCTTATGGATCATTACTTTCACTTCTTCAACACCTTGTAAGGGTAGTTGTTATTGTATATTATTATCGTTGTTTATTTCTTTCTTTTTCCACCTTTTCTTTACCATTTGTAGCTTGTATAGAAATTGTGTTAATATCAAGGGATTGTTCTAGGGAATGGTAGATGATGCTGAGAGGAAGACAGGGTCTGAATAATAATTAGTAATGAGACTAAGAATTACTAACAAAAGGATGAATGAATGTGATCAATTTCATATTAATTCACTTGAAACACAAGAATGCAATTTCAACAAAAAATGTGCTCTGTTTTTAATGGCCTGGCCTCAGAGGTTATAAGCTATATCATCACAATGATTTTCTTTGGTGAAGAAACTTCTGAAGCTCTGGTTTTAGGTTTCTTCCTCTTAGTCGCTTCTCAACATATTTTAGTAGAACTTGGGGCTTCTTAGAAAGCATCTAGGTAGATTTCTTTTGTTATGTTATTGCACGTTGTGAACTTGTGAAACTGCTGTTAGGGGGATGATGTTGACTTGTGAGAGTGAAGGTCTTCTTCGCTACCTTTTGTCTGTTCTAATCAATTGCATTTGTTGGTTTGGTGCAAGTTGGATAAATGGATAATCTTCAAGAAATACATCATGTATGAGTCCATTGAAAAAAAGCAAATATATGTGACTAAATGGTTAAATTATATCATTCTACGTGCGGTAATATTAGAATTGATAGAAATGATACTTAAGTGGGATTAATTATCTGACTTACTGGCCCTAAGATAACCATTTTAGTTTTAATATTTTCTTTCTTAGAGAAATTCATTTCAAGACTTCTAGTATGCTCAATTCTTATTAACTTGATTTATGCGATGATGTTCAATTGTACAGCTTGCAGTGGAATGTATTTTTTGCTCTGCGTGTATTCGCTTTGTTGAGTGCTGTCCACAAGAAGGGCTTACAGGTTTGTTCGTGCAGCTATGGTCCTTGAATCTCTTACTTGGCGAAGAGTAATATGTTCAAAAAGAATTCCTGATTTAGCGTTTTTCATCTATCTTCCACCAGCTCAGACTTCTCCCCCCCCCCCCCCAACACCCTCACCCCTCAAATGAGGAAATATGTTTCAAAAGTTCTAATGCTTTTTTTTTTCTACTAGCAGAAAAGCTTTGGATTGGGCTTGAAAATTTTGTCTTCGACTGGTTGATTAATGCAGACAGGTAATCATTATTTAATCTTGTCTAGAAAATGATGTATGATTGCAAATTTTGGTCAAACTACTCTCTAGGTTCCACACCTGACTTCTACTACATTTATGACATCTTTCACTGGTATATCTTCCCTGTTTGATGTGATTGACGTCTATAGAGTTACATATCATAACGGGGTTAAGCCTTTTCTGTGGGCTAAAATAATTTTCCTGCCATGCAGAATACATATGCCAATATATAATTGTTTTTAACGCATAATAATATCATCATAATTGTGGACTTAGTTGTGTTATGGTTGCCTTGTTTTGATACTGAAGATGACACTTAAAATGATAGGGTTGATGCATCTTTAGCTTGATTGCGTTAGAATAGCACCCTCTCTTAATAAGATTTTTAAGTTTCTTGAATTCTTTGCTAATGACAGGGTTGTCAGCCAAGTTGAATATCCTTCTCTTGTTGACTTAAGGGGACTTCTGCTGGATCTAGTTGCACAGCTCCTTGGTGCTTTGTCACGTATCAGGTAAAGAATATGATAGTATACTGGTGGATTCATGTGCAACTGCACGCCCATTATGTTATGTGACCAACAAAAGCTTACATGGTATATATGCTGGGGTATCTGCTTATGATTTCTCCAAAAGATGTGACTTTGTTTTCTCTGCTCCTCACTTGGTTTCTTTTCCTTGTGTTTTGCCATCTGCCTATCAAGTTAAGTTACAGTTTGGTCTAGATTAACATGATTTTGAAGGTCACTGCTTCTGGAAAAGAGATATGAATAGTGTCTAAGTAGGTTGCTACCCAAAGTTATTCTTTTGTTGTTGTTACTGTTTTTGTTGTTATTATTTATGGTTATGATATGAATGCAGCACTTTACACTGTGGGTATGGCAATATACTACCTCCATCCCTTCTTGTTAGTCCTCTTTAGATGGGCACATAAATTAAGGAAGGAGGGGATATGTGGCTATAATCAATTCTAAGGAGAGAGAATTAATTGTAGCCATAAATTTTTTGTCATTTTAGGAAAGAGGACTAATGTGATGGGACGGACCAAAACGGAAAGGGGACTAATATAATGGGATGGAGGTAGTACTTGTCAAATACTCCCTCCATCCACCAAGAGTGCAGTGTGCTTTTGGTGGCATAGGTTTTAATAAAAAAGTAGCTAGATGGTTGGTGACTTTTTTTAAAGTAGGGGTTGGGGTCCACTAGAAAAAAAAGTTAAGTTATAAAGTCTTGGGTTTTTTTGTAAATAATGAGAAAAGATGGGTATAAAGTATAAAGGGTGTGGGGTCATGGACTAAAATAGAAACACCGCACTCTTTGTGGATAGACGGAAATGGTAAAAACACATCACTCTTCGTGGACAGAGGGAGTAATTAATAGTGGAAGTTTTATTACATTGTTATTTATTGGAAGTTATAGCTTGACTTTTAAATTAACATCATCTGTCAATAACATCATCACTGATATAGTGCTTTTGAAGTCTTTATGTTACACTACTAACTGATTTTAATATTTGCATTCTCTTACTGTTTTCTACAGATTTAGTTCTGTGACTGAACGCTTTTTCATGGAGCTCAATGCTCGCCGAATTGATACTAGTGTTGCAAGAAGCGAAACACTTAGTATTATCAATGGGATGCGTTACCTCAAACTTGGGGTATGTTTGAATTATTCTCACTGATCATTTAGCTATTACAAAACATATGCATGACGAAGAGATGGTATTCAGGTTAAGACAGAGGGAGGTCTGAATGCATCTGCCTCCTTCGTAGCAAAAGCCAACCCTCTAAATCGTGCTCCTCACAAGCGTAAAAGTGAACTTCATCATGCTCTATGCAACATGCTTTCAAATATACTAGCACGACTTGCTGATGGTGGAAAAGGTCAATGGCCTCCTACTGGCGTTGAACCTGCATTGACTTTTTGGTATGATGCTGTTGCACGCATAAGAGGGCAGCTGATGCACTGGATGGACAAACAAAGTAAACATATAGCTGTAAGTTTCAGTATCTCAAATAACCATTCTCTGTCACAAGTAATTTTGATGATATTGTTCATGTTATAACCTGGTGGGTCTAAGTTTCATGGCTGACTTGTTTCATCTGTCTGAAAGCTTCAAATGGTAAAACATAAATGCTTGTCCTGTAAACTCTCTCTTTGTCCAAGAGTAGATCCAATACTGCCATGGTATCATTATTCTTGAAATTGGGAAATGAAATCCATGGTTACAATCATTCTGCTGCAGCTGCTTGGCTTTATCTTTTCATGGAGATAATTTGTTAAGATCTTTTACTACGTGTTTTGTATTGTTTAGTTAATTCAACTGTCCTCTTTTACTTTTGATATAAAATCTAGCTTTCTTACGAAGAAAAATAATTCATATATACTGGAAGCCTTTTGCTTCTTAGGTTATTTTTATCTACTTTACTTTCTGATATAACTTTATATCATCTTGAATATATCATATAATTCTGCATTTAGAACCTCTGGATCCTGACAGTAGATGTTAATTCTTCTTGCAGTTTTGTGATGAAAAACTAAATACTTGATGATGTAGAAGTGTTGTATTCTTTCGTGATGCGTAAATTTGGTCTCGAGTTGGCATTATTCCTTATTAGATGTTCACCGCTCCTTATATGGGCTATAAATTTATGAGCTCTTTGTCATCCAAAATTTTACTTTTTGTCACCCCATATTTGAACGAATGATCTAGTTACTCTTCTCCAGTCAGCTGCTTTCTGGGAATAGAGCTTACATGGGACATCATGAAAGTAATAGAATGATAAACTTGTGGCAGGGGGCCTGGTGCTTTTTTTTGATGAATTGCCATCAATCAATTTGCTTTTAACTGGTTTTGATCTCTATGTCGACATTATATTGTATGTTAAGGAAGTTACCTCTTTAAGGTGTATCTTGGATGTTTTGACTGATGTGAGTTTTTCTATATTTAGGTCGGTTACCCTTTGGTGACCCTTCTTCTATGTCTTGGTGACCCTCATGTTTTCCTTGGTAATTTTGGTCCTCACATGGAACAACTATACAAACATCTTAAGGTAAGTTTAGAAACATAGTCTGTAGTGTTATGATTTATTACCAGCACAAAGCGATGTCTAATTAAGAGTTTAATTATAATCTGTGATTTTTTTATTTTTTTTTGGTATTTGAACCTTTTCTTTTTTCTTATGTTGCAGGATAAGAACCACCGCTTCATGGCATTAGATTGTCTGCATCGTGTTCTGAGGTTTTACTTGAGTGTCCATGGTGATACACAGCCTGCGAATCGAGTATGGGATTACCTAGACAGTGTTACCTCTCAACTTTTGACAATCCTCAGGAAAGGAATGCTCACACAGGATGTCCAACATGACAAACTTGTGGAATTCTGTGTAACTATAGCAGAACATAATCTTGATTTTGCAATGAACCACACGATACTTGAACTGCTGAGGCAAGATAGTCCAGAGGCAAAGGTGATCGGTCTTCGTGCGTTGCTTGCCATTGTCATGTCTCCTACTAGTCAGCATGTTGGTTTGGAAATTCTTCACGGTAGTTCTTAGTTTAATCATCTATTAAGTGCATGTCTTTTTTCTTTTTGAATAAATATTTCAAATTACAGTTTGTTCTGCTTTGGCAGTTCATAATATTGGTCACTACATCCCAAAGGTCAAGGCTGCAATTGAAGCCATTTTGAGATCTTGCCATAGAACCTATAGTCAGGCGCTACTTACTTCTTCGAGGACCACAATAGGTATTTTACATCTGTATACGACTTCTTTTCAATTTGTACTACTGTCTTGTTGGTTTTCCTTGGAAAGAACCGATTGTTTCTTGGGCTCAATTAGAATAATATTATTATTTAAGCTTGATTTTGGCACGTATAATAGCTAATACTAACATAAAACCAGCCTTTTATATTGTAGTAGTATTTTACCTGTGAGATAGTCATATGCCTCTGCTTTATATGTTTCTGAACTGCCATCTATTAGTTGAATATTATGTGCCACATGGACATGAAACTGAAACTGACAAATACTTCTCAGATGCTGTCACGAAAGAGAAATCCCAAGGGTATCTTTTTCGCTCGGTGCTAAAGTGCATACCCTATCTCATTGAGGAAGTTGGAAGAAGTGATAAAATCACGGAAATAATACCTCAGCATGGCATTAGCATTGATCCTGGAGTTCGTGAGGAGGCTGTGCAGGTTCTGAATCGGATTGTGAGATACCTTCCTCATCGTCGTTTTGCTGTTATGAGAGGCATGGCAAATTTCATCCTACGTCTTCCAGATGAGTTCCCTCTCCTTATTCAGACATCATTGGGACGTCTTCTTGAACTCATGCGTTTCTGGAGAGTTTGCCTCTCAGATGATAAGATGGAACATGATGCACTTGATGCAAAACACTTACATAGAAATGAGGGATTGAAGAGGTCAATGTTTCACAATTCTCAAGAGGCACTCGAATTCCGTGCTTCAGAGATAGATGCAGTTGGTCTTATATTCTTGAGTTCTGTCGATAGTCAGATTAGGCATACTGCTTTGGAGCTGCTTCGCTGTGTTCGTGCTTTGCGACATGACATACGAGAGCTCTCCATTCAAGAACGTCCAGACCATATCTTGAAAAGTGAAGCTGAACCAATATTCATAATTGATGTTCTAGAAGAGAATGGGGTAAGCTACACATTCTGGCTCCAGCCGTTTCTGTTGCGAAGTCTTTCTTTTTTATGTGCTCAATATTTATTACCTCATACCATTTTTTAACTATGAGTGCAATCTCTGGCAGGATGATATTGTTCAGAGCTGCTACTGGGATTCTGGCCGTCCTTTTGATCTGAAACGTGAGTCAGATGCTGTACCTCCTGATGTAACTCTCCAGTCTATAATGTTTGAGAGTCCTGATAAGTATAGATGGGCTCGATGTCTTAGTGAGATCGTCAAGTATGCTGCTCAACTCTGTCCTAGTTCTGTCCGGGAGGCAAAGTAAGTAATATATTTTTATGTGTTAATCCCCCAAAATAGCCCTTTTCAATATGTAAAAGTTAATTTTATTGTCAACTCTCGGATATGCTATCTAAGGTTTTCCCTTAATATTATGTGATGACTTCCAATAGAGCAGCAAACTTGAGAAAATCTTTGCCCTAACAGTATAATAAGGTGTGTAAGCAAAGAATGAATGAAGCTGTAATGGTTTATATTGTCAATAAAATGATGTAACCAGTCGTTCAGATCCTCCATTACTGTATTCAAACAGATAGGTTAAAATCTTTCGCAGATTAGAGATTATCCAGCGTCTTGCTTATATCACACCAGCCGAATTGGGAGGAAAGGCTCATCAATCGCAGGATACAGACAATAAGCTGGATCAATGGCTCATGTATGCAATGTTTGCAAGCTCATGTCCACTTGATAGTCGAGAAGGTGGGGGATCAGCAGCGACAAAAGAACTATTCCATCTGATTTTTCCGTCCCTCAAATCTGGTTCTGAATCACATGTTGTAAGTAATTGCTAATGCCAACAGTCTTTCAATATCTCTGTTGATCTAATATCATTCTTCCTTACGGTTTATGCAAATGATGAAGCCAGCCTGTAGGAAGCCTCTGTTACATAATTTAGATATTTTTTAGCTCCACATCAGGTTATTGAATTAGTTCCATTGCAATAAACATCAGTTAGAAAAAAATCCTCTGAAGTTGCTTGGGAAATCTTCCACTCGAAGTAAAACTTGTAGGATTTAAGACAGCAGAAAATTTTGCATATAATTAAGAGTGAATATATCAAACATAATGTATTCTATTTAGCGAAACTGATGCAAGGGGGAAAAGTTTAACTTTGATGAAGATGGTGCTGGATCATTCCTCTGTGATACGATTCCATCTGCATGCATTTGGATATTCATAGGGTGATGTAAATTGCCTAGTCTTTGTACTATGGGTATTCCACTTCCTCAAGAGAGAGAGCTTTACTTCTACACTAAATTTGCAATGTTCTTGGTTCCATACAGGTGTTAACTTGGCATCTCAATGCATAGCATAATATTTATCCTTGTCTGGTTTATTGCCAGTAAAAAAATTTAAATGTGTTGATTTTTATCGTTCTGTCCATTATAATATAGAGGTGGTTTGGTCAAACATATTTTGGCATTTTGCGTGGAGATTGACATCATACTCAATCACGTATGCTGAATATTTTAACCCCCATTATATGAAGGGATAATTTCTTAATGAATAGTGACTTTTGCCCTTTCTGCAAATCTGACTCAACTTTTAAAGCATATAAACAACTTCGACATCCCTAATATTTCTGGCATTAAAATGACACCATTTCATTGGTAAGACGACATCATTTTGGCGAAAAGTTTCGCAAGATAGTTGGGGATGTTGAATTTGCTACATTTAGAAATTTGTAGTATAGGATAAAAGTCATATTGCTTTTAGGAATTATACTTTTTATTCATTACCTAGCCTCATGACCACAAATTAGAAGGCATGAGACAACAATTACATATTAACATGCTATATTCTTCCCTGCAGCATGCAGCCACTATGGCACTTGGTCACTCACATCTGGATATTTGCGAGATAATGTTCAGTGAGCTTGCGTCATTTATAGATGAAGTTTCTATGGAAACAGAGGGAAAACCAAAGTGGAAGGTAAACATCACAATGAAACACCACGGAGTGTTCGGATTTTCTAGCCTTTTGTTCTTTCTCTTGTTTTCTTCCTTCTCTACGTTTCATAGTACTCCTATGTGCTAATATTATCTTCCCTTTGACCTCACTCCTCAGGATGCATCCCTTGGTGCAATATTTCTAAAAAAAGGAATTGCATAATTGCATTCACTCGTTTTCTATTGAAAGTGTATTGTGATTGCTGGTCTATTACACTGATATTTGAATGAGGATCTTTTTGACATTTTCGAAAGTTTTTCTTTGAAAATGCCAGCAAAATATCTACCAACGGGTTGTTAAGTTCACGTATTTCGCAAAGCTCATAACTTATATGCTCTTACTTTAGGGAAGTAGAGATTTCAATTGGCTAATACACATCAAAAACATATTTTTATTTTTGTTTCTCTTAACACTCTTGAGTCTTGCCTCAGTTGCTGCTGCTGATTGATTTATGACCGGTATTTATGCAGAGTCAAAAGTCTCGACGTGAAGAACTTCGTATCCATATTGCAAATATTTACCGCACAGTTGCTGAAAAAATATGGCCTGGCATGTTGGGTCGCAAACCAGTTTTTCGCCTTCATTACTTGAAGTTTCTTGAGGAAACAACTAGGCAGATTTTGACAGCGCCTCCTGAGAACTTTCAAGATATGCAACCTCTCCGATATGCACTTGCTTCTGTTCTGAGATTTTTGGCTCCTGAATTTGTTGATTCAAAGTCAGAAAAGTTTGATGTTAGAACTAGAAAGAGACTTTTTGATCTCCTCATTACCTGGGGTGATGATACAGGCAATACCTGGAATCAGGATGGTATTGCTGATTATCGACGAGAAGTTGACCGTTACAAGTCCAGTCAACATTCACGGTCAAAGGACTCGATTGATAGACTTTCATTTGATAAAGAATTGGGTGAACAAGTTGAAGCAATACAATGGGCCTCCATGAATGCACTGGCCTCTCTGTTGTATGGACCATGCTTTGATGACAATGCTCGAAAGATGAGTGGCCGTGTTATTTCTTGGATTAATAGCCTGTTTATTGAGCCTGCACCCAGAGCACCTTTTGGATTTTCACCAGCTGACCCAAGAACTCCATCTTATACAAAATATACTGGAGATGTTGGGCGGGGAGCAGCTGGCCGTGATAGGCATCGAGGTGGTCACCATCGGGTGTCTCTAGCAAAATTGGCTCTGAAGAACCTTCTACTCACTAATTTAGACCTATTTCCTGCCTGCATTGATCAGGTAAACCATGATTTGCTTTACTATACAATCAGTTTGCATGTTTGCTACGAGCATCCTCAAAAGAGGCTATTTTGTTTTTACCATATCTTGAACACCACTAATTAGAATTTTATTAAGTGGCATAAGGAATGGTCCCTCTTATACTTGATACTTGAATTAGTTTAAGCCCATGTTTGGTTCATCTTTTTTTGGGTATGGAAAGGAAATCAAGTAATTGATTCCAATACTTTTTGTTTGGTTTGAGTAATAGGTTATCAATTTCCCTTATTCGGGGGTAACCCAATCTATCAAATTGTTACCCCTCAAGAAGGGGGGGAAACAAGGAGTAAGGGAATCCCCTTACAAGTGACTCCTTTCTTTTATTGAACCAAACACTCAATAAAAGTAACCATTATCATTACTATTCCTTCACTTGACTTGATTCCATTCCTTTTCCGTTACCCAACTTGAACCAAACGACCCCTAAAAGAGAATCGACTGCATTATGCTTTTAATAATTCTTTCTTCTATGAGTTGTATGTACTGTCTAGATATTGTTTCGTACTGCAAGCTAGTAAGGGCTGCCTAAGTGCATCTCATGTCACTGTGATGTTAACAAACATGACGTGGGAAACATTCATAGTGAGGCATATATGGCATGCACATGAGTCTCTATGTTTGTGTCTCATGTTGTATACTTCTCAGACTGCGATCTATTTCACGGATCACAATTTCTCTTTATTTTTTATATCTGACATTACTGATAACAGTTGATATTTGGTACAGTGCTACTATTCTGATGCTGCAATAGCTGATGGCTACTTCAGTGTTTTGGCTGAAGTGTACATGCGCCAAGAGATTCCAAAATGTGAAATCCAGAGGCTATTGAGCTTGATCCTTTACAAAGTGGTGGATCCATCTACGCAAATTCGTGATGATGCTCTTCAAATGCTTGAGACACTCTCTGTTCGTGAATGGGCTGAGGATGGTATTGAGGGTGCAGGTAGCTATCGAGCCGCTGTTGTTGGAAACCTTCCCGACTCCTATCAACAGTTCCAATACAAGCTTTCTTGTAAACTTGCTAAAGATCATCCAGAATTGAGCCAACTGCTTTGTGAAGAGATCATGCAAAGGCAACTTGACGCAGTGGACATAATTGCGCAACATCAAGTTTTGACATGCATGGCTCCGTGGATTGAGAACCTCAATTTTTGGAAATTGAAGGACTCCGGTTGGAGTGATAGATTGCTAAAGTCTCTTTATTATGTAACTTGGCGCCATGGGGATCAATTCCCTGATGAAATCGAGAAGTTATGGAGCACGATAGCAAGCAAACCTAGAAACATTAGTCCTGTGTTGGATTTCTTGATCACAAAAGGGATTGAGGATTGTGATTCAAATGCATCAGCTGAAATAAGTGGTGCATTTGCCACTTATTTCTCAGTTGCCAAGAGGGTTGGTTTATATCTAGCTCGAATTTGCCCACAGCGCACCATTGATCACTTGGTTTACCAATTGGCTCAGCGGATGCTTGAAGATACTATGGAGCCTTTGAGGCCTACTGCTAATAAGGGTGATGCTGTCCTAGAATTCTCTCAGGCTCCTGCTGTGGCCCATATAACCTCCACTTTGGATAGCCAACCTCACATGTCACCTTTACTTGTCCGTGGATCTCTAGACGCGCCATTAAGGAACACCAGTGGAAGCTTGAGCTGGCGAACAGCAGCTGTTGGTGGCAGAAGTGCTTCGGGCCCACTAACTCCTATGCCCCCGGAACTCGGTGTCGTTCCTGTTACCGGTGGTCGCTCTGGGCAACTTCTACCTGCGCTGGTCAACATGTCTGGCCCACTAATTGGGGTTCGGAGTTCTACAGGAAGCTTGAGAAGTCGACATGTGTCTCGAGACAGTGGGGATTACATCATTGACACCCCAAATTCTGGGGAAGATGGATTGCACCCAGGAGTTGGTGTGAATGCTAAAGAACTTCAGTCAGCATTGCAAGGCCATCAGCAGCATACGTTGACACAGGCAGACATTGCATTGATTCTCTTAGCTGAAATTGCCTATGAGAATGACGAGGACTTTAGAGAGCATTTGCCACTTCTCTTTCATGTAACGTTCGTCTCAATGGACAGTTCAGAGGATATCGTGTTGGAGCACTGCCAACATCTCCTTGTTAATCTGCTATACTCGCTCGCTGGTCGCCACTTGGAACTGTATGATGTTGAGCATAGTGATAGAGAAAACAAGCAACAGGTTGTGAGCCTGATTAAATATGTCCAATCAAAGAGAGGTAGCATGATGTGGGAGAATGAGGACCCCACACTTGTCAGGACTGAGCTTCCGAGTGCAGCACTCTTATCTGCTCTTGTGCAGAGTATGGTGGATGCAATTTTTTTCCAAGGAGATCTTAGAGAAACATGGGGCGCAGAAGCACTTAAATGGGCTATGGAGTGCACATCTAGGCATCTTGCTTGCCGTTCCCACCAAATATACCGTTCATTAAGACCACGTGTCACTAATGACGCATGTGTCTCTCTCCTTCGCTGCTTGCACAGATGCTTGGGCAATCCAGTACCATCAGTTTTGGGATTTGTTATGGAAATATTGTTAACTTTGCAGGTGATGGTGGAGAATATGGAACCTGAGAAAGTAATACTATATCCCCAGCTCTTCTGGGGCTGTGTTGCCATGATGCACACAGACTTTATTCATGTGTACTGCCAGGTACTTGAGCTTTTCTCTCGGGTAATCTATCGTCTGTCATTCAGGGACACAACAACAGAAAATGTGCTGCTCTCGAGCATGCCACGTGATGAGCTGGACTCTAGCATATCGGATGGTCCTGAATTTCAGCGTATGGAGTCAAGGGTTTCAGATGTATCACCGTCATCAACTGCAAAAGTTCCAGCATTTGAAGGAGTGCAGCCTCTTGTGCTTAAAGGACTGATGTCCACCGTAAGCCACGGTGTTTCCATTGAAGTTCTGTCTCAAATAACCGTGCCTTCCTGCGACTCGATATTTGGTGATGCAGAAACCCGCCTCTTGATGCATATCACAGGCTTACTTCCGTGGCTCTGCTTACAGCTGAGCCACGATGCAGTGGTGGGGCTGCCTTCATCGCTGCAACAACACTATCAAAAGGCTTGTACTGTCGCAACCAACATTGCAGTATGGTGCCGTGCCAAATCATTGGATGAGTTAGCAACTGTATTCATGGCTTACTCCTCTGGAGAGATTAAGGGTATAGAAAATCTTCTTGCTTGTGTCTCACCATTACTGTGCCATGAATGGTTCCCTAAACACTCTGCTCTCGCTTTTGGGCATCTTTTACGGCTTCTTGAGAAAGGACCAGTTGATTATCAACGTGTTATACTTCTCATGCTGAAGGCTCTGCTCCAACATACTCCTGTGGATGCTGCACAGAGTCCTCACATGTATGCAATTGTATCCCAGCTAGTAGAGAGTACTCTATGCTGGGAAGCTCTTAGTGTTCTCGAAGCACTCTTACAAAGCTGTAGCTCTGTACCCGGGTCCCATCCACACGATCCAACTTCTTTTGAGAATGGATTTATGGGAATGGAGGAGAAGATCCTCCATCCTCACACATCTTTTAAAGCTCGAAGTGGTCCCTTGCAGTTTGCCGGATTCGGAACACTGTCCGGGCAAGGTAATGCTACTGAATCTGGTATGTCACAAAAAGAGTTAGCTTTGCAGAATACACGTCTGATGCTAGGACGAGTTCTTGAGAGTTGTGCGCTTGGTAGACGTAGGGATTATAGAAGGCTGGTCCCCTTCGTTACCACCATAGGGAACTTGTAGCTTTGTTTTTGCACTCTTCTTTCTCCTGCATGTGGTTTATTACAGTCCACTGAGGATGTGAATAGTTATTTACTTAGATATAGTTGTTTTTTTTAAGGTCGATGAGTTTTGTTCATAGGTAGGGAGTAATGTCTTGCGTAAGTTTTCTGAAATCCTTGGAGGCTCTTGTTAGTTATACATTGTATGATCTCAATTGTTGGTACATACATTCAGCTGTATGGAATGAGATGTACATATGAATATTTATCATGGATCTGTGGGTAGCTAGATATGATCTCGGTTTTGAAGGATTTTTACCACTGTTTCGGACACATGTTTAATATTTTTTTCAGGAGCCAAGAGTTGTTTGAGACTTTCAGTTATTTATAACGAATGTAAATCCAAATTTGGTGTTACTTTTAATGGTGTCTTAGTAGAGCAATGGCAGAATGATTGTACGTTGATATTAGAGAGATTTAGGGGTGTTTTTTCAATTATTAAGGAGATTGCTTAGTTATATTAGTTTGGATAAAGTCAATTAATCCTTCAATGAATTGAGCAGAAATTTAAGGCACTTTTTTTTCCCCGAAGCTTTTGGTGATATTCTTGATGAATATCTTAATTTAACTTAACCCTCGTACATTTTTACTAAATTAACATATCTTTGCTAGTTAATAAAGTTTTAGAATCACTCCATTTCTCATCGACCAATTTCTTGAAGTAAAACAAAATTCAACACAATTCCTTCATCAAATTAGAGCAATTTGAGTTAAAGAACTTGATACAACAAGTCAAAGCTTTCAGGCAGACCAGCTCCATTCTACACAAGCGCACATAAATAAAATGTAACAGCCTCCAATAATCACCTGTCCGGTTCAATGGAACGATGGCATATGAAATCTCATTGATCAATCAGTTAATACGAGGTTAAGTAGACAAAATACCAATAATGCGGTTCAATAGAACGATCTTGCAAAAATTAAAATGAGTACTACAAGTATGGAGTTCTGGCATGGAAACAGAGATATATTCAGTCGCATCAAGAGATCTGCATCTGGTTACTCAAAAGTGAAGAAATACAGGCATTGCTAGATAATCGTGCACGGTAGAAGAAACAGACTTGGCCTTGTAGAAACAAAATGGAAGGAATCAGAGACTAAAGATCATTTCATTATGCTGCAACAAGATCAGGTGTTTCAGCCTCGACGGATAACAAAGCAGTGTGTACTTTATCCACCCAATTGTCCAGCCTGTCGCGCAATGACTTGATTTGAGGAATCCCTAGAACTCTGGGTTGCACCCATGAAACATAAACTGTTCCCTCTACTTGGTCGATAATTCCTTCGATCAAATGCACCTACAATGAGATTAAATAAGTATTTACCATCTAGAGGCCATGATACAATCTGAAACCGTCCAGAGTCTGGACATGACAATTTTGCAACAAAAATTCCATGCTTCGATCATGGGATATGACAATTAATATATCCAGCTCATAGGGCAATTCACACATTATATGATTACTTCATCTACTAAACTGTAAGAACAGAAATAATATAATGCTACCCATGATCACATCATGTATACTCGGCATATGAAGAAAAACGTTCTGTATCCACTTACTGAAAGGCTCTTCATAAGAAGATACTCCACGTCTTCAACTGTAAGTTTTGTTCGTTCAGCAATGATACTCAATGGAATAGTTCGATCTTCTGATGGTCGGCTGCAAGTTGAAATTGTAATTTAATTCCGGTATAAGAAAAATACGAGGTAACTCGCTACTACCAACCAACTTTTCTGCACATGGGCATACAGAAAGAAATTGACCTGAATATGATCTCCATCAAGCAAAGAATGTTGATCTTCTCAAGAAGTTTTTTCTCATTCTGGACTAGTGCTGGTTGGCTACTCAGAGCGGCTCCATGTACTCGGCACAGATCTTGATAACGCACTAAGTCACCAGAGTTGAATGCTTCGAGAATATAGTAAAGCCATTCAACTTTAGTCCCCATAAGACTTTTGATCTGCAGAAATTGCAAAGTAGATAGATTATCAGCTTGTAACAACATTCCAAAAAGAAAAGAATTAGTATAAGACATATTCCAATCTGGTTCATAAACATGATTGTTACATTGAGTTAGACGAAGTAGCACTTCTTCACTTCAATGAAGCAAGCAAAGCTCCCAATTGAGGTGTAATTAAATAGAAAAACTTCAAACTATCGTCATAAAAACATGAAGAAAATGCACAATCACAGCAGAAAGTGCAATGGAAGATTCATTTAAGACCACTGGTATTCACTCTGAGATCAAGTTCAATGGCTCAACGCAAACATCAACCAACAGATACATTTTAAAGCAGAATTCTCCAGCTTCATGTCTATCTCTAAAAGTTGTCTTTCCGAAAGTACAGTTCAGGGGAAGAAAAAATATAGTTTTGCAAGATCATTGTTTCATCCTAAAAGTAAATATGCTAATCGGCATTGAACAACTATATTACAGTAAAACCTCCCTACAGTAATACTCTATATAGGAATAACCTCCCTATAGTAATAAAAAATCATGGTCCCGACTCGAGACCAGTTATATTTAGGAATAACCTCTACATTGTAATAAAGCATATTTTTTTCCGGTCCCGTCTTAAGAATTTATGCCTCCATATAAGAATAAATCACAATTATATATAAAAAATATATAATATCATTACATAAAATTTAAGATGACATAAAATACTTATTTATGGTTGATTGTGAAAATATTTTAATTTTATGGTTGTCACTATATCCTTCAATTTGCGTGTACGTAATAACTTATCTACATATACACCATATTGTTGAAGCCAAAAAGATTCCAACTTAACAAGGTGAATGCATAGTTTAGTCAAATTTATATTAATTAAGTACATGAATATGCTAATTTGTATCTATGTGATATAATATTTAATTGAATATTTTTTAATAAAAATAAATTAATTTTTTATGTAAAACTCTACATAAGAATAACCTCCCTTTAGTAATAATTTATTCC
Organism: Mentha longifolia; assembly: GCA_001642375.2. Lineage (NCBI taxonomy): Eukaryota > Viridiplantae > Streptophyta > Magnoliopsida > Lamiales > Lamiaceae > Mentha > Mentha longifolia. The sequence goes on from CM038112.1 coordinate 32,965,681, forward strand.
GGTCCCGACGATATGACTGTATAGAGTACTTAAATTCACAGGACAAGTGTACAAAATCTTGCTCTCAAATATAAATGTCCATCTTCTGGTTGTCATCGAATATTGAAAAGTGCTTTATAATTTTCCTTTCAAGTTAAATTCAATTGGAGTTTAGGTACATTATTAATTCATTAATTACTCGCAATAGCAGTAGGCCTATTGGAAAACACACAGTCAACAAATGGTTAAGTGTATATGATATGTAGAGTAAAAATGTGCTTGTATACAGCGATTAAGTGACCTCCCCCAGATGTTTAGCAAAAATAAGGAACAAATGTTAACCAGCAATAAAATATTACTTACGATTGGATGAGCAAGAAGTTCACCAAAGTTGTAGATGTTCTCCCCCAACAAAGCTGATAGAGATAAGTCAAAAGCCAAATCCTAATCAACAGAACAAGACAATTAATTCAACAGGTAATCTTCTTCATCAATATCTTAAGAAATCATACCGATCCATATACTATCAAGGTGAGCAAATGCCAAACAGAGACGACATCAAGGGATGCAAGAAGAACCAAAGCAAAGCAACACACAATAATGGTTGCCAAATAAACAAAGATATTAACAACTTTCCTTTACATGCCTCTCTTAATGTTAAGGAAACAACTCAGGTTGATATTAATTGCTGCAACAATGACAAACATATTTGAGAATATACATGTAGCCTTGGAAGATCCCTGTTTTAAAGTAGTCTTCATACCAAATATGAGCAGCACACTCAGCCACTACCGCTAATAAAAATTCAGAGAATGTTTTGGCAAACCAATATGACCTAAGCTGCTTTATCTAATATTCTCTCTCAAAGCTCAATATGGACTTAAGCCACTATGAAGGCTCCAAAAAGGATCCCATGATCTTTTGACATCCAATGGGTCACCTATAATCATGTTACAGTCTCTTATAATCATACTGCACGTAATAACCTGACATGTCTGACATTCTTTTAGGCTAGGTTCAGTACGGGCTAACAAAACCGAATAGCAGTAGAAGCAATACAACTACAGAAGATTCATTGACAGTCCATACCATTAAACACATTTAAATATGAAAGGAGGCTTTCATGTCATCTGGAATTGCGCAACCACCATTATATAAATGCCAGACTTTCTCATAATCAGAAGTTCAAACACTAATATGGATTATCAACACCAACATAATAAACAAAAACATACCAGCTTAAAAGATTCTGACAGAGTCTCGACAGAAGTGTAAGCTAAATAAAGAAGAGCACTTCTGTAGAACTCAGCAAATTCTTGGCGGGTTTTATGATACTGAGATGAAACCCAATAGTAGCTAGCATAAACAGATGGATCAATGTCAGTCATGCTGTCTAGTGTGCTCTTTCCCTCTTCCAAAAGATTCTTGCATTCTTTTTGGTCTCCCTGCTCAAGCTTAAACAAACCAATCTGCATTTTGATATAGAGTATTGGCTCCTCTATCCGTACCTTACTGGTATTGCGGAGCTTCTCTATCACTCCTTCAAGATAGGATATGGCAGCATCTTTCTCAGAATACTGCCGGGAAACTATGACAGCAAAATGGGCAAGCTTGAGTAGATTGATCTTTGTCTCAAAATCGGTAATAAAGTTTTGATAAAGTTGGATTAAGGAATCCCCAGCCTGAATAAGGGTAGAAAAAAAAGGTTAGATACAAATAACCAGTATGTATGACAGGAATTTCAGAAATACTAAAATGAAAGCAGAAGAAGAATTTAAGGAGATCGACGAAGAATTTTCCACTCAAATGCATGTAACCCAAGCATTGGCAGGAAGAAAGAAGAATTAGACTTGCATTCAGCAGCATAAGCAAAACAAATTATGTTCTTCTATCTTTAAAACAATTTGATGAATTTGATTCATAATAGAATTAATTTTTCATGCAAGTATACAACTACTATCATATGCACTTCCTGTTTATTATCAAAGTTCATAAGTACATACCACATGTAGGAAAAACATATTTCTTCTATAAAGGTTTAAATTTCAGATGTACAATATAGGGGCTCAATCATACTATACACTTTCTGAAATTCCAAAATATCTCAATGTTTTAGATCTAATAAGATAGAATGCACATGCAACAATTTCACTTGCCAACAACTCAAATATAAGCGAATCATTCCACATCATAAGCGCAAAAGCACTTTTAATACTCTGCAAAAGTACCTTTACTTATAACTAAAATGTTACTAAATAAATAGAGTCAGCAAAAATGTAAGTATTTCACAAAGTCTTTGCAGTCTCAAGACTCAATAATATTCCTTCAGAAACAATATAGCATGCAAAGGATCCATGAATGAGAACGCAGTGCAGCATACACAGCATGAAACACATAGATAGATTTTCTTGGGACCTTAAGAGAGAATTCTTGAAACTTAATAGAAATTATTATCAAATCAGCCAGTGGGAGGAAGATCATGCTTTCTATCACCGCAGTGAAAAAGATAAATGTAAGTTGAAAACAATTCGCCATTCGACTCTCTTAATTAGTATATAATTTATTTGTTACTATTTCTATCTCTGCTAACTGAACCGAGTCAGGGTTCTAAGTACTATTTCCAGTTAATGACGCACACTGTATGGACAGTATTTCTTTCACTCAACAGACACGTATGATGCGGGGGAAACTCCACGAAAGGGATTTCCAATATCTAGAGCCACTAAGCCAATAAGCGTGATAACCAAATCACATACAATTTTTTACAAACCTTTATATCGAGCCAATTTTCCTAAATTTTCATAAACTTCAAGATTTTTTACAAGTTTATCACATACAATAATTGTATGCGAATCCCTATAACCATGACAGAACATAGTGAAACTAAGAATCTCGAACCCTTAAAAACAACACGGAGTAACAAAACCCTAAAACCAAAACCCTATCCCCTCATCCCAAAACTTAAATAATTTCTACAATACAAAGCAAAAATACGATTCGGTATTTCAATATACGATCATTAAATGGAAGAAAAACAGAAACCAAATCAAAGACCATACGAACTCCCAAAACATACAATTAAAATGAAAAAAGTAGCAACAAAATAGCATCATTAAAGTTCAATTTGCATGTAGGTAAGCGTTTCGGAACCTGAAACACAGCGAGCGTGACGAATTGCTCGAGCTTGAGCGTGAGCTGGTGCCATAGCTTTCTCTGGTACAGATCTGAAAGCGTGGTGTACCACTCGCTCAGCTCCGGGTGCGCATTCCTCAAGGAATCCAAATACTGAAGAGCCGCCATCGATTTCTTCCGCCGTCCAATCTATACGATACAGTGGTGCTCGCCGGTATCAAATTCTAGAGAGAGAAAGAGAGAATCAAGGGGGTGGAGATTTATATGTGGAGAGCAAATGCAAATTTAAATGTTCCTTTTTGTTTTCTTAATTTTGATTTATTTTTCTCACTTTCTTTTTCCCAAAGAAAGGAATTAAATGGGCTCTTGAAAATGGGCTTTGAGACCACTCAGGCCAATCGCTTAAGCCCAAATCAATCTCTAAGTTTTAGGTAGGCTTTGATATGGGTATGATTTTTTTTTTTTTTAATATGGGTTCGATGTTTAATACGAAAGTTAAATTTTAGTCTGACAATACACGAAACATAATTAATAAATTACATAACTCACTATAAATTTTAGCCTGACAGCTCACTATAAATTACCAAACCCTCGACCATGAGAAATTTATTACCTACGAAAATCTCTCAGCCTCTACATTGTAAGATGATAGGAAAGGTCATTTTCCTTGCAATGTTTTTCCAGTAAGCTCGGCAATCTGATCAAATATAAGTTGGCCAAAGTTGAAAGGGAAAGTCCCTTACCAATTCCATGCAACATAATTCATTATTGTTTACTAACCACATTTGAATTTTCAATTTCAAATTAACTTGTAAAGAACTGAATACATGTTAGTAAGCACCGCTTACCCCAAACTTTGATTTGCCCATTCATGATAGTACTCATTACGGTTTCAAGACTACTTATAGAGAATTTAAACACTCTCCCCTTACGTGGATTTTTTCCAATACATAGCAGCAAATTTACATAGAAAAAACGAATAATATCCTCCGCATAAGGTTTAACACTAATCACAATAAACAATATATTTCTGCTCTTTAAGAATGCAACCATATTATGTTGAGTAGAAGATTTCGAAAGAGATATGCGTTAGCTTCACCAAGGGATATAGATAGAGACAACGTTGTCAATAATATTTTGAAACCTCTAAAGCTCAACATTGGCAGCAAGAAGACTTGGTGGAGATTACCTTGATCAATGTCCCACATCATCAAATTACACATGCTATACCAATAAAGTGCATAAGTTTATATTTTCTAGATTGAATTTATCTATGTCTTCTACTTATGGTAAGTTTGTGATGAGACGGGACTTAGCATTGAAGAGACCAATCGGGACTTGCAGCTCGGAGGTGCAGTGATGAGATCGAGAGCCAAGAAGTTGCAAGGTTATTTGCAATGCTACGTTTCGAAGAGATTGGCAAATGATGGAGTCGAATTTCATCAATACAAGTTGGTGAATTTAACAAGTGTTGAAGATGAAGATTTGGGCGTCCATCATTGAAGAAAAGGAAGACAAGTCCAAGAAAACAAATTTTCTTATATTTTATTTGGGCTTAAAAATTTTGTATTTTTTTTAATTTAGTTTAGTCCAATTATCACAACATGTTTAGGTGATTAATTGGCCCAGTTATATTTAATTAAGGAGTCCGAAATTATCAAGCCCAAGCCTTGTTAATTTCGAAAACCTACCTAGCTTAGGAATTAGATTAGTATTTATGTTAATTTTCGTTCATACTTTGAAACAGACAATATTGAATCAGAAATCTAGTTGATCGTTTTGTCTCATATTTCGTGCTTCGGTTCACGATCCTATAGGTTCTTGGTAGAGTTTGATATTGGCGATCTCAAACTTGAATTCATCGACTCGTTCGTGATATCTCGTAGTATCCGGGTTAGTCGAGCCACGAAGATTGCTCCATAAACGCGTTTCGGATTCAAGTAGATCCGGGGTTCGTTTCGGGTAAGATTCACAATTTGTTTCCGTTTCAATTCTTCAATTCGTGTTCTTTTCGTTTTCCCAGCCATCCTTCATCGTTCCTATATCATCAATAACCATACCCTTCGTTCCCATAACCAACCCATCTCAGAAAACCTCTTGTTTAATTTCAGATCCGTTTTTGAAACCCTAAATCTGTCCTGAAAATAACCACCATGCCAAATCGAAAACTACCCGTGCGTTTTCGCTGAATTTTGGATATGTTCTTCATAACCCTAAGTTGTAACTCGTGTTAAAATTTGAGCTTAATCGGAATTGAATTGCTTAGGTTTCTGTCGACGCCTATTCAGTGTAATTTGGGTAGAAATTCAGGTTCCTTGTCATTCGATTTTTCATAGTTATATTTGGATTGAATCTTTCGTGTCTGACGTTATTCGATTCTCAGCTTCCGCGTATTGTGATCGCATCAGTTTGAGCCTAATGTTTTGAGAACAGACTTGGGGAGTTAAGGGAGATTACCTTGATAGGGGATTAATATATGTCTTAATGTATAAATATACCAAAAACAAATAGTTATATAAGTTATATACCCACAACTTTAAAATTATAAGTTTTATACCAAAAAAGGTATGAAAAGACAAGAATAACCTTACTATTTAGGCCCACTTATCTTTAAGGTAAATAAAGATAAAAGTAAAAAAAAAACCTAACCCTACCCCACTACCCCACTTTCACGATTCAGTCTTCCTCCTCCCCACCGTGTAACCTTTTTTTTGAAAACAACCGTGCAACACAAATTTGCCGCCGTCGATTTAGAAATGGACTCCGGCCACTCAAATTCCGGCGACGAAGCAGTAGGCCCTTCCAATCGCGGCGAAGGGCGTCGAGTGCCCAGTGTGGAAGAACGGGCCAATCTACCTATGCCGCCGCCGCCGGTGAGTTTGAATTTTTTTTTTGTTTTTTTTTAGTGAGATATTGTTGGGCTTTGTTAATTAAGTATTTAGAAACCTAATTAACGTGATAAATGTGTCTGATATGTCGTATTTTAGTGAAATCGATTTTAGTTTTTCTGCAGTTTATAATTACACGGTTAAATATATATTTCAACCGTGTACACACGGTTGAAATATATATTTAACCGTGTAAGTTGTTGACTTTGTCTGTTTTGACCAGTTACACGGTAATTTATATGTTTTAACCGTTTACACGGTTAAAACATATAAATTACCGTGTAAGTGGACAAACAGTCAAAGTCAACAACTTCAATTACACGGTTGACTTAAATTTTAACCGTGTACATGGTATAAAAATAAAATCAACCGTGTAAAGACAGAAATATGGTTTTTTTATGTTTTTTTATCTTTATGACTCTCTTTTTTTTGTCTGAGTGTGACGAATGATTGTGACGTACCTTTTGCAGCCTAGATACGCATGGTACCGACCTCGTATGCAAGGTTTTCCGGCTCGAGTGAACCTATACACTCGAGATATTGTAATTAAGCAAATACCTATTGTCTTAAAGCGTATAGGTGGGGAAGAACTTTTGCAACAATTCACGGACGGGCCTTTCGGATACTTGCTAGAAATCAAGAGGAATGGTACCGCCAACGTTGCCTTGCACGAGTTATTGGCCCGAGAGCTCATGGATAGCTCATTCTCGGAGTTCGAGAGGTGGTTTCACGTGGGCGGGCAAGATCTTCGGTTCGGGGCACAAGAGTTTTGTCTCGTCACCGGCTTAATGTTTGGGCCTTTCCTTTCCGATTTCGACCCCCACCGAGGTCCACACGTCATTCCTCAGAATAGCCTCTTCTATACTTGGTATAATGGCGAGAAGGTGAAGGATAAAAGGCTATTAAATGATTTCACGAATACCGATATATGCATGGGGACCCTGGATCAGTACTTGAGCGCCGCGAATCTGCTCATGTACTACTACGTTTTGCTATGCCGTGATACTCAGACTATCGAAAATTGGGCATAGGCATTAGTAGAGGATCGAGGTGGCTGGTATAGATTCCCATGGGGATCGTGGTCGTTCCAAGTGTTGTGTCACCAGCTAGGAGTCATGAAGAAAGACCCATCGGAGATTACTGGGGCTCGGGCGACGTCGGGCTACCATTTATACGGACCGGTGTGGGCGTTGAACTTGTGGGCCTACGAGGCAATTCCGGCATTAGGACGAGCGTGTGGCTATCGCTTGAATGATTTATTGACACCCCAACTTAGGAGATGGCACACTCGACAGTCCCATTTGGACTTTACTATATTTTACGACAGTCATGAGGTAATTACTCTTCATTAATTATAAATAATTATTCAAGTATATTTAATTAATTAATTATTATTGTTGATAATTAATTAAGTATTATTGATTAATATTACTTGAATACATTTGTATGCTCTAATTTATTATTATGTCTTAATTAATTATTCTTAATTATTATTCTTATAATTAATTATGATATATTTTGTTAATCTGATTAATTAATATTCGGATTATGATATTTTATGTTTTTTTATTAATTTTTATTATTATTAATAAAGCATGTTTATAATTTTAATCTTAATTACTTATGGTGTAATATTTTTTTGTAGCTCGTAACCTTTCGAACGCTCGAACCCGAGCCGGATATGGAGGATGCTGAGCCGTATACACAGTCATTACAGTAGCCGGATCCGTTGGTTCTGAGGTTTAACCCGAATCAACGCCACGCACACAAGAAAGTGCCGCCACAGCAGAGACAGTCGAGGGAAGCAAGGGAGATGGCGAAGGTTGTGCAGAAATTAGAATGCCGCGATGCGAAGAAGGACGTAGTGCAACCACGTCGTCCCAAACAGCCTCGAGTAGCCCGGGCCTCTTCAGAGACTAGAGGCCATATCCCGGAGCGATTCCAGTTCGAAATGCTAGAATCCTCTCGGTCAAAGCGTCCTAGGGAAGAGCCGTCCCGTCCTCAGTCTTCTGAGCATCTTGTATGCTTATGTGCACGGAGATCTGTGCCGTTGTGGATGCGAGAATGATGATTGGATCGACAAGATTCTTGACAGAGCTGTCCACCGACTAGCAGAAGATACATCTGAGAAGGAGTTCTTGCCCGGATGGCTAAGTCTCTCGTCGGGCACCTCAAGGGCATCGTAGGATCGAACGACAGCAGATGGTCTAGGCACCGATCACCTACTCCTGTTAGCCAGCGCCAGCGATCTCCTACTCCCGATCATGCGCCTGGATTTGAGCCTCGTACTGTGAGATCGAGGACGCCCCCACACGCATATGAGCAGTTCGAGGAAGAAAGAAGGGCATCCTCGTCTGACAGTTCATTTATTAGGGATCTAGATTCGATCCCTTATGAGCCTCAGCACATCCAGATGGAGGACGATGCTGATAGTGTGGACTCAGATGTCCCTGAGACGAGAGCGGAGGCTAGTAGGGCAGGGGGACGAGTTCTGAAGCCGTCTCTCGCATTGCAGAGCCCTTACACAGTCCATGAGACCCCGCATTCAACCCGGACTACTAGGGAAGCGTACGAGCAGTTTAGAAATGCGGGCCCGACTGCTGTGGTTCTCACTAGGCAACAGCCTCCTTACCATCTTCCTCAGGCACTGTTCGAGTCTATCGAGGATATGAGCGTTTCATTCACTGCTGAGGTTAATTTTTTTATATCTCATTATATATGTTATTATTATTATTATTATTATTATTATTATTATTATTATTATTATTATTATTATTATTATTATTATTTTCTAACATGTGTTGTGGTACTTGTTTTATATTAGGTAATGGAGCTATACTTGTTATATTGGAGGACTCGACTTCGCTTGAGGTTGTCATGCGATACTCACGTCGGGTTCGCGGGAACTATTATTGCCGGCATTGACTTTTATGTGAGTATTTTCTTGTCAGGTTCTCAAATATTTTATTATTTATTTTAGTATGTTGTTTAATTTTTTTATTATTTTGTTTATAAGCCGGAGATGCTAAGGATACTTAAGGGTTTCCATGAAGACGACCCCACATTGGGATTGGCGAAAACCTGTATATACTCGAAGTGGAAACCCGAGAAGAAATTAATCGACCTATTCGGAGGGACCAACACTTACACGCCGTGGATTTGTGGAGACGATGTAAGTTATGCTATAGTCCACTTACTATTTTCGAAATTATATTCCACTTTAAATTATATCCGGGTTTATTGATACATAATATTTATTAAAAAAAATTCTTCTAGTTTATCTTTGTGTGCCACTTGACCACTGATCACTGGATCGTACTCCGGGCATGCATTGAGGAGTGGCGTTTAGAAGTGTACGATTCACTCTTGTACGAGTTGAAAATATTGCAAGAGATCGACCATCGTACAGCTCAGATTCTTCCCATATCCCGCCTATTTTCTAGACTGTTGCACGTGGCTAACTATTGGCAGCAGCATCCACATTTCACGAAGCGTAAGGATGAGATGCAGATCAAATTCCTCGCAGCTCACAAGCAATTTCGTCAAGACGATGAAATTTCTTGTGGTCCACTTGCATGTTTGGCCGTGGAAAGGATACTTGCTGCTAAGAAGCCTAAGATAGCCAAACCCTCTCCACAATACATTGCTAAGCTCCGTAAGACTATTGCTAGGAGGATTTTTTTGCTTTCTCGACGAGATGTCGATTGATTTTTTAATGATTTTTTAATGATTTTTTTACTTGCTATGAATGTTTTATGATTTTTTTATGATTGTTTATGATGTTGGTGGATTGGTTATGATCGTGTAAATGGAAATTGTTTATGAGTTGTTTTCGAAATTAGAATGAAACTTGTAAAGTTGTTGGAAAAAGCCGCGTCTATCATTACACGGTTGATCCTCGAACCACTTCTCCACTATTATACGATAAGCCTCGATCATAGCGCATATCGGCAATCGCCTTGCCCATAGGAGTCTAGCATTCATTGTCTCCGCGGGATTTGAAGTCATGAAACTCGTGCGCGGAACGGGGCACTTCGAACGCGCCCACCGATGCACTCCGATGTCACACAGCCTCTGGTGTATTCCGCTACCCCTCAAGGACTCAAAATATTCGTCGAAAGTAGAATCACGATAGGCATAGGCCGCCGCTTCAAATCTTCCAAGTGCGTGCTTACCGTACGTTACCATATTTTTCATCAAATGGTAGAAGCAAAGGCCGTGAGAAGCATGTGGGAAGACATTCCGAATGGCATTTTCGATGCTGATATGGCCATCGGACACTATTAACAGGTCCGTTGGTGCTCCAAAACAGTGACGCACCCTAGTGAGAAACCAAGTCCAAGACTCATCATCCTCGATCGGCCTAATTCCAATGGCAAGTGTAAACACTTGCTCGTTCCCATCCTTGGTGCAAGCTACAAATAAGGTCGCTTTATTCTTCCCCTTCAAGTGTGCCCCATCCACTACAATCACGGAACGGAGCAAATCACTCTGCCATGCTTCAATGGACTGTCCTAAAGCAAGGAACATATAACACAATCGATCGGAGGTACGGGATGTCGAGATATCATACGCGGTACCTGGATTCTTCTCCCTCAATAAGTATAGATAAGACGGGAGCCTCTCATAAAACTCCTCGAAACCTCCATACGTCATCTCTATAGCGATGTTCCTCGCTCGTAGGGCAAAACTGTAATCAATCTCAATATCGTACTCAGCTCGCATCTCATTAGCCATCTCCTTCGGCTTCAGCACGACACCATCAGTGATCAATCTCCGTGCAAAGTATGCTCCTAAAACATTTGCGGGGTATTGGCGCTGTGTATTCCCGTCTAAATCGACAGAGCATGTATGGCGTTCGGTATATTTTCCAATGCACCATATATCCCCTTTCTGCTTTGCACGCAACAAGTACTCGCACCCTTTCTTCTTGCATATGTACCCCACACGGTAAGTGTCTGATTTTTCAACTTTATACTCATGTCGGTTCTCCATTTGATGAAGTCCAACTGCTATCGCCAAATCATCTTTTTTCTTGAACAAGCCACCAACACGCAATGCACCAACTAAGGGCGCAGAATAATCTCCATCGATAAACCCCAATGGCAGTGCAGTGTCTAGATGAACATGAGGAATTAGCCAAGCTCGGATAACATCCGGATTTGCTCTAGCATTGTCGCCACGGCGGGTAGGTTGAGACTCGGAATTAATGTTGCGATGCCCAATAATCCTATCAATCTGTCTCGGATCTCGGATCCATGCACCGAACTCCAGGGTCAATGACTCAAATAAATTGGACAAATCCACTGCATCCCTTTCTTCGTCAGCCCTTTCTTGCCTTTCTTCCGCGGCCGTTTTATCCTCGACTCTCTCTTCGTCTTCCTCGACCCTCTCTTCGTCTTCCTCGACCCTTTCTTCTTCCGAATGTAGTCCCTCCCAACTCGGCTCTTCAGTATTCACACTCGTAAAAACCCTAGAACCTTGCGTTCTAGGAGTGCTCCGGGCAATATTCTTATCCTTGCTAATTACATAAACAGTTGCCTTTTTTTGCTGCTCCACAATCAATCTCAACAAATCAACGTCACTCCTTAAAGCTACCTTAACCGTTCCATGATCGCCTGTATCAGTCAAATAGTAGAGCATATATTCGGCTTCAGCATCGCCTGTTTGATCACGGATCTCTTGTAATAGATTGTCACGGGTAATTTCTGTCATGGCCAAATGTACTAGAACACCCTCGCCCCCTACATAAGTGCTTCTCTGCCAATGCCCACCGTGACGAATAAATATTTTTACTTGAGACATCACTGCAAAGTGAACCAAAAAATTTAAGTCAAATTACAAGCAAAAACACTAAAATTGTAATAAGTCTGCAACTACACGGTTTAATCTATTTACACGGTGTAACCTAACATTACACGGTAAAAATTAACATAAAACCGTGTAATAACTTACTCTACACGGTAAAAATGAAATAATTAACGTGTAAAAGCAGATTAACCGTGTAAAATATTTAAACCGTGTTTATTTAAATGATTTGCACGGTTATTATGGTTTAAACCGTGTAAGCATTATTAGAATCAATTCATATCTTCAAAACCGAGTTATTCATTGTTTAATCTTGATTATCAACTAATATATTTTTCAAATGATAACATAACTACTTAATATATGTTAAACAAGACCAGAAAATATCATATAGTAGAAAAATAATTTCAACCGTGTAATATATATTTATACCGTGTAAACAAGAACATGAATAATTTATGCACTTTTTAATAGATAGTACCACGACAAATATGCAAAATTGAAATGTACCTTTTTAGTTTCAGCTAAATAGCGTCCAAATTGCACCAAATTCACACCCAAAATTGCATAAAACTAGAGGAACTTCGATTATTTCTCTCTCTACAATTTTAATGTTTATAAATTTGCGTTACACATTTGTTGTTGTTTCATTTTGTTGTATTTTCTGATTCGTCAATAAATGTAGAACACTGTAACTGAATTTCTTCTGATTTGGTTGTTGTCAATAAATGAATTTCTCGATTTTTTATTTAATTGTTTTTGGAAAAAAAATTTATGTTTACACGGTCTCATGAAATGAATTGGAAGAAATAGATTGAAAAAATTCAGAAAAATAGCCGACCGAGTAAAGAGAAAGAAACAATATATTTTTTAATTTTACTTACAAGTGGGCCCAAAAGTAAAGGTTATTTTTGTCTTTTCATAGCTTTTTGGGTATAAAACTTATAGTTTTAAACTTGTGGGTATAAAACTTATACTTCTATTTGTTTTGGGTATTTTTAAAGTTCACCCCTTAATATATTGTAGCTAAAGAAAGACAAAAATGAGGAGCTTGTTCTTTTTTTCACTATTGTTGTAGGTTAAAACGTGGAACACAAAGAAGTATATTAACAACTCATATTTCAAAAAGCTATCTCGTGAAACTATTGATAAAGTCAATTCTTGGAAGGAGAAGAAATTACAATTTATCTATGTGGAAAGTTATATTTAGATAATTTCCATCACTTTTTGATCGATCTTATTTTCGCAAGATAGTTAATGCACGAAAACTGGGATTTAACGAACACGAAAGTAAACGGAACACAAAGGGGTTTACGTGGTTCGATCTATCGGAATAGATCTACGTCCACGGGCGAAAAGAGTATAGATCTTTATTGCTTGTCTAAGTAGTGATTACAAGATTGTTCTCCCCTCTCAACCTATTCTAAACCCCTATTTATAAGTGTTTACATATGGAATTCGACTAGGATTATAAGTCTTTTCCTATTAGGACTCTTTGGCTTGATCTCCTCCTTTACTGGATAAACACCGAGCTTCTATATCTCTTGTGGAGCTTGAATTGTAGTCGATGTAGGAGTTGCCTTGGTGTAGAGATTCCTTTGAGGTGGGCCAAAGTGGATTCGGCCTAGGTGGGCTGTTTGGGCCGAGCCAAGTAAGGCTCTTAAGTGGGCCGAGCTGCATAGGCCGAGCTTGACAGTCGGAGCCCCAATTATATTGGGCTCGATGCTTGGGCCTAGTGGCTAGGCCATATCCTATCACATCCCCCCCCAAAAAGATATGGAAGTGAGGGTGTGAGCTGGGGTAGAAAGGTGAAGCATGAGTAGTGAAAGTTACATTGCCCCTTCGGAAATTGGATTTCGACGAAGTCGGAATGCGTGCCACCTCGTTAAAACTAGGTGGTTATAAAATTTGCATTGCCCCTTCGGAAATTGGATTTCGACGAAGTCGGAATGCGTGCCACCTCGTTAAAACGAGGTGGTTATAAAATTTGCATTGCCCCTTCGGAAATTGGATTTCGACGAAGTCGGAATGCGTGCCACCTCGTTAAAACGAGGTGGTTATAAAATTTGCATTGCCCCTTCGGAAATTAGATTTCGACGAAGTCGGAATGCGTGCCTCGGAAATTGGATTTCGACGAAGTCGGAATGCGTGCCACCTCGTTAAAATGAGGTGGTTATAAAATTTGCATTGCCCGTTCAGAAATTGGATTTCGACGAAGTCGGAATGCGTACCACCTCGTTAAGACGAGGTGGAATTGGAATTCACATTGCCCCTTCGGAAATAAAATTTCGACGAAGTCGGAATGTGAACCGTCTCGTTAGGATGAGCTCTAACACGTGATGTGTCAGTTACATTTAATGCACCGTTTGGGGTCCCGATAAAGTAGGCGGAAAGTTACTAAAACTTTTTTCAGACGCCACAATCAACATTTTTGAAATTTGGAACCCTAAAAATTTTCGGCAATTCATCTTCTTCCTTCACGCTTGCAGTGCTGCCGTCAGTGTTACACCAGAATCCAGTGACCCCTTCGTTGTCATCACAGTCTTCCATTGCTTAAAAAGTAAGTCCATGGCTTCCTCTTCTTTTACGCGCGAGTCTAGCGGTAGTGGTAGCCAGGATTCGGGCGACAGGTCTATGTCGCCGCCGGTATCTCATTCGCCGGAAAATATAGAGGTAGATGTATATACTGTAGAGTCGGACATTCCGTCGAATTGTAGGGTAGTTTTTGCTTCTCCCCGTGATTCGGTCGGAACAGTGTCAAAATTTTCTTCAACCCTAGATTCCTCTGCAATTTTGAAAATTGTAAAAAATTATTTATTTCCTGATTGGATAGAGTTGTTAGTACCTCGGCCGGAGGATAGGGCGTCCAACCCTCCGGTTGGCTTCGTAACTATCTACGAAGATTGTTTATGCCATGGTCTTCGTCTTCCCCTCCCCCCTGTTTTTGCCGATCTTCTTCAGAAGTTCGGCATTCCTCTAGCGCAAATAACGCCGAACTCATTTAGGCAGCTTACTACTTTAGGCATACTTAGTAGTCGTCACGGGGTCAGCCTGTCAGTAGAGCTGATCCTGAAATATTTTCAATTTAATTCCTACAATGGGTGGTATTATCTGTCACCCCGTCTTGGCTTCGAGTGAAGACGAAGTCAAAAATCCCGAACTGGCAGTCGAAGTTCTTCTTCTGTCGGTTCGGTGAGGTCCCACATTTCGTCTGGAATGTGGGTAAATTGAGGAACCAAGGCACCGAAGAAAAGTTCGGTGTGCTTGATGAAGTGTTGACTAGCCTAGTTGATGAAGAATTCACTGAGACCGATCTTGCTATGGCGGGGCTGAGCCCTTATGATCCAGACTCCATGGTTGAGCCGGTGAAGGATGAGGCTCCACTTGGTCCGTTTCTTTGTTTTATATGTTCTGTTTCATTGTGATGAGGCTCTGACTTTTTTTCTACAGTGAAACTTCTTGGTAAGAAGAGGGCAAGGTTGAATACTACCGAAAAGTCAGCATCCGAGGTTTCTTCGGAACGAACAGAGAGCGGACTAGGTTCCTCACCAATGGGGTCCCCTCCGGAGCGACCTCTCGTTCGAAAAACAAAACAGCAGAAGTTGGTTGTTGCTGCTCCGACTGGAGAGGAGGATTGCACAGTTACTGCAGTCCGGTTATCTGGCGGTGTTGGACGCCAGGGTTTTGGAGAACTGGTGAATCAGCCTCGGCCATTTCCCGAGGTAGTATCACACTTACAGATGTACTTCAGCATTTCATTATTATATATTTTTCAACGCTAATGTGTGTTTATATAGGGTGCCGAGGACATGGTGGCGAGGCTGAGCGACCTTACCTCGGAATTAAGCAGTTTCCTGACCGCTGGGGTCGACCGCTTCAACAAGGTGGTCCGAGTTCAGCGCGATCTAGAGAATGAGAAGGGCGGCCTCAGTCAACCGATTGGCATTGGCCGAAGCTAGGGTGTCGGCAGAACGGGCTGCAGTGGAATCGGCAAAGGACGCTGCTGAGTCAGCGAAGAGAGAGGCGGCCATGTGGAAGGCCGAGGCAGAGGCGCGAGCGACAGGAGGCCGAGGCGGTAGCCATGCAGGGGTCGCTGCTTCGGTCTTATACGGAGAGGCTCTTCCGCTCTGAAAGATTCTCAGAGCTGGCCGGGCAGGTCGCCACCATCTTAAACACTCGTGCAGTTAGCGACGTTATCGACAACATCGCTTCTGATATTCCAAACTTGGACAAGGCCAAGTACGGATATCAGGAGATGTCAGATGCGGCTGTCAACCGCGCATATGCTGAGGCGCTGGTGGAAGGCCTCAAAAGCATTCCCGTGCTGGACAGCTTAGCCTCGTCGTCTACTGTGTTGACTGCCGAGGTGGTGGAAGGATGGCCAGTTGACAGGGATGAGGAGTTGGAAGGGTTGATTGCTGACCTCAGCCGTACTGCTGAGCCCGGGGCTGACGATGCTGGCCGAGGCAGAGAGGAGGCCGAGGAGGAAGGCGATGCTGACGGAGACCAGGCCCCTAGTCAGAATGAGGAGAATGCCGAAGTGGTCAGTTGATCACCTCTGTACATTCTCTTTTTTTTTTTTTTTTTTTTTTTTTTGTAAGGCTTTTGTACTGCGGCATCGGTAGGATGTCGCTTGACTTTCGTCTTTGTGGCATAATAAAATTTCAACATTTAATTGAAACTTTTTTTCTTTGCGTTGTAGTCTTCCCCCACTATTTTTGATGCATCCCCGTACATAGCTCAAATCAACAACTTATTACGGGCTCTTGAAGCTAAGAATGTCGAAGCTCTTCGTTTGAGAGACCAAGCTAACCATATCCAGGACGAGGCCAACATGAGACTTAGAGCCGCTCAAATCAAAAATGACGAGCTTCAAGCTCGGCTCTTAGAGCTTGGAGATAAGTATGATGCCATGAAGGAAGAATCTATAAGGATCGCCGAGGAGCATACTGAATACGAGGCCATTGTCCGCCGAAACGGCGGGAAAACCATTGCCGAAGTTGATGCAAAGGTAACAGAAATCGCAGCCCGGTGTAAGGATTACCACGAAAGATACGGGGCGGACTCCTGGCAACTCAAAGATCAGATGGTTGAGCTGAAGCGAATAGCTGGTATGTACGATGTGATTCTAGCTCGGCGTCCGAAGTTGGCTGCTCGACTGGGAAAGGACTCTCATCCTTCAAGTTCGTCCACATCCACTGATCCCTCGAGATCGTCGACTCCCGCGGATCGATCAGACATGAGATATACGCGGCACTCTAAAGAGATTTATGAACAAGAACGGCAAAGATTGGCTCGACGAGGTCGAGGTCGGAGTCTTCAACCGGGTATGGGTCGGAGCCGAGGACGAGGTAATGGTGAATGAGGTCGAGGCCGCTTTAATATAGATGATGTTTTAAATTTCAACTCCGACGGTGATTTTCCTACAAGATGGCTTAGTTTTAGTAAACCCAAGCCTTCGAGCTCGTCTTAATCACCATGTATTGTACTCTTCCATTTTTGAAATAAAAACGGAATTTTCTGTACTCATATTAGCCTTTTACCTTGTTTTAACATAGATATATTTCCTTGTATTATACAAAGGTAGGCCATAATGAGCATTACCTCGCCAAAAGACGAGATTTAGGGTTAAGTAGCCCGACTTCATCAAAGATGAAGTGTAGGCTTTAATTAGCACGACCTCGTCGTCCGACGACGTTTAGGCTTTTAGTAGCACGACTTCGTCAAAGGCGAAGTTTAGGCTTTAATTAGCACGACCTCATCAGTCCGACGAGGTTTAGGCTTTGAGTAGCACGACTTCGTCAAAGGCGAAGTTTAGGCTTTAATTAGCACGACCTCGTCGTCCGACGAGGTTTAGGCTTTGATTAGCATGACTTCGTCAAAGGCGAAGTTTAGGCTTTAATTAGCACGACCTCGTCGTCCGACGAGGTTTAGGCTCTTCTCTGTTTTAAACAAAGGCCGTATCTTTGTTTTTAACCGAGGTGGTGCCTCCTTGTTTTAAACAAAAGTACTTCTTCCTAGCTTTTAACAAAGGTGGTTCCTTCGATTTAAACCCAGGCAGTTTGAACTTCTATTTTTAACAAGGTTAGGTCGGTACGCGCGCGTTTAGAATTTACTCCCAATGTGGAGTTTATTAAATTACCCTCGTCAGGGTTTCAAAATACTAAGCATAAGTGGAATAGAGAGACATGCAAGATATGATATGCAAGAATTTAATCATATAATGAAGGAAAAATAAAACTTTATTGAAGAAAAAACTGAAAAAAGAAAAACAGCTGACAAGACGAACTGACTCTTGACACCTACGACTTTAAATGGACTGATCCTAGACATCACTCTCCTCCACTTATACAAAGTATTTTTTTAAATGATTAATGTGCCATGTACGGGGTAAGGGCTCACCGGATAAATGGGCAAGCTTGTACGACCCTTTGCCGAGGAATTCTTCAACTCGGTATGGTCCTTCCCATGTGGCTTCAAGCTTGCCGAGCCTTTCCGCTTTACTGACCTCGTTATTCCGAAGTACAAGGTCGCCTAATTGGAATTGTTGGTACTTCACCCTTTGGTTGTAGTACCGAGCTACTTGTTGCTTGTACTTAGCTTCTCTTATGTAGGCGAGCTCTCGTTTTTCTTCCAGCAGATCCAGTTCGGTTCGGAGGTCTTCCTCGTTGATTTCGGCTGTGAAGTTGATAGTGCGCGGGCTCGGCAGGCCTATCTCTACCGGGATCACTGCTTCGGTTCTGTACACCAAACTACAAGGCGTTTCACCGTTCGAGGTCTGGGGAGTTGTTCGGTATGACCATAGGACTTGGGGTAAATTTGCAGCCCAGTCTCCTTTGGCTTTGTCGAGGCGGGTTTTGAGTCCCTTGACAATCGTTCTGTTCGTAACTTCGGTTTGGCCGTTCGCTTGAGGATGAGCTACCGAAGTGAACTTTTGGTGAATGTGAAGCCCTTCACACCATTCTCTGAATGTCCGATCGGTGAATTGCGTTCCATTATCCGAAATGAGGATGCGAGGTACACCGAAGCGGCAAACCACATTCTTCCATACGAAGTTGAGGGCGTTCTTGCTTGTGATCTTTGCCAAGGGCTCAGCTTCGACCCACTTAGTGAAGTAGTCGATGGCTACGATGAGGAACTGGAGTTGTCCGGGAGCTTTATCAAATGGTCCGACGATGTCAATTCCCCATTGCACAAACGGCCACGGGCTTTGCATGCTTACGAGGTCGGTTTGAGGTAGTCTCGGTACCGTCCCATGGATTTGACATTTTGGGCACTTTTTGACTAGTTCGACTGCGTCGTGAAACATGGTAGGCCAATAGTAGCCCCAGCGCATGACCTTTTTTGACAGTGCTCGAGCTCCAATGTGGCTTCCACATGACCCTTCATGAACTTCGCTTAACGCATAGTTTGCTTGGTTCGGCCCGACACATCTTAGGAGAGGTTGAAGGTATGACTTTCTGTACAGAATTCCTTCATGTAGAACGTACTTTGGTGACTTGCTTAAGATCTTTCTTGCCTCAAGCTTGTCACTGGCAGTTCGCCCTTCTCCAAATAATTCCGAAGAGGAGTCATCCAATTTGGTACTTCATCATCAATTACGAGGCCGGCCTCAGCTTCTTCTATACTTCGGTGTTTGATTTCTTCCACTGGAGAGCTTGTTGACGAGGACGCCAATTTGCTCAAAGCATCAGCTCGGGTATTTGCTCCTCTTGGGATTCGTACCAACTCGAAGTCGGTGAAGCTTTCTTGCAGACTCTTAGCTTTGTGGAGATACTTCTTCATTCTGTCGCCCTTTGCCTCATATGTGCCGAGCATATGGCTAACTATGACTTGGGAGTCACAATAGACTTGTACAGCTCGTACTTGAAGACTTTGAGCGAGGCGAAGTCCTGCAATTAAGGCCTCGTACTCCACCTCATTATTTGTGGTAGGGAAGTCGAACCGAAGTGCATAGGTTATCTCCTGCTCGTCTGGACTGAGAAGTATGATGCCTGCACCGCTTCCTAATTTTCCAGAAGCCCCGTCCACATATACCTTCCAACAGTCTTTTGGTGGCTTACTTGTGGGTTCGGCTTTGACAATATCCGAGGCGGCATCGAGTGGCTTCGGTGATTCCGTAAATTTAGATTCCACAAGGAAGTCAGCTAAGGCTTGGCCTTTGATAGCACTGCGTGGACAGTAGCTGATGTCATGCTCACCCTAGCTCTACTGCCCATTTCGTAATTCTCCCCGAAGCTTCAGGCTTCAGTAGTACTTGCCGAAGTGGGAGGTCAGTGAGGACCTGTATAGGATGTGCCTGGAAATAAGGTCGTAGCCTCCTCGCTGCGTTTACTAACGCTAGTGCGATCTTCTCTAATGGCTGATACCTCGTCTCTGGTCCTTTGAGTGCTCGGCTGATGAAGTAGACCGGGAGTTGCCGACGTTTCTCTTCACGCACTAGGACTGCACTTATAGTTTCATCCGAAGCCGCGAGGTATAGGGATAGAATCTCACCTTCATGCGGGACCGACAAAGTTGGAAGCTTAGAGAGGTATTTTTTCAGGTCGGCAAACGCTGATTTTTGTTCCTCTTCCCATTTAAAAACTGGGTTCTTCTTAAGAATTTTGAAGAACGGGAGTTGCTTCTCTGCTGCTTTCGAGAGGAACCGACTGAGGGCAGCTAGGCAGCCCGTCAATTTGTGCACGTCGTGAATCTTCTCCGGAACTTTCATTTCTTGAACAGCTCGGACCTTGGACGGGTTAGCCTTTAATCCTTCTTGAGAAACCCAGCATCCTAAAAATTTTCCGGATCGGACCATAAAGGTGCACTTTTCAGGATTCAGCTTCAGGTTAACTTTCCAAAGGAGGCCGAGGACGATCTTGAGATCGTCGACACAGGTGGTTGGCTCTTTGCTTTTGACGACGATGTCATCCACATATACTTCCACATTTTTACCTGATGTGGGGCTCAAATATCTTGTCCACCATTCTTTGATAAGTAGCTCCAGCATTCTTTAGTCCGAATGGCATTTTCTTATATGCGAAGACACCGAAGTCAGTGATGAAAGCTGTCTTTGGTGCGTCTTCGTCACTCATCAAGACTTGGTGATATCCTTTATACAGATCTAAGAAACTGAAAACCTTGTGGCCGACCAGAGCCTCGACTTTTTGTCGATGTTGGGAAGAGGATAACAGTCTTTGGGGCAGTGTTTATTTAGATCGGTGTAGTCAATACACATTCGCCAACCTCCTCCTTGTTTCTTCACCATCACCGGGTTAGCAATCCACGTCGGATACTTGACCTCGAAGAGTATTCGGGCCTCTAACAGTTGGTGCACTTCATCATGTATGACCTGGTTCCGGTCTGCTGCGAATACCCGCTGCTTTTGCCGGACTGGCTTTACTCCGGGGTCAATGTTCAGCCGGTGTGTGATAACATTTGGTGAAACTCCGGTCATGTCGAGTGGTGACCAGGTGAAGACATCTTTATATTCCCGAAGTAGTTGGACAACTTGCTTGCGAAGTTCGGCTCCTCCAGCGAAGCCGACCTTAACAACCTTAGTGGGGTCGTTTTCGTACATTACAACAGCTCCTACTGGCTCGTAGAATGCAGAGTTGTCTTCTAACACTTCAGATTTCTGTAATTGCTATGCTTGCGGATGCTGAGGTGTCCCAACACCTCGTAGGGCGATCTGCATGCATTCCTTCGCCCTTTTCTGGTCACCGCGAATTATAATTACCCCATTCTTCGAAGGAATTTTGATCGTTAGGTGGTACGCCGAGCATATTGCCTTCATTGCAACCAACCAATCTCTTCCTAGGATGATGTTATAGGGGGAGTTCGCCTTCACAACAAAAAAACTGACGAACTTGGTGGATGACAATGGGTGCTTACCCACTGTCACTGGGAGTTGAATTATCCCTTCAGTTTGCGTCTCTTGTTGGACGAAGCTTCTAAGGGAATTGGTGCTGGTGTTAAACGAGCTTCTTCGACCCCTAACTTCTCAAAGCAATCCTTAAAGAGTACGCTTACTGAGGCCCCACTGTCAATGAAGATTCGATGGACGAGCTTATTAGCCACCACTGCCTCAATGACAATAGCGTCTTGGTGAGATATTATTGGTGGCACTGGGTCCTTCTCTGAGAAGGTAATGTACCTCGTCTTTTGTGAACCTTTTCTGTAGAGGCTCGTCTGTAGAGGGACTTCTGGCCTCGGCCTTGAGCGACGACTTCGTTGCTCCTTGTGGGAGCCCGGTAATAGCAGTGACGACTCCGTCGATCTGTGGTTGATCTTCGTCTCCCTCCTCGTCATCAGGCCTGGGCTTTTTGTCAACATGGGGGGCGCAATTGTTCCCTCCTCGGTTTCTGCGCTTTCCCCTACCCTGGGGTCGGGCATCATACTGGCCGCGACTTTGGTACTTTCTAAACGTACCGTCACGTACCAGGTGCTCGATATCCGCAGCTAGCTCCCTGCAGTCTTCTGTGTCATGACCGTAGTCCTCATGAAATCGGCAGTATTTATCCTTAGACCGGCGTCTTGACCCACCACGTGACATGGGCTAAGGTCTTTGAAACAGGTTGGTATGAAGCTCATAAATCTCCGTCCTCGGCTTTGTCAGTGGCTTGAATTGGGTCTTTTCCGAAGTTTGCCGAGGTCCAAGTCGGGATTCAAGGGGGCCTCGCTGTAGTCTATCTAAGGCACTTCGGCAGCCCTGACTTCGGTCATTGCGCTCTTCTTTCCTCCGATCAGATGGTTCGGGCTTATCAGCCTCACGCTTTTTCCTATCCGCCTCATCTGCTCGTGCGAAACGATCCGCGATGCTCCACAGCTGCTTCGATGTCCGTGGCTCTTCCCTTATGATCTCCTTGTAGAGAGTACCAGATTGGATGGCATTCTGGAAGGCTGAGATAAGGACTTCGTCGGTCAAGCGATCGACTTTCAGGCTTTCCTCGTAAACCTAGTCATAAAGTCGCTTATTGATTCTCCTCGTCTCTGCCTAATGGAAAGAAGTTAGGCCGGGGTAGTTTTTGCCTCGGCTTTCTGGAAGAACCTGCGTTCGAAAGCTTCGAGCAGGTCTGCGTATGATCCGATACTGCATGGAGGCAGGCTATCGAACCAACTACGAGCGTTATCGACAAACAGTTCCGGAAATACCTTACACATGTAGGTATCCTCACTGAGACCTTGAACCTTCTCTGACGAGGTGCCGCTTCTCGTGCGCCCACAATCTGGATGCTTTGAGAATCGTGTTGCTGATGGGAATGGGGTGTAGCTCCACGTTCTCCATGATGTCCAGCTCTTTGTTGGTTGACGAATTGTAAGAATTCTGTGCCTTTATATGCAAGGAAACTCTTCACTGCATCTTCAAGTTCATACGGCTGGAGCTTTGGGGCCTCCTCTCCGTCACGACCACTGTTGTGACCTTTTTGGCTGGGGTGGAGCGGTCTGCCAAACTGATCCACCGGGATATTTCCGATATGCCCTTCCGGAGTCAGCGCACGCTCCTTCCCGGGGCGTCTTTGATTAGAGCTGGGTGGATGGCTAGAAGCTTCGGTTGATTCATGAGCGGTTTGCTGGGCATCCGTCTCCTTAGCAAGCGGCGGCGGCGGCAGCGGCAGACTTATTAGCGGCAGCAGTAGATCGTGTTGATTTCCCGGCCATCGTGATTATAGCAAACTTGCAAAGTTTGATCAAGATTCACAGATTTTTTTCCCACAGACGGCGCCAGTGATCGATCTTATTTTCGCAAGATAGTTAATGCACTGAAAACTGGGATTTAACGAACACGAAAGTAAACGGAACACAAAGGGGTTTACGTGGTTCGATCTATCGGAATAGATCTACGTCCACGGGTGAAAAGAGTATAGATCTTTATTGCTTGTCTGAGTAGTGATTACAAGATTGTTCTCCCCTCTCAACCTATTCTAAACCCCTATTTATAAGTGTTTACATATGGAATTCGACTAGGATTATAAGTATTTTCCTATTAGGACTCTTTGGCTTGATCTCCTCCTTTACTGGATAAACACCGAGCTTCTATATCTCTTGTGGAGCTTGAATTGTAGTCGATGTAGGAGTTGTCTTGGTGTAGAGATTCCTTTGAGGTGGGCCAAAGTGGATTCGGCCTAGGTGGGCTGTTTGGGCCGAGCCAAGTAAGGCTCTTAAGTGGGCCGAGCTGCATAGGCCGAGCTTGACAGTCGGAGCCCCAATTATATTGGGCTCGATGTTTGGGCCTAGTGGCTAGGCCATATCCTATCACTTTTATTTATGCCGGTAATGACCGTGTACTGACAGTTTAGGGCCCTAGGCAAACGAAAAATAAAATAAAATAGATAGATAGATAGATAGACAACAAAAGGCTAGATTAGATTTATACTGTATTAAGTTATAAATTTTTTTATATATGTAAGATAAAAATTTAATTTATATAAGGTTATGAGCCTTTTCTTTTATCAATATAAGATTGTGGGTCTCATCTAAAGTGGGATAGTTTCCTAAGCCTACTTTACCGCTAAATATCACTCAATTAATAATTAATTAAATTTTCAGTTAATTAATATAATTAATTAATTAGTTAGTTACTAGACAATTCATTTCTCAAGAATTTAATTAATATAATATTTACATCATAGTCAAAGCCTAATCGGCATTCTCAATATTAGAGTGGGATATATTAATTAATCCACTCTATAGCCAACAGTCGTATAAAATAGTACTAACAGCCATTCGTTTCTAAATAAATAATGCATATATTAATTACTTTTCATGGTCAAAGTTCCATCAGATTCCAACATTGGAATGATTCATGTGTAAATAAATTCTGGCATGAGAAAATGAGAATAACGCTTAAAGATAACAAAGTCATGCTTAAATCTGCATATAATTATGTTTAATATATAATTGTACTTTTTAATATACAAATTGATGCTTAAATATAATTATGTTTATTGTACCTTATAATCATGCTTAAATCAATATCAACCATAGATCTAACTAAGATCAATGGTCCAGATCTATTTCTATTTCTCACACCATAACTTATTTGCATATGAAAACATATCTGGACCATTGATCTTAGTTAGATCTATGGTTGATAATGATTTAAGCATGATTATAAGGTACAATAAGTATAATTATATTTAAGCATCAGTTTGTATATTAAAAAATACAATTATATATTAAGCATAATTATATGCAGATTTAAGCATGACTTTGTTTTTTTAAGCGTTATTCTCATTTTCTCACGCCAGAGTTTATTTACACACAAACCATTCCTTATATATATATATATATATATAGTGTTTTTTGGGCTGGGAGTGGAACAAATAGAAATCATCCCTTAGGTAATACTCCATTTTCAATCATTGATCTAATATATTTGATGGATCTAGATTCAATCTAAATTTATGATTTATATTTGACATTAATTTCATTAATTACCACACAATCAATTTTTGGGGCAAATTGGTAAAAATGCAAAACAACCTCGCCTTATATTTCGGCAACCTCGCCTTATTAATGCTTAATTTATTTATGATTTGTTTTGATATCCAGGAATAAGATGCTTTATATAGGTTAAAAAATCATTCCTTATTTTCATGAATTATAATTAAAATTTAATTCCTTCAAAAAAAAGTTGAAAGTTAATTGGATAAAATTAACTTATACACTAAGCAAATTGTTGATCTACACATTTTGAATTGCTTATTTATTAATATCAATTGTTTATTTACACTATGCAAATGCTTAATTTGTATATACTATATTTTATATTTTGAATTGCACTATTTATTCCTACCAATTTGCTTATTTTAACTTTTGAATTGCTTATTTATATTTTTTTGAAATGCTTATTTTCACTAAGCCAATTGCTTATTTACACATTTTGAATTTGCTTATATATTCATATCAATTGCATAGTCACAGTATGCAAATGCTTAATTTGTATATATATTTTATATTTTGAATTTCTTATTCATTCTTATCAAATTGCTTATTTTCACTTTTGAATAGCTTATTTATATATTTTTTTTGAAATGCTTATTGTAACACCACACTTTTTATAAAGATTAAATAGTCATGTGCCCAAAGAGAATTTATATCTCTAATTGGCCGTAGGTGAAGAGTCCTTGAGCACAGTGCTTTTGAGAGAAGAAGGTGCACAATAAAAGCCATCTACTATGTGAGCAAGATGCTCCAAGGAGTAGAAAGCACATATGCTGATATCGAGAAGGCTACCCTAGCTGTCATGATATCCGCAAGAAGGCTAAGGCCTTATTTTTTATCACACATGGTAGTGGTAAGAACAAACATCCCATTAAAGCACATGTTGGGGAAGCCTGATTTATCAGGGATAATGGTCAAGTGGGCCGTAGAGCTCAGTGAATACGATGTCGAGTTTGAGCCTCGAGCTGCTATCA
Source organism: Mentha longifolia (assembly GCA_001642375.2). Classification (NCBI taxonomy): domain Eukaryota; kingdom Viridiplantae; phylum Streptophyta; class Magnoliopsida; order Lamiales; family Lamiaceae; genus Mentha; species Mentha longifolia. Next base: position 32,991,890 of record CM038112.1, read on the forward strand.
AAGCACAAGCAATAGCAGACTTTATCCAAGAAACTGTGCGAGCATCGCTCGACAGTGGAGAAGTTTGGAAAGCTTATGTAGATGGATCTGTCACGAAAGACGGATCAGGCGCAGGAATATTCCTACATACAGAAGCCAGATAGGCAAGAGTTGTGTTTCGCAATCAAATTTAACTTTCCTACTTCCAGCAATGAAGCGGAGTATGAAGCCTTGATAAGAGCTATGAGAATTTTGCTGGAGCTAGAGGCCACCACTCTGATCATCTTTTGCGATTCATAGCTAGTAACCCAGCAAGTGCTGGGTACATATGAGAAGAAAGAAGAAAGGGAAAGAAGAAAGGATGATTGATTATGCTACTTAGGCAGAAAATTTAAAAAGGAAGTTCTTGAACTTCGAATTATTCCAAATTCCGCGAGAAGGAAATTTAGAGGCTGACAAGCTTGCAAAACTGGCAAGTTCTGTTGAAGGAACTTGGCAAGGAGACGTAGTATTTCTTAATGCTGAAGAAAAAATTCTGGCATTAGAAATATTGTGCATCCAAGAAAGTAATGATTGGAGAGTGCCTATTGTCAAAGCTTTAAGAGGTGGTGATCTGCCTGCAGAAGCAGGAGCACCTCTCGAAGCAGAAGCACTAACAGAAGCAGGAGCTAGAGCTCCTTCAAAAGCCACCCTGGCAAGGTTCTGCTTGTTCGGTGGGCATTTATACCGAAGATCTTCACTACACCCATACCTAAGATGCCTATCCAATCAGGAGGGAGAATACGTTCTCCGAGAAATACATGAGGGATGTGTTGGAGCACATACTGGGTATAAAGACTTATCTCAAAAAGTCTTAAGGGCCGGCTATTTTTGGCCCACTCTCGACAAGGATGCAAAAGCCTTGGTCAAGAAGTGCTCAAACTGTCAAAAGCATGGGCATCTCCTCCATGCTCCCACAAAGGAATTGGGAGTCATGCACTCTCCTTGTCCTTTTGACAAATGGGGAATAGATATAGTGGGAAAGTTTCCCACTGCTCCAGGAGGAAGAGTCTTCCTGATAGTAGTTGTTGACTACTTCTCCAAGTGGGTAGAAGCGAAAACAGTAGGGAAAATTGATGAAAAAGCCACTTCTATATTTCCGCTTGGTATATGGAACAGATGCAGTGATCCCTGCAGAAATCTCTGTGGATTCTCATCGTATTCTTAAATATGATGAGAATCAAAACCGGGGATTAATGAAGGAAAACCTGGACTTGGTCGAAGAGGTAAGGGACCAAGCCCTCACCAGAATGGAAAAATACAAGCAGCAAGTAAGAGAGGCTTATAACAAGCGAGTTCAAATTCGTAAATTTATCCAAGGGGACTTGGTATTGAAGAGAGCAGATGCTCTCAAACCTACTGGGAAGTTGGATGCTAACTGGGAAGGCCCTTATGTGGTCAAAACAGTTCTAGGCGGAGGAGCGTATGAGCTCATAGAAGCAGGAGGAAGGCTACTACCAAGACCATGGAATATTTCTAGTTTGAAGAAATATTATGTCTGAAGAGAAGAAGTCAGAAGTTCTTTCTTTTCCCCTTTTCTCTCTTTTTCAAGAAAATTTTACCGCAAGAAGCGTTTCGCTTATGTAATGAAGCGGGAATTAAATCAAAACTCCATTTTTATTGAAAAAGGAGTATTTTTGTCTTCGTAGAATAGTTTGACTTGATTAAAGTAAAATTATAATTCATCGAGTCTTATAAATTCACTTGAGGGGGGTGTAGGGGTATACCACGTATACCCTCGAGAGAACAAAAAGACCCATTTTGTAGGAATAAAAAATGCAAAATTAGTGCGCAGAAGCATGAAATGCAAAAGTAGTGCGCAGAAGCACGAAATGCAAAAGTTGTGCACAGAAGCACGAAATGCAAAAGTTGTGCGCAGAAGCACGAAATATAAAAGTAGTGCGCAGAAGCACGAAATGCAAAAGTTGTGCGCAGAAGCACAAAATACAAAAGTAGTGCGCAGAAGCACAAGGCAAAACATTTTTTGCGCATGAAACCAAGTTGTACACATAATTACTACTGTGTGCAAAAGCATGCGAAATAAAAATCACATGCGGAAAAATGCTCAGACATGCATGTAAAATCATGTGTGGGAAGGGCAATTAATAAAGAAATACCAGAGGCATGCTATGCAACACGAGAAAGTGGATAGGTTACCTAGTAACTGTTCATTCATTTATTCAGTCAAAAAGGGGGGACTCATTGGAAAATAAAAAAAAACATTGTACTAGGGAGCCAACACCCATACGAGGCCCAAAAGTAAAAACAAATATCCATCGGGAGCCGATCCCCATATCCCGTCAACAGCATAAATTTGTTCAAAGAGAGCCGATCCCCTTACATGGCCTAAACTTCCCAAATACTTATAAAAAGTTCATTATGAGGTGCCAACCCCCATACGGCAAATGTTGATACCTTTTTATGAGGTTTCTTCATCAGAAGAGGAAGTCTCATCATTACCTGCTCATCATCTTCAGCCCCATCGTCCTTGTCATCATCCTCCTCCTCGATAGTGTCATCCTCGCTATTGATGGCCCCTTGCTTGGCTCCCTCGGTGGATGTCCCCGCTGTTGAAGCAGACTGCTGCTGAGATGCTTGTGCCTATAAGCATAAAGTGGAAGCAAATCCAGCATCAAACACATCACTTCTTTATGGAAGTGTATACAAAACAAAATGATAAAAATATATTTACCTCAAGAAGGAGACGTAAAGTCTCTACCCTTATGGCCATGTTATCGCCGAGTACGGGATAAACAGTGGAAGACCAAGGGAATTTCATCACGTACCTAGTCACATAACCTGTAAAGGCTTCAGCAGCCTTGGATAGCACTCCCATATACCAGGGGGTGCGGGGGTCACCATGAGAGTGGGGGCTCTTGTCCCTATCTTTTGGCAGATGTTTTCCACCTTTACCGAGGCAAAATGCTTTGGTTCTTTGAGCTCCTTACAAGTCTCCCTGGCTGCTGCTAAAACCCAAAAAGATAAGGGTTCAAGCAACTTAGGCAGAAACTGGGGAGAATGCATAAAGGCTTCGGGGAGCTCGTTGATAATAATGTCCAGAAATGCTTGACCGGGAGGACTGTGTAAAACAGCCATATGGCAAGCATGGACTCCTTTTATCTGCATATCCTGGGAAGCATAAAGCCTCCCTGATTCCTCCCCGCGAGCCAAGCCCGCCTTCTCCCTAGCAGTGTAAGCTTTGCTTTCGGCTTGAGAGATAGCTTCCTTGTGCTTAAGCATTATATCTGCCTTATCTTGGCAGAGCTGTTGGATCTGCTAAGTAAGCGCATCTACCTCCTTTTGGAGGTCCTCCACTCTCTTCTTAAGCGAAGAAGCTTCCACACTGAAGGACTGCTTCTGCTCTTGTAGCTGGAGCTTGAGGGCTTCTGCTTCTACACGGCTGGACTGGGCGAGCTCTCCTTGAAGGGCCATATTATGCTCTTGAAGTTGCAGCACCTTGGCCTCCAGCTTAACTATCTCCTCACGGCAAGGGCTTAAACTAAGGCTTCTAAGACCTTGAGCTTTGCAAAATACCATGCTCTAAAAAGCATAACCAGAAAATCAACACGCAACAAATGTAAATTCCTTTGAAAAGGAATTGAGGTAAGGGACGTCTCATATAAAGCAAGGTTTTGAAACCTGGCCCAGACCGGCCGGTCCGACCGGAAAACCCGCAAACCGGTCATCGGTGCGGTCCGGTTCTTAATAATTTACAATATTCCTTTGACCCAGACTGACCCGGACAAACCCGGCGAACCCGTGACCCGCTCGAACAAAATATTAAGTTATGAAATTTTCCACGTCGTTTGAGTTTCTTCTGCCGCTTAATCAGCGCACGGCGCACGCACATCTCTCTATTGATTTCAATTTCGACAAGAACTAGGGTTTGTTTTGATAAAAAAAACAAATTTCTCTCGTAAGTATATCTACCTATCACATAACGTTATTGTTTGCTAGTTGCTGCGTTTTCTCTTAATTATCTCATAGTTGAAGTTTAGTTTGTTAATGGTGATTGTTGCGTTTCTTTTTGCTATTTGTATTTTAGATAAAAGAATACAAAGTTTAGAAGTATTTGTGCTCTTAATTCATATTATTTGTTTTTCGTTTGAAGGATTTTATTCTTCAATGTGATGATATTCCTTTATTATTTTTTTCAAGTTAGTTTGATGGAGGACGTGAGATCTGAACCAGTTGATGATGAGTCTCAAGAGAATGATCATTTGGGACAATTATCTCAAACTCAAAGCAATCCACGTCAAAAAAGAGACATAGCCTGGAGGTATGTAACAGAAGCAATCGGTGGTGACAAAAAAAAAACATTAACTTGTGATTTTTGTCACCTTTCTTATAAAGGTGGGGGTATCAACCGTATGAAGCAACATCTTGCTGGAGAGAAAGGTGAAGTGGTCTCTTGTAAGAAAGTTCCAGCAGATGTTCGATTTATGGTTCAAGGATCTTTAAAGAGAATGCTCAGAAGGCCAAAGAAAAACGAGGTGTTATTGATATTGATGAAGGTGAATCACAAGATGATGGGAATACTCGAGGAGAAGGTTGCAAGGTCAAGGTGGGACATGCTTCTTCGGCGTTAAAGAGAAATGCAACACATGGACTGGATGCATACTTTAAAAGTGGTAAATCTGATTATTCCCAACCTTCTATAAAAGCATCATTGCAAAGTAAAGAGAGGTGGCATGATACAGATTTGGCACTTGCTATGTGGTTTTATGATTCGTGCATACCTCTTAATGCATGTAACTCTTCTTGTTTTCAATTGCTTTGAGCAAAGTGGCATCTATGGGTCATGGTTATACTCGACCAAGCTATCATGCTTTTAGAGTTACTTTGTTGAAAGATGCTAAAAAAACAAGTTGAATTGATAGTTGATTCTTTTAGAGAGAAGTGGATTGAAACTGGATGTACTATCATGGGTGGTGGGTGGAAAGATTCTAGGCAAAGATCATTGATTAATTTCTTGGTTTATTGTCCTACTGGAATCTCATTTATTAAATCTATTGATGCCTTCTGGAATTGAGACAAATGCTGAAAATTTGTGCAACTTATTTGCTGAAATTGCTGAAATGGTTGGTGTGAGTAATGTGGTACATATGATTACGGATAATGCAAGCAATTATAAAGCTGTTGGACATTTGTTATCTGATTGATACCCATCCATTACTTGGTCACCATGTGCAGCTCATTGTATAAATTTGATCTTGAAAGATATTGTTGAATTGTCTCATATCAAAGATGTGAGTATTTTGGCATCTAAGATTACATCATTTGTTTATAATAACAAATGGACTTTGAACTGGTTAAGGAGAAGAGATGGATGGAGAGAGATTATTCGGCCTGGAGATACTCGTTTTGCTACTACTTTTATTGCATTGAAAAGTTTAAATGATCACAAAGATGATTTGCAAGTTTTGGTTACATCTCAAGATTTCAAGAGATACTTGAAGAAAGATGTAGCAAAAAAAGTTAAACAGATTGTTTTGGATGAAAGATTTTGGACCAATTGTTACATTGATGTAAGGATGGGATATGTATATGAAGGCATGCATAGAGCAAGGAATGGAATCAAGGAGCTGTTTAGGAATAAACAGAATCTGTATCAACAATATGTTGATATTATTGATCGGAGATGAGATAGGACACTGCAAAAAAGTTTACATGTTGCTGCATGTTACTTGAATCCAGCCTTTCAATATGACAATGAATCGTCGTGTAATCAAGGAGAAGTCATGGTTGGCTTGTTGGACACTATTGACAATAAAATAGGAAATGAGAGCTTGCATATATATGATGAGATATCTATTTTTCGAGACAGGCAAAAGAGTTTCTCAAGGTCAGCTGCTTTGGACATTGCAAGGACAACTCGACCAGGTAAAAATAAAATTCCTTTGAAAAATAATATTTATATTTATTCTCATTATATTTTCTTTTTTCTGTTTTATTTTATTATCTAATTTAATTAACACATTATTTTGCTAGATGAGTGGTGGAAATTGTTTGGCACAGATGCTCCAAACTTACAGAAATTAGCAATTAGAATTTTAAGTCAAACAGCTTCTTCATCCGGATGTGAACGTAATTGGAGTGTCTTTGAGCGCATCCATACTAAGAAGAGAAATAGATTGGAACATCAAAGACTAAATGATTTAGTTTATGTTCATTATAACTTGCGTTTGCAAAACAGGTTAGACGTATTTACCTTTGTGAAATTATTAAGTATATTATTGTTATTACGTGCATCATTTTTTTTTTCTACCTTATATTGTCTTTATACAATTTCTTTAAATTATGAAGGGTTAAGTACAGTAAGAGGCCATATGATCCAGTCGATTATGAGTGCATTGATAAGGTAGAATTTTGGATAATGGAAAAAGAAGTTGACGGGGAACTTGATTATGATGAACTTGAAGATATGCTTGAAGAGGAATTACCTACAAATATGGAAGAACCAAATTTCCAAGGTAAATCTAGATTATTACTATTATTTGCATGTAGAAGCAATATTTATAATATTCTTATTATTGAACTATTTGTCACTTTTTTCCTCTTTTTCAGATTTAGAGGATAATGACGAGACAATAACTAATGCGAATCTTGAAAGTTTTGGTCGTTAAATTGGCATTTATGATCGTGGTTTTCATGATTTCGAAGATGCTGATGATTGAAAATGATCAAGATTTGTAATTGCTCTTTTATTAACATTCTTAGTTTATTTTCATGGACATACTTTGATTTGGTTAAGGTGAACAAATATCAATGGACATTTTATTTATTTTGGAGAGGTGGCACTTTTTTTAAGTAATATATATATATATATATATATATATATATATATATATATATATAGAGTGAAAAAATGAAATGTCCATTTAAGTTAGTGGACATCAAATTATGTCCACCAACATAAGAAACACAAATTGAGTCCATTTTTTGTATTTGTGGACAAAAATGCCCCTGAAATTTGGAAAAGAAATCAAACCAAATTTGTGACTTTTGAAATTCATTTTTTACGGTTTCCTCTCCCTCCCCCAAATTTTTTATGGTTCTGCAGAATTTAAAAACTTCTCCCCCCAAAATTGTCGCCACCGCCCCCGTCGATTCCAGCCACCCCGTCGCCGCGTTGCCGCCACCACCCCTCCATTCATGTCTTCGACGATGAGTTCGTTCCAGATGGCGATGCCGCCGGGGAGAGTGACCACTGCTGAAGAGAGTGACGCCGCCGCCGAGGAGAGCGATGCCACCGCCGACGAGAACGACTCCGCCGCCGAGGAGAGCGATGCCGCCGAGAGCGAGCGATGAGAGCGACGCCGTAGAATAATCCGGCGGAGAAGAAGAAATAGGCGAGGAAGAAGAAGTTCCCGCAAGAATCAACACTAATATGCAGTTGCAGGTAGATTAATTTTGTTTTATTTGATTCCAATAATTATGTTGATTATGGTTTAGGGTTTTTAGGGTTACATTTATATAATAATTGTAAGAAAACCTGCTTATACAAATTTGTGGTTTGAAATTGTGCTAGTTTTGTTGCTTGTGCTCTTGATTGTGTTGTTTTTGTCGGGTTGGGTGCAGAATTGGGGTCTAAGGGGACTATTTTGATGAAATAGACCCTATAGACCTCGATGCAGATATAGAGTTGCATCTAGTTTAACATATCGTGCTAGTTTTGTTGCTTGTGCTCTTGATTGTGTTGTTTTTGTCGGATTGGGTGCAGAATTGGGGTCTAAGGGGACTATTTTGATCAAATAAACCCTATAGACCCCGATGCAGATTTAGAGTTGCATCTAGTTTAACATAATTGTGAGAAAACCTATTTATACGAATTTATGGTTTTAAATCGTGCTAATTTTGTGGCTTCTACTGTTGATTGTTGTGTTTTTATCAGATTGGGTGCATAATGGGGTCTAATGGGACTATTCTGACCAAATAGACCCCTTAGACCCTAATGCAGCATTAACTAAACCTTAATTCTAAAGCTTTAGACCTTAGGTGGGTGTGAAGAATTGGGCTATAAGGGGGCTATTTGGACAAAATAGCCCCTTTAGACCTCAATCCATATTTAGAGTTGAGTTTAATTGTTTGCACTGCTTGTTGAATTGTGATTGTTTGAATAATGCAATTCATTGTTTGAATATATAGTTGGATTTAGATTGTAATTAAGCTTTCAGAATTGGGATCTAAGGTGACTATTTGAAACAAATAGACCCTTTAGATCCCAATTCATAGTTACATTTTACGAGTTTCATGGATTAAACTGGTTGTTGAATTGGGTCTAACGGCTCTATTTAATTCAAATAGTCCCTTTAGACCCCAATTCATTTATGATTTAATTTATTTATTATGGATTCCGTTTTATGAATTTGTTTGGCTTATCATCAGGTCGAATGGGAGTACGAAAGACCGTTGCTCATCGATGAATACCACAAAGTTCACATGACCATGAAAGAGGATTTTATTGAAGTAATTCGATCTAGACTGGATTTTTTGACCCTTTTTTTGAGTATTTTTTTAAGTTTTTTTTTCTCGACTTTTTTTGTAACGGAGCAAGAAACCCTATATCAAAAATTGGGTCTATTGGGACTATCACCATCAATTCAGCACACCTAGTCCAATGTACAATCACAATCTAAAAAGCAGTTCAAACCATAATTTGCATCATTCCTATAACGTTGCATAAAATTCAAAATCTGAATTGAGGTCTGATGGGTACTATATGTACTATTTTGACATTAATAGTACTAATAGTATCAATTGTTTAATAATTTTAACACCAACAATAACAAACAGAATCGCACGAAAAATGCATCTACATTCGTATTCACATATCTAAAAAAATATATATATGTGTGAACAAGGTCTAATAAGTACTATATGTACTATTTCGGCATTAATAGTACCGTTAGTGCCAATTATTTAACAATTTTAACCTCAATAATCAGGAAAGAAGAAGAAGAAGATAACAAAATCAAAAATAGTACTAATGACACTATTGATACTAATAGTACCAATAGTACCAATTGTTCTATATTTTTTCTTTTCAAAAATCAAGTAATAATATGAGATTTCTTTTTTTATTTTGATGATATTTTTTTTTGGATCCTGGCAATATTAGTACTATATCAAACATTTTATTTAATATTTTTTTTTCCGATTTTGGCTCTATTGACACTTATAGTACCAATAGATCCAATTGGATCTAATTTTTCTTTTAAGATTATTGGGTCTGATGGGACTATTTGAAAAAAAAATAGACCTATTATAACCAATTATACGCACCCAAACCAGTTTATAATCAAAATCATAACTAACTCAAATAATGAGACTATTTGGCTCTATTTGCATCATTCCAATTCAAATTGCATAAAATCCAAATGAAACTATAAACTCTAAATCTGAAATTGAAAATCCAAATGAAACTATAAATTCTAAATCTGAAGTTGGGTCTAATAGGACTATTTAATTCAAATAGAACCATTAGATCCCCATTAGACCTGGGTCTAATGGGTCTAATTGAATTAAATAGCCTCATTAGACCCCAATTCATCTCGCATTTCATTTATCACAGTAATAAAATCGGAAAAAAGAACACACAAAAACAAGCAACACAGAAAAATTGAAACACAAACAACTAGAAAAACATTGCATTACAAAAATAATCGGGCTTCATATACATATTTTTCAAAAAAAAGAAAAAAAAGAACAAAAAAATGTAAAAAGGAAAAAATTGAAAAAAAAAATTTTAACGGATACAAACATAGGGAATCGGCAAAGCTGAAATCAATTAAAAGAAGGAAAATAAAAAAATTGAAAAAATAAATTCAAAATAGAGGTGGAGGAGCAGCCGAGCAGGCCTCGGCATTCTCTTGTCAAAATAGAGGTAAAGAAGAAGGAAAAAAAAAAATGAAACTGAGCACACACAAACTCATTCTCCCATGCTCAATAGTTATACGCGGCGGCTACTGTGAGTAATTGACAGCTGCATATTCACGAAACAAAGTGCAGGAATCCAGCGGCGGCATCTCCTCCTTCGTCAATGTTGCGTGCGGTGTCATCCTCTTCCAGATCTCGCCAAGAACTTCTTCAGGACTTGACCGACGAAGGCACGGCGTTCGATTCGGAGGAACGTTTGATTCTGTATCATGAGGTGCCGGATCTGGAGCCACGGATCTGATTCGATGGCAGCGGCGGCACATCTACTGGCGCGGCTATAACAGCCCCACCGCCTTCTATCTAGCAGCACTCGGCTGCGGCGCCGGACGCCGAGCGCTGAGATGACGGCAGCTACGCGTTGGGCTGCGGTGGCCGGAAGTCTGACGGCGGCAGGTTGAACAGAGAGGAGAAAGAGAGAGAGAGGAGAGGAATTAGGGTTTCTTTTGAGAAATGAGAAATGAAAAATGAATACACGATTTTCAATTTTATCAAAATACAAATTTGAAATAATGAGGGTATTTTGGGGACAAAATGCAAAAGATGGACTCAATTTGAGTTTTTTAAGTTGGTGGACATATTTTGATGTTTGTTAACTTAAATGGATCTTTTTATGCATTATCACATATATATATATATATATATATATATATATATATATATATATATATATAATCAGGGTATCCGGGTTGTCTAGGTTTTTCTAACTGGTTCAAACGGTCGGACCGGTGACCCGTTGACCCGATCAAAAGACCAGTTCGATGACCGGTCCGGGTTTCAAAACATTGATATAAAGAATATAAAGGTAATAATACGTAACGTATGAATACCTTGGCTTCATGGTATTCAATATGCTGCTCAAGCTCGTCTGCTGGAAGGAGACAAGCAGTCCACCAGTCCTCAAAACGAGGAGCCAGATCTGTGAGCATCCGGCAATCGTTGCCGTCCATCTCCAAAATACTGGGGTGTTCTGGTTTGGCATGAGGAGCCTTAATATTAAGACTCGTCAGCACATCTCGGAGATCTCGCTCCGAGAAGTCGACACCGAAAGGATGAGCCCCTTGTGGCTTGGTGGTGGAAACAGAAGCATGAGCGCCAGCATTAACAGCCTTGGAGTAGGGGTCTCTTGACCTTCTAGGTCGTCTAATTCAATCACCTCCTTCTCTGGAAGGAGGGCAGAAGCACGAGCAAAACGCGTGTAGAAACGCGCCTTGGAGAAGAGTGGGAGGCGGAGGAAGCCCTGCCTCTCTTGTGAGGAGGCGGTGTCATTTGGGAGGAGACTCTCTTGGAAGCATGGCGAGAGCCTTGAGAACGGACTGGGGAACGAACCTCAGTCTCCATATCTGGCGATTATTAAATTATGAACTCCCAAATAATGTTACAACAGTAAAAAGATGAAAGTAGCCTATCAATTCTACCCAAAAGGCATAACAATCAAATATAATTGCTTATGCTTGTGCATATGCTCATTACTAACCTGCGGTAGCAAAAGCCTCAGGGATAAGAGACGTTGCTGCTGTTGCAGCAGAACCAGGAGCCTAGGGTTAACTGATCGTCAGCGTGCGGAAAGGACGCTAGTTGGGCCAAAGTAGGAGAGTTGGCCTGAGAATTGGAAGCTCATGCACCTTCCGGTGTGACCTGCGAAGCAGAAGCACCTGAAAGTGCATGAGCAGGAGCTCCCTGAACATTTTCCTCATCGGCAAAAGTATGGGGGAGTGCCCCATCCACTTCTGCCATCAATCTCTCTCTCTCCGCCTTGTCGGAGGGGGATTCATCACCATCATATGTTAAGTATGCTCTTGCATACTTCTGCGCTGAAGCAGCAAAGTTTTCCATGAAATCCATCCCTGCATGCAAAGCAAGGAAAATAGTTAAAAGCAACCCTTTTTATTGAAAAATGAGAAGGGAGGGGCAAAGAATGAAAAATCTTTACTCATATCATCAACCCATTTCATATAAGAGAGGCCAAAATATGCCAGGGCACTCTTAGAGGTGGTAAATAAAACAACCATCTTATGCTCCTTACCAAGGAGTATAATGTTGTCCAATTTCCTACTAAGAGTATCAGAAATAGCCACTGGGCTCACTGGGAACTTGTGCCTTTTAGGATTCTCAATGAAAGGACGCATATGGGCAACCCATCTCCCCCTAGGCGGAGGGTTCACTATAAGCCAATCCTTGGGCCAATCCCTATCAGAAACGGTAATGTTCCCATAGATTTCATGATGGGAAGTGGGGGTGAAGTTGAGAACCTGCCCCTTGTATTGAACTCTATTCAATGAGAAAAAGAGTTCGTCTGTGTTGTCGATGCCGAAGCATCGACAAATCATATGAAAGAAAAGGGCCTTCCGGATAGCAGAAGGGCTCAACTGATTAAGGGGAATCTCATAATAATGAGACAACTCTACTAAGAAAGGAGGAAGGGGAAAACGAAGACCGGCCAAGATCTGGCCTCTCCAGAAAACAGTAGAAGGCAGGCTAATGTCTAAAAGATTTTCCCCAGCTTTAGGGGATCTAAGAACATACCCTCCTAGGTTCCCTATTTTCTTTTTCAAGTCCGTCATCTTCCCGGAAGGCATAGAAGATGCTAGATACTCAGCAAAGAGTGGTGGTGCCATTACTATCACTAAAAGTGTAAAAATACAAGTATAATATATATGCTTTGTATACAAACAAGAAGAGAAACCCTTGAAGGGTGTGGGAGAGATACCTGCACAAGAAGAACTTGATGAGAAAAAATAAAAGTCGATGAAGGAGAAGATAAAAATCTTCGTCGCCAAGAGAAAGGAGAAGGAAAGTTGCACAACTTATTCTGAATGTAATAATGAAGGGGAGACAGACAAAGGAAATATTTATATTTCCTTAAATAAACACTCTTATTAAAAAGATGCGGGATGGTTGATACCTGTCCCACTTACCTTGATCGCACGATCAGGGCGAAGAGGCGCTTCAACTGCCGCCTTATTTTTTCTCGGCCCTTGCAACTATCCTATCAACTACAGGGAAAAAGGGCTGCAAGCTTTTAAAACCCTGAGGAGAGAGAACAAAAGACAACTGTTCAAATTTTTTGGATAGAGACGTGTTTTAAAACCGCAAATCTTTTGCGTATAGTCATAAGCAAAAAATTGCTTTTGCTTATGACTATTACGAGATGATAAATGATATTCCTTTTCTGAAAAAAAAAAAAAAAAAAGAAAAAGAATATCATTCTCGCTCCTACTTCAACAACATAAGCAAGAACTTGTATTTGTTCTCTTTGAATTCGTGATTCAAAGAAGGAAAATATAAAGAGAAAAGAACAAGGGAGTGCAATAAGTGTGTTACACACTATTAATCCCTCAGATTGGTAAGCATTGTGCTTCACAACAGAATCAGGGTAAGCAGAACAGCCACCTTCTCATCATTGGGAAGTTGTTCTTAAAAATAGAAAAAAAATAAAAATAAAAAACGTTGAGAATAACGATATTATTCCCTCAGAACTACAAAGATTTCCCCTTCCTTGTCAAAAATCGCGAGTGTCTCTCTTAAGAGAACTTTGATCAAAGGAAGCCTTTGAAAAACAGTCTTTATAAAAGATGCTTAAAAGGATGAGAATGAGTGCTTACTCTGTAAGTACAAGATCCGCTTATGCTGATGGTACAAAGAATTGACCCTATGTAAATCTTGCTGAAAATGCAGAAAAATGGAAAAAATGAAGAAGATGGAGTATTTAAAGTTAAAGATAGTGCGCCCTTTGGACGGCTTAGATTATGGGATCCATCTCCGATCCCACGGCGTAAATTTAGTGACTCTTCCCATCTTCCCGCCAATCAGCGTTAAGCTGACGTCATTTGGCTATATCGCTACTCTAGCGATATGAATGGAATTTTAATATTTAACTTCTCTCCTCTTATCTTTAAAATATTTGGTATTTTTAAGACTAAGGGGGGGAGTAGCTGTTAGGGAAAATATTAACATTACCCTGTAGCATAATATATAAATTATTTAATGCCTGCTTAGTCTGGATTAAATAATTTATACCTTCACAATTTATGGCCACGTGTCATAAGTTATCCATTATTCATCATTCATTCTCTCCCTGGTCAAAAGCAGGAGCAGAAGCACAAGATAGAAGCAAGAGCCAACCCTTGGAATACTAATTAGAAATATTATATATCAGCCATGACTCTTATCAAGAGCATTTATAAAAGGCACCACTTATGCTGTGAAAGCAAGAGTGTTATGCTATTTATGGGCAAAAAGACGAAAGCTCAGAATATTCCTCCAACTAACTTTCGGGACCACTCTGCATGGCCTGTTCTCTGCAGGGGAAGGATAACATTTTCCCTGCCGAAAAGTGCACTATTCCGACGGGCACTCGAGATGTTGTCCCCAAAGAAAAGACCAAATTAACCTCCATCCTCACGAGGAAACCCGGTATTATCCTCATTCTCTTTGAGCCTATAAATAGAGATGTTATCTTCATCCCTAAGGTATGTGATTCTTGAGAACTATCTATTTCCTTTATCACGCTAAGCTCTGCAAGTTTCTCTGAGGAATTGCAAGCTCACACACTCACCACTATTTCAACTGTAGAGGTTCTCTTCCCCAAGAGAACCTCGAATTCTTTATACGCCGAGTCTGACTTGAGCGTCGGAGTCCCTTCCCGGATCCTCCCCCGGGTCTTTTTTGCAGAGATTTGAAGCTCAAATTCAACGGAGATAAGTCATTCCTTCTCAGTTGGCATCACCTCACCTGCACAATATCCTTAATATATATATTTAATTGTGGATCTTTAACCCGGATCCAACAGGTAACATGAGGGCACATAGTATGTCTAATTAGTTGTATCGAGACACCGTGTCCGTATGGAGTTCACAAGGTTTATTATACCAAGTCATGCATGCTAATTAAGTTCAGGTATAATAATAAGGGGTGAACGGGTACTACTTGAGAAAAATAAGATATTAATTAATTAGGAGCAGTCAGATGAGCTCTAATTAATTAATGGATATCGGAGTCATTAAACACGGGGATAGCTCTAAATAAAGTATCAGCCCCAATCTACAAACTTGGGACAGAGTGGTGATTTAGTTGTGACTCTTTAGTGGAATGCGTCATAGCTCTAATGAAATAAATGTTCTGGGTTGATCATGGAATTATTTCATTAAGTAAGGCTAAACTCTGTCTAGTACATAGATCCCTGGGATGGCCCAAGAGCTCTTCAGGAAAGGAATTAGGTATTATTGAGGGATATCATTTTTGGATGTGGCTCCTACAGTAATGTAGGTGGCGCCTGTTTCCTCTTTTGGGTCCATCTGGGCTCAATAATTGCACTATGGTTAAATATGTAATATGGAATAAATTAATATCTAATTAATTAAGATTTATTCTTAATAAGGAATTAGATAATTAATTTAATAATTACATATAATCTTTTCCTTATAATAATTAGGATTAGTTCTAATTATTTATTTAATTAGAATTTATTCCAGTAATTATTAACTAAACCGGGCTTTATTAAATAAAGCTCATATCTTAGTGGAGAAGGAAAAATAGGCGCCGCCTCCTCCTATAAATAAGGAGGAGGAGATTCTCATAACCTAATCTCACATTAGAGAGAAGGAGGCGCCGGTTTTGAGAGTGCAGGAGGGAGTTCCAAGTTCCAAAGTTCCGAGACACCCACACAGTCGGAGAACTTCGAGGAAAGGGATCACATCCCAGTAATCTAGACCTGTAGATTACTCCATCTGCGAAACGAGAAGGTATAATTCTCTAAACTCAAATGTATGATGTATTTGCATTTAAATTATCACATCCAATTCGAAGATCTAGTGAGAAAAAGGAACACTTTCAAGCAGCGGTTCCATCAGGCCACGTTTGATGATGTTGTCCCCTCCATAACCTTGCCTCGGCCCAGGGGATAAAGAGCCGAGGCTCTGATACCACCTATCACGGGGCGCTCATAGCGGACTCGAAAAGAAGCACACCATGCGGCTAGCAGTCGTCTCGACGACTACTTCCGCCTCACAATCGACTCGTCGAAAGCTGGTGCTGAGACAATGCAATCACACCCGAGGGTGCTTTAGTAGTCCAGCGGAACAAGACACGTTGATGCAAAAAACTTTTTCCATTAATACCAAAAGGATATACATTGTGGTACCAACGTGCATGTACAATAAGAATGCTAGGAGAGGGGGGGGCTCATGTGCTAGCTCGCTACTTGATCAACCTTCAACTATCCTTTCCCCCCTATATATGTTCTTACGATAAAAACCCCAGTTCCAGCAGTAGACGCTGAAATACTAGAGAACCTACCAAAACGACCGTCCCAGGCCGTCGTACAAAATAAAAACTAAAATACATAGTTGGCAAAAATCTTAGCATCTAATGGCATGGTGCTGGGCAACCCGCGGGGCGGGCCTTCAACAAGCTACGGGCGCTGAGGTGTTCCCAGCTAGGCAGGCAAGACGGGGTACATGAGGCTTATCCCGGCTTACCCATTTAGCCAAGGATGTATTGGGGAGCAACCCGTAACACGCCGTCAGACCCAAGATTGTCTTTCAAATTTAAAAGAAAGCAATTTCCTATCCTTGTCTCATATGCAATGACAATAAACAATCATTATCTCGTGTTCGATTATTTTTGAAAAAATCTATTTTTAGTCATGATCAATTGTATGTGGTAGTTTCTCGAGTCACACATCGTAATGGTTTGAAAGTTTTGATATGTGGATATGATAATAGGATAACTGCTACATCGAATGTTGTATATAAAGAAGTATTGCAAAATATATTAAAAAACCTTTCAATTTTAATTTACTTTAATTTTTATTGAAAAGATAATATATTATTCATCAAGTTATTTTCTTTATTCATGCGCTTTAATTTTATTTTATATTATCAAGCACAACCTTTAAGTTATAAGAATAGTGTTTAAAATTTATAGTATAGAAGATACAAACTATCAATCTTCCGCGGTTCCACCTCAACCAATAATTATACCGTGTCAATCCCCCAAAATAGTCAAGTAAAATGATTAAAATAGTCACTGATAAAGAAAATATATAATAATAGCCTTTTTTTGCATTTGGTACCAAATATGTCCTTATATTAATTTATTCCCTAATTAATAAAAAAAGTGATTGACTAACGGAAGTCTATAAGTCTAGGATTCTATTATGAATTGAAGTGTGTGTATTTATATATATATTTCAATAATTTTAATTTATAATACTTTAATTTAATTTAATAATTATTTTATAGGGTTCACCCATCCAAATAGGGTTTATAATTATTTTTTAGCATTTAATTATATATTTCAATATTTTAATTTATAATATTTAATTTAATTTAATAATTATATTTTAGGGTTCATCCATCCAATTAGGGTTTATTAGGGAATAAATTAATATAAGGGCATATTTGGTACCAAATGCAAAAAAGGCTATTATTATACATTTTCTTTACAGGGTTCGATCCCTGTAGGGAAAGAATTCTAGGAAAAGTAATTTTGGGAGTTTGGGAGATGTACTAACTATTAATCGCTAACTACTAACTTTGTCCGATCAAAAAAAAAAATTATACATTTTCTTTATCAGTGGCTATTTTAATCTTTTTACTTACTAAAATGGCTATTTTGGTCGCTCTCTCTACCGTTGTGTTATATATTAATACTTTTAATGCAATTTGTATATAAGTATTATATAATTTCATAAATCTTAAAAGTTACTAAAATTTGATGTCATTATTGACCGTTGGAGTAAATACCACTATAATATGTATCAATGAATTTTGCAAAAATACCATAGCTTTAAGGATATCACATACATATTTTTAAGACTTATAGATATAAAATAACAATACCTAAATAGTATTAATAGTTGTTGAATCTAAGATACAACACCTTATTATCTTATAATATTTTTTTATTTAAAATCTCGAATAAAATTAAATTTGTGCATCGCACGAGTGCAATACTAATTTTAACTTAATCTAAAAGAGAAATAATAAAATGAATTAACATTCTTGATCGATCTTGTTTTCCAAGGATGATTAATGCACGTAGACGAGGAATTAATCAACACGAAAATAAAAGGACACGAAGGATTTACGTGGTTCGATCTACCGGAATAGATCTACGTCCACGGAGCAAAAGAGAGTATGGATGTTATTGCTAATATGCGAGTATAGCTTACAAAGATTGTTCTCCCTTCTCAATCTATTCTAAGCCCGTATTTATAGATAATTACATGGAATTCGACTATAATACGAATTCTTCTCCTATTTGGACTCTTTAGCTTGATCTCCTCCTTTATGGATAAACACCGAGCTTCTATATCTCCCTTAGAGCTTAAGTTGTAGTCGATGTAGGAGTCTTGGTTACCTTGGTGATGGAGTCTCTTATCTTCAGTTGGGCCGAGCTGCCTGGGCCGAGCTTAACTGTCGGGGCCCAATTATGTTGGGCCTGATGCTTTGGGCCTAGGTGCTGGGCCATATCCTATCACATCCCCCCCCCCTAAAAAGATGTAGACGCGAGGGTGTGAGTTAGGGGAAATAGTTGAGGTAGGAGTGATGTCAAGTGCGTTGCCCCGTCAAAAATTAAATTGACGAAGTCAATCACGTACCGCCTCGTTAAGACGAAGTCAGTTTGAAGTGCGTTGCCCCGTCAAAAATAGAATTGACGAAGTCAATCGCGTACCGCCTCGTTAAGACGAGGTCAGTTTAAAGTGCGTTGCCCCGTCAAAAATAGAATTGACGAAGTCAATCGCATACCGCCTCGTTAAGAGGAGGTCGGCGTAAAGTAGCTTGCCCCATCGAAAAATAAATTCGACGAAATCAAGGTCTATAGTCTTGCCGAAGCCGAACACGGAGTGAGTTACTTTAATTAATGCGCCGCTTGGGGTCCCGATAAAGTAGGGCATGATTGGACGTGGGGCGAAAAGGCGGAATAGGGATAAAGCATTTTTGATATGCCATCCCCTCATATTTTCCAAAACTTTCAAACTTCTTTCGAGTTTCTGCATTTTATTTCTATCTCCGCCTTTCGCGATTTGCAGTACTGCCTGCTCATTTTCCGTCAGAATCATCAACAACTTTCATACAAGTAAGTTAATCTGTATACTATGGCTTCTTCTTCTCGAGTCAGTGATGGTTGCGATGACGGGAACCGTAACGGGTCTGTTTTCGTCGGTTCTCCATCGGGTTCTCTGACGGCGATGTTTATTCCATTGCCGTTTGTAGATGTGGAGGTTTTCACCGTAGATTCAGCCATTGCTAGTATTCGTAGAGTCCGATTCCCTCCCGTAGGGGATTTCGGTAGAGTGAATGACTTTTTGTCGATCTTAAATGCGTCGAAATCAAAAATGTTGCGAGAAATTTTTATTTCATGACTCAGTTCTGCTCGTAGCTCCCCGTCCGGGGGATAGGGCTTGTGCGCCTCCGGATGGATTCTTTACTGTTTACGAAGATTGTTTAAACTGCGGTCTTCGTCTTCCCCTTCCTTCTGTATATGCCGATCTACTACGAAAGTTTGGTATCTCTCTAGGACAAATAATGCCGAACTCCTTCTAATAGTTAGTCGGTCTTAGTGCCGAAGCTGGTCGCTTCGGCCATCCACTGACCTTAGGTTTGATCCTTAGGTTTTTCCAATTAAAACCTAGTTCGTCAGGATGGTATTACCTCTCCCCTCTTCGTGGCTTCAGAATAAAAACGAAGTCTAAAAATGCGAACTGGCAGACAAAATTCTTCTTCTGCCGATCTGAAGAGGTCCCTCAATTTGTTTGAAATATGGATAAACTAGAGGATCAAACAACCGAAGAAGAGTTTGGTGTTCTTGAAGTAAAGTTAGGGGAGCTTGGCCTCATTTCCACAGAGTATAGTGAGGCCGAGCTCGCTTTACTAGGGCTGAGCCCTTATGATCCTACTTCGATGGTGGATCCCACGGAGGGTGAGACCCTGTGTTATGTCTCGTGTGACGTTGATTCTTTTGTATTTCTAACCCCCTCTTTCTGTTTTGCAGTGAACTTTGAATTGAAACCCAAGAAGTCTAGGAAGAGGCTGAGGCTTACTGATGAGGCTTCGAAACCGTCCGCTGCCTCTTTGTAAAAGACCCTGGAGGTGGGGGAATCCCCTCCTTCCGGCTCTCCATTTTTGGGTCCATCTGTTCAACTGGCCTTGTGTCAAAGTAAGGAACCACGTATAGAACCCGACGTGGTCGTTGTCGGGGGGGGGGTGGGCAGTACCCTTGTATCAGGCTCGCCGAGGTCACTAGCCGAGGTAGTGCATTCGATCTTCGGAATACTGAGATTATTTATTGTGTGACTTAACACTGGTATTATTGCAGCGGGCCGAGATGGTGGTTGCTGACTTGGCAACCGAGCATCGGAAATTGGCTCGGGAGCTAAACCTGGTGAAGGCGGCCAAGGAGGACTTGGCGAACAAGGCTGCCACCGCCGAAGAGAAAGCCCGAGAGGCGGAGAGGATGATGGCTGAATCAGTAGCAGGGGCTGAAGCGGCTAGAGCCGAAGTAGCTACGCTGAAGGCCGAAGTCACCTCAGAGAAGGCAAAGGCGGCCGGCCTTAAGGCCGAGGTGGCGTCCTCCCAAGAGGAGGTACTTCGTGCCTCTGCAAACAGGCTCTTCCTTTCAGGGAAGTTTTCCGAACTGGCGACTGAACTGGCGGTGGTTCTGAACACCGTCGTGAAAGCGAAAGTCATTGACGAGATTGCCAGTGATTTTCCAGACTTGGATAAGTCCAAGTATGGTTATGAGGTGACATCATTTGACGACCTTCTTCGTGAGTACGCGGCGGTGTTGTCAGAGTTCATGGGAGACTTCCCGATAGTGAAGAAGCTTACTTCGCTGTCTACTGTCCTTACGGCCGAAAGCATCCGCTCTTGTCCGGTTGACAAAGATCCAAAGGTCGAAGCCGCAATCGCAAGCTTGGCTGAGGTCGGAATTCAAGATCAAGAGCCTGTGAGATAGGCTGAGGAGCCGAAAAATGTCGAGATTGAGCCTCAGCAAGGAGAGGAGAATCTTGGAGGGGTCAGTTGATCCTTTTCAAGTGTTTTTTTTTTTATCCCTGTATTACGTCGTCACTAGGACGGCGCTTTTCCTTTAGCCAAAGTGGCTTTAATGAAATTTCAAGTTTAATTGAAATTTCTTTCATTTGCCTTTGTAGTCTTCTTCTCCCCAACTTTTTGATGCATCTCCATTGGTTGCTCAAATATCCTAACTGACTCGGGCTCTTGAGGTGAAAGAGGCCGAAGTCTTACATTGGAAAGGCCGGGCTAGGCATGTTCAAAATGAGGCTGATATCAAGCTTACTGTTGCTCAGCTCAAATATGACGAGCTACATGCTCAGTTTCTAGAGCTCGAAGAGAAGTTGGAGATTGCGGAGGATGAAGCCAAGAAGGACCGAAGTAATTTCTCAGGAGCATGCTGAGTACGAGGCTATAATTCACTGAGCGGGGGGGTCTACTATTTCCGAGACCAATAACAAAGTCAGGGAGCTCAAGGCTAGGTGCCGGAGCTACAGGGAGCAATACGGAGATGACTCCTGGGAGCTTCGGGATCAAGTGAACGAGCTCATGCGAGTGGCGAGCACATATAAGATAGTTTTGGCTCGTCACCCAAAATTGGAGCGTCGTATCTTGTCCGAAGCCTGGTCTTCTTCTTCAGCCAACCCTGTTCCAAACCTAGGGCTTCTTTACCGTACTTCTAGGGAGTTCTTGGAAGATTGACCTTCAAGTTCGACGAATTCTGATTCTAGGATTGTCAAACGCCATTCTAAGGAATTTTATGATCAAGAACGGCAGTCGGCGTTTGGACGAGGCCGAGGTCGATCGAGCCAAAATACCCGAAGTCAGGGTGGCTGAGGTAGGGGAGCTGCTGGACGAAGTAGAGGCGGAGGTAGAATTAATATAGATAATATCCTGAATCTAAACACTAGTAGAGATTTTGCTAGAGATTGGCTCAGCTTTAGCAAGCCTAAGCCTCCGGGCTCTTCGTCTTCTTGATGTAAATGTACATTTTCCTTGTTGGCGGCAGCAGCAGCAGCGGCACTCGATCGTGTTGGTCTCGTCATGACTATCGTTTACCTAGAAAACTTTGATTGGAATTCACAAATTAAATTTCCCACAGACGGCGCCAGTGATCGATCTTGTTTTCCAAGGATGATTAATGCACGTAGACGAGGAATTAATCAACACGAAAATAAAAGGACACGAAGGGTTTACGTGGTTCGATCTACCAGAATAGATCTACGTCCACGGAGCAAAAGAGAGTATTGATGTTATTGCTAATATGCGAGTATAGCTTACAAAGATTGTTCTCCCTTCTCAATCTATTCTAAGCCCCTATTTATAGATAATTACATGGAATTCGACTATAATACGAATTCTTCTCCTATTTGGACTCTTTGGCTTGATCTCCTCCTTTATGGATAAACATCGAGCTTCTATATCTCCCTTAGAGCTTAAGTTGTAGTCGATGTAGGAGTCTTGGTTGCCTTGGTGATGAAGTCTCTTATCTTCAGTTGGGCCGAGCTTAACTGTCAGGGCCCAATTATGTTGGGACTGATGCTTTGGGCCTAGGTGCTGGGCAATATCCTATCAATTCTTAATATAATCGCAAAAATAAAAAGTTTTTGGGGCCTCTTTTCCGTCTAGGCGTTAGGTGGACACACCCCTTGCCTAAGCCAGAACCGGCCCTATGAGATGAATCAACATGTATTTGAGAAGTCCAAAATTATATTGAAGCTCGAAAACTTTAGATTCGTTGTGGGCATAAACAGAGGGAAAAGAGAAGTTAGATTTGATCTTTCTATAGCATTCCTTACCACATCGTGTACCACATACTTGGGAGTTGTGTGGGGAATCGACATCTTAATTGTTATTCTCAGTTGTATCTCTAGCGTAGTTTACTGTTTATACGGAATAATGATTTTTATGCATTCACAAGTTATAGTGGATTATGTAGAAAAAAGAAATCTACTCTTGAGTTCGTGAAATTTCCGGTACAAAATTATATGCTGTTGATAGTATTACTAGTATTTGTTTCAGCATTTATTGATAAGATTGTCATTTGCTGCAGGCGTCGTTCTAAGATTTTTAATTGGACAACTCTCTTAATGTAAATGAAATGTCGCAAGTGATCACATATCTTAGAACCATCCCATCCACTAGTACGAACTCATTACTTCACCCATCGATTTAATTCAATCATGCATAATCCATTTCCCCACCCAACTCCAATCATATATAAAAATACTCTACAAAAACAAGATAAACATAAAAGCAATCACAAAATATACATGAAAGTGGGTGTGGGTGTGTGAGTGACAATTATTTCAAGTTGACTTCTAAGCGAAGCAAAGCAAAGCTGCTATTCTTTCCCTATTAATACTTCTTATCCCAATTGATCAACCCAACACCACAACCCAAAATGCTAATTAGTTTTCGAGCATTTCTCCTCTTGCTTCTTCTGATCACTGCTTCCGGCGGCTTCGTGGCAGCGGCAGGAGGCAGCCGTGGGTGGAGGTGGCAGAGGAAGCCATGGATGAACCACGGGAGCTTTCGCGGGCCCCGCAATCGCCTCGTCAATCCAACGGTTGACCATCCGTTTCTACTTCCTAAATTGCCTATTTAGTTTGGTGATTTTGCTCTCTTCTTATATACTAGTAATTAGCTGTTTTGAAGATCTTGATAGGGAAATTTGGAATTGTATTTGTATTTATATTTCAAAAATATTGCTTCATAGGTTTAGTATTTACAGTTTTATTGAGGATCATTGTAAGTCGTCGTAACTTTCCCAATGCATTTGTTACTCTATACTAATTTAGAAGAAATAATGAAGAATGAAGTTATTTTTGTTTAGGGTCTTTTAATTTATCTAGCTTACATTTAATTTTTATACATGTAGTATTTAGAGGAATAGAGAATGATAAATATAATATAGGAGTAATATGTATAAATAGAGGAACTCACAATTTTTATATCATGTTACTTTGAATGATAATAAATTTATATAACAGTTTATATTATACATGAACGTTGTTTATTTTTTTGCAAATAGATGGATAAGATATGAAATGTCTAACTTGCCTTTTATTTTTATGTTGGAAAATAGTATGTGAAGTAGAAAAGATTTTTTACAATAATAGTGAAATGTGATATAAAATTATCACACAATTCTTTTAGGTGTAATGATACCATGATGTAGGAAAATTGGTTTGCCCAAATTGATTGACCGGTTTATAGCATAAGGTAATTAAATAAACTTTAATAATCACTTATACTTTTATCAAAGATAAATGGTATTGGTTGCAAATTTTAAAATGTTCATCCTGTTTTAGCCGAACTGGAACAATATCCGGCTCCAGGTTCAATTGGTTGGTCCAGTCCCATTTTTAAAACAATGCTTTAGGATAGATATAATTGTACATCAACATAACTATGAATTACACTCAAACACATAATCGAAGGGCTTTCATGAATCCATACAAGGTAGAGAACAGCAACAAGGTGAGCGCTTTTTTTTTATACAGCTACTACAAACACGGGGAAAAAAAAAAAAAAAAAGATGGTCTTGAGACAACAGTAGTGATGTGATCTCAGGTATGGAAGCTTATCCCAGAAGCATTACATTCTTCGAGGAGTTTAAGGATGTTGTGTTCCGGTGCGCTCATCGATGGCAGTATGCGGTTGGGAGGCCGAGGTTTCGTTCTCGTAATCTCTCGTTCGATGGGGATTTCCTCCTCCAGAATAGCTGTGTCCCCCCTTCTAGAAACGCCCGACGACACTCTCTCCTTCCAGATCCTTCCATCCTGATCATCACAGAAACCATCAATAAGAGTTTAGACTAATTAGGGCAGTATGTGGGGGTGGGTTTGAAGTGACTTTATTAACCCCAGAAGACACATCCAATCATTGTGATGGTGGAGAAGAAACAAGAAGAGGTAGAAAATTGAAGTATGTATTTTGTAGACTTGTGACATTGATATATTGCCTTCCCTGTGTACCATAGATATGCAGAGAGGATAACTGATATGAATGCAGTGCTAGAGCTTTTTCAAGTTGATGGTTCTCGCAGATGAATGTAAGAATCTAGGTGGCAACTCCCATCAACCATGATAGAAAATAGAAACAAGACCAAGTACATTACATGAAACAAACAAAAACTAGAGGAACATTCAACCATATGATACAAAAAGTGAGGTTCATGTTTAAGGTTGCCATGTGGTGATGGAAAAGACGAGAGAGACAATCTCAACTCTACCCCAGCAGTTGGAGAATCATCGCGTGAGCTTTCATGTTCCTCAGAATGAAAACTACAAAGCACTTTAAAATAAATAAGCCAAATATAGCATACTCATAAATAAAGGACGGCATTTTGTAGGAGAGAAAAATATGGATAAATGGGATTTAGATAAGAGAAAACACTTCATACAAGAAGAAGAGACGGGGGGGGGGGGAGGGGGAATGAGCGAAACGTTTAAAGATTTTGAAACTTCTACGTTTCAAGTTCCTATCTCAACTCAAGCACTCAAGCAAGAACATAATTAGTGCTATAATGTGAGAAAGTGATATTAGCTTCCCTCTTCATCAAGGACCATTGTAAACGCCCTTCTTTCAGTAAAAATAAAAGAAAAATGTGACCAGAAACAATAAGCTAAGCTAATTTACAATTCAAGCTAAAGGAAAATTTTGGGAGCTTAATTTAGTTTCAAAACATATTAATTTATTGGAACATATTACAATCACCCATCCACAACATAAATAATCCCGAGATACAAGTACAGTCCTATATCATATTAGAATATTCAATCATGCTCATATAGTATTTCAAGTGAGTTTATATAATTCTTTTAAGCACGTAATATTTTCGTATAAAAAGGAATGCAAGCTAGCATCCTCCTTCAAGGATCAACAACAAAATCCATTCAGAAGATATGCCAGAACTAAAAAATGCTCTCGTCATGCTAGAGATCAAACTTACATTAAGAATTGAAGGCTCTGGTTGTGGACACGGGATAGGCTGATCATAGTCGAGAGGCTCAGTTGGATGTTCAACAGGCTTAAACTCCACTGCTATTTCGATCCCCTGGGGAACAGAAGATGTAGCTGTCGATAAAATAGCAGTGGTTCTAGCATTTGAGCTAGGAGGCAACCCTCCTCTTTCATCCTGTACATTAAAGAAGAACTCACCATGAGTAATAAATCACACCACGAATGCCTAAATCAAAGTTCAGAAGAGGCAATAACCGTAAGGGCCTACCAATTGACCATACAAATGATATGAAATCAATGAGTAGAACCCTTATAGTTATAGAATTATGATTCTTACGATTCAATAGTTCAACATTAGCAGAAAATAGACAACTTATAGGAGTAATAATCTAGAAAAAAGAAAGCATGGAGAGGAAAAGAAATCCCCTTTTGAGCAGAATATAAACATGATTATGTAGAAACAGATACAATTCAGAAATAATGACCTTTCTCTTTCCTATATTTCGTGTTTGTCTTCAAAGACAGATTGGTATGATTTGAATCAAAAGGATGAAGTGATCGAGTAAAGGTCTTAAAGGAGCAAGAATCATGAAAATCCACTAGAAACCAAATATCCCATATATATTCAGCCTTGATTGATTCAAATAGGGGAGGGACAGTAAAGATTAAGCCATAGCACAGTTTAGAACTACCTTACACACAACTGGAAAACTTTAAAATAATCAAATTCAAATAACAAACTAGACAGTATCAGTATCATTTAATCCAAAAATCCAAGAAACAACTCCTAAACAATCCAAATGTGACAGCAAATCCAAACCGAGAGAGAGAGAGAGAGAGAGAGGCTCACAAGAGCGCTTTGAGTACGGCGATGGATACTCTTGCCAGAAAATCTTGAGAAAATCCCCACCATATTTCACTTTCAGCCAACAAAAATCAGCTCGCGTCAAAAGGGCTGCGCTCTCCCCCCTCAATTTGAGATTACTCACAATATTCGAGTTTCTCCCTCTAGAACTAGAAGTAGAAGTAGAATTGGGAGAGAGAAAGCGAGGTTTAGTTGTGAAAAGCTTAAAACTTGGCTTGTGGCATGGGTCTGTTGGGATTCCATCTGTCTCCACGCTACATGACGATCCACACCAATTAAATATGCAAATTGAAATGGGTGGGGCTAAAGATGAGTTGGGATTGAAAGTTCGATATTCTACTATATTACTATAGCCGTTGATCAAGAGAGACAAGATGCTAACACACGGTGGGAACTAAATGGCCGGTCGGAAAAGAATCATCATTGGGAGAGGAAATTACAAAAAAAAAATCGACAACGAGATAAACTTGCATCAACCCGACACTCACATCGAGGTCCATTGAATATTTTTATGAGGCCTTTTATTTTTAGATTGTGGGCCAAGTGAATTAATTGGGCAAGATAATTTATTTTGCTTTCAAGGTTTGGCCGCACTGTACGGCCGGATTGATACAAGTCTTTGTCTACATTAAATACAATGCCTCCAAATTTTTATCTAATATTTTTAATTGTTTTAAAATATTAAATGTTAAAAGTATTTTTAATTGTGGCTCATCTAATACTTTTAGTATTTATTTAGTGTGGAGTCTAATAAAAAGGTTTAATAGATTGTAGACGTCCAAATATAACATTAATGTCAAGAGAAATGCTCTTCTACCCACGGTGAGCACACTTAATGTGCTCATCGAGTCATTGCTGATGTGGCAACGTCATGTCATAAATTTTTACCATTTATGGTATAGTTTTTTTTTTAGTAGTGTTTAGCTTTTTTTATAGGATTTAATATTTATGGTATATGTATTTAAATTAATTCATTTATTTATAACATGTCACTTTATTTGTGGGCATATTAAATATGCACATAGTAATTATTATAGCATTACTTGTCAATAAGTTGTGGACGGAATAAGTATGATATTAGATATTACTAACTCCATCTCATTTATAAAAAATTGGATATTACCTTCATAAAAAAAAATCTGGATATATACCTTCTTATTTATTTGTAAAATCAGAAAAGTTGTAATTTAAAAGAGATCAACTACGTGCAAATAAACTTCTTTTTCTTTTTTGTTTTATGTAATGAAGCATCAATAATTACCAAGTGAGCTTAAGATGGTGACTAAAAATAAATTAAAGAAGGAAATTATGTATGAAGCTAGTAAAGACGGTTATTTGATAAGGACAGGTATCTTTAAATACTGCTATGACTTATGGTTATGGATAGCGATTACCGTTTACCGGAGTTGTAAAATTTTGACTTTGCAACTTTAGGAAACACGAACAAAATTCATTCATGAGTTTCCATAATAATAATAATAATAATAATAATAATAATAATAATAATAATAATAATAATAATAATAATAGTAATAAAAGGAAATAATAAATTCGTGTTTATCCCAATAATCTTTCCACCAGTGATCTCTAATTCTCTAACGTAAGCGTTACACTTACGGCTGTGTGGAATAAAAGTTGTTGTTCGAGCATTATTGAATGTTTTAGGGGTATTGAGTGGATGATCTTAGAATTTCATTCAGCAGCCATCGTCGTTTATTATTAAAAAGTTTATCAAAACTTAATTCTTTAAGAAACAAAATCTGGGAAGATTGGCTACTAATCTAACTTTTAAGTATGATAATGAAATGCTCTTACAATGTCAACTTTAAAAAGTTTCAAATATTTATAAATATCAGAAAGCTTAAACTGACTTTTTTTAGTACCGTAAGTTATCTAGTCTCAACCAGATTTTACAGAACATTAATACTACTTAATAAAAATATTAATTCTGAAATTCATATCTGACATACATATGATCAGTTTGGTATTTAGACAACATTTACTGTCACGAAATGCATAAAGTTTCATTCTTTAAAGATGATCCAGTTCGAGAAAAACCATAAATTTAAAACAAAATGGGAACTATTTGTTATATACGATCCACATCGAAAGATTGAGAAGTTAATTTAAAAGTCTCAAATTCGAGTGCTCTGCAACACGGTCTGTACATTTCATACTAATTGTTTCCGAAAAAAAAAAATCCTTAAATTTCATGTAAATTGTTTACAGAAAAAGAATTTTTAAATTTCATATTTCCAAAAAAAATAAATAAATAATCTATGGGAGAATTCAATAAACCTTTCATAAATTAAATAAACTTCGATTTCCTGCGTTCTCCTTCAGACTACACACATTTTACAGTACACAAATGGTCAGACTACAGAAACAGACTTTCGTTATCATTCATAAATAAAAATTGTTGATACATTTCTATAATGAAAACCACCACTAGTAACAAAACTTTTTCTGTCTTTACTGGATATATTATCACAAAGCAATAATATTGTATGAGCATATGCTCGAACATATAAACTGGAAAAATAAACTAAGTAAATTCAAGGATTGCTTCCTGAAAATTCCTGGAAATCAATCTTCATCGTCAGAATTATCGAACGTTATCTTGGTAGCTTTGGGAGCATTGATGTCAATTTCTCTGAAATGGGCACCATATAGTTTGGATTCCTGCATCGATTACAATTTCACAATGATATTATTAAGTAAAATGATAATTCAGCTTTGACATAGGTCTCAATTCGACACAACCAAATTAGCAGATGACAAAGATCTGAGTTCTTTACAGGTTTTTCTCAGATGAAACTTCTTTTGTTTATATAGACGTGTGGTATTTAACCGATAACTCAAACAGCAGTTTTAGAGAAGCACATAGTTCGCTAGCATTTTCTAAGAATCAGAAACCGTATTAATATGATAGTCTAATTATGAATTGCATAGAAAAAGTCGGTAAACAACCTCCACCTAAAACAAACACATAGCCCTATACATTTTCAAATGAGTTATAGATACTAAATGAGGAGAAGACAAAAAACCAAAACTATCTATCTATGCTCAATTCACTTGTAGAAAGTAAATAGCTTGCACTGAAATAGAAATGAGTAAACATGTTGGTCCTGGAAAAATGAGACTTTTCAAGCTCTCCTTATTTTTCAAAAATAAAGAATTCAAACCTTTTAAGTTTTAACTACGAATGTCTACTCAGTTAATGTAACATTTGAAGAAAGATAAATGCATCAACTGGAGCAACCAAGACTAGATAATTCGTTTCTTCATATAGAAGGATCGCAACCAACAAAAGGTGCAAGTTTTTTTTCTTTAACATTCATTTTCTTGTTTTTGAAAATCATAAATGTGTTATCCTTACATGGAATAAAGATTATAAAGCAACTAACTCTAACAGAAATGAGTTCCTAACTGAGAAAATATAAGTCATGTGACAACAGCAAAGCAAGGTTACTAATAAACTGTCATGCCGCATGTGCATAAAAAATCAATCTCAAACTCTTAGCAAACATATTACACATAAAAAAGGTAAGTGTATGACTGACCTTTTTCTTGACATGAGTCCCGAATTTCAGCAGAGATTCAGGTACAACTTGCTTGGCTTCCCTGAGAACATTTACCAGCTCCCCAGAAAGTCCCTGGTAACATCGCCTTGATTAGCAATAATATATAAAAATTGAATGAGGGTAGATTTGCTAATATTCGCCATAAAATTGGAGCATACCTTATTTTCCTTTGTAAAGAATGTGTGAGCCACTCCCTTCTTACCAGCTCTTCCAGTTCGACCAATTCTGTGCACATAATCCTCCGTAGTGAGAGGAAAACTATAATTTATGACAACTTCAACATCTGGAATATCCAACCCTCTAGCGGCAACATCAGTTGCTATCTGCAGCACAGACAACATTATACACATAACATGAGTACTTGCAGAAGTTGCCAGTCATGTGCTTAATTTAATGCATACTTGTATATTCAAGTTACTTTATTACTCATGAATCTTTGTTATTCTTATTTGCAGAATTAGAAAGTTCAATGTCATTTTTTTCTTCACAATGCTTCTCTGTATGTTCTATAGCATACGAAGATGCAGTTTCTTTTGGCTTTGGTATAGTTAGCGGCTATTACACAGTGTTTCAAGTAGTTATGAAAGTTATACTATTGGACAAACCATTTCGTTAGCTTACTTTAAACCTGAATGTGCAAGACTTTAATGTTTACCAGTGGAAGAAAACTACATATAAAAAAGTAACGGCTCTATTAAACACCTGATACTTTCATGATTCACCAGCAATTTGTGCATCCAATATATACACACTTTTATAGAACTATTGACTAAATTAATGTGCAATCTTAACCTACAAAACACAAAAAAATCCTTTTTAGTAATAGAACATAACCGTGTGGCATAATTAGATGTTTCCTAACAGATTTTCTCGTTAAAAAGAAGAACACGCTATCTTGCAATCTGAGTATCCAAGTAGAAGCCCTTATACATATACTCCCTCTGTCCCGCCCAATCCGTACCCCTTTCCTTTTTGAACAGTCCCATTCAAAGTGTCCCCTTTCTCCTTTTGGAAAAAGTTAACTCTTCAAAAAGTACGGACCCTACTACTTTTCCACACTTTCCCCCTTCTTAGTTAGCGTGCCAAAAATAAAAGGGTCGTCTTCAATGGGATGGAGCGAGTAGTATATTATGAATGCAAACACTTCATTAATTTACCATAGTTGTATTTTTTTTCTTCAAAGGTGCCACCCTAGGACTCTCAATTTCAGTTTTGTGAAAAGCAATGCTTAAAAGATAAACCTATAGACCATATAATAAGATGGCAAGAATATAAACAGATGGAACTCACCATAATCTATGGTACAACTATAGGGATATTTTAACTAGAACAGTATGAAGAGTTGAATACACATTAGAGCATTCTACAAACTGGCAAGTATAGCAGATTTTAAAACGAGAGAAAGACTAAGCATACCAATAAAGGACAACTTCCATCCTTAAACTGCGACAAGGCTTGGTTTCTTGCATTCTGCGCTTTGTCCCCGCTTATAGAAACAGCTTTCCAGCCCCTAGGAATGACAAAAGTAAACAAAAATGATTAACTGATAAGATATGATAACTAATAATGGGAAGGGTAAAACAATGTACTCATTGGTCATCAATATCCTATTATTGTAGGAGTCTAGGAGAAGTTCAAAATCTTGCATCTCCCTTGCAAAAAAGTATCAGAATGAGAAATTACCTTCTTTGCAGCATGTTCTCCACCCGTGAAGCTTCTTTCTTGTATAAAACAAAAACCAACACCCTGTTTCTGGAAAAGAAAATAAACCTCACAGTAAAGGAATCAGAAAGGATTCTGAAAATAAAAAATAAATTAATTACAAAGGTGTGCTGTCCTGTTGAACTATAGGATCTCATGATAGAGGTCCCAGATAGAGGCTGGAACCTTTATAAAGACAAAAATGATCCTGGTTTCAAGTGTATAGACTTAGGTGCCAGGATCAAAAGCAACATGGGCAAAATAAA
This sequence comes from Mentha longifolia, assembly GCA_001642375.2. Lineage (NCBI taxonomy): Eukaryota > Viridiplantae > Streptophyta > Magnoliopsida > Lamiales > Lamiaceae > Mentha > Mentha longifolia. The sequence goes on from CM038112.1 coordinate 33,024,246, forward strand.
AAGTATTCTTGTTTCTTGTATAAACTTCATTCTTAAAATTATTTTTCTCAAAACTCACAAGTCCATAACAAGTACAAAATAAAACTTGATCAAACATTCCAGTGTTAAGTTTGTAATAAGTCCAATATGTCAGTAACTAAACAGTAATTTTGTAAAGGTAGAGACCTTTTGAAAATGATCCTAAAGTTGAGGTTAGAACATGATATTTGCCCTTATCATATTATATATAACCAAGCAACTAGTCCACTTAGCATTTTATGAAAGAGTATATATGAGCTGCGTTTTTCCTAGCATGTTAAACTTTGGAATCATAAATTTCTTTAAATGCCAAAAATATACGATTGAAAACCTAAGCTCATAACTTGCACAAGGAACACATACTTTCTAGATTTGTGATACTTCTCTAACAAAGTCTGCAAGCGTTCATCACGTGCTCGGTCATCCAATACCTGCAATGAACAAGACAATGAACAATTTAATACTAGATTGCTTTTACATATAAAGATTATATCTATCTGAAAATATCACTTCAAGCTAATTTGTCTATACTATCATCTGTTAATAATACCTCCACTATTTGCATGACATCATGATTGGCAGCTAAGTCTTCCGAACCCACAACCACCTGATACATATTTAGAGTCAAACAAGAAGATATGAAGAAGGTAGGTGATTCAGGTGAATTGCAGAGATGATCCACACCTTAACTGGGCTTGGATCCATGAATTCTTGAGCTAACTGATGAACAGCTGGAGGCCATGTCGCACTAAACATTACCATCTGGCGAACTGAATAGCATGTAAACATCAAGTACATCAAAACCCAAACTCTGAAGTAGGATGAAAGAAGATTTTTTATTTTTAATGAGAAATTCTCAAGCAAAATGCAACAGTCATTGTTCAGTCAATGCTAAACCAAGCAAACCAACCTATGTTAGATGAAGGTTAACACTTTTGTACAAGCTCTCATTTTGGTTGAAGTATTAAATAAAATGAACATGCTTGAACTCAATTACTCAAATACCAATAAAGTTCCATATCATACCAGAGCATGTTTGACTTAATATCGAGCGAACCTCAGGTTCAAATCCCATGTCAAGCATCCGGTCAGCTTCATCTAGAACCTACACATTGTCATAGTTATAACTTATAATCATAGTTATAATCCTCATATTCGTTATAAATCTAAATGCAGCTCAAAAAGTTTATATACAATTATACAGGAATATCAGTCGTATGACTGTATCATCAATTAATTGAAACTGTCAATCAGACAACTCAGCCAGGGCATATGTATCACAATTATCTACATGCATATCAAAAATCAGGCAAATGAATTCTTACTCCATAAAATGTAAGCCTGATAAAAAAAAATTACAAGTTGCACATTCTCTGTACTCATGTTGTCATTGTTAAGTTTGGATTTAATAACAAGACCTTCTGATTCATCAATATTTATCAATTCAAGTCTATATAACAGGAATTTTTTGGAATCCTGAAAATATATCGTCCATAAAATTACATATAAGGCCCACATTTTGTTTGCCTCATACAATCTTACTAAAGAGGTGGCAGCATAAGAAGCAATTCCACGCAACGTATATTTTTACTAATCACATGACCAATCAAGTGCGGAGTTCTAAAAAAGCTAGACAGCTTCAGCTTCCACAGAGAGTAACTCATCTAAAACAAACAACTCATCACCTTATAAATAATGAGAAATCCTAAAATTCCTAATCAATGAAAAAGAAAATGATGAATAGTTCATGTAAGAACATCAGTAAAATTAACCTAACAATAGCAAATATATACAGTATCTACTCACCACAAAAGAAACCTCATTAAGGCGGCATACTCCCATTTCGATCAAGTCTTTCAATCGACCAGGTGTCCCAATGACAATGTCCTGCATAAAACCACATTAAAAGGGAGGCTTGAGGTATCGATCTTCATACAAGAAAGAAAGAGCATCATTAGCTTAAGCACATACTATGTAGGAATTGCAAGAATTAGGTTTGACACAATTTTAATCAAGATAATAAGAGGCTAACAAGACCCTAGTGCGATAATTATTATGTTAGTCTACTCCAAAGGTTTCCAGGATATTTGTACAAACAGTTCAATGTACACTTGCAATTAGTTTAAAGTGCAACTACCAGCTACAAAAGGGGGAGGGGGGGACCTGATACAAGTAGGAGAAAACCAACCAAATTTGTCTGATCTTATGACTCATAACTATGTATTTCCTGAATTCTCTCCAATCCAAATATAGCCATGAAAGTCACATAGAAATCAGGTTTACTCGGAGGTTAGGATTGTGTAAAGCTTACCACACCAGCTTTCAAAGAAGATATCTGGGGTCCTTTAGAAGCTCCTCCATATATGCAAACCGACTTCACTCCACTAGGCTTTCCAGCATCACATAAAACATCTGCAATCTAACCATATTTACGAGTCATCATCAGTCTAGATCATACACAAGACCTTCCACAACATACGAGATTCTAAATATACAATTTTTGGAGAAGAAAATGCAACCGATAACATTTAGTAGAGAAACCACAATTTAGGTCAAGAGACATCATCAAAAACTCTCTTTCTAAAAGGTTACTGAAAAAAAGCATGTCATAAGATCCTAGAAGAAAATAAAGATAGTTTATCTACTAGATACATGATTGCATATCAGTAATGTTGGATTAAACAGTGGAGTAAAAAAAACCCGCAATACAAACTTTAGTAGAAAACTATCTCCCTCAGGTATAAACTGCCATACCACACTTAGCTCTAACCCAAAAACATTCTGCACTATGTTCTTTTGGTGATTATAATAATAATTAAATGAACAAGTAAACCCACACTCTAACTACACGAGAGAAGAGTTTCCAGTTTCACTTTCTGAGACTAGGCAAGGAAGGCATTCTCCAGATTAGTGGAATACACACACATGAAGCGAACAGATAGATAAAATCCATAATGCAAAGTGAAATAACAGATGCTCGTTTTTAGCACTTTGAAGCTTTATTCAGAAATAATGGTTCTTGCATATCATGGAACATGAAATGAAATATGTTCAGTTCATAAGAAGTTAATTCTTGCAAATAAAAACAAATACTAGGGCATACTTGTTGAGCTAGCTCCCTTGTAGGTGATAGAACAAGACAGCGTGGATTCACTTTCTGATTGGTACTACTATTTCGCTTGTTCAACACGTGCCTAATAGCAGGGATTCCAAATGCAAGAGTTTTACCTGAAGATACCACAAACACACATTTACAAACAAAAAAAGTGAATCAAAATTAGAACAATAATGAACAGACAATGAAAAGCATACCAGAGCCAGTAGCAGCGATTCCGATCAAATCGCGGCCGTCAAGCAGAAACGGCCATGAATGAGATTGAATCGGTGATGGCTTATCGAATGCCTTGCAGCATTCCAACACCTCTTCAGGAAGCCCCGACTCCACAAACGAATCCAGCGCCTTGTATTTCGATTCATTGACATTCTTCCCAGATACCACTACGCCAGTACCTTCTATCACCTCCTCTTTTGCAGTCTCTCCAACTTTGCCCTCCCTCGCACCGTCTCCTCCTTCTCCCTCCTTGTTTTTCTTCTTCTTCTTCTTCCTCGATTCTTCAGCTGACGCACTACTTAAAATCTCATTTTCTCCGTCTGCTTTCTCTTTCTTCTTCTTCTTCTTCTTTTTCGAAATTTCCGCCGATCCAGCATCCAGAGTCTGCTCTTCTATTTTCTCCTCAACGAATTTGGCATCAGTCTCTTCAAGCTTTCTCTTCTGCTTGTTCTTGTGCTTCTTGATATCGCCATTTTCCATGATATCTGCTTCAGTTTTCTGATTCTTTGGGCCAGCCATGATAGTGATGAAACCCAAAACCCTAGAGAAGAGAAGAGCAGTTGCTGGTTGTAGGTTTTGGGTGTGGCGGCAAATTGTGCGGAGAGTGGCCAATGCCTTTTAATGTACTCTTGGTTTTATTTTTTACTACTACTCTGTATTACTAAGAGCATCCACAGCCGCACCCACCAAATTGGTGGGCACGGCTCAAAATCATCAAAAATTGTAGGTGTCTAAATTAAAGCGATTAAATTATCAACTCTTTATGTCCCATTAGAATATATATATTTTATTATTTTATACTTCCTCCGTCCCATTTTAATAGGCCTATTTTTCTAATTGGGTCGTCTCACACTAATTGGCCAGTTTCTTAAAAGGGAAATGATTACCCATTATTAATCACTCCATCATTCACTCACCTCTCAGCACGTATCCCAATATAATTTAAATCCTAAAAGTTTAAACTATCATAACGTGCTCATTTGTTCTCCGATTTTTATAATTTTTTATATCAAATTAAAGGTTTTGATACGATCTTTCATTTAAGATCAAACATCAATATGTTTTTATACATTTACTAGTACATGTACCCGCGCGATGCGCGGCGGTTATTAAATATACAAAAATTAAAAGCAAACAAAGATAAGTATTATCCCTACTAATAATAATTAAATTCTACTACCTCCATCCTATATAGTAAGTCCACTTTGCTTTATTGACTTTTCCGGCACGCGTTTCCACCGAAACCTAGTACGGGTTTTAAAATATAATTTTGTAGTATCGTTTTTTTACGGGATACTATGACACTCATTCATAGTATCCCGTAAAAAAACGATACTACAAAATTATATTTTAAAACCCGTACTAGGTTTCGGTGGAAACGCGTGCCGGAAAAGTCAATAAAGCAAAGTGGACTTACTATATGGGATGGAGGTAGTATATGAAAAAAACTTAACAACATGACATTGTGTTGGTGAGTAATGCTTGACTTTAACAATTTAATTAAATAATTTGACAAAGTGGAATATCAACTAAATCTAAACTTGTACTGAACTTATTATAAAATCATAATTTTACTTGTTAAACATATTTGTTAAATCAAATAATTTGATAAAGAGGAATATCAACTAATTAAAAATGGGATATGAAAATAAATACTAAGTCTGAAAATAAAAAATGAGATATGAAAATAAATAAAAGAGGAAGCCGGACACAGATGATATTGTAAATGAAAATAAATAAAAAATGAGATATGAAAATTAAAGTTAACTATAACTAATAATAAATAAAAGAGGAAGCCGTATCAGAAGTGTTAGAATCCAAACCCTAAACCTAAAGTGTAGTATATATAAATTGTTTGAAGCGGTCACCGCATTTCACTCATTTGTGTAATAACTTTTCATTTTCATCGCCTCTCATCTCTTCTCCTTCTCTCTAGAAACATCGCATATTCTCTCTACATCTCTGTAATTTTTAAAGCTTCTCCTCCTTTCATCTTTCGCGTTTTATCATCCATTTTGATTATGTTCTATCGTTTCTCCGTTTTTGTATTTCATAGAGTAGATTTTGCTGAAGAAATCTGAGATTTTAATTTTTTTTTGCTTCGAACATTTTATTTTTGAGAAAAAAGAAGTGTAAGAAATAGATCTGGAGGTGAGGAATAAGGTTTTCTCATTGGCTTCACTTCTTTTTAGTGCTGCATCCCATGCCTTTGCTGTGGAGGTGTCTGAGACATTTGAACCTTCACTCTAAAAAGAATTTAAAAAAATATGAGATTTGAGAATTGTATTTGCCTAAAATCTAGAATAATTTCAATTGCATTACCTTTTCTTCAGCATTCTTGTTTTCAAAGTGGCCGTACTTGGCAATCATTTCTGGATCAAGATTAACTTTTGCAATCATGTATGCGTTGTTAAGTTCCGATTCATACTGCTTCAATACAATTTTGAATAGGGTTTTTTTTCCAATCAGTGATTGAAACTCAAATGGCATGGTAGGATTTGCAGCATCCTAATAAAATTATTATTAGTAGGTAGAAATTGGCTAAACACATAGTTATATAAAACAGAATAAATATCATACCACACTTATATCTCCTGCTGCAATTCCTAGCAACTGAGCACATTCTCTGTCCCATAGAATGAATGTCCCAGTTTCAGAATCATCAGCTATTTCAACTGTCAATCGGTACCTGTTTTATTGATTTTATTTATGTGGTTATTTAATTTTATTATGTGAAGCTAAAAAATTATTGATCAAATAAAATCTAAGGCTATTGAATGTGATGACAGACCTTAATCTTCCCATGACATCAAACGTATTGCAGTGTAAACAGAAGAATGTGTGGTCATCCTTTTTTAGCTTTTTAAGGCAGAGTTTGCAAGCCATATAGGATCATCCCCCAAGTATTTTGACAGTATATATTTCTCCAAAGACCCAAAATTTTCCAAACTGCAATATAAAGAATAAATATATTAAATTTATGATATAATAATGAATTACTTAGTTTTGTTTTTACCTCATAAGCAGATAATTCTGATATTTTCTTTAGCATACTCTCTCTATCATTTAATTCATCTTCCATAGTTCGAGGTTTTGGAACATGAATCATCTTCACACCACTTGAACTGCCTTTGTTGATCTTCCAAAACCTTTAAAACATAAATGAATGTCATCATAATTCTATTATAGTTCTGTAAGCAATCTTAAATTGTTTATGTAAAACTATATTTACTCTTCACGCATTTCTTCTAGTTCGGATACGTTTTGGTATAGAATTTGAGTGGCATGATAAGAGTTTTGAACAGTTAATTCTCCTGCAAAATTTTAAAATTATGATTATTGTATCACATTTGAATTGCATGCGCAGCATAAAATTAATTATTATTATTATTACCTCTGTAAATCGATATGCGGCAAAATTTGAGAAGAACTGCAACTGGTTCTTCTGCGCCACTGTTTATGTAGGTATCTAATTCATCTGCATAGTTCTCCCACATTTTACACCTTATTGTTTTTTTCCTGAAAAATTATTTGTGTTAGAATTACAATAAAATGAAAATCAGAATCTGTGAAGAAATTTTACACTATGTCCTCAAGGACGATGTCCATGAGTCTTAACAGTTTTCCCATTGCTAGTTGTAATATCAATTGGCCTCCCTCTCTCTTTTACGACCCCCATAACATATGCAAAAAAATAAAAATTAGATAAATGATTAAGAATAAAAAATATTTTAAAATTCTAAAACTAATACCAAACAAAGTAGATTCTGGCTTTGTTTCCATCGCAGCAATTTCGTCAAAGCTTCTCAAGTTCAAGTGATAATTTGGAATTGAATCCTCTTCTCTTTCTGCAACCAAAGTATGCTTAAACAAATTCATGATGTAGGCGCAGGATGTAGTGTTTGAACGCTTTGTGTTTCTTGCAACTATAAAATTCATTATAGCGTATACTTTCCCTTCTTTTAGTATCCCATCAAATGCAGAGATTGACAATTTTTGTATTGTTCCATGGATTCTGCTTCCCTGAAACGTTTGGAGATAAGAATCAGTATTTAATATTGAAAAAAATAGATACTTTATAAACTTTAAAGAAATTGAACTAGCATCTACATCGTGAAACACTAATTCTTGAGAGTAATCTTCATCTCTGTTTTGGATCTGGGGTATTTTGTAGCTTCGTATTACTCTTAGCTTCAGAGCTATCTTCAATTTTCCCGGTTGTAGATCCTTGATCATTCCAAAGAGAGGTGCCATATTCAGTTTTTTTTTTTTTCTCTGCCTTGTGTTTGTTGTCGCAGTATTGGAGTTTTTGTAGATGAAAAGATGGAAGTTATTGTAGTGGGGTAATGGTGGGTTAATTTTTCTTAGTGGGTTAGTGGGGCATTTTATAATTAAAATTTTATTATTAAATAGTAAGTTAGAGAATATTTTGTACGTGAATTGTGCTTTTAATTTTCCTCTTCCATGCTTGTTGTTTGTAACTGAAATATAATTATTTTATTTATATTTAAATATCTATTGTATCATTAAAATTAAATTAACAATTTCAGAAAGCTTTAATTATCCCGTACTCTGGCCGCCATTGTTTCAAATAGTTTTTACTAAAGATATTTAGTTCATTTTAATATTATGATTTAAACAAATCATTAATATGCGATTTATAATTTATTGATGCATTGTATCTCTTGTTTTTTCTTGTATCTTAATTTTTTTTTATTGATCTTAACTTTGCATGTTCTACCATTAAAATTAAATTGACAATTTGTGAAATCAATAATTATCCAATGTTGTTGTACGTCATTGTATTAAATAATTTTGAATCAAAAAATTAATGTCTTTTAATAATATGAATATAATGATAACATGAAGTTTTATATCTTAAATTTTTATTTGCGATAAAAAAATATAGGAATAAGAAAGTGGGCCAGTGGGGTGTTTTAAAAAATTAATCTCTTCCATTCAGTTTCCGATAGTGTTGTGAATAATTAGAGTTAAATTTGGATTATCTATATACTATATAATAGTAGCTCCGGAAGCCTAATATGGAAAGCTGAGTTCATTAATTACTCTATTTATTATGCCAACAAAAATTATGATTATATATATATATATATTATATAGATGTATATACATGTATATAAATTTTTGATATAAAAGATTAACTACCGTTACATGTTCCAATAATTAATTGAAGTAACTCCAACAATTTTGTCAATCAAATTGCATAAGACATGAACACGTTATAATTAATTTTACATATTTTACGCAAAATTGATTTTAAAAAAAATTAATTAAATTTTATAATTGGATATATGTATGTCCACGTAATAATAAATTGCAAAGGATGGGAAAAAATGAAAGTATGTTTAAGTTGATATTGAAAAAAATAAAAATAAAAAAGTGATTATTTTAATTTCCACATGATTAGTGTGCAATAAAATAGCTCTATTTATTGTGTTTGTTTATGGTGCCATAAAATTACAAGGGCAACAATCTTGCTAATTAGATATAAATTTGTGCACTAATCGTGGACCTTACCTACAATGTCGCCCTAATTCCGCAATAGTTTTAGTAACCGTTAAATTGAATATTGCTAATATTTTACATTACTTATTGATTTTCTTATGATCCTCGCACTTTCCATAGACGTATTTCTTGCCTTTATATGATGTTTGCCATTAAAGTTTTGATTTATATTATATCTACTTTCCTTATTTGTTTTTAATACGGATGATATGGTAGATCTATTTTGATGGTTTCTATAACTTATAAGTAGTACTAAATAATCTATCTAATAATAAATAACGCTACGGGCTACTATTTTTAGTAACTCCGTTTTTTTATTATTTTTCTCAATATTTCGAAAATGGAAACAAGCTAATCATTGGTATATAATAAATATGTATTAATAATTCTTAATCAACCTATTAATAGGAACGTTACAAAATCAATCATATTAATTTCATATTAATGTCTTTCCTAATTTTATATTGTAATGTGCCTATAAATTCATGTTTGAACATTAGGAGTTTCATATGTTCTTTGATTCTAACTTCACAATGGAGCATGAAAAATATTGGAGCACGAAGAAACTCTCATATATTTCAATAGATGGTTGGAAAGTATGATTGGCCGCAACGATGCCTTCACTATGTAATTTCAATAATTGCATACGAAAAGAGTCTCACAATATAATTATACACTGACTTAGTAGTGATGTATATTGAATTTAGATATTTGTTAGTTGTTTTGCAAACGAAGAGTGTATTGTTGTTATTAAGTTTTTTATTTTGGAATATTATTTCTTTAAATGTAGAATAGTAGTTTTGCATATTTTCCCCTTGTAATTGTATACATCATGACTAAGAATTGTGGCGAACACAGGCTTTTTTGTTTTGTTTTATTCTTCTTTTTTTTTTTTTTTTTTTTTTCATATTGTACATGTATAATCATACAATTGAAAATTTATTAGGTTTTCTATGTGTTTTTTTTCATATATTTTATATCTTAACTTATTTATCACTATGTTTAGATGATTGGGTATTGACAATTTATCGATGACAAATAATGTACTCAACTCATGAAAGAATTTCTATGTTTTAATAATATCTAACATTTTAGTTCGATTTCACCTTTTAAATGGTTGAGAATCAATATTAATTTATACAATCTCTTAGCTCATTTAACTTTTGTATTACATTCATGTTGCTTATGTACCCTTTTTTTTCCATAAAAAACACGCGTAAAATAAAATAAATAAAAAATAATATTCAATTTTATGTTTTTTTCCTCACAAATATACATCGATATTTTTATTAGTCCAATATGCATTTTCTTTAACTACGAAAATGCACAAGAAATAAAAACTAAAATAAAGGGTAATATTGCATTCTTTAGTATTATGACGACTGTGTTTTTGTCTGTGTGTGCTTTTATTCATGTGTGTACATTTGTAAATATTTACATTTCAACGTTAAAATTTATTTATTAAGCACATTAGACCTCTATTCAAAACTGATATTTTGACATCAACATATTATATCTAAAGATGTCATTCATCCAAGTACAAAATATGAGAGTACAAAATTTAGATCTATATCTATATAATAACCACTATAGTTTTTTATTTTTTATTTTTAAATAGTAGGTACGATTATTTACCCAATCAAACATTTTCATTCCCAAAATTTTGTGAGATGTAGAGATTATGTATATAGTCAATTGACCGATATAGGAATATAAATGTATAATTACAGTAGGACTTGACTACATATAATTGGTAAGTTCGTGTTTTATAAAATGATGAAGAATTTTCCTTGCTTTTGAGTAATTATCAGCGCCATTATGGTCGATTATCAGAATTCATATATTTATTATATATTTGTTCTTTTAAAAACTTTGTACTTTCATATAAATTTAAACTGAATGACCGGGTAGGTTCGGACAATGCCCTATGTTGGTCGAGGAGTCAATGGATTAGATTTTTCTTTTTTCTTTTTTGCATGGTTTAGTTTGTAGGATTATCTTTTACATGTTTAAACTCCTTATTCCCCAACTCACGTGGTATTACCACATACATAAATGATCACCTACCCACCGTGGGCACATTAACGGGCACACTTAATGTGCTCACGGCTGACGTGGCAATGCCACGTCAATAATTTTTCCTTTTGAGGTTCGCTTTTTTTTAGTATAGTTTAGTTTTTTATGGTAAATGTTATTTATATAAGTTATATTAATTATTATTTTCCTTAAATATAATGCCACCACCTCAGTCGTGAGAATATTAAGTATGCCCACGTTGGGTAGGGGAACATTACTCTACCACATTATATGTTGATAGTAGTAGTGCACATGATGAGTGGATGATCAATCATTTATTTATTTTTAATAACTTTGAATTATTATTATTTTTTAATATGTTATTTTTAGTAACTGTATTATAAATATTATATTATAATTGTACGTTAATAATTTTTAATAAGGCAATTAATAATAGACGTAACAAAAGTACGGAGTATAATTTTAGGCAACAAATTAATTTTTATCTTCTATTTTTAATTTTTTAGTAACTACTAATTTTATTATTTTTAATTTGTTATTTTTAGTAATTCTATATATAAATATTGCATCATAAATGTACATTAATAATTTTTATTGAGACAATTAATAATAGACGTTACAAAAGCATTATCCTGGGCAACCATTGGGTTTAGCCCAATGGCCACGGGACTTGCCTGCAAAGCAGGAGGTCCCGGGTTCGATTCCTGGAGGGAACGAATTCTAGGAGAAGTAATTCTGGAAGTCTGGGAGATGTACTAACTACTAACCGCTAATTACTAACTTTGCCCGATCAAAATAAAAATAAAAATAAATTAATCATGTTAATGACAGGAACATAAAATGTAAATACAAAGGTATATGAGATCTAAGGAGATGTGAGAGGTATGCTGAAAATAGAAGTGAGTGGGGTGAAATTTATATTTATTTTTCTAGATATTTTTAATAATCAATATGATATCCTCTTAATTATTGAATTCGTTGTGCATTTAGTGACAATTCAGTATAACGCTGATTTCATTAGATTTTGGTGCACATTAAAAACATGAGTAAAGTTTATATTATTTATACTTGAACTTTTATTTATTTTGAAAATAAAAATATATATATATTTGTTATAATTTTTGTTTAGGCCAATAACTTTTGGGTGGACCATTGAGTGATATAAATGTATCCATGACATTATATTAGTGAGTCCATTTTCTAAATGAAAAATGCACAAATTTGGAAGACTTATTGAAAATAAAATATATATGCAAATTTCGGGATGAATGAGGTAATATTTATGATTACTTTCAATACTATGAGAATAATTCAAAATATTCGGTCTAAAATAAAAACTTTGATAAATGTATGAGAATTCTACATTTTTTAAACAAAAAATTATATTGCATAACCGACAACGAAATAAATTAATTATTTTTTATTATCAAAAAGTTCATAAGTTAACCATTAAAATACTTTAAAAAATGACGATAAATACAAAATTCAATTTACCCTGTGCATCACATGAGTGTATTATTAGATATATATTTATAATTTAAAATAATATTGTACACACGTGCAAAATTATAAATTGATCTTTTTCATAAGAAACGTCAACAAAAGAAACATCACAACCATTATACATATTTAAAAAAATTAAAATAATACACGATACTGTTTATCCCGTGCGTCGCACGGGTGCATGACTAGTTAAAATAAAAGCTGAATCGTAAACTGTTTTTTTTTAAATTTAACTGTTTAATTCTGAAATTACAGATTTGGCCTAAATTTGGTGGGAAAAAAAACTGCCAAAATCATTTTGTTTTTATATATATATAGATGATGATTTAATTTTAAAACAATAAAATTTGCATTAAAATATTAAGCACTACACTTTATCTCTATACACACTCTCCTAAAATCTCGTGCCAAAAAGAAACAAGCCTGTTTAAATGGGACGGAGGGAGTATCTTGCATATATTCAAAAAACAGGCTTATTCTAATGGGACGGATGGAGTAACATCTACAACGAAAAGGAAAAGATGAAGAAGAAGAAAAAGAAAAATTGAAATCAACAAATTGGGACGTGTCACGTCAGAGTGCCTAAGCGCATGGGATAGGCAGAATCGCGCCCAAACCCAGCGCCTAGCAGTGGACGGCAGCGGAGCAACGGTAGGTGCCATAAAATTTGAAGCGCCCACCATAAAATCTGAAGCATAAAATCTGAAGCGCCCACACCAAAATAGTCGCTAGTGCGGATGCTGTAATAAACAAGCAATTAGAAATTTAGAACTGGCCTTTTTTGGTGTTTGGTTTCACTAGTACCACACCCATGCTATGCATGGGCTATGATTTTTATTTTATTTTAGAGTATTTTAGTTTATTTTATAAGAAAATCAATTTACTGTTTTTATGTACAAGTACACAATAGTATTTTTAAAGTTGTAAATGTATATATCTCATGTATTTTTAAGAGTATTTTTTAATATATTTTGAGATTAATGTACATACTTCGTTCCTATCACAAATTTAGTTTCGTGGGGTACTTGTACAAATGGTAAGAAAATAATATTTTTATAATGAAATCAGGAAGCTATCGAAGTATTTTAAGAGTTTAGTTTTTTTTTTTTTTTTTCCAAAACTGGGTTGGAAAGAAAAATTGTACTATATAAAATAGAGTAATTAATTTCTACTGGACTACAATGACATATATTATACGTAATTTATGATTGTGTGAACTGTGAAGAGTTTTTGGCGTGTAACAACAAAGATGCTATGCCACTTGGGCTACATTATGTATTATGCCTCCTTTTAATCTTATTGCAGCAGACAACGTCCTTTAAATAAAAATTTTACCAGTCCCGCCATGACCGTAGACCCCCCCAAAAAAAAAACACCTCCTGATTTTGATTATGATTTATCAAATATTATGGTGCGCTTTATCAAATATTTTGCCGTATTTAAACCAAAGTTATTAGAAATCTATTTACCAAATAATAGAAACTCTGACTAGGGCTGGGGAAAAATACCGAAAAACCAGCATACCGCTCATACCGTATCGAAAAATTATCGAAATTACCGTAAATTAAGGTATACCGAAAATTTCAGTAAGGTATCATACCGTACCGTAAAATTACGGTAAGGTAAAGGTATCAATTTTCAAATACCGAGGTATACCGTTGCATAGCGTACCGTAAAACTATGATTTATTTTTTCAAATATTTCGTAGATATGACTATATATGTTCAATAATTTGTTTGAGAATGATTGGATAAGATGTAAAATTTTGTATTTTCTTGTTACCTTTTAAACTACTCTCTCCATCTCACTCTAGATTACATTATTTGAAAATATGTGGGTGTAAAATAATTACTCTGTCCGTCTCACTCTAGATAACACATTATCTGAATGTATGTGAGTGTAAAATAATATAGATATGTCATGTAGTGTGGGATAGAGGGATTACTTATTATCTGAATATTAATTGATAAAAATGTAAATAATATTGAAATTTAATCACTACGGCATTATGATATTTTAAGGTATACCGTGGTATACCGGCATCCATACTGAAATTAAGGTATACCGACTTAAGGTATACCGAAAGTTACGGTAAGGTAAAGGTATGGAATTTAGTATACCGCAATTTAAGGTAAGGTATAAGGTATGACAAAAAAGTGAAGGTATACCGTACCGACCCACCCCTAACTCTGACCATAACATATTAGAATTAACACGATGATAAAGTTGATAGCCTCACCTTCCTCTCCTGAATTAAATTATCCGCCTATTCATTTATGGCTATAGCATAGCCGGCCTCATAAGTTTCTCACGATATTGCACCAAGAAAATGAATGAATAGAATAATAGAAGGCAAAAACTTGGGTGAGGCCGGCCTCATAGTATGGTCAGGCTAAAGTACCAATCTTGATGCAGAAAAGTGATAATCTACACGAATAAAATTGTCAATCTTTAACCTAATTATTTAACGAATAAAAGTGTCAATTTTTAAAAGTGTCAATCTTTATGCAGAAAAGTGTTAATCTACACGAATAAAAATGTCAATCTTTTGAAGTCACTCACTGTACGGCCGGGCTGATCCAAGTGTACCCAAAAATAGAAAAAGGAACTCCACAAAAGCAACTCGTGTTCAACAATACTATTAATTGGAATTGAACTTTACAAAAAGACAACCACACAAAATTAAATTGTAATTTAGAAGAATAAATATCAAAGTTGAAAAACAACAATTATTGTGAAAAAAATAGTTCGAAATACAAACTATTTATTTAGTACGTAGGAACTTTCATAAGAAAAGAAGATTAGCATGGCTATAGACTATTATTCAATCTTTGTCCAGCTTGATAATCGCATTCAAATTCTTGAGATTGACTCCCGGATCATTTAAATTTCTCTTCAATGATCCCAGATCATAATTCATACTTGTTGTACTTGTAGTGGGTGTTGCATCATTCGAACAATTAATTGGGGGTTGAGAATCATCATGCACTTCATTAATGAATTGCTTGCAATACGTTCCGATACAGATTCGGAGCACCAGAGCGATCCATGCGCCTACGTGGCGCCTCCTACATCCTCCGTTCCCTATTTATCTAAATTCTATATATTTATACATATTAATTATATATAAACTCAATTAAACACACGATTCATATTTATCTTATTTCCATATATATTTGGTTCCCTATTTATCTAAATTCTATATATTTATACATATTAATTATATATAAACTCAATTAAACACACGATTCATATTTATCTTATTTCCATATATATCTTTAATTTGGTTATGGGAAATTCCATAATCACTTTAGCGACTCAATCCATGCGTATTTCATTGATATATATGATTTTATATTATTTACATATTTATAGTACATACACGGTAATCATTAATCAATAGGAGTTTACCATCATCATGGCTGGATCGACAAAGGAAGCATAATATTATAGACATGATTTAATGTTGATTTAATACAGTAAAACCTCTATAAAATCTATATATTTATAATTTATACAAAAATTTCTTTAATTTTATGTTTATCTAGCTTCTATTTAATTTTATATTCAATATATTAATATATATATATATATATATATATATATATATAAAAGACGAATTAAGTATCTAAATTTTTATTGAACATATTATCAAAATTTGTGCAATCAATAAAATAAATAAATAGGTAAATCAACAATAAGATATGATGTGAAGTAACAATAAATTGGTAATGCCTCATAATTTTGCTTTTTTTTTTTTAATAATTTCCTAAATTCTTATAATTTTGTCTTTTTATCAATAATTTAATCTAATTAATTCACAATAAGGACTTCACTCTATATAAGAATTCAACGAAGGAGTACCTATATAAATAGCTCTATATCATTCCAACAAAATTCATAATTTGATTTGTGGAGCCACAATATTATTGTGGAGCCCTAAACAAAACATTAATGTCAGATAAAAAAAATTCAAAAACACATATAATATAAAAAATTATATCAAAGAGCCATTGCGAATTTGGAGTACCACAACAATCTACGTGTCTACATGGCGTCTCCTACATCCTAAATTAGTTATTTATCTAAAATCTATATATTTATACAAATTAATTATTATAAACTATTATTTCATTTCCATGTTTATCTTATATTTAATTCTATATTCTATATATAATGAGAATTTCAAATTAATATATAGAATTATGATAAGAATATTATATTGATATATTTGTAAGTATAAGATAACCATTAAGCTATTTATGAATTCGTAGTGGTAATGCACACAAATCAATTCATAGTAGTTGTTCAGCCATGAATAAAATTTTAAACTATTAATTCAATTGTGTTTATAGTAAAAATAGATTTTTTTAGATAAATAGGAATGAAGGATAGAGAAAACGTTATGTAGGATCGATGTGGTGCCTCGAACCCTTTTATATTGTATTTCTATTTATCTAAAATGTCTCGTCCCACATCGAAATCTCAAAGCTAACCGCATACATATAGTTGCATATAAAAAGATAATATAGATAATATAATTATGCATTATGCAGAATTATTTTGCTCTTTTGGCTAAAATTATGAGTAGTATATTTTTACAAGATTTTTTTTATTGAATTTTTCAAGAAAAAAAACTTTGAAAGTAATTGTCGATATATTAAATGACTAATTATTAACTATGATCGAAAATTCTTTAATCTAAAACCACTTATTTGATAAAACTATTCTTATTTTTCTAATTCTTCAATCCCTTATCGGATTTCTATGAGAATTCGCTGGTGGAGAACCTATATAAATAGATATCTTTCTAATTCAAATTCATATTTATTTCACAGATGCTATTTAGAATTAGATCTAATGCCTAATATATTATGCATATCAATTCCTCTATATCTTATATATATATATATATATATATATACTTTAACACATTTTTTTTTCCTTTATTTTACAGTAACACTATTTTTTCCCTTTATTTTATAGTAATACAGTGTTTATTAAATATATTTACTCATCCACATGTTTTTATTGGAATATTTGAGTTGGCTTGCCCAATTCGAGCTAAGTTAACTCTCAAAATATATATATAACACAAAATTTAAGCATCGTTTCAAAACTTTCGATTGATCAGGCAAATCTTTAATGTTATTTTCAAGTTTGAGTTGATATATTTTGACGTTAGCACAACTTCAATTTTGAGGTGACCCGTTAGCCAATGAGTCACCTCAAAATCAAATTAGTGTTACCGATAAAAGTACTTGAACTGAAAATAGTCCGAGGCCGAGCCAGATAGGGGTGGCCTGAAAATCATTAAAGCGAAGCTCATTTTGTGTCTAATATATTGTCAGTGTCTTAAATTAAAAATATAATTTTTCATTACAAAATTTTAACAATTATAGTTGCCGATTACTATTAATTAAAAGATTTTAAAAATATATTGGCCAACATGCCACCTCAAAATGACAACGAAACGCAGCTCAGTTGGTAAGACGCTTCCCCTCCGATCCAAGAGGTCGGGGGTTCGAGTCACCCCGGGTGTGTGTGCGTGTGAGTGTGTTGTGTTTGCCTGATCAAAAAAAAATAAAAATCAAAAAAAACATGCCACCTCAAAATCAAAGTAGTATTACGGGAAAAATAATTTAACTCAAAAATATTTTAGCTTGATCATTCCGAGCTGAAAATAGCTCACGATGCTCATTTTGTTGGCCAACGAACCAACTCAAAATCGATTTTGTGTCTAATATATTGTCAAGTGTCCTAAATTAAAAAATATTTTTGTTACAAAAGTTTTAAAAAGATGATCATTTTGTGTCTACTATATCGTCAAGCGTCTTAAATTAAAAATATACTACTTTTTATTACAAAAATTTGACAATCATAGTCATCGATTCATACTAAAAAATTTCAAAAACTTAATGGCCAATGAACCACCTCAAAAGGGATTTTCATAATTTGACAATTATAGTTATCGATATTCTATAAAATTCTCAAATTTAAATAAAAAAGTAATTATAATAAATGTAAAACAACTTATTTTAAATAAATGAATTGATTCGGGTTGTGACATACTCCCTCCGGTTTTTCAAGTTGATACACTTTTCTTTTTGGGACGGTCCCTTCAAGTTGATACATTTCCTAATTTGGCAAAAATTAGCAATTTAAGTTCAACATTAGTAAAAAAGTAGGCATAACTAATTGGGCCCTTATTGTAATCAATTAACACTAATTAAATCTACCAAACCCAACCCAATTAAACTTATTCCACCTACCCAACCCAATTTAATCTATTCCACCTACCCAACTTAAATCAAATCCAACAAACCCACCCAATTCTCTTTTCTAAACTCTAATCTGTGAAGAATATCTGCACCTCTCTCACTCCACTTCGATCTGTTCTCTCCACCGCTTCATCTCTCTCGCCGATTTCCTAAATCTTCGATCTCTGCACTCCTCCAATGGGCGACGACGGTTGGATCTCTCCGAAACCTATTTTATTTTCAGCCCCAAAACGCGAGATACATGTATGTTATAATATAATATAGAATTTTGTCTAATCTAACAATCAACATCAACATAATTTTTATACAAAATCACACCAGCAATTGGGAAAGCTACGTGTAGTTTCTAAAAACTCGTATCTCATAATGTTAGATTTTATTTTTTCTAACCATTTTCCAAGATGTGTCCATAAGATTCTGTCAATTGTAGTAATAATAACGTATAGTGTCTTACCACCAATTTTAAATTCTGTATGTGAGGTTATTAGAAATATTAAATTATAACCACCAAAACGATAAGATTACTCATATTGACCCCTTTTTCCCACCAACATGATGTTAGAAAATTTCAAATCTAACTAAAGCCCACCAGTAGAGTATTAACTAAGTGTTTAATGTTTTGTAGATATCCGATGTGGGATATGGGTTATAGTTTACTACTTGCATTATTTTCCTTCTTCTTTGAGAAGACTACCGCTAAACTGACGGGAAGATGGCTGGTTGGATTTCTCTCGTGTTATTAAGGAACATTTAATACAGCTGATATGTTTTTTATATTACTCCTATTTCTCTCTCAAACTGAGCGTTATAATAAACCATTTAAGTGTAATTAAAATAGTTAAAATGAAAAATACTATTTATCAAATAATCAACACTAGCAAATTGATTAACCTAAAGAATTAGAATTACAAATTTATAAAACATTAAGCTTAATTATTAAAATGATTAACTAAGAATTAAAGGGTTAATTGCCAAAGTACATAACCTTTGGTCAACATCTGCTTTTGCATACGACTCTTAATTTTTGGCAAAAAAATACACAACCTTTTTGTTCTATCTGGTTTTTCCCCCGACATTTTTACAAACACCTTGTATGCTTTTACTTTCAATCTAAGTGTGACTAGCATTTGTTTTTTATATTATTTTTACAGCTTGGTATTTGTAAACTTATTCATGCAATAAAGAAAGAACACATAATCGTTCAATCTCAATTATTTACTATCTGTGCTCAAACATTTAGTGAATAAATTATCCAAAAGATACTCCTATTGTCATCAACATCTCGTGAATACAATCAAAATGGGGCCAAGTATGAAATGGAAACACCATTATAAACTAAAAAGCTAATATATGTGACGCCTCTCGTTAGGGTTTCTCTTAGAAGCCTTATCTATTCGCCATTGCCTCCCTCAGTCCGTTGCGACTTCCTTGTCCGAGTTAACGTGATAAGTTACACGTTTTGATCGTGTTGATTGATTGTAACAACTAACACGCTTGGCCCCTTGATCCGGATAAGCTTCTATGTTCCAAATCATGTAGTTAGGCTCTAGCGTATCCATTATTATGATATTATATTTTAATAAATAAATTTTGACGTTTTTCATATTTTATTTTATTGAAATAGTAATATTTATAATTTACGCATTTTGAATTAACCTTTTTGAAATTTCCCAAAATTTCATATATGAACACAATTAAGGGAAAAATATGGAATAATCAATAAGTTAAATTATAAAGAATACTTTGTATTAGTTTGGTATTATTGATTCTTTCAAAATTTAAAATAAGCGCAAGTAAAAAGTTAGTAATATATTTTATTTCTAATTTATTGTGAAGTGTCTTAAATTGAAAATATACACTTTTATTACAAAAATTTAACAATTATAGCTATCGATACATATTAAAAGAATTCTAAAAATTTATTGGCAAATGGGGAAACCTCAAAATCGATTTAGTATATACTATATTCTCAGGTGTTTTAAATTTAAAATATACTTTTTGTTACAAAAATACTAAAAGAATTTTAAAAATATATTGGCCAACGGGTGTAATAGCCGTAAAAATCCGTATTTGGAAAAATTGAAATTTTGAAGGAGGAAATAAATTTTTTGAGTATTTGAGATCGAGCACAGATGAAAATGAACTTATGGAAATTTTTTATAATATGTTGGAATTATTTCCAATGAAATCTCTAGAATTTTGAGAATGAAGAAATTATGGCAAGGCAAGAAATTACCCTGAATGATTTCCGGAGAATGTTACGCTGTAAATATTTTACGGAAATAAGATGAGATGTGTGTAGAGATATCCCACTAGTGGAAAAATAATATTTTATACTAGATTAATTTTATAGTTACATTTTTATTTTATAACAATAGTTTAATGGCTTGAATTTGTCCACCTCATCTTCATTCTCTTACCACTAGAATAAGTAGATAGAAGATTAGCTCCTCACTCCTTCTTCACTCATCACCGAAGCACACCCCCTTTTACTCCATGAGCACGCACTTCACACACTAGCATCAAACCTCCATGAATCAAGCTCAAACTTCACATACCTTCACCAAATCGAGTGAGAAATAAGAATATGGTGGTGAATGTTGGATCGATGGAAGAAAGCCAGGACATACAAGGGCCGAAATCTTGAGAGAAGAAGCAAGCTTCGATTCTCCCCTTTTTCAATCGGTAAATTCACTTCATCCTTGATGTTTCGAATAAGAAATGAAGTCTAGAGTGAATTCTTATAACATTGAGATGAAGATCTATTTTCGTTCTAGCATGTATAAGTCCATGAGTACTCTTAATCTTGATGAATTCTTGTTCCACTCTTCAAATGAGAAATGATTCATGTATTGATCGATGGAAATATTTTTGTTTCTTCATGAATCGAACTTGTCCAGCCTCTGTATAAGTCTCTAAGTCGGCTATTCTTCATGTTCTTGAGCTCAAATGATGTTTTAAGATGTTCTAGAGTCAAACCTGTAAGCATTCTTCACGTTTTTTATTTGGGCATTTTATCGAACATCTTGTCTGCACATTCTGTTCAGCGTTTTCAAGCATGTTCCCGACCTTATCTCTTTTCAAGTCCTAAATGAAAGTTGTAGCTCATGTTTCAGCTGTCCGTAGCCAAAATTTCATCTCGATCCGAGTCCATATGTATCTGTTATGAAAAATTGAAATTCACATACATCTCTTTTGAAATCTGGAAAACAGCCCACTTGCGGGCTAAATTGAGAACAACTCGTTGGAAATTCGACATTGATTCTTCTTCCATGTTGAAGTATGTTCCATTAGCCTTCTATACATATCTCGTTCATTCACTCAAATCGGAGCTCGTATGAATTTACTATGATTTTTCAAAGTTTGTATGTCTAATCTGGAAATTTCGACGAACAGCTTCTGCCTCCCTTTTTCATCGGCGTATTTGAGCATTTTCCCCTGTTTATCTTGGAACGATCCCTGAATAAAAGTTATAGCTTATGTTTCAGCTATCAGTAGCCAAATTTTCACCTTAATCCGAGTTCATATACGATCTCGGCGAGAGTTCGAAGTAGAGGTACCCATTTGCTTAATTCTGGAATAGGGCAGCAACACTGCCTTTACTTCCGACTCTGTTTCGAACCTTTTCTCTTGCTCAAATGAAGAAAAGTATAACTAGAAAGTTGTTCCTTGTTTTCTGAACTTCATTTTTGATAGCTCACTCGCCCAATTTGGCTAAGAAACGAGTGAGAAATCCTCACTCAAAGTTGGTACATAGAATCTGCCAAATTCCCAATTTCCAGATTTCGAGTTCTGGAAATAAATGCTTCAAACTCCCAGCTCACTTACGGGAAAATTCTAAAATTTAAACATATCATAGACCTATGTGTTATCTTTCCAAAGAAATATCATATGCTCTGTTTTGATTTATAATGAGTGAGAAAAAATTATTTTCCCAGAGGGTCGCAGAATTTCCAAATTCTCTTAGAATGTTGAACTTGTTGGGTTCGCATCCAATGAACCCCTTAATTCCAGAAGCTCAAACTCTTATTGCTAGAAAGTTTATTCCATCAGCATTCCATGCAAATGCTTCGCTCTTGAATTAAAGATCCGATGTCCAAGTAGTAGCCATTTCTTTGAAGCACGGCGAATTTGCCAAGTTCTAATCTAATGAACTCAAATTCGGATATTTCCTTTGAATCTATAGACTTTAGTTAAACCTTCAATGTTGATCCTCAAGGATGATTGATTCTATGTCTTTATTTTCACACCAATAGTTAATGAGACTTAATAAGTAGGTGCGAGTTAAGTATATGATAAAGCATAGAATCTTTTGAAGAATAAGGTTAAATATGAGAAGAGCTTAAGTTAATGAGAATTTTCTTAAAGGTAAATTGCAAGGCGAGGGCCATGGAACGTGAAGAAGAACCAAGAATCGCCCAATCACTTCTGTATAACCAGGTGGGTGTTTCTTTCAAAGAAAATATTTATGTTGCTATAAGGAAGCATGTTTTTGAAATGAAATGCAAGTTTACTGAAAATTTCTCATGCATAAAATATTTATGGTTTTATGTATGATGTCTATCTGTGTTGGTTTGTCAACTTTCTATCTATCGAGCCTGAGTTAGACAAAGGTCGCTAGCCAGGTTATGTGTATGCAAAGTCGAAAAATATGTGCTCAAAAGGTGAGCCGGTTATGTAGGGATACGTCCGGGAAGGTGGCTACCTTGCTTGGTGTAATTATAGATATGGATAATATATTATGCATGCGAAAGGGGCTGTACATCCGAATAATATATTATGGATGCGAAAAGGGCTGTACATCCGAGTAATATGTTATGGATGCGAAAGGGGTTGTACATCCGAGTGGTACATTATACGGATGCGAAAGGGGTTGTACATTCGGATAATACATTATGGATCTGAGCAGGGGTTGTACTTTCGAACTGTTGTGAAACAAATGATGTTTGTTATGCACTAGTTATTTCTCTAAAACTTTGTGCGATATTGTGGTGAATGTTTGAATAATAATTATTTACTATAAAATGTTTTCGGCATAACCCCACAGAATACATCAAATACTCAGCCATACTCGTGTTTTCCCAAAAACTTGCAGGTTGAGCAAGGTGGCAAGGGCGGCAGTGTTGAGAAGAGATTCGCTTATCTTTTGATTTCGGTTCAGAAAGAGATACATATCTTCATATATGTATCTATTTTGTTCAAGACTTCCGCTGTATGCTTCAATTATCATATTTCGATAAGTATGTGTAACTAGCTTCATGAACCAGTAAATCAAGAACTACTCTACTTTTATTCCTTCACGAAATTGGATTATGTTCGACCTTACAGGGTTTCTTCTCTTGGATAACTATATAATATTTGAGCCGTGTGCTTTTTCATATCTTCACTTGTCTTCTATTTCTCCACTGATCGAGCCTATTCAATTATTCATTCTCATTAATCATAGAATTATTAGTATTCTCTCCTTCCTTCCCTATTTCTTTTATCCAATCCCTAGTCACGCTCCGGCTGAGCCGTCCTTAGGGATAAGGGGCCGTGACAACGGGCCACCTCAAAATTGAATATGAGTAGCCCGTGGCTAGGCACACCTGTTGTATCCGCCGATTTAGGCAAAATATATTGACCAACGGGCCACCTCAAAATCGGATATAGTCGTCTGTGGCTAGGCGCACTTGCTGCATCCGTCAATTTAGGGGTCTAACAAACCTCGTCATGTGGGATAAGCCTCTTGTCTTCGATCCATTTTCAGCAACAACTCGCTTACCACAAGCGAGTTCTCGCGGCACACCACAGCCGTTGCTTAACGTAGCTCTCGCCAAGACTTTTGCATTGCATACCCGAAATATATTGTATCGTGTTGACCCGAGCCTCCTCATCCACTGATTCAGCGACCACATCCATTCAACTTCTCCTCACATTAGTCTTCCGCTTCGGACAGTCCCGTATCTGGTGGTCCTCATCACATATGAAGCACCCGCAAAGCCTGTCCCCGCCCGCGAAGCATGACTCGCCACACCACCAGTGCTAAAAAAACTCAAACCTAAAAAAAACTAAACCCTACAAAAAAAAAAAATTACAAAAAAATTCAACCATAAATGGAAAAAATTATTTTAACGTGGCATTTCCACATCAGCGCATTAAGTCGATTGTTATGATACAATTAATAATAAGAAAAAAAAATTATTGTAAAATGTCTTATTTAGATTTAGTTAAAATCTTATAGGATTAAATTAGCTAAAACTATTAATTTAAAAGCTTGTACATTGTCGATCTAATTGAATAAG